>PVIH01000006.1:0-600000 GCA_004025045.1 Sigmodon hispidus
GGAGGAGGAGGAGGAGGAGGAGGAGGAGGCTGTAGTTGTTTCTTTTGGTTACACTGATCAATCAACCATAAATACTTGTACTCAGACCCCTGAAGAAACCTTGGCCATTCCCCTGAGCCAGGCCTGTGTGGATAATGACCAAGTTCTCATGGGTCTGAAGCCTTGAAATGTTCACAGCACATACTCAGGACTTCACTCACTCAGGGCTTCCTCCATGCCCCCCCCCCCAATACTTGATGTCTCTATGTACCAGCAGCACGAATTGGCATTCTAATGATATCCCAGGTTACTCAAAGGCCCTGTGATATGTGAAAATCAGGTGCTTTGAGGTGCTGCCTTATGTGGCCTGTCACTTCTGAGTTCTATATTTTTCCTAAATGTGCTTTGAAGTCCTTCCCACTAATCTCACCCATATCATTAGCATCCTCATGTAGCTGCCAGGTCATCTCCATGGCATCCTTTGGATGACACAGGTGTACACTTGTAGGCTTCCAGAGACTTTGTGGGACCTCAGGGTTAAGTCTGGACCTTGCCCTTTCTGGACTGAGCTCCAGCTGCATCCACAGTACCACATACACTTGTCATTTCCCTACTGGGAGGAAGTGACTCAGTGATCACAGAAACTATGAATTTGTCTTGGAAGTTTCCGCAGGAGACCGCATTTGGCAGAAATCCAAGGAGCCCAGAACTTGCCTTATTTTCTTTGCACATTTTTTCCTGCACTGTAAAGAAAATGGCCATCTTGCTTAGTTCTCTGCCACAATTTAGCCACCATTCTCCCAAGGTCAACTGCAATGGCATCCCATCTAGGAGAGTCTTCTATTAGCTGAATGCTTTCCTTGAACTGGGCATGAGCCCCTGCATGTCAGACAGAAACGGTTGATTTCAGTCCTTGAGAGCAGGGGCTGACTGAGATTAAGGAGCGAAATAGTCATCCGGGGTCGACATCTTTGATCAGCAGGTACAGGAAGCAGGGGTGGGTAGAAGAATACTTCAGGCTTGTGAGACAGACCTGAAAATGGCCCTGTGTTAGTCACCTTCCTGTTGCTGTGACAGAATACCTGAAAAAAAAAAAACTTAAAAAGAGAAAAGTCATTAGGGATCAAACTTCAGCCTGTGATTGCTTGGTTGTAAAGAATGACATGGTTGGGAGTGGGTAGTAGATAAGTATTTTACTTCAAGTTTCCAGAAAAGAGAGAGAGAAGGAAGCAGGAAGGAGAGAGTAGGAAGGAGACACAGAGAGAGAGAATATGAGGGAGTGTGAGAGAGCCCCGGGAGTTCAATGTCTTCTTCCAGTGAACCCCAGCTCACCAATGTCCCATCATTTTCCCACAGCATGCACAGTTGGGACCAAGCCTTGAAACATGGAGCTTTGTGGGACACCTAAGATCAAAGCCATCATGATCAATATATTCTAGAGAGTTCTGGACACTCAGTATCTGGGTCAAAGTGGCTGGGACTTTCTAGTTTTGCCTGACTTTTCAGGTACAGTAACCCAAAGAGGATGTGACCACTGTCTAGTCAGCTTTCTATAACTGACACCAACAGGGGGGTTGGGGGGTTGGGGATGGGGAGTGAGGGGATGGGGGTGGCAACAACAAACCTTTTTCTGATTCCCATGTATTTGCTTTTTTTTTTTTAACTCTGAGATTATGAACTTTGAAATCAAGGGGAGAAAACATTTTCAAACATTAAATGCAAACCGTAGCGTAAGTCCCAGTATGTGACAGGAATTCAATCTGGTGTTCCTAAGTAAATAGCTTGTTCCCTGAGCTCTGTGTTTGTCTTTTCTTACCTGCACCATCTCTCCCTTGAGCATCACAGCAGCGTGGGGACTGTGCACATATTTTTTAGACATCTGCATTGTCCTCATCGTCTTCATTTCTTGCCTCTTGGTCTTCACTTCTAGCAAAACTGTTAGTTGACTTCCAGCTATTCAAACCAAATGTATCCTGGTTACAGAAAGCATGGTGTGGTGGTTTCAATAAAAATGACCCCCATAGGCCAAAGGGAGTGACACTATTCAGAGATGTGGCCCTTGGATACTGCCTCAACTCTGTATGTTTGCCTGTGTTGACTACTCAAGCAAGGCCTTACCCCCTTTGAAGAGTAGATGAGAGGTGGGATTGGGGAAGGGGTAGTTTGAGAAAGGGAGGCAAGGGGACAATGGAGAGTATGTAAAAGAAATTTTACTAATAAATAAATATTAAAAAATATCCTCTCTGTAAAAAAGGAGGTGTGGCCTTCCTGGAGAAGGTGTCGTCTTGTTGAGTGAAGTGTGTCACTAGGAATGGACTTTGAGGTTTTACATGTTCAAGCCAGCTTAGTGTCTCACTCTCTTCCTGCTGCCTGCCAATAGATTGAGATGTAGAACTCTCAGCTACCTCTCCAGCATCATGTCTGCCTGCGTGCCATTGTGCTTCCCACCATAATGGTAGTGAACTAAACCTCTGAGCTGTAAGTCAGTCTCAATTAAATGTTTTCCTTTATAGGAATTGCTATGGTTATTGTGTCTCATCATTGCAATAGAAACTCTAACTAAGAAACATGGCTTGGCACTGGTAAACAGGCTATTGATAAGTTTATATCATGTTAAATTAAGAAGCATGAGTGTGTGAACCTCACAATGCAGATGAAGATGGCCCATGACTTTGACCTCGAAGCCCAGTCTAACCTCTTAAAGAAAAGCCCTGTGCCTTTCCCACTTTGTCATAACTCTTTGATGTCATACTGAGCTCAAGTTTATGTTTTTTACCCTAATGGGCCATGACATCAATATGAGCAAAAATAAATAGAACATAATTTAAAAAAAGGAGAACAATTTAGTAAACATATGGGCCCCATGCATTGAATAATCCAACTAGATAAGTATAGAGAGTCAGTTGACACTGAAGTTAGTTGTTTCTGTTAAAGCAGAACCAACAGTTAGCTTAATAGACTTTCCACAGTCTACACTGTGTTGATTATACAATATACTTCTCGATATTTAGAATTTGCAATGTAACAAATGAGCTTCTATCTTGTTGATTGGCAGATCGAGCCCAAGTTGGCTTGATGAAAGCAGAATGTACAGTCTTGACACCAGCAAGAACTTCTGTGCTTTGTCTCCAAACCCCGTTCCTGGAGAAAACAACAGTGCAGATGAAGATGGATGGAAATGGAGGAATCTCTTTAAGAGAATTGCCCCTGAGCTTTAGAATATTAACTTTTATCCAAAATAAAGGAATAATGTATTTTCCAAACTCATCTTCAGCATAATTTGGCAGCCAGTTTCAGAAACATAATCTTAAAGTTATAATTAAATTCAAGCTTTCTTTTGGTGATCAAAATGAAGCCTGAGTCTTATATGATTGGAGGTTACAGTAACAAATTAACCTAAAGCTGTCACCTGTGGTGACATAGTCCTGTGAAAAAGGATGTTCATCACCAGCTGTTTGTCTCTATGCTACTGAACAAGGCAACATACACATTTGCATTTTGGAGTGAGGTCAAATTGATACAAATGTCTCAATTTACGGTTATGTAGTAGAAAAAAATATGATGAGCTGAGAAGGGATATAGATTGAAAGCCAAGCCAAATGCCAACTAGAGATGTCAGGTAGCAGAGGAGACTCTCTGTGAAACTAAAGGCAGAGAGGAAATAATCCAATAAAAATCTAGAGACACAGAATGGCCCATGTCTTGCACTTTGTTAGGGTGTCTGTAGCTGAGGGTCTTGTCAGTGGAATTGCCTTCCAGCACCAACATATTTGAATATATTTCAATTCTGTGCAATAAATCTCTAACTAAGAATCTTTAAGATATTAGATGACATTAATGTACCACGTTTTAAAAAAAAACAAATTGGAAAAAATTTCTAGTCACTTTCTACACCAAATAAGTTTTTTTTTTTTTTTTTTACAAGTAATCCAGTAGATACTACCTTCAGAATATAAGTCTAAATACTGTTTGCTTGGAAATTAACTTATAATTTTACTTTAAAAAAATCAAAACTCTGCTGTGAGATTGTGACAGTCTAACCTTCATGTTATTTGTGTATGGAACCATACTGACTAGTGCTATTTACAATGAGAAGCCATAATCTCTTAGGGAAAATCTGAAGAAATGAACTGGAATTATAGACACAATACTATAGTTCCTAACTAACAGAATACAATAGATGGAAAAGAGAATCTCTGATGTGGAAGATTTAATAGTGGAAATTGATACGTCAGTCAAAGTAAACAACTAAACCAAAAAAGTCATAACACAAACCAGCCAGGAAATATGGGACAGCATGAAAAGACCAAAGCTAAGAATAATTGAAGGAGAAGAATATCAGCTCAAAGGCACAGAAAATATATTCAACAAAATCATAAAGAAGACTTTCCCACCCTAAAGAAGAAAATGCTTATAAAGATACAAGCTTACAGAACACCAAATAGACTAGACTTCCCAAAAGTGTTGGCTTACAACATAATAATTAAGCCACAAAACCTACAGAATAAAGAAAGAATATGAAGAGCTGCAAAGGAAAAAGGCCAAGTTACCTATAAAGGCCGACCCAACAGAATAACACCAGATTACTCAATGGAAACAATGAAAGAAAAGTCAGAAGGTCATGATCAGATATTATACAGACACTAAAAGACCATGGTTGCCAGTCCAGACTACTGTACCCAGTAAAACTATGAATAACCACAGATGGAGTGAACAAGATATTTTATGACAAAACAAGATTTAAACAATACCTATCTATAAATCCAGCCCTACAGAAAGCACTAGAGGGAAAACTGTAACCTAAGGAATCCAGATACACCCATGAAACCACAAGCAATATAAAATCACAAAGAAGGAAAATCCAAAGAATGGAAACACATACATATACTACCACTAAAAATAACATGAAATAACAATCACTGGTTATTAATATTCCTTAATTTCAATGGACTCAGTTCACCTATAAAAAGACACACCCTAACACAATGGATACAAAAACAGAATCCATCCTTCTGCTACATAAAAGAAACACACCTCGGGGGCTGGAGAGATGGCTCAGTGGTTAAGAGCACCGTCTGCTCTTCCAGAGGACCCGGGTTCGATTCCCAGCACCCACATGGCAGCTAACAACTGTCTGTAGTTCCAGTTCCAGGCAAACACCAAGGCAAATAAATAAATAAATAAAGTTTAAAAAAAAAAAAAAAGAAAAGAAACACACCTCAACCACAAAGACAGACACTAAATCAAAGTAAAGGGTTGGGAAAAGACTTTCCAATCAAATGGCCCTAAGAAATAAGCTGGTGTAGTCATCCTAATATCTAACAAAATAGACTTCAAACTAAAATCAATCATAAGAGACCAGGATACTCATTTTTTATTCATCTCAGAAAAAATCCACCAAGATGAAGTCTCAACCGTGAACATTTATGCCCCAACACAAGGACACCCACATATTTAAAAGAAATAATACTAAAGCTTAAATCTCATATCAAACCTCATACATTAATAGTGGGAGACTTCAGTACCCCACTCTCATCATTGGATAGATCTACCAGACAGAAATTCAACAGAGGAATAAAGAATCTAACAGATGTTATGACTCAAATGTACTTAATAGATATATACAGAACTTTACACCAAAACACAAAGGAAAATACATTTTTCTCAGCACCCCATGAAACTTCCTTGAAAGTTGACCATATACTCAGTTATAAAGCAAACGTCAATAAATACAAATCAATGGGAATAACTCCTTGTATTCTATCAGACCACCATGAACTAAAGTTAGAGTTCAATACCAACAAAAATCACAGAAAACCTACAAATTCATGGAAACTTAACCATCTCTCAATCGAACCACCTCTGGGTCAAGGAAAAAGTAAAGAAGAAATCAAATGAAAATGAATCCACAACATACCCAAACTTATGGGACACAATGAAAGCAGTGTTAAGAGGAAAATTCATAGCACTAGATGTCCACATAAAAAACCTAGAGAAATTTCACCAAGAGACTTAACAGCATAGCTGAAAGCTTTAGAACAATTAGAAGCAAATGCTCCTAGAAAGAGTAGGAGGCAGAAAATAATCAAACTCAGTACTGAAATCAATAAAATTGAAACAAATAGAACAATATAAAGAATCAATGAATCAAAGAGTTGGTTCTTTGAGAAAGTTAATAAGATAGACCAGCCCTTTTTCAATCTAAGCAAAAGGCAAACAGAGAGAGTATTCAAATTAACAGAATCAGAAATGAAAGGAGAGACATAACAACAGATACCCAAGAAATCTAGAGAATCATTAGATCATACTTCAAAAACCTATACATCTCTAACCTGGAAAATCTAAAATAAATGGAAAGCTTTCTAGACAGGTACCACTTACCAAAGTTAAATCAAGACCAGATAAATGACTTAAATAGACCTATAACCTCCAATGAAATTGAAGCTGTTATTAAAAGTCTCCTAAGCAAAAGAAGCTCAGAGACAGTTTCAGTGTAGAATTTTACAATATATTCAAAGAAGAACTAATCCCAGTACTCCTCAAAGTATCACATACAAGAGAAACTGAAGGAATATTGCCAATCTCTTTTTATGAAGCTACAGTCACCTTGATATTCAAACCGTTTAAGATGCAACAAAGAAATAGAATTACTGGCCAATCTTCCTCATGAACATTAATTTAAAACTACTCAATAAAATACTACCCAAACGAATTCAAGAAATCATCTACCATGATCAAGTAGACTTCATCCCAGAGGTGCAGGCATGGTTCAACATAACAAACAAACAAACAAACAAACAAACAAACAAAAACTGTGGATGTCATTCATCCTATAAACAACCTGAAAGAAAAGAATCACATGATCATCTCCCTAGATGGTGAAATGCCTTTGACAGAATCCAACTTTCTTTCATGATAAATATCCTGGAGAAATCAGGAATACAGGGAAAATACCTAAACATACCTCAAGTCAACAGCCAATATTAAATGGAGAAAAACTCAAAGCAATTTCACTAAAATCAGGAACAAGACAAAGCTGTCTTTTCTCTTCATATTTTTTTCATATAGTTCTCAAAGTTTTAGCTAAAGCAATAAGAGAACAAAAAGAGATTAAGCAGATACAAATTAGAAAAGAAGTGAAACTATCTCTATTTGCAGATGATATGATTGTATATATAAATGATACCCAAAATTCTACCAGAGAACTTCTACAGCTGATAAACACCTTTAGCAATGTAGATGGGTACAAAATTAACTAAAAAAAAAAATCAATAGTCCTCTGATACACAAATGAAAAAAAGGCTGAAAAAGTAATCAAGGAAACATCACCCTTTATAGTAGCTGCAAATAGCATTAAATATCTTGGAGTAACTATAACCAAAGAAGTAACAGACATGTTTGACAAGAACTTTAAGTCATTGAAAAAATTATCAGAAAATGGATACTACTTTCATGCTACTAGATAGGTAGGATCAACATAAAAAAATGGTAATCTTACCAAAAGCAACCTACAGATTCAATGCAGTCCCCATCAAAATCTCAGCACATTTTTTTACAGACCTTGAAAAGAGCAATACTCACCTTCATATGGAATAACAAGAAATCCAGAATTGTCAAAACAAACCTGTTCAAAAAAAGAACTTCAGGAGGCATCATCATCACTGACTTCAAGCTATATTATAGAGCTACAGTAATAAAAACAGCATGGTACTGGCATAAAAACAGATTGTGCATCAGTGGAATTGAACAAAAGACCCCAACATTAACCCACACACCTATGAACATCTGGTTTTTGACAAAGAGGCCAAAAATATACAATGGAAAAAAGATAGCATCTTCAACAAATGATGCTGGCATAACTGGATGGCAGTATGTAGAAGAATACAAATAGATCAAAACATATCACCCTGCACAAAACTCAAGTCCAAGTGGATCAAAGACCTCAACATAAACCAGTTACACTGAATTTGATAGAAAAGAAACTGGGAAATATCCTCCAACGCCTTGGCACAGGTGACTACTTCCTAAATATAACACCAGTAGCATAGATACTAAGAACAACAATCAATAAATGGGACCTCTCAAAACTGCAAAGTTTCTATAAGGCAAAGGACACAGTCAGGAAGACAAAATGACAGCCAACAGAATCAGAAAATATCTTCACCAACCCTACATCTGACAAAGGACTGATCTCTAAAATATTTAGAGAACTCAAGAAACTAGAGGCCAAAATTGCAAAGAATCCAATTTAAAAAAAAAAAAATGGAGTTCAGAGCTAAAAAGGAAACTCTTAACAGAAGAATTTCAAAAGGCTGAAAGACACTTAAAGAATTTCTCAACATCCTTAGCCATCTGAGAAATGCAAATCAAAACAACTCTGAGATACCATCTTACATCTGTCAGAATGGCTAAGATCAAAAACACAGATGACAGCCTATGCTGTAGGGGATGTGGAGCAAGGGGAACACTCTTCCATTGCTGGTAGGAGTATAAATTTGTACAGCAACTTTGGAAATCAGTATGGTGGTTTCTCAGAAAACCGGGAATCAATCTCCTCAATGATCCATCAATACCATTATTGGGCATATACCCAAAGGATGCACATTCTTACTCCAAGGGCATTAGCTTAACTATGCTCATACCAGCATTATTTGCAATAGCCAGAGCTTGGAAATAGCCTAGATGCCCCTCAACTGAAGAATGGATTAGCAAATTGTGGTACATTTACATAATGGAGTACTACTCAGCAGAAAAAAAAGAGACATCATGAAATTTGCAGGTAAATGGATGGATTTGGAGAACATTATTCTGAGTGAGGTAACACTGGCCCAGAAAGATAGATAGGTAGCAGAAGAAACTTAAGAGAGACATCTAGGGGTTCCCTTGGGAAGGGGAAATACAGAAGATCTCCTGAATACATTAGAATTATAATGGAGATTGAGCAAGGGGAGGTGGAAAAATCATGAGAGGAGGAGATGGTTGAGTGAGAGTAGAGGGAGAACAAAGAAATAGATATCTTGATAGACGGACCCACTGTGGGGTCAGAAAGAAACCTGGTGCTAAGGAAACCTCCAAGAACCTGCAAGATGGCCCTGGCTAGGTGTCCAAGCAATAGTAGAAAGGGTGCCTAAACAGGGATTCTCCTATAATCAAATGAATGACCACCCTATTTGTCATTATAGAACCTTCATCTAGCAATGAATAGAGGCTTAAGCAGAGATCCATAGCTAAGCACCAGGTTGAGCTCCCAGTCCAGCTAAAGAAAGAGAGAGGAGAGAGTATATGAGCAAAAGGATCAGGATCATGAGGAGGAGACCCACTGAGACGGCTGACCTGAGCTATTGGGAGCTCACTGAATCAGAAACAATCTCTGAGGAACCTTCAGGGAAAGGCACTAAATGCTCTAAAAGGTCAAATGGGGTGGGGAGTTTGTGAAGCCTCTTGCAGTAAGATCTGACTATGTTCCTGTACATGAACTGACATATTGAAGTCCTTTCCCTACAGAGAAACACCTAATCCAGCCTTAACACTGGGATAAGGGACTTGGACCTACATCAATTGGATATGCCAGACTGAACTGACCCACCTTGGACTCCTTGTCCTCCTTGGAGAATGGATTGGGGGGGAGGGGTAGGGGAAGCTGAGGGACGACTGGGAGGAACTGGAGAAGGGACAAAAAAGGGAGCAGTGGTAGAAGTGGAAAATAAGCTTTTTAAATTAAAAAAAAAAAAGTGAAGCACTACAAACTTTTCTCGGGGAAAATTGAGATGATTCCATCTGCCTTTACACTGAGCACAGAAACTGAGCATTCTTCAGCATTGTAGCCTACATCTACATAAGTTCTGTAGACCTTTTGTTTTTTGGCATTTGTTCCCTAGCAGAACTATCTGCTATGCCTTGCTTGTGTGGGTGTTTGGTATTTGCAATGAGCGCTGGCTGGAGATGATGCTTATATAGTCTGGATTTGCATAGATGTGCTGGGAGATTTCATCTTGCCCCTCCTAATGACTAGATACTTATAAACTATATTAACTAAATATATGTATATATTCTTAGCTACAGGTCTTTCCCTTGTCAGCGACTTAGTCATTCCTTAGGAGACACTGGATTCCTTCCTTAGGATTCCTCATTACTCTGCGGGAAAAGAACAACAATTCTCAACAACTGTCCTGGAACCAAGCTATAGTAAAGTACACACAGAACAACAGTGGAAAGGACTCAGGAATCCCAGAATACAGTTTGGTATCCCTGATAAGTCGCAGCATGGTGAAGAAAGTCTTGCTCATGCAGTACTGGAATGTCTCAATAAATCTATATGCGGTGAGTGTGTGAAAAGAAAAGAGATTAACACCACAACTGTGGCCCCAGCAAGTGGTAATCCAGCACGACTCAAATAACACATTTTACCTCATATTCTTGGTTTATTTCCATGTGAATTCATTATAATACAAAGTAAAAACAAAACAAAGAAACACTAATCTTTCACTAGGAGAATAGTAACCAGTATTGTTTCTGAACTATGGACAGATGTATGTCCACCTAAGGGGTGACAATGGTCTATTAAAACCATCTTGTGTGTGTGTGTGTGTGTGTGTGTGTGTGTGTGTGTGTTTCTTTCTGCCATCAGTTTTTTGAACTTCAAATGTTTACTACTAGTTCTGTGGATAGGAGGTAAACTAATGATACTGCAGAATTTATGTAGCTTTTTTGAAAGTTACTCCCCATGACCCCAGGTCCAGTTGTTTGTGGTGAGACTCAGGCACAGGTAGTTTTAGCACACACTACTTTTGAGACTCAGCTTGCTGCAATGGGGACGCAAAGCACCCCCTCTTGGCTCTCTACCATCCTGAAGTTGCCAGTAGGCAGATTTGGATGTGTCAGTTAACGAAGCTCTCAGGAGGCTGCTGTCAATTTTCATTTTTGTCACTGTGAAGTTGTTGGCTATGCTTAGCATTGTCTTCCTTTTGTGGTGGGGTGTCATCTTTACACGAACCGTCATATACATGTAGGCAAACTGTGTAAGTAATTTGGGGAATTAAACTTAAACATTTATGTTTTGTCTCAGATGCACCTCATGTAGGACTCTATTCCCTCCCCACATACACACTTAGGCTTAGGCTACAGCATTTGAATGATGATACAGTATTCAAGGAAAAGGTGATTTCTGCTCAAAGATGCTCAAAAATCCTCAAAGGTATTTTTCAGACTGCATTATGTAAATGATTACCCGAATACACTGATTGTTCTCTTGTCTCAACAGAGCCTTGAGACATCAGACAGCCTTGTATAGATTCAGAATATTGACAAGACTTCTCTTATCCACCTACTCATTAACAAGGACTTTGGAATTTTCTACTATGAACTAGACAATGGAAGTCACTGCCCATAATCTTCTTATCGGGTCTCACAGCCTGGTTCTGGAGCGATGTGTGGATTGAATTTATCTGAGATACAGTTTACCTCTTGTCCTGCCCTGCTTTTCCGGATAGAATCTTGCTATTGGCAGATTTCTGGGCATAGAGACTATGCCTATTCCTTACTCTTGGTTATTTTTCTTCTTTGGGATGAATATTCTTTCTGTGATCCAGTCAGTTGCTGGGATCTCACTTTACAGAGCTTTGTTGGTTGATGGTGTGTTTGGACATGGCTCTGCTGCTTTGGGGTCAATGTCTTTTGGTGGCCAGATTAGAAGCCTCACTCAGAAGCCAAATGTCATTTGTAGCATGACTGAGAAGGACTGTTCTTTGGACTTTTTTTTTTCTTAAAAAACAACAACAACAACAAAAAAAAAACCAAGGCTCACCAGTGTTATTTTCCAATCTTTTGAAGGCTTATTTATTCTTTAACATTTAACATTTTCCCCCATCAAGTATATCCATTGTATATGCTACTGTCTTACACAGGGACCTTATACAAACATACAGTATATTCCCAGCACATTGAGTCCCATATCCCTCCCAGGACTGTGTGTTATCTTCCTGGACAGCTTTACTCTTATTTCTATGACACACACAAACTCAGTTTTATATATCTACATAATATCTAAGAGTCACAGATGAGTGGAAAACATATATTTGTATTTCTGAAATTGGCTTAGTTTACTTAACATTATTGTCTTCTGTTGCTACCATTTTTCTATAAACAATACAACTTCGCTTTTTATACCTGAAAAAAATCTCATGTGTATACATGCCCCATTTCCTTATCCTCACTCTGCTCTTGGACACCTTCATAGGGTCGGTTGGGAGCCTCATTGCCACAAACAAGGATGTGAAGCACCTCTGTGACAGCAGAGCCCTTTGGCTACATACCCAGGACTTTGGCTCAGTCTTCATGGTCCAAGAAGAGGCTTTATGACTCCACCATTTCTTTGCCATTAACTCTGGTCTGGTGGGTGACTGTTCCATTCCTTAGAGAATGCCTGAGAATTGTGCCTAAGCACAATGTAGTCATGTACCCCGAAATCCTATGTACAAATGGATCAGGCTAATGAACAATTACCTGTGGTGTTAAAACTTGATGTTTGGGGTAGAGGGTGTATCTTAGTAGTAGAGCATGTGCTTCTCATGCTCAGGACCAGAGGAATTTTTTCTTATTATTTATTTATTTTTTTAGTGATTATAGTAGTGGAATTAATAATGCAGTACCTGACATGTAGATAGCTGCTTGACTGCACAATATTCCGGTGGTTACTGGAGCTTAGAAAGACAACAAATAAGTCACAGAGTATTTGGCTTTCTCTCGATCAGAGCTAGGAAGCGGTATGGCTGAAATTCAAGCTCAGCCTCTCTGACACACATTCATCATTGTCATCCCACATGGCTTCTCAGAAGTTGAGGGATACTTTAGATTCATATAATGAACAGTAGAAAACTTTGGGCATAGTTTTAGGACTATTTATATATAATGTCACTCTAAACATTGAAATAATTGTCAAATTTATGTTTGTACCCCATTAATGCATACCCACACCCACCTATACCCCCACCCATACCCACCCACACTTATCTATACCCACTCCCACATATCCATACCAACACACACCCAAACATACCCACCCATACCCACATGCCCCTTCACACCCATACCCACCCACACTTACATTTTGGTATATAAATGATAAGTTTGGGCAAGAATATTGGGGTAAAATTCTATTAGTATAAACATACAGAGGCCAGCATGCCAAATCATAAACATGCAATGTTTTTACTCATTTCTGATATCACTGAGAGTTATGAGTTATAAGCAGTTTTCCCATACTGTTGTTAGACATACAGTGCCTCTCTGTAGGAAGATCTGGGATACTGCATCATGAACGTCATCTCCACCATCATGGCCTTTGCTTATGAACTTCCCCTAAAATATCTTTGTGCTGGCTAATTTTACATATGCTTGCCACAGACTAGAGTCATCTGAAAAGTGGGAACCCAATAGAGAAAATGCATCCATAAGATTGGGCTGTAGGCAAGCTTGTGAAACATATTTTTAATTGGGAATTGATGTGGAAGAGCCCAGCCCATTTAAGTGGTGCCATCCCTGGGCTGGTGGTCCTAGGTTCTATAAAAAAGCAGGCTGAGAAAGCCAGTAAGCAGTACCCATCAATGACCTCTGCATCAGTTCCTGCTTCCAGGTTCCTATCCTGACTTTTGAGCTTGAGATCCTGTCCTGACTCCCTTCAGTGATGACCAGTGTAATGTTTAAGCCAAATAAACCCTGTCCTACCAAAGTTGCTTTTGGTTATGGTGTTTCATTATAGGAATAGTAATCCAAACTAAGACAATCTTGCTTGAAAATTTCCTCATAGATAAAATAGATGCTAAAATTTTGTCTCTTTCACAGTTATGTTAGGAGGTAAAAAATAGTTTATAAATTAAAGTCCTGTGAAATGGACTATTTTAATGAAATGCTGGGAGAGCTCTTAAAACAAGATTATATTTTAAACTATTACCTCAGGCACTCCCTAGAAATAACACTATCTCCAAGTAGCTTTTATTAACAAGAAATAGCATATCTAATAAAGGTCATGAAATTCCTCTGAAGTACATGAGAAAATTTCTCTCTCTTCTCTCTCTCTCTCTCTCTCTCTCTCTCTCTCTCTCTCTCTCTCTCTCTCTCTCTCTCCCTCTCTCTCCACTTTCTGTCTTTGTACCCTATCTAAGTGGGCTGACTTTATGGCTGCCACTTGTGTGGTCACACAGTGTCCCATTGTCAAAACTCCTTTTATTTTCTCTGCTGTCATTGGTTTGATGATTAACAGCTTATGAACAAGGGTCCTCATTTTCACTTTGTCCGGAACCCACAGAGAGCACAAGGTCTCGGTTTCCTAGCTCCCGTCCTCCCCTGGTCTAGTGGGACCTAGCTCACCATGTAGGGTTAGTTTACATGGCAAGCAACTTCCCCAGCAGTCAGAGGAGAAATGAACACATACAGAAGGGGTTTTACTGTTGCCAATTGAATGGATGGATCTTAGCAAAGTGACTTAATGAACAACTGAACGACTGAAAGACTCATGTCAGAAATCCCTTCCCCAGTCAAGGAAGAAGCGCTAAGCGTACTGCCTAAGAGTACTCACTTCTGGTATCTGGCTAGTGGAAAAAAAGTGAGAGTCATAAGGCATGTCTCCCCGTCCCATACTGTGTGTTGGAGGCAGGAGCTATGCACCCCTACAGCAGACTCCCATCTCAAACTCACCCTGTTCTATTTCATTGCCAGACACTTTAAAAAGCAAATTTATTAGGCATAATTCACATACCACAAAACTACCTCCTTAAACCATGTCACTGGGTGTCTTTTTAGTGTGTCTGTGGCGTTGCAGCATTTCATGCGACCTTCACTGCAGTCCACTTTAGATTGTTTTCGGTGTCCTGAAAGAACTGCCGCGCACATACGCGCTCCTTCTCCAATCCTCTTTCCTCATCCCATCCAGTCCCCACCACTGACAATCACTAACCCTTCTGAGGTTCATCGTGATTCTTCAGTGCCTCTCATTCCTCATCATGGGCAAATAACATTCCGTTCTGTGACATACTACGCTGCTAATTGAGTATGTCTCTCCAAAATCATGCGCTGGAAACTTAAGTCCCGATCCAACGGTGTTGGGAGATAAGACTTATGAGAGGCAACCAGACCATGTGGACTCTGCCTTTGTGGACAGATTTATGTCACTGTCATGCAGTGGATTCCAAGAGGGAATGTGTGCCTTGTGAGACGATGTGCCCCGCCTCTTTCCATTCTCTTGCTTTTTAGCCTCTGATAAAAACATCACTGATGTTGATATCTAGTCCCAAACTTCCCATTTTGAGAACCGTCTCTTCTCAGTTTGAATTCTACAGCCTCTCATATCCTGATAGAGCAGCACAAAGGGGGCTAAAGCCATAACATATTTTATTATCTACTTATCTTCTATGTGGGGCTATTATGAATAATGGACATCCACATGAAAGGTTCTGTGTGGCCATATGTGTTATGGCTTGGATATGAGGTCTCCTATAAAATGTACATGTGTTGAAGTGTTTCCCAGTGTGGTAGTGTTTAGAGCTGGGGCCTTGGGGAAAGTGACTGCTTTGATTTCACCAATATCTTACCTTTGATGAATTCATAGAAAATAAAAGGCAGTGCCTAGCTCAAGATTACTGAAGACCCCATAGACTTTTCTTCCAGGATTCCTGGCTTCTTGGAGATGAGAACTTTCTGCTGTGTGCTCTCACTACCAAGATCTCCTGCCTCTACTGAGAACCAAAGCAATAGGTCCAGCCCACCTTGGCTGAAATCTTTAAAACTATGAGGAAAAGTAACACTTTCTTCTTCCTTTAAATGATTTCTCTCAGATATTTGTCATAGTGATAAAATCTGGTTAGCATAGTATATTAGTTACTCTTCTGTTTCTGTGATAAGATATCCATAACTCAAAGCAACTTAAGGGAAAATGTGCTCATTTTGGTTTACCATTCTGGATGTATCGAGTCTATAAAGGTGAGTGTTGAAGTTGAGTTTTTATCACTGTAATAAAACACTGACCAAAAACCACTTGGAAAGGATTTATTTCCTCATGAAAGAAAGTCATGGCAGGAACTCAAGGCCAAGACCATGGAGGAACAATGTTTATTGATCTGTTCCTCAAGGTTTGCTCAGTTGGCTTTCTTATACCATACTAGGACTACTTGCCTAGGGGTGGCAATGTCCACAGGAGCTGGACCCATGTCTATCATCAGTTAAGAAAATATCCACAGATGTGCTAAAGGCCAGTCCAATGGAGTCATTTCCTTAGTTGAGGGTCCCACTTCCTAGACGACTCTAGCTTGTGTTAAGTTGACAAAAATCTAAGCAGTGTAGTGGGCAGACACGGTGGCAGACAGGAAGCTGGCTAGTCACATTTTCATCCGTGTGTGTGTGTGTGTGTGTGTGTGTGTGTGTGTGTGTGTGTGTGAGAGAGAGAGAGAGAGAGAGAGAGAGAGAGAGAGAGAGAGAGAGAGTCCCTAGGACTGGGTAAGCCTAACATACCCTCAAAGACTGCCCCCAGTGACACAGGTCCTCCAGCAAGTCTTTAACTTTTAATGGTTCTATAACCTCCACAAAGAGAGCCACCAGCTGGGGACCTAGTGTTCCAATACACGAGCCTCTTGAGGACATTTCTCATCAAAACCACCACATATAGTATGTTTTTCTTGAGCTTCCTTCAGGAGTGGAACTGTCAGGTTAGATTGGATGCTAAATATTCATCTATGTATCTGTGCAAAGAAAACTCCTTCAATGTCATAGAAGGAAATGAGATAAGGAGTATGACGATTCCTATGGCTGCAGATTAGATAGTTAGGAGATCTTTTATATTTAGTTTCAAAACTTGAAATCAGGCTTACTGGGAATAGCCACAGCATAAAGTATTTTATAATTAAGTAAATAAAACCCAGAGTAAGTATCATCCTCTGCCTCAGAGCACTGCTAGAGAGGATAATCTAGGATTTCTTCTACTGCTGCCAAAAACTGCATTTGGCATCTGCTCAGAATCTTGCTTTCTCCTGAGGTGCTTTCTAAGATCTGGCCTGAGTGCTATTTGTAAGAAAACATGCTTGAAGTTACTGTGTCACTTTTTTGTGCTTAGGTGCCAGGGTAGAGAGAACAGCTGTGTGAGCTGGGAGGGCATCAGAGGAGTGTGTGCAATGCTAAGTGATGTTTTCCGACATCAGCATCCACATGTATGCTCAGGACTTGCCAGTCTGAGAAGGAGGCTGAGATCCTCACATCTGTCAGGGTCCTGGCTTCCATTACCATCAATTCCCCAGGGCTGCAGACCCTACAGGACTTCACTGCAGCTATGACTGCTTTCTTAACCCTGAGCAGTTCAAGGACCCAAATTTGACTCATCTTTGCTTTTCTAGGAGAAATAATGCTTGTAAAAGCCAAAGATCCCACACCCAGTGAATTGGGAAGAACAAGGAGAAGACACGTACATGCCGAGTTCCTTTCTTCTCTTGCATAATCAGCAAATCGCATCTGGTCTTTCAATTCAATTAAGTTCCACAAGCTTAATTAACTGGTGCCTGTTTGAAAGTTGGGCCGCTTCATGGTAGAGTGAAAAGGCAGCTTCATACCAGAAATCACGAATAATTGAAAGTAAGCATAAATCCTATTGGATAGGCTATGTGCTTGACATGCACAAAGCCCGGGTTCAATCCCCAGTACTGAACCCCTCTCAAAGCTCATGAAAAGAAGAGCCAATTAGGAAGTTGCGGGGAAAGCATCATAATGCTGCCTGGCAAGCCTTCCTCTCAGTCTCTTACACACCACACAATGGCCTTCAAGACTATCTTTGTTCTGATGTTTCTCTCAGCTGTCTTACCCAGGGAGGCTCCCCCACCCCTTTCCTTCCTCTGGGTAGGTTTTAATTGGGTAGACACTGCTTCTCAGACTTGAAGTACACACGAGTCACCTGAGGTCTTGTTAAAACATCGATTCTGACTCAGCACATTGGGAGCAGCCAGAGAACCTGCTTTTGTAACAAGTGGGTGGATGACAACAGTGTGTGCCATATGCTCTGGAGATGGATGGATTATTTGATTATTTTAGTCTCAGCTTCTTAGTTCTCTCAGTGGTAGACAGAGGCCTCATGGGGTGCCTGCCCTGGAGCAAGCATCTCTAGGTTGAAGAAACTTCTTTTCCGAGAAAGGAGATAATCTGACTCTTCTTGTGCTTCCTCAAAGGAGAAACCCACCAGGGCTCTGTGACACTGTCCCAATTCTCTGGTTTCTTCAGGGATATTGAGGAACAGCCTTCTTATATTACATAATAGAACACAAAAATCACACGAGCATGCTTTCTAAACAGAGGAACTTTTAATAAGCCAAGGGCATAGACATTACACATTCTCATTCCGCCTAGCATTTTGTCATCTATCTTCTGGGAAAGAGGCTTAGAGAGCCCCTTGTAAGTCACTCAGAACAACAGACAATTGTCACAGCCTGTTAATTCCATCTGCCTCTGACGGGAGGGAAAAATGGTTCCACAGTGAAGTCAGAGAGGCTAAGACACAGACAGGGATTTTCCTGAGGGTCCCACAGTGAGAGCTGATGTATAATTAGAAGAATGAAGGACAGTGCCAGGCAGCCGCTGGGTGATTGAGGCTTCTGTCTGCCAATCATGGTTTCTGACATTTGAGCCTTCTCTTTAGTGTGAAAAACCTTGTCACTGGGAGTTTCAGTGTAGATAAGGAGGAGAGAAATGGAGTGGAGGGCACATTTGCTCCAGTCACAGTGACATGTTGTGTCTACATGTGGGCTACATGGCCTTTAACTGAGGTGCCCATCAATTATCAAGGGCTTTTGAAACCAGAAAGGTCACTGCCTAAACATCCCTCAGTTTCTTCAGCTTAGATTTTTTTCTTCTTTTAATTGAAACTTTATTTTAAAAATAAAACAGAATGTACCCCAATTAGTCAGACCCAAAGTCTATACATCTCAGTGTATAGAGTTCTATACTGTGATGTAGAATCTGTGAATCTGTGGAGAGTTACATTGATCTTCACATTAATTTTATGACTAAACTTATTAGTTTCACTATGTAAAATGTGTATAATTTTTAGGATCACTTAGACATCACACTTACAGGACCATTTCCAAGAACACTGTTGTTGGGAGCCGGGTTCCCACCATCTGACTTGGAGGACCATTTCCAGGAACACTGTTGTTGGGAGCCGGGTTCCCACCATCTGACTTGGGGGACCATTTCCAGGAACACTGTTGTTGGGAGCCGGGTTCCCACCATCTGACTTGGGGGACCATTTCCAGGAACATTGTTGTTGGGAGCCGGGTTCCCACCATCTGACTTGGGGCTTAAGTCATCTTGGGTAAACAGTTTAAGTTTTTAGATTTTCCTTATTGATGAGCTGACAGGCCAGTCTCTTACTATTTTCCAATGTATATTCTGTGGAATAAATACTGGATAAAAATACTACATGCCGATCAGGTAACCATGGTTAATGCCAGTTGGAATTTGTTTCTTTGTTGTAGGACTTGTCAGAGTCCTTAATATACTAATCTCCACTAGGGATGCCAAAAGATGCTAGGATTTGTATTTCCTGAAGAAACTATATCATATGTTGTCACAAAGGCCATGTCCTTTCCTTTATTGTCTATATGTCTACTCTTTGAGTAAAAACCCTTCTCTCTCTCCCATTACATATCCTGTACCCTATGAGTCAGAGACCATCCGCTCTTTCTCATCCCTTGTTCCCCATCCTCTGAGAGGCAGAGACCCCCATCCTCTTTTCTTTTTATCCTTTGAGTCAGAGACTCCCCCTCTTATCCCCTGTTCCCTCCCCTCCAAGTTATAGCAGCATATCTTATGATTCCACTACTTGAATACATCTGGGAAATGATCATTATGTAATACCCAAATTCTAAATAATTTTACATAGTTAGTAATTATTTTTAAATGGTAGTAGCTCCCATTTCTCAAGTTCCAGAGCTTTCCTGCAAGCATTAAAAAGTCCCCTCCACCCAGCCTTTTTGTTGACATATGAATTTGATGTCTATTATAAAAGCTTGAGTGAATTCAGTACTTTCATACATTGCAAGTAAAAGTTGTGTGCATCTGAAACTAATTGCTTAGGTTCTTGGGACTGCTCTTTAATTACTCCACCAGGGGAATGTTTATATGATTTAAACATTAGCTTCAATATTCTTGATCAAATGTTTTAGGCTGTTATAAGAGCACATCAGATTGATTTTATGGCCAAACTAATGGCTGAAAACTTCTTTTGAAAGTGGCCCTGAATTAGGAAAATAGACTTTGTAAAGGTTGATTCAAGGGAAGGAATATGCACATGGGATGCTTAAGTTCATTATCACTAGCATCTTGGTGGGATACAGAGAGTCTTCAAGGGATAATTTCCAGGACAAGAAATTATGAGATATCAATTTCCCTTAGTACTTGGGATTCTTCCTCAGGGGGTACCATTGTTGGTGCAGGAGACCCAGTAGCAAACAGGCTATTACAGTAACCCACGCAGCGATGACTAGTCATCTATTCATTTTAATTTCTTGGGTAATTGGTTTCATCTATTAGCAGTCAGCCACATATTTAAGCCACAAATGACTTTTCTCCATTAAAAAAAAATCTTTCCTCTTGGGTGTGATGGTCAACTAAGCCAATAAGCCTGGCGGATTTTGCTAGCTTCTTATATCAGTGACTTCAGACTCTCCTAGGATTGCTAAGTAAGATCTATCCAGCAACTCCAACCAATCCTTTTTTTTTTTTTTTTTAACAAAAGTGTCCCAGAAAACTGTGCATTTCACCATTAGCTTTCCTTCATTATAAAACACAGCCTTATAAAATTTACTTAGTGGAATTCACGATATCCTCAGAACACTGCTGATAGCGATTTAATATGTCATTTCCAAAGGGCTGGAGGAGCTGAATTGCTTTTACAGTCTGCAGTAAAAGCAGTCCTTCCTAAGAGACAGTATGGTGATTTTTATGTGGTTTTTGCATCCCAAACATGGATTTACTTGGACTACAAAATATTTACACTTTTCACAACCAACAAGTTGTTGACTTTACAGAGGCAATGTAAGGAGACCCCAGCGACATTCACTGTCATGTCTCCCAAATGCCTGTTTATCTTCTGCTTTCACCACTGTCATTAATAACTAAACCTGGAAAAACAAGCCAGTGGGGCCCATTTGAAGCTGGAGCTAAAACGTGCTGCCATGTTATTTTGGGGAGAATGATGTAATTTGTATTATGCTTGAAAGGATGACAGAAATCTGTTCAGAACAGACAAAAATCACCATTTGTAGTTTCCCATTGCTGGAATTCTATGGCATTCTCGGGATGTGTATGATTTATGCAAAGCTCACTTCCTAGGCTCTAGCACTCATCTCCAGAGGCCTCTGCTCCAATTGTGAAACACAGTCAAAGGGAGGAAAAGAGGAGGGATTTATTACTTATAAGATTAGAGCAAGAGAAGACAATATTCTATCTTTGAAGATTCTTTCAGGTCAGTGAAGTTAGCCAGCTTAGCAGAATTTTCAGTGTTTAGAAATTTTATTATGAAAGATTTCAAACTCCAAACATAATACTGTAATATCTACTAAATGAAGAGTAGACAGATTTTGTGAGTGGCCTTCTAATCTCTATTTTCTTTCTTTTTTTCTTCCTTCCTTCCTCCCCCTCTTTCTTTCTTTCGTTCTATTTTTGGATTTTAAGACAGGGTCTTACACTGTGTAAGGATCTTACTGTGTAATCCAGGATAGCCGAAACTCTTTAGGTAGACCAAGATAGCCTCAAATTCACAGCTACCATCCTGCCTCTGCCTCCTGATATGAAGGCACGCCTAGTCTTTCCCTAATACAGCTTTGTAAAGGAAGTATTATGTCAGTGTTACACTCAAACACCTCTCACCATTTATACCCCGTTTGCTTTATATGAATGCAGTTTTCAAAGTAAGTTCCTAATGCATTGCTGCGCATGAACATGACTGCAGTACATGTGTGTCTTGAGAAATGTCCTGGGATCCCACCCACATCATTTATAATCCATCTATTTATATATCACTTAATGGTTTTCATTGTATCTTTAGAGAATTGAAACCATTGCTACCTTTAATTCTATAGTGTCTTAATTACTTTAGAAGGAAACTCTGAACTTTTTATTGATCCCTTTTTATATTTTTTTTATTATCTTGACCCTGGTCCTAAGCTACTGTTAATCTGTTATCTCTTCCCATGTATGTATTTGGAAATTCCATACTCACAAAGTTATGTATGTGTGTATTTTGTACCTGATTTCTTTCACTGAACATAGTATTTTTGGAGTTTTGTTTATGTTAAAAACTCCATCATCTCATGTCTATGCCATAATCTGTTTGTAAAGATGGTGACATACAGCTTACTTCTGCCTTTTTATGAATGATGTCAGTATGAACATTTTTGTTCATTACATTTGTTGTTTCTCTTGGGCTGTACTAATAATTGAGTGTTGGTTTTTAATACAGATAGTCAATTCATTGTAAGTGCCACATGACGCTTTGTTGTACTGAAGTCTAATGTGTTCTTCTTTTCTATTGGTATTTGTTCTCTTTGTCTTTGGTCTTCAGTATATCTTCATGTCTTTGTGTGCATGTGGGATGTCTTCCTCCCATAGAGATGACCATATAGTACACTCTCTAGTCTGCACAGTGTCTATCAACATTTCTCTCCCTCCGCAAAGCACATTTCACTCAAGAAAGAACACATCTTCCTTCCCCACATTTCTCCAAACCCATGGTCTCTGTCCATATTTTAGCCTGTATGGCACTCATAACTTGCCTTAATAGTTCTCTCTCCAGACTTTTGGTGAAGTTGAGCCCAGTCCCATGCACTTATTGATTGCCCCTCCCCCCATCTCCTCTGCAGGATTTCAGATAGTGAATGCAGCTTCCTGTTGAATTAAAGTATTTTTGTATCAATTTGTAATATTTTTTTATAGATTATTTTATGTTTGTTAAAAGGGATTGAAAATATCTTCTCCTGACCTTTTCCATTTCTCTCAAATTTTTATTATTTTCTGCCATGTGTGTATGTGTACATGGAGCCTGTGGATTAGGGGCGGTGCTTGCATGCTGTGATGTATGTAGAGGTCAGAGGATAACTGGGTGTAGTCAGTTCTTCCCTTCCACCTTTACATGGCATCCAGGCTCAAATTTGGGTCATCAGACTGTGCAGCAAGTGCTTTTCCTGCTGAGCATCTTACTGGCCCTTATTTTCCTCAAGGTTTTTCTTCAGATAAAAACTCATTAAACAGCCCAGGCTGGTTTGAACCTCCCAAGTGCTGAGATTGCAAGTGTGTACCACCATGTTTGGCTTCCATTTTTCTAAACAAACAAACCAAATTCATATTTTCTGGATGAGGTGGAATATATCTATAATCTCCAAACTCTGGAGGCAAAAGTATAAATGATAATAAGGTCATCTTAGATTACATAGTGAAGCTCTGTCCAGATTAAATAAGAAACAAGTAAATACATTGATTTTTAATTTTTAATACATATCTGTCAGTGTTTTTCTTTATGGTACATATATCTTACATCCTACTTTTAAAGTTTCTTCCTGTGTATTGAAGAGGTAGCTTGCAATAGAAGAATGGCAACCTGAGTTTATCCCCAGAGTCCAAGTAAACGATGAGGCTAGTGCCCTGTGCTTATAAGCCCAGTGCTGGGAAGGTGGGGGAGGAAAATTCATGAGTTTTGAGTCCTAGCAAGAGACTATATCTAAAACACACCATGAGCTATGCTCGAGGGTGTCATTGGCCCCATGTGCACAGACACATACCTGAGCATATCTGCACACATGTATGCCCATACATAGGCATGCTCCCACACTGTACACTCACACAATTCTTTCCAATGATAATGTTACTCTGTTTTGTTTCTTTGAAGTGCTTAATTTGGAAATATCTTTATACTAAACTTTAAATTTATTTGGGATTCTATATATGTGGGTTTTCATGGAGCTAATTAAAAATCTAATTTCACCTCTTAAAAATGTATTATCAATTTAGACATTTAATTGTCGGTGTTCCGGTCGGGTTCCGGTTCCGGGACCAGATTCTGTCTGTGGAGCATGTCTCCACACACTCTGTATCAGACAGAGATAAACTTTGGCTGTGAGGGTTCCCCCAGCTGCTGCTAAGACAAGGGAACTTGCGCGGCCACCCAGCCTCCAACTGCTCCAACAGAGAAGGACTGAGGACTTGAAATTCAGACCCCTGCTCAGAGCAGAGTTAGAGATTGAACAAACCCCTTGCTCAGAGGCAACAGGAGACAAACAAGCCCTCTTGCCACAACTGACCAGGAGCCACCTAATAGTGAACCACTGAAGCCATGGGCAGACGCCAGTGCAAAAATATATATAATAATATAAAGAACAACAAGGTAACTCCAGAAGAAAGTGGCGATCCTACAACTACAAGACTTGAACTGAGCAATGAATAGGAAACAGAAGGAAGCAACACCAAAAATACTTTTATGATGATCATTGAAGCCCTCAAAGAAGATATGAAAAATTCCCTTAAAGAAATAGAAGAAAATACAACCAAAAAATTGGAAGACATGAACAAATCTATGAAAGAAGCATGCCAGGAACTAAAAACTAAAATAGAAGCAATAAAAAAGGCACAAAATGAGGCAAAGATGGAAATAGAAAATCTGAAGAAAAGAGCTGGAACCACAGATACAAACATAACAAACAGAGTTCAAGAGATGGAAGATAGAATCTCTGAAGTGGAAGACTCAGTAGCTCAAATAGATATATCAGTCAAAGAAAATACTAAAACCAAAAAATCCATAACTCAAAATGTTCAGGAAATCTGGGACACCATGACAAGACCTAACTTGAGAATAATAGGAATAAAAGAAGGAGAAGAATACCAGCTCAAAGGCACAGATAATGTATTCAATAAAATCGTAGAAGAAAACTTTCCTAACTTGAAGAAGGAAATGCCTATAAAGATACAAGAAGCTTACAGGACACCAAATAGATATGACCCCCCCCAAAAGTCAGCGCGCCACATTATAATCAAGCCACAAAACATACAGAACAAAGAAAAAATTTTGAGAGCTGCAAAAGAAAAGGTCCAACTTACATATAAAGGCAGACCCATCAGAATAAAACCTGACTATTCAATGGAAACAATGAAAGCTAGAAGGGCTTGGTCAGAAGTTATACAGACGCTAAAAGAGCATGGCTGCCAAACTAGAATACTATACCCTCCAAAATTATCAATCACCATAGACGGAGTAAACAAGGTATTTCATGACAAAGTCAGACTGAAACAATATCTATCTACCAATCCAGCACTACAGAAAGTATTAGAAGGAAAACTCCAACCTAAGGACCCCAGATATACCCATGAAACCACAAACAGTCAATAACCTCACAGAATAATACTCCAGAGAAAGAAAATACATACAAACAAGTTACCACCAAAAGTAGCAAGAAATATCAATCAGTGGTCACTTATATCCCTTAATATCAATGGACTCAACTCTCCTATAAAATGACACACACTAGACATCTAGTTGTCTTAGTATTTTTTTACTATATATACATTGTATATCTGTCCCTCACCTTGAAATGACACTTCTGTTATGAATATACATGTATATTTATATATTTTTGTTTATCAGTGATGGGGCAGAAAGGATGGAGTACTTCTGTCTGTCTTTGCTTTGTCTTTTGTCTACCATAGTGCTGATTCCACATTATTATTTGACTTATAATAGCTGTATAAGATGTTGTACCTGACAAGGTAAATCTCGTTTTCTTTCCTCCCCCTTCACTTTCATCTTTAAAATGATCTAAGCTTTTTATGATTTTCTGGTACTCCATGCTTGTGTTAAACGGCACCAAAGCTGTTACTATATATTTGTTATATTCCATGAAAAAAGTCTTCAGCTTTTTATGGCAATAGTACAAAATGTATACCCTCAGAATACGAAGTAGAGTTTGTAATTTCCAAATGAATTCATAATCAAAAGGAAATAAGAAAACACTCTAGCAAACTCTAGGTCTTTACAATAATAACTGGACTTTTCACGTACTGTTATGTTTACCATTCTTTTAACATCTTCATTATACAGAGCTCAAAAATCATTTTTAGGATAATATTAAGAAGGGAAAAGTAACAAAGAAAAGAATGTGGAATATTAGAAATAAAATGACCACAGAATAAACAAAGTTAAATCTATTAGCAATTATGGTACTTAAAAATAAAATAAATTCATTAAGTTGAAGTTGGAGACTCTGAGCTTTGAATCTACCTGTTGCTTACAAATGATATATTCTACTTGGTAACAAGAAGTTGAAACTGAGGAAATAATTTTAAAACCACATTGATTCAACACTATGCCTAATGTGAGTCCTGTGAGTGTTAATTTTATCTGTCAGCCTTACTGGATTTGGCATCTAATAGTTAAACTGATGAGCAAGCAGTGGGAGACTTTACTGATGAGGTGATGTAAGTCACAAATGTGGGTAGTGGCTTTGTTTCATGCCTCATTGTCTTCTGTCTTAGGCTTTCTATTGCTATGTAAAGATACCAACACCAAAATCAACTTAGGGTGTTTATTTCAACTTACAACTCTGAAGTCACAGTCATCACTGAGGGAAGTCAAGGCAGAAACTCAAGCTAGGCAATAACTAGGAGGCAGGAATTTATGCAGAGGCCATGGACAAATGCTGCTTAGTGTCTTACTCCCTATCTATGGCTTGCTCAGCCTGCTACATAGGGATAGTGCCACTCACAATGAGCAGGGTCTTCTGTATTAATCATTAATGAAAACAATACCCACGAACTTGTCTATAGACCAATCCTATGGAGGCATTTTCTCAATTAAGAGTTCCTCTTCAAGGTTGGAGAGATGGCTCAGAGGTTAAGATTACTGGCTGCTCTTCCAGAGGTCCTGAGTTCAATTCCCAGCAACTACATGGTGGCTCATTACTATCTGTAATGAGATCTGGTGTTCTTCTGACCTGCAGGCATACATGCAGGCAGAACATTGTACACATAATAAATAAATCTTTTGAAGTCCTTCTTCCCAGATATGGCTAGGTTTGTATCAATTTCCCAAAACCAACCTGTACATCTTCACATCTTGATTGTGAGTTCAAACACCCTCTTTGCCTGTTCAACAGCCTTGCTACTACACCCACTGCTGTTGTATTCCTCTGCTGGTCTCAGAACCCTTGTTAAGCTTCCAACATGGACCAAAGTCCAGCAGCTCTCCAGGCACCCTCCAGGTCTCCAGTCCCAGATGGACTTGCTGGAGAATACAGTCTCCTGTACTGAGCAGTTTCCAGAAGATAGCCTTCCATTGTGAAGACAGCCATTGTGATACTAACAAGATCATATCTGGTAAGCCAACCTAACATACCCCCTTTAAAATATATTTATTGTATCACTTCTGTTCACACAGAGAACCCTATCCAATACAATTGCATATCTCTGGTGTCTCTCACTGCAGAGAATGAAACTGATCAAGAGCCCCACTGCAGTGTTCTGAATCTATATAGTCCCCCATGGGATGCTCCTGGCAATTGACATTATGTGGCAGAGATTTTTCTGAATCCAGAAGTCTCTAATGATCTCAGTATGGTGGTACACATCTGGACTCTCAGTGTTCAGGAGACAGAGGCAGGGAAATCTCAAGTTAAGGTCAGACTTGGCTATCTCAAAAAACAGACAAAATCAACATTTTTACATACCCACCTAAAGGCATAGAATGCCCAGGCTTGCATTCTGATTGGGTCTTTAAAGAAAAAATTAACTGAATAAAACTACAATGCATAAAGTACATTTGAAAGAATAAATATTGCTACAGGAAATAGTTACCAGGCTTAAGTATAACAATTATTAATTTGTAATCTTAACAGAGCATCAAAATTTACAAAAGTGAGTGAAGGAGACTTAATTGCTAAATGTGCCCGCTGCCTCAGTCTATTCCCATGTCCTATATGGTCAAGAGCAAGAAGCTGACTTCAGGAAGCCTTCCTCTCATTTCCACAGGAACAAACACTAGGTCAGTTCTGTGTCTGTGCTTCTAAGTAAGTAAATAAGTAAACTTGAAATCTTACAAATGAAAATGAACAATTCTAAGAGAAAATAGCAAAGACACAATCATGTTGGCTTCTTTTCAAATTTCCTTACACTGCGGTGCATTTCCCAACTTTCCTCAACATATACACACATGTGCATGCACATGTGCACACACATGCAAACCCTTCTAGTTTTCTCTTCTGGTTCCACATCCTTCAGCCCATTTCTTTCCTCAGGGACTCACTTTCAGCAGGCACCCTGCCTATCCACCCTCTCTGGTGTGGCTTGGGCTGTGAGACTAGGCTGATTTGAATTAACCTCTGCCAAATATAAAGGGGCGCCACACACACCATGCAGCATGGGAGTCCCTGAACCTGGGTGGTACTCATGGGACTCTCAGCTAGCGTACACCAGGTACAGAAAGGATTGCAGCTTCTGTTTTTCGTCTGGAACCAAGCATATTTTCAGGATCCATCTTCTCAGCCTAGGCAACACTTGCATGGGCCTGCTTTTCATTTCATTTTCCTTCAGGGAAAAATTACATTGTCATTCAAATAGCAAATGGAAACAGACAGTCTTCTATATCATGCTGCTACCAAGTGATGTTTCCAAGTCCACCCCTTCCACAGATACATCATCATGTTCAGAAGAGCCTGTGGGCTGTTCTCTAAGCCTGGTGATGTGAGTGTTGCCAGACCTGCTCCTTTCCCTCCGAACACTGCTGGTCCCACTCTGGTGCTGGTGACCCTGCTTCATATGCTTCCAGTTCTTCTTTGTTATGTCAGTGTTTTTCACAAGATTTCTAGCACTTGGCTTTTCTTTCCCTTGCTAATAGGCCAAGTGTTTAAGCATGTTGCTGAGTCTTTGCAGCACTTTTGAACTACAGCTAGAGGGTCTTAATTCCTTTCTCCGCTGTCCTGTTCAGAGACTCCCCCTCCAGTTCAGAAAGCCTCCCTTGTAGTTAAGATATTTGCAGCTTGCAGGCTCCGGACCAAGAAGCCCTGGGAAATGCAACACACTGGAAATTATTCAGGATGATGAGACCTTGGATTCATCCAACAACAGACACTCTGATGTAGTGGGATTATGTTCTGGTACATTGTAAATAATTGTCCTGCCTACTGGTTTAACAAAATAAAACAAAACAAAAACACTGATTGGCAGAAGGCAGACAGGAAGTGTGGGCCTGGCTACTGACTAAGAAAACTCTAGGAACAGGAAGAACAGACACTAGCAGAGACATCAGAGGAGATGCCAGCAGACACAGAAGAAAGAAGACAACCATGTTACTCTGAAAAAAGGTACCAAGCCATGTGGCTAAACAGATTAATGAAAATAGATTTAGTTAAGATAAAAGAGCTAGCTAGCAATATGTCTGAGCCATAGGTCAATCAGTATGAAATTAATATAAGCCTTTGTGTGATGATTTGGGGCAAAGTAGCAGCAGGGCTGTGAGTGGGTTTGAACCTCTGGGCCTAACTGGAAAGTTTGGGCCAGAAACTTCTCATTACATTCTGATATGCCATTTCTATAAATTACCTCGAAAACTGTGCTGTTCACTAGAAAATATAATTCATGTTTAGTGAAACAGACACAAGAAATTGGCCTCTATACTGAAGAAAACCAACCACACAGTTTGGCAGGAGATAGATAAGCCCTGGGATGTGAGCCCTGAGATCGGGATACTGATCAGTGTCCCCTTGTCTGAAAACAGTCTGTGGCTTGCAGTCAGGCTGGGTCTACACTAGTCTCCAACCTCGAATGCTAGAGAACAACACACCGTCTGTAGAGGGTAAAGAAGATAAGCACCTGCTAGTTTAGAATAACCGCAGGATCCTAGCTGTTCTGTCTAATCAGTCAGCCATCGAGGAAAAAGAGATCGTATTACTTTGCTGGAAGTTTTTGAAGAAAGGAAAACAAACATTGAAAGCACGATGGCATGCCAATATAACATCTCGGAAACTGACAGTTTGGGGTGAGGAAGCAGCGCCTGAGGGAGCATTTGGGCTTTGGCCAGTAGTGTTTTCTGCTTTTCTCTCCATTAAACTCTTGTATGTCTTGGACTTGTGAATAAGTAATCATGTTTTTGGAAGAAAAACCACAATCCTAAAGGATTTCATGATATCTAGATTATTTGGCTTTTGAAACTGGGCCGGGTCTGTAACCCACCCCAACTGTTTCCTCCCTCTGTCTCACCGGCTTTCTATGTTTCTTTAGGTGGTCTAGTAGAAGTCCTGACTCACCTCAGCCAATTTTAGACATTCCATTTTCCTTGTGGTATCTGAGTCTGATGATAATCACATGATCTATTGCATAAGATTTCAGGGAGGTGGGGGGATATAGTGAGAGTTTTCAAGAAGGCTCCTTCTTCTCAAAAGAGATTAAAAAAAAAAAGAAGAAAAGAAAAAAAAGCTGAATGTGACAGTTCCATAATCCAGTGCTCAGGAAACTGAGGCAAGATTATCTTGAGACAAGCTTGGATGACAAGCCCCTGTTCTAAATGAACAAAACCTACAAATGAATAACTGATATCGAACATCTTATTATCTGATTGGACACTGTTGTTTGCAAGTCTTGTTTCTGGCTGTTGAGGTCATCTTGTGAATATGAGAGACACCCTCTAAAGGTGAGGCCGATATGCTGGCATTACAACGTATGTTGGCGGTTTCACATTAACTTGACACAAGAGAATCATTTTGTCCCAGTTGAGGAAACACTATCAGATTGGCTTGTAGACTACAGTGCTTTTCCTGATTGATGTGAGAGGGTTCTGCTCACTGTGCTACCACGGACATTTGGTCCTGGAGTGTATAAGAAAGCAAGCTGAACAAGCCATGAGGAACAAGCCTCTAAGCAGCATTGCTCCATGGCCTTTCCATCAGCTCCTGTCTCCAGGTTTCTGCTTTGAGCTCCTGTCCTGACTTCCTTCATGATGGATTGTGGTCAAAATGTGTAAGCTCAGATACACCCTTTCCTCCTAACTTGTTTTTAATCACAGTGATAAAAACCTTAACAGAGACACAATGGAAAGAAGGAAACATGTTCCTGGGAGGTTCTGTGGAGCTGCTTTTAATACAGTCACACACGTTCTTATGTTCAAGTCAGATGAATGGAGACATTTTCTTACTCATAGACCTAGGCTTCCTAATTGATACATAGAAAAAACTTGAGGGTTTTGGTTTAATCACCACCCCACTGGCCATTGGGAGAACTGACAATGTATCAGCTTTCCAGCTTGTGTGTGTATGTGTGTGTGTGTGTGGCAGGGGGCGGGGAGTTGTAAGGTGAGATGAGGGGGCTGCAGGGTCTGGCACAGGATTATTTCTAGGAGTCTGTCTAAGGTACAAAACTCAATTACAAATTTCAACAGAACCTTCCAGCCCTGCCAGTGGTATCCTATAACAGATGATTTGATGCTTCCAGTAATGGCGGTTTAATTAGTGATGGGGCTCTTGCTAGATCAAAAGTACCAAAGATGTTAACTTTAATTTTTTTTTCTTTCTTTCAAAAAAACAAACACCATCCAAGATGCTTGCCTCTGTGGGGAGGAAGAGGAAACTCAGAAAATGTGTTTAGCACCTTAGCCCTTAGCAATGCGAAAGTCTACAAGCTTGAGCTGTTTGTTTACAGGCTTAAAAGGGCAGCATATTCTACAACATTCCTAGGTGACCAGAACAATTACAAGCAGCAAACTGCCAAGGAAACAATCTAATTTCCCCCCTTGGTTTATTTATTGTTTTTTTTTTTCCTTGTTAAAACTGCTGGCTGTTGGTGGCCATCCATCTCAGACATCCAACTGTGAACTGTCAGGGACAGTATGATGCAGGTCTTGGGTCTGTCCCAGTACAGCAGGGAAGATGTCTGTGTGATACTGAAGGATTTGCTCTTTCCTAGGAATCCCAGGCTCTGACAGTTGGTACCAAATTGAAAAACTGGCCCCAGAAGAACAGGCACTCAGTCTTCATACCTACTCCTTGATCCAACTAACTCAGTTACAGAGAGATAGAGGTCCCACTGGGAGATGAATTCTGACCCCCATCCCCACGCTTATCCGAACTTTACTATATGAAGCTTTATAGCCATGCTTTCATTTACAGGTGGGAGAAGAATAAAATCAAGTGTGAAACTCTCAGGATTCTGAAAGAGTGAGGAGACAACAGAAGATTCAATGTCTCATCAGCGATTAATCACCTCTTTCAGTGCCTAGGTTATTGGGGGGGCGCATTGAGGGGGTCTCAGTCAGTCTCTGCTTCCTCCTGCTTTGTTTCTGTTTCCGCATCACCTGCCTTGGGCTTCTGTCCCAGATAACTGGAGTCCAACAAAATACAGGGGATTTAGAGTTCAAAAAAAGAAGATAATCACCCAGAAATCAGATTCAAATCTGCAGTAACTAAAGTCACTTTGTTAGAGAAATAAAAGTTTTAAGAAGCTGTTTTCTTCTCACAGACTTGACCCTGGATCTGGGAGACTCACCCTGTTCATGGAAAAAAGCTGAATTTACTAGGATTGACAGTCCTTCCAATTGCTTAGAAGGTGGGTCAACTCTTCACTGATGTGGAAGAATTGATGATTATCTTGTTAATTGTCAAAGCTTAAAATGTTACTACCCCACCCTTAGTTAGATCCCAAGAAGTGAGAAGTTGAATATAAAGTGGCCCTGGTGCAGGCAGAAATTACGATGTACATCATGTGTCATTATACATAGTGACTTTTTAAAAATAAATAAATAAACAAACAAACACACAAAACCTGCAGAGACACATCAGTGCCCCAACCTAGAACAATAAAACTGTGTTTAGAATGCTTGCTAATAGTGACCATCTGCTGTCAGCAACTGGAGCAATATCTATGTCCTCTTACCCGTGTTTTCTCATGTCTTGGCCCCTTGATGAAGGAGCATCTCTAATGACAGACAACACAACGTTTAGGGACCTACCTTTGATGCTGTGCTTCTCTGAGCTCAGAATCTGGTGACCAGCATTGGATTGCTGTTCAGAGTTTCTCATACTTCATATTAAATCAGAGAAAATTTGCACCCAGTGTTTCCTTGCAACTTCCCACAATGCCCTGCCCCGTCAGCGTTTTCTGTGCAGTTCACTAATGAGGAAGCCTGGCTGCCTTTGATAAATTTTGGCATTGAAGGAAATAGTAAACCAGTTTTCTTACTCTGGTTCGAAAGATGAGAAGCTGCTTGGTCAGCCTTCCTCTACCGCTCTCAAGTTTTCTAACTTGTACTTTTAGACTATTAACAAAAGTAATCCTCACTCACTCCAATGGCAAAGTTGTCTTCTGCTTGTAGTACTGTGGAGGAGGAAACCTTAAAACACAGAAGCCAGACAAATGCCAGGTACATTCCCATATTTCCAGACAAAACAGCACAGAACTCTTGATGCAGACAGAGGTGCAGAGTGACGGGAAGACTTCTATTGATACTCCGAATGCATTGAGTGCACTGCTTTTTCTTTCCGATTTAAACTCTCACCACATAGAAGGAATGTGGCCAGAAAAGGGAGCATAGGTAGGGTCTGGGTGACAACTGCTTGTTGTCGTTTATTGTTCCCCAATAACTTCTGCTATAGATGAGCCAATGAAAGGCACTTGGAATTTTCTAGGACAATCTTTTGATGTTGAGACAATACAGTTCTCTCTGAGACCAAGTTTCTGCCTGTCTTTCATGAAACTGCTTGAACCAGAAGGGAAAGTTTAGTAAGAAAGAATGGACCCAGTGAGCTACAATAACACCCAGTCTGGTAACATTTCCAGTGCTGCAATAATGGCACAGTTGACTCAGGGGCAACCAACATCTGTCTGATTCAATTTGTGGCCCATTCAATGGAAGAACACTTATGCCCAGTACTATAAGTCTGGCTAAAAGGCCAAAGCTTGAAAGATCATGGCTAAAGGAGAACCTATCATCACTACTCTTTTTTTCAAACTTTTTTTTTTTTTTTTGATAAATTGACATTTATTGAAGTGCTTTCTAAATATTCATTCTTATAACCATAGCTGAGTGTTATTCTCAACCTTGGACAGAGAAACACCTTTTTGATGTACATGGTGATTAATACAAAGACTCACAACTGGTTAAAGGACAGAGAATAAGTTACTGGGGGTGCTCGTTCCCAAATGAGTTATCTGCATAACACCTAGGGTCCTTAAAGTGCAGGGAACATCACTGAAGACAGGATGAAAAGATGGTCACAGTCAGGAGAGGTGCAGGGCTGGGGATGGGGGGGATGTGGGGGGGGGCAGACGGACTACTGTGAAATATCTTCTGGCTAGGACAGGGGATTGTTCCTGTGAGCTCTCTAAAGCTGTGGCTGCTTTCACAATGCCTGTAAAAGCATCCATGAATGGCAGGCTGATAAGGCCCCAATCTTGGTTGTGGAGCCACAGGTAGTTAATGGCCACTTGGGAAAAGATAGCCAGTTTTCTTCAGGGATAAGGTTCTTGGTCCAAAAGACAAGAGGTAATGCATTCTTGTGCATAATTGAAACAGTGGGTTATATATGCTGTGAACGAAAGCTTCTGAAAGAAGCTGTGCTGTGGAGACTGACCAACTGATTAGAATTTTGGTACTGTGGGGGCATTGGAATGTTACATGTCCAGAGACTAATTAGCTTATCTTGCATTAATTCTAGCCCTCTGGAGCAGCCATTCCTTGCCTACCTCTGTGTCTGAACTAACATCTTGTGACTAATAGAACCTTTTTGTTATTTATTAATGTACCAGACCTCCAGCTTCCATCAATCTGAGGGCTAAGAATGTTATTGGAGAGCATCTGGGCTACAGAAGAGTTTCTCCATCTCCCCAGAACTGTTTCTCTGGGGTACCCACCAATGTGTTTTAAACTTGCCTTGATTTATGACTTTCTTTGTTCTGTACAACTATAAAAACTTCATGAAACTGCTTCCATGTTGGAGTATAAATTTTTCAGTAACCTAAATCTATATTCCAGGGCCATGACCATTCAAAATAGCCCCAGAAGAAACTATTTCCTTTTTTATTTTATTGTTTTCATTATGAATAAAGTCATATTTTTTATCCATGTATCCTCTTGTTTAAACTCCCTTCCCCCTCCATAAACTATTTCTTATTTCTTTTAAGATCAGAACTGTGATTTTTTGCATCAACAATAAAAGCTTATGTAAATTTGTAAATGTATATACAAAATAACATGTAATATATTACATATCACATATGTAACATACATACATATGTAAAAAATTTAAAAATATAAAGAAGAGGACATGAGGCTGAGAGGGGGATATGGTGGGAGAATATGAAAAAATGCACTGTATTCAAGTATGAAGTTTACAAAGTAAGAGTAGGCTAAGAGAGATTTTAGCAGTGCTCAATAGATCGTATGCATAGTGTGACTGCATCTGTAATCAACTTGTGTAAAAAATACAAGTCAAGGGGTTTCCTCATCAGACTATTTGAAGTAGAAAGACCCATTCTAAATCTGGGAGGAGCCTTCTGTTGGCTGCCCAGATAAAAGGGCATAGAAGAAGCTGCTTATTGGCTGTGTGCCCTTACTTTCTAGAGAGTTCATTTATCCAATCACACTAATTTTTTCTCACTGATATTAGAACTGACTTCTTCAGGCTTCTGGCAGAGATCAGCGGCTCTCCAGGAATCCTCCACGCCTTTCGACTAGCACTGTTGAGACTTCCGGCCTCATAGAATAATGACTACCAGATTCCCAGCCTTTTCAATGTGAGACAGCGACCATTTTTTTCCTCTTATTTTTTTGTTCTCCTTTTACTTTGTCATTTTTCTTTTTATAGTTTAGAAGGACCATGGACTTCACCCAAACCAAAATGCTATGTTAGTCTGGAAGGCAGGTGGTCTGTAGGACCCTAGGCATCAGTAACTTTTGTCTTTAAAGTATGAGATCTGCTGTCCTGGAGATTGTAATTTGAACAAAAGAGTCCAATAATAAGTATTTTGCAATAGGAGACATCTGCAGTCAGAACTCTCCTCTGATTTAAATTCATGTAAAGGCAGTGCAAATGAGGTAAAGCTTTGATAATGGGGTTCACTTTAACTCATGTAATATATCTATTTCCATTTAGGGAGAGTAAGTGATATATTGATATTGGTTTGGAAATTTTCTTGAATTCAAAGAATGTGCTATATGTGCAAATCAATGCTCATAAATGCCAAGGAGGAACCCATGCCTGACTTAGTCTTTACCATTCATTTATCATCAAATACTGCACAAGTTCCAACATCCATCTCATGAAACCCTATTCTAAACATCCTATGCATGTAAACCCAGCTTAATTATATAAAAAACTCCACGTAGGTCAATAGTTTCATTTTCTAGATAAGAGATTTGAGCAGGAAGATTGAAATATTTACCCAAGATCATATAGCGAGTACTTGTGGGAGGGCGCTACTGACTTCTCCTGCCAAGCATTAATTATTAATAGCACACTTGCCTATTTATGCTGGTCACACTTTAGCTGAGTTCCCTGTTTAGTCAAGTAAATGCTCATGATGGTGATACACAGAGAGGCTCTTACTGTGCTACCTAAATACCTTTAATTACTGGATGGAGTGAAGTTTCTTGGATCCCCAGGGAAGAATGTGGACTAGGCAACATAAGACTTGGAGAAATTTTTAATTAATAAGGAGAGAATATGATAATATTTTAATGATGGGACATCCCAGTGTAAGTGCATCCTAATGTGATTTGAATATTTACATGACTAAAGTACTATTTAATTTTCTTTAATTGAAAGGTTTTTTTTTTATTTAGAAAATAAAAACACTAGTTACATAATTTGTCCAACACACACACACACACACACTTCAGTATTATTCATTTGGGGGAACAGTATCTACATGGATTGTATCCTTGGACTCTATCTGAAATTGGTTTAGGTATGATTAGTTCAAAAACAGTATTTGCATGTATAATTTATCTCAAAGGTAATTGTAGAATAAATAAGGAAAGAATGCCCCCAAGGATGAGAGAACACCTCCGTCTGCACCTACCTGTGTGCTACAGGTCTGTCTGGCAGTGCTGTGCAGTCTAGCTATCCTCTAAGGAGCCCAAATGGAATTATAAGAATCAGATATAGAAATCATTCACAAAATGTGTTCATTTAATGAGATCAGCTATCCTTGAAAGAATGAATAGGGAGTGTACAAATGTGAAGCTGAAATTACCATCCAGCACTTTAAACACTTGCATTTATTTAAATATGTTACTGAATGCAAATAACCTACCCTAGGGGGAAGGTAAGAGCCTTAGCAGTAATATCTATTGAAAACAAAATTCATTCTCAAATCAAGTGCTGCAATCATTGTTTGCACACAGGTACGTATTATGAATAGAGTGTTAGGATAAATAGAGGTTAGGATGACTCCAGTGTTTTAAGATCTTCCACAAGCAAAATATAAACAACAAAGTCAGAGATCCAACCCATTGGAAACCACCTAGAAGTTCTCACTATAGCCCATCAAACATATTTCTGTTCTTGCACTCAGTCCATAAATGCTGGCCACCTATGCTGGGGGCAGTTTTGCACATCTTCTAAGGGTCTGAGCATTGCTTGATTCATAAGTGGCCCCCTGCACAAATAATTCTATCAAATTTATATTGTCTAAATGTTTTGTTTTTAAAGATGAAATCAGATTACTTCACCCAAGTATAAGATAATAGTCTGCCAACCCCAATAAGCCTTCTAGTGGGCTATTGGAACTAGAATCTGTAAATCAGTCTCCACTCACCTGGTACCAATGTATTATGAGATACCAGCAGACTCTAAGGTGATTATCACATTTTAATAAACAACAAGCCAGACCCTTAAAGTTACTAGGATGCTTTCTGTCAGCTATCAGAAAGAATGCCTAAGTGCCAGGTGGGATTCCTTCTGAGAAGCTCAGCAACGATTCTCCTGGAGAAAGCTGGTAGTTCTGGGGAGGCAAACTCCACGAATGTGCTGTCAACCCCAAAATGCTCACCTGAACTCATTTCTGTAATAAATGAACTGATGGGGAAAATTTAAGCTTGCCTTTGTGTTGGGGGCAGGGAGTTATATTCAGTATGATAAATGCAGGCTATCCTCTTGTGAGCATCTCTGAGTTCAGTGGAGTCTAGGAAGTTTAGATTTGTTTGTTGTTTGGCTGTTTTCCAGACCTCCCTGAACTGGTGACAAGCCAGTTATGGAAAATTATCAGGCAGGAAAGAACTGAACCGGTTGACATCATGGCTTTTCTCTTGTCCCAGGCCTGGACATTTTTAATGCCATGCTTGAATTATGTGTCCAGAAGGACTCAAGTCCTTCCCTCTGACAGACTGCTACCTTACAGCATCTCTGAAGGCCAGAAGCATAGCAAAATTTCCAGCACTGGGAGCAGGTCCTCAAAATGGTTCAGTGCTATACCTCCTCAGCCTGGGGGCATTTTCTTAGCCAGAATCTTGCCAGCTTTTCATAAACCACTCCTCTAGGGGATAGGACTGTGGTCCAACCTGATACTATAATCCCAGTTACAAGCTGACTGGGCCACTCTGAGATTACAGGGTTCCTGAGCTTCGGGTTAAGATTTATTTCCTTAGCTTTGAATGACAGAGGCCACTCTGGAGGGTCATTTTCTTTTCCCTTTTTATAACTCCTGTGCTTCAAGGGGAAGAGGCCACAGTGTGCAATGACCAACAATAGAGACAAAAAAATCCAACTTACAAGCCTTTCAATACCATCCCACTGCAACTTGAAATCACTTTTATTCTACAATGTGAGACACAACTGTTTGTCATAGCCTAGCCAATCATTAGGACTTTCCTTTGTCCCCATCAAATATCCGAGTATGGGAAGAAGCCATGTTGATAAGATATTTATTCTGTAGTATATTTAATCATGACAAACTTATATCTGTTGATTTGTGTTGATTAATAAATCTTTGAAGGGTCATTCAGCTTCCACTGACTCATTCCCCAGAAGTTATTTACCTAAGACCTAGTTCAATGTGGCGGAAAAGCACAGCCAGTGTTCATGTGAGTTCTGCAACCCCTGTGCAAATGCTGTGGTTCACCACTTAACAAAAGCCAGGTTGAGCAACTTCTAACCCAGCAAGTGGTTAAGTGATGTGATAGATGAGTGTGAATAAGAAGAAAGTAGAAGAATCAGGGTAGGGATTCAATTTCATCTTGTTCTCCAAACATCCATATATACATATATATACATATATATAAATGGTTTATTTTTATATGCCAGGACCAATTTTACATCGGACATAAGGCAGACAGACTATACTTTCTAGTTAAAGATAATTCAAGATAGGTCATGATTAGAAATGTATTTGGAAAGGAATCGAAAGCATATGCCTGAAGTAATCAGGAAACTGATTACCTGCTTCAGGTGGAAATGTCCCTCTCCAGTTCACAGTCCAGAATTCTCCACGTAACGGTCTGAAAACCTCAGATGTGAACAGAGTCAGAAGTTTAAGGTACCTTTCTATGATAGTTCAGTAGATTATATTTCAATTTTCAAAATAATTTTTAGGCTTTATCAGATCACCAACTATAATAAGGGAGTTGCATGTTTTAACTTTGAATTAAGATAGAAGATGCATAAAGATGAACACATGTATTTGGTTTGATAAATTGTCACAAATTGAATATATTCATGTCAACAATACCCAGACAGAAATTACTCCTCACAGTCTATATATGGCAGTCCCAAAAGTGACTAATACTCTCTCAAACTCCAAACAACCTCCTCATTACCTTATAACTGTACACAATAGTATCTCTTGTTTTATATTTCTTAGAAATGGATAGGCACTAAATGTATCAGCTGGGGGTAAAGGGGTCATTGGCCAATGATAATGTTTCATATTTTACATTAATTTGAAATCATTCATGCATTGTATAACTAAATCATGATTTATCTAGCCATTCTATCACTGTTAGATTTTTAAGCAATTAATCTAAAGATTTTTTTCATTGTGTTGGAGCTGTTTGGAAAAAACCCACCTCTTGCTGGAGAGATGAGACAGCTAGCTGGTAAAGTAGGCTTCACATAGGCATGAAGACCTGCATTTGAATCCCTAGAGACCATGTTGAGCCAGTGGTGGCCTGAAATCTTAACACACCTATGGCAAGGTAGAAAGAAAAAGTAGGAGAATTCCTGAAAATCCAGTAGCCAGTTAGCCTGACATATGCGAAGGTCAACAGGAAACTGTGTCAAGCAGGGTGGAAGGTAAAATACACAGAGCTGTCCTTGAACCATCACACACACTCAGGGGTGTATGTGCCATCACTTACATACAGGAACCCTAGACAAAGAAAAACACAACCATTCCCTCAAAGGGAGTAAGACTTTGTAGAGATGTGATATATTTTTCCAGGGGAACAATGCTAGCTCAGACTGTGGAATCTGTAAAGTCTCTGACGCCAAGGCCCCCACTTCGTGTGTGTGTGTGTGTGTGTGTGTGTGTGTGTGTGTGTGTGTGTGAGAGAGAGAGAGAGAGAGAGAGAGAGAGAGAATTTTCCTCCCAGCCAGCAGTTTTCATTGAGCTCTTCAGTGGCTGCAACCTGAGCCTGCCAGTATGGAGCGTTAATGCTGCAGCTCCAGTCAGAATGAATGGCTGAATTATTGTGACATTAGTAAACCGATAATTCGTTTCCTGTGTCATTGTTCCTCACCTCAAGCTGGTTAGCCAAGCCTTTTCAAAAGCCTGACTTGCTCGACCTGCTACCAGTTACAGTCCATTTCCAGCTCTTCTGTATAAAATGCAATCTTGTCAAAGGAGAGACACCTGCTCACTGCAGGAGGGCTGCTCTCTGGCTGCCAAATCCTGTGTTACAGTGTCTAGAAACAAAATGATCTTTCCATCTGGAATGTGTCCGCCATGACTGCCTGCCTCGAGCTCACTGCCAACCACTGGTGCCAGAACGAGGCAGAGAAACAAGGCAGGATGGCTCCGGGAAATGAATTTTGATGAGTTCTTGATATTGTGGTTGTAAAGTTAGCTTTCTCTGAAGGAGGTCTGTTTGCTTCATAGGTGACCTCACTAAATATGTGTGGCTTCTGATGGGTGGGGAGCATTCATCTATGGTCTAAATTAGAATTTATTTTTTTGTTATCTATTTTGAATTTTTACAAGCCTTGCATTTTCATTCTTCTTCATGAAGACTCCTTGCTCCTTGGGATCACAGCCTCCCTTTAGGGTAAGAGAGGCAGAAGGGCTCCCCCTCCCCATGCTCAGGAAAGCAGCTGTTCTCATCTCTCCCATTATAAGCCAAGTTCATCATTCTGACTATATATCTTAACAGCCTTGGTCAAGTCCATTTGATGGGTCATAGACGCACATTATCCCTTTATCTTGGTGAGAAATTAGCAGTGTTTCCATGATTTCCAGATGCCTGCTGTTTGGAGCCTTGGAGAAGCAGAGAGCATCTGAAATGTTTTCATGACTATTCTCTATTGACAGCTATGTAGCAGAACTTTAAGAGTACAGTGTGTTTGCTATGGATGGGCCTGTTAGCCTGTAGGCCCGTGTAGGTCAACAACTTGATATTTTGAGATGAGGAATTAGAAACAAAAATTTAAAATCTCTCAAGGCACCCTGTAAATCATAAAACATAACACTATTGTTATTTTACTTGAATTCAGGAATTATATGTTTGAAACGTGTCTAAATACTCTTTGCCTCCAAATTTCATGTAACCTCTCAAAACAGCTATTATCAAATTCTAATACAAAAACCCCTTCTCCTGTGGAAGCCCAGCACTAATCTCCTCCTCTAAATTCATCTTCTCTGCAGGTAAGAAGCATCTCCTGGGCTCCTTCCTTGCATCCTATTTAATTAAAACAACAGTAATCAGCAGCTGATCTAGTTCACTTTCGACGAACGATTGTCTGCGCACAAGTCGGCTTTGTTTACTTGTTCTTCCTTGTCCGGGAAGGGGGAAGGATGAGGAAAGGCAGGTATCGGCGATGTATGTGAGGAAACTCTAGTACCAAGGGAACACGCTCCATTTAGCCATAAAGCGTTTCCTCCCCTGCAAGCTCAGAAAAGATTTCCAATTATTTGCAAACAGATAACATTGTGTGGTTTCCTACTTATTACAGACAAGACACCAGAAAACAACCAGTTTGACAAAACTGCCCAGCAGCCCATTAGCTGTACAGCTCTACTAAATATCCATCGTGTGTCCCCTGGGGAACCTGCTAAGGAAGCAGAAAGGAGGAAGTTCCCACCAGGACTCTGAAAGTTAAGAAATCAGAAGCTAAGCAGGGCTCCTCCTCCCACTAACATACCAACTGTGGAGGATTGGGGTGTGGGGGGTGATGGTGGGAGAAAGGGAAGGAGGGAAAAGATTGAGAGACAAAAAGAGGGAGAGAGAAAGAGACAGACAGAGGGAGGGAGGAAGCAGAAAGAGGGACAGAGATGGGGGAGATAGAGAGAGACAGAAAGAGGTAGAGGGAGGGAGGGTGGGAGGGAGGGAGGGAGGGAGAAAACATGGATGGTTCATATCCAGTAAAAGTAAACAGTCCCAGGTCTTCTAACTGTAAATGGATGTTTATTATGAGCTTTCCCTGGACAGCTTAGTGATTACTAGCTCAGTTTTTAAGATTGAAAAGTTATTTTTTCCCCTCATCTCAATGTAGATAAATTCCTATTGTACTTTGCTACAACCAGGAAGCAATTCAGCCAAGCTAAGCTGAGACGCTGAGACAAGATAAATGACTGTAGTTCAGTGGTGTGGATTTAAATCCTTCCAAGCCATGCTTTGAAAGTTGATCCTGTATTATTTTTGCCTTCCTAAGAGATTCTTTTCTCAGAAGCTGGAAGAATCCATATTGTGTCTGTGTGGGTTCACTATAAACAGAAATAAATGCCAAGCTAAAAAAATATTCCATACTGATAGAGCTCAAGTATTTACAGTGATGATATTAGCACTTTGAACATAGAAAAATGACAGTTTAATACAATTGGCTATTCCAAAACTCTAGAATTAGAGGCACTGGTTTTGAAATCAAATTAGTTTTGAGTTTGACAATCTGGTAAAGGGACAGAAATTTAAAATGAGTAGCAAGAACCATCTTCTAATCCTGATAGCTTATCTATCTCTGTGACTACATATATAAACAAAACAACCTTCAGGGGGCTACGGAACGGGGGCTCAGATTTCTGTCTGGTCATTCTTCTGATGTGCCCTCAGCTTCTGCATTAATACCTGTTCATGATGCTGAATTGGTTCTGAGAGTAGGAAGTGATTTGGGGAAATAGATGCTTCTTTCTCATCAATGGTTCAAAGTCAAGTCCATAGAGTAGCACCTGATTCAGAATTATCTAGGATTATCATTAAAATTTCACATTTGTGTGACCCATTTTAGGTCTTTTGTATCAGTCCTTTGGCGTAAGTTCCAGGGATTTGCATTTATTAATCACCTATTCAAAATATGATTGGTATGGCTGATCAGGAATGCCACTGTCCTCAGTCAAATCACAGTGCAGGAGCTGTTTACCTTTATCATTGGAGTCATCCAAATCATTTTGGTGTTTGGAAACCACCAGGGCCATTTTAAAGTGTCAGTAATATGGCCTTCTACATGTAAACATATATATGTAAATCAGACCTGGTCCTGCCCTGTGATGATACATAAGATACATGCTCTAAACTCAAGGTGCTACCACAGCTTTCTTCATGTGGGGTCTTGCCATGCTCATGAGAAAATAAACATTTTTTTTTCTCCTAGAAAATGCTCTTTGTAGTATTCCACATAACACTTTGGCAAGTATCTCCACATTATCATTCCTGCCAGAAACTGACCCTAGGAAGAAAGCCACAGAAGTGTAGGTCAAGGGACAACCTGATGGTAGCAAAGCAGAGTGGCCCTGTTCAGCACTTTTGTACCCTCTGCTGTATTTTGGAAGTCACAGACTGAAATTCCCCTGAGGAGTGAGACAGAATCTCAGAGTCATAGCCAAAGGAAATATGCCGCTACCACCCCCAACACACTAGTCAAGTACAGAAAGACCATCTTCATGATGGCTGAAATGCTTGGTCCCTTCAAAGAAAGGGCCCAGACAGAGTCCAAAAATAACAGAATTAGACTAGGTTTCGGCTATTTACAAGCAGATGAGCTTTTCAATGAAATTTGACCTAGACTATTCATGCATCATTCAGACTGAAGGCCCCAACAACAAACAGCCTTAACAGACTGGGTATGTGAGATGCCCATCCTCTCTTTGTAGACTTTTGTCTAAATGAGCAGAGTAGAGCAAAAGCATCAGTAAGTATGATAATGCCACAGTGAAACCCATTACATCATATCGTGTGCTAGTTAGTTGTGGCCAGCTTTTCAAGAATTAGCATCTCCTAGAAAGAGAGAATCTCAGCTGAGGAATTTCTGCCATCAGATGGGCCAAGTGGCACATTCATAGAGGCATTTTCCTGGCTGCTGACTAAGGAGACTTGAAAGACAATGGTTCCTATAGGCTCAAATATTTGAATATCTGGTCTCCAGTTTATGGAATTATTTGAGAAACCCTAGGAGTGTTGGCTTAGGAGCAGCTTTTGAGGTTTTAAAAGCTCCTGTAATTCCCAGTATGCCTCTCTCTACCTCCTGCTATGGATCAAGATGTGAGCTATCAGCTGTTTTTACTTCCATGCATCATGAACTCAAACATTCTGCAACTGTGAGTCCGATTAAACTTTATAATTCGTGTTGGTCATGGTGTTTCGGCACACCAATAGAAAAGAAACTAACACAGTGACTGAGGGGGGAGTGTCCATCCCCTGTGGGCAGTGCCATTCCTTGGCCAGTGAACCTGGTTAAGTAAGAAGGTAGTTGAGCAAGCCAAGATCTTGAGACCATTAACCGATGCTCTTCAACGGTGTCTGTTTCCATCCCTGTCTTCAGCTCATGCCCCAATTTTCCTCAGTGATGAACTATAACCTGAATAATGAAATAAACCCCTTTCTACACAAGTTGCATTTGGTCAGTATTTTATCACAGCAGCAGAGAGCAAACTAGAACATAAATTGGTACCTGAAACATAGGATACTGCTTTGATGGACCTGACTGACTGTTTTTTTGTTGATGTTGTTTGTTTGTGTGTTTGGTTGGTTGGTTTCCTTAGTTAGTTAGTTTGTCTTGGGGGCAGATCGTGGATGAATTTGGAACCATGGGCTGGAAGTGCTCAGACCCTAAGGAACCTTTACTGTGGGAGCTTGAGAGATAAGAGTGCTTAGAGAACTGTAAATGACAAAGGCCTTGACGGATGAGCTGCTCTAGGGAGACAGACTCTATCTAGGCCATTCATGTCATATATCTGAGTTAGGAAGTACAGAAGTGGAACCTTTGCTTTTCTGGGACAATAGATCCTGGTTAGCTGGACTGAAAAATCAACTGTGATTAATCAGAGACCAGCAGCATTAGGGAGAACTATTTTCTCAGGGTCACCATGCAGAAGCTGTGGTCTAGAGGGTGGGAAGGCTGTATCCCAAGCTGGCAGCCAAACTTGCCAGTTTTGTGAGAGTCTCCTGCATGGTAGTGGTTTTGAAGGCATGAGGGACCCATGGAGAACTGGAGCTAAGTCTTGGCACTAAGTGGTAGGGTTGGAATTTCCCTGAAGGGAGGCCGGGAGCTTGTTTGTGAAGATGCAACCTTGGTTATGGTGGAGACTCTAGATGATTGGAGATGCTAGGGCACTGAGATGACCACCAAGAAAAGTGACAGTGTTAAGTGAAGCTGGCCTGAGCCCAGGAGACAAACTATGTATTCTGTGATGGCAGAAGTGACTTGCCTAAGCCCTTTGGAGACCATAAGACGGTGAGTCAGAGACATGAGACACTGAGCTGTTTACACTGTTGGATTTTGGGTTTGCTTTGATCTTATTGTAACTGTGACCTGGTTCTTACCTGTTGGAATAAGAAGTATTTAACTTGTTTCTGGTTATACAGGATCAAACAGTTAAGACTGTAGTATTCTAAAGAGACATTGAGCTTTTAATTGACAGCATTTTAAAAACAATTTTGGGCTTTTAAAAGCTGGACCGTGTTTTACATTGGAATATTGACATGAAATCTTGGAGATAATAAGAAAGGGAAGATTATCATTTAATAATGATGTGTTTGTCTGTCAAGTTGACAGGGAGTCATTAATACTGGTTAGTTTTTTTCAAATTGACACAAATTGGAGTCACTTAGGAAGAAGGAACCTCAACAAGGAAATTGCCTCCACAAGGCTGGCTGGTATGCACATTTGTGAAGTTTTATTATTATTATTATTATTATTATTATTATTATTATTAGTGGTTGATGGGTGAGGACCCAGCCCGTTGTTGGGGTGTGCTACCCCTGGGCAGGTGGTCCTAGGATTACTGCAGCTCCTCCATGGTTTCTGTTTCAGTTCCTTTCCCTATGCACCTGCCTTGGGTTTACGCCTTGGCTTCCCTTGATGATGGATTGGAACCTGTAGCCTAAATAAACCCTTCCCTCCACATTTCTTTCAGGTGGTGTTTTATCATAGTGACAGAAATCAAACTAGGAATATGGTATTTAAAAATAATAAAAAATAAATCATACCCTTAAGTGAGACAAGTGGGCGCTGAAGCATGGCATGTGTTAGCCATTACATTCCCCATTAGCAGCAATTGGCATGTTACTTGATGATGTCATTTTCTGATGCAGACCTCTTTACGGTGGGATTGTTTCTGTGTTCTCAGTGCATCAAAACAGAGCCTTTTTAACACAAAAAAAAGTGAAATGCTGTTGTGACACTTGTGGATTCTGAAGTCACCCATACACAAGGAAGGAAGATTTGGGAAGCTGATAAGATGTTTATTCACTCAATTACTTGCTTTCCCACAGAAACCCTTTGAAGCTCAAGATATATGTCATAATCATAAAGTCTTAGGCAATTGTTTCTTCAGTAAAAACTAATTCATTCTCTGTATTCTGGGGTTGGAATCTTGGTTTTTTGTTCCACTTGACACATATGTCACATATGATCACTCTCCCATTCCTGTGTCCTTGGTCAATACTGGGCACTCTGAGAGCAGAGTCTGCATCAAGTCTACCTCTCAGAAGCCCATAGTGACTTGAAGAAAGCAAGAGTTCCAGAACATCCAATAAGTTAAAGTTTATAGCTGAAGTAATACACAAAAGTAATAAGCTGGTCATATGTAGATCAAGAGTGTCTTTATTTTTCTTATATAATGGCATATCAGCTTATTTTGCAATAAACCCTGCATATCTAGAATCTTCCATGACTATAACCTGTTGGAACAGATTAGCAGTTGCTGCTTCAGAGGGGCCATCTGCCTTGTTTTCCACAGTTGGTTTTCATCATGTTTGCTGCCTGTGATCCCCTTATTACTCTTCTCATGGAAGCATTCTTTTATCTTCCTTGACATTAGCCCAGATAAAACACCTCCATGTATGTGTATCCATGTTTACAGGGGTCGCCTAGAGCCAAAGTCTCTACGTTGGTCTGACTTGCCCAGTTGCTTGCCAGCTGAAGCAATCAGTTAGTGCTTGATGATCTGAGCTAGTTTCTAAGTTGGCAAAAGTAGTCTGATCATTTTTTGGTGTAGTATTTAAGACTTGTTGGCTTTATGGAATACTAATAAAGCTTCAGTGTGAGATTAGTATAGATTTAACATTAACACTAATACCACACTCTTGGTTTGAATTTTTTTGGGCTTGACACTTTTACAAAACCTTTTTCCTTAATTATTTATACAAATCTATTTAAGGCTTTAGAAATCGACATGGTTTGCTCTACAGGAAGCCTATAGTTAACTATCTTCTACTCTTTCTGTGACCTACTCTAGGCTGCTCTCAGACCCTGCTGTGCTGGGACTCAGCTCTGGTAAGGACCTCCTGGCCTCCAGATGCAATGGGTGAGTATTTTTTCAGGCCTCTTTAATCTCTTGTCAGTTCCTCCTCTAATGAACAGCCCACTTTTCCTTGAAGTTGAAACATCATCATCTTCTTATATTCCTTCTTGCTAATGGAGTTCTCTGTGCAAACCATTTTCTTATATAATTACTTTTACCCAACCTGCATTAAAAATCTGCAAGACAGAGTCCTGGTCTATTTCTTACCCTGTTTGATGTATTCTTGCAAAACAAACAAAGAAACAAGCAAAAAAAACATCTTATTAATGTCTGCCCTCTACTTCAACTTCTCTTCCCATTAGAGTGATATTATGTCTGTTATCAATAGTCTTTATCTTCCTAGGAGCTATTTCCTGACCTGCATCTTCTTTAGGATGTCTCAAGGGCATTTCAACTTTAACTTATCCCTGAATAAATTCATACTCCCTCCCAAATCGATCCTCTTGAAGAGGCCTGAAGCTCAATGAATAGTACAGCCACCCCTGTCTCCTAGTTGCTTTTTCACTGATGTAACTGAATACATGGGCAAAGTCAGCTTAAGGGAGAGGAGGTTGGTGTCACAATTTAAAGTATACAGTGCATTAGCGTGGAGAAGGCATGCTGGCAGATGGCTCTGTGGCAGAGGGAATATATTGCCGCTGATGTTCACATCTCACTGAATAGGAGCTGGAGACTGCCCAAGACACTGGGTGAGGCCATAAGAAATCAAGACCTTCATGTAGAGATCCACTTGTTTTGTGAGATATCAACAAAAGGCTCCACTCCAATATTTTTTTTAATTGTTTTTTGAAAATCAATACCAAACTTTATATAAAAAAGCAAAACATCCAGGATAGCTAAAAAAAAAATAAAACAACAACACAAATAACAACAAAAAAACCCCATATAGTAATAAAACTTCTCCTTTCTCTAAAATACATGAAACATTAAAAATAAAATCTAAAGTTCCTCAAACCAGGTTAGGCACAGTTACAGATGAAGAAAGCACAGTAGATCACAGCTAATGCCCATGGATGCATTATGGCCACCACAAATTCCTGCTAAGCAACCCTTCTACAGTCAAACCAGAAGTTGTGTGTGTGTGTATGTGTGTTTTAAATCACTTGATTCACCCATCATCTTTCAATGAAATAAGAATCCTTTTGCTTAAAGTCCACTAATGAGTGAGAACATCCCCTGCTTATCCTTCTAGGTTTGTGAGACCTTGCTCAGGAAGATGTTCTCCAAATCCATCCATTTGCCTCCAAATTTTAGGATATCATTTTTTCTTACTGCTGATTAGCACTCCATTGTGTAGTTGTATCACAGTTTGTTAATCCATTCTTCAGTTGAGAGACATCTAGGAAGGTTCTTGCTATTATGAATAATGCTGCTATGAACATAGTTGGGCTAATACTTTTGGGATGTGAATGTGCATCTTTAGAGTATATGCTCAATAATGGTATTGCTAGATCCTTGGGGAGATTGATTCCCATTTTCTGAGAGATTGCCATACTGCATTCCACAGTGGCTGAACAAGTTTACACTCCCACCAACAATGGAGGAGTATTCCCCTTGCTCTGCAACCTCTCCAGCATAGGCTGACATCTGTGTTTTTGACCTTAGCCATTCTGGCAGGTGTGAGGTGGATCTCAAAGTTGTTTTGATTTGCATTTCTCTGATAGCTAAAGATGTTGAACACTTTTTCAAGTGCCTTTCATCCATTTGTAATTCTTCTGCTGAGAATTCCCCTTTTAGTTTTGAACCCCAATTTTTAATTGAGTTATTTAGGGTTTTGGGCTCTACTTTCTTGAGTTCTCTATATATTTTAGAGCTCAATCCTCTGTCACTTGTAGGGTTGGTAAAAATCTTTTCCCATTCTGTAGGCTGTTGTTTTGTATTATTGACTATGTCCTTGGCATTACAGAAACTTCTCAGTTTCAGGAGGTCCCACTTATTGATTGTTGTTTTTAGTGTCTGTGCTACTGGTGTTATATTTAGGAAGTGTCAATATGTTGGAGGGTATTTACCACTTTTTTTTCTATCAAGTTCAGCATAGCTGGTTTTACGTTGAGGTCTTTGATCCACTTGGATTTGAGTTTTGTGCAGGAAGATAGGTCTGGATCTATTTGCATTTTTCTACATACTGCCATCCAGTTATGCCAACAGAATTCGTTGAAGATACTATCTTTTTTCCATTGAATATTTTTTTTACCTCTTTGTCAGAATTCAGGTGTTCATAGGCGTCCACATCACTATCTTGAAACTACATGCTTGAAGCCATTAGCCTATAGAAAACATTCTACATTCAAATAAAATATTCCACTTCAGCCCCAAAGGCTCATGGGCAGCTCATAAAGCAAAACATATCATGACTGATTTCAAAATTTCATAGTCTTACAGTCGCAATTCCATTAAAAAGTGCAAAGTTTAAAGCCCTTCTCTTGTGGGTATTCTGTTAATTAAAAATCAAATTATACATCTTTAATGTACAATGGCAACATTCCTATTCTGAAAGAGAAAATTAGGTGACTAGCGATGAAAACTGGTGCCAAAGGACCAAAACCTCCTAGGCAAACACTAAGTCCTTCAACTTGTAGTAGCCCCAATGGATCACAGTAGCCCTTCCTCCAACTCTGACTTTAAGCATGCATGGTATGCTGGATACTTAAATCAGCACGTGCTAGAGTCATTTGGTAATGGGGAACCCCAATTAAGAGAATATCCTCATCAGATTGGCCTGTGGGGAAGCCTATGTTATATTTTCTTGACTGATGATTGATATGAGATGGGCCTGTTGCTGTGGGTGTTGCTGCCCCTGGGATGATGGTCCTGGGTGCTGTAAGAAAGTAAGCTGAGCAAACCTTGGGAAGCAAGCCTGTATGCAGTACTCCTCTGTGGCTTCTGCATCAATTTCTATGTCTGCCCTCTTTTGAGTTCCTGCCTTTAATTTCCTCAGTGATATACTGTGATGTGTAACTATAAACTAAAATAAATCCTTTTCTTCCCAATTTGTTTTTTGGCTATTGTCTTCATCACAGCAATATGAAACAACTAAGACAGTCTTTATCTGATACTGTGTCTACTTGGTTCTTAAAACTTTCTTCTGCAAAGAGTCTTTGTTTCTGCTTTCTCCGATATTCTATAGCCTCTCTAACTCAACATAAGCCTCTTCCTGAGTTATGCAGAGAAACCAATGCTATCATATGTTTTTTAGTCTCAGTGGCTTTATGGAACCTTAGTACAAGCCTCCAGGACTACCTCATTATTACATCTTGCATGTCTTCAGAATAAGCAGTACATGGATGGTGCCAAGTTCTGCTGCCTTCTTGAGATGCAGCCTAGTTTCCTTGGACTACAACTGCATCAGCATCTATGTGCCTTCATGGATAACCCCAGAAAAAGCATTTTCTTAGGCATCTGCTTTCCCCAAAGTACCCCAAAGGCTCATCTTTTCAGACATTTTCCTTTAAGATTAATTTGCACCATTGTACCCTGGATCTCCAGCTGAGTAGAGTCTTACCCACCATGTATCCATCTTATTGTCACCATGCCGAGTTCATGGTTTCTCTTAATGGAACTAGCCTCTAGCTCTACGTCTATGTCCTGTCTTCAACTTTAACTGCACTCATACACCTTTCCTTGCCAAACTGTATGTTCTTATTTTTCTGCTGCTTTCTATTCTGTCTTACTGAAAATCTGGGTCACTGCAGTAAGCAGTACCCATCCCACAGCCAGGTCGTTACATTGTCTTAACATTTCCTTCACCAAAGAATTTGGACTATTACTTTTGAATTTAATCTCATTTAAATTTTCATAGTCAGGGCACATGAGCCATATTGTTTGCTGGAATATAATGCAAATGGTCTGTAGCTCATTGCCTTGTAGAGTCCTTATCCCCTGCTAAGGCCTTGTGAACAAGATCTTTAATGACTGGATTCTTGCAGAACTGAACCACCAAGGCCCATCAAGTTCTTTTTATGGCATTCTAGGGCTTCTTTTGCCCTACAGGTCCAGAGATTTCACATTCCTCCCAAAAGCCAGTTCTAAACACCTATAAACCACACAATGACATTTATTAAAGCAGTGACCCCATTTCTTGGTACCAATATTCTCTGTATTAGGTACAGGTGTTGCTATGATATAATATCTGACAAAAAGTAACTAAGAGAGAATAAGTCTAATGGGGCTCACATTTGAGTCTCGGAGATAGTCGAACTTGGTAAGAAATGCATGTTAGCATAAGGCACGGAGAATGTGAAGAGGTGGTTTGGTCACATTTCAGGGGAACAGGCAGCAGAGACTGGATAGGAAGTAAGCCCTGCTATAAATCCAAGACCCACTTCCTCTGGGGAGAGTCTATCATTTAAAGGGACCACACTTCCTCTAAATTACCACTAGTTAGGAACCCAGGATCTGAACACATGAGCCTGTAGGGGAAGATTTCACATTCAGACTGGAACACTGTTATGCAAATGAGAGAACAGGATGATTTACCCTACATACCTTTCTACTTGATGATAACCCTTTGCCAGGCCTAACATTCACATACCTTGCATTTGTCCACTTGCCTCCCTCTCCCTCACCCTATTCTTATCCAAGCTACCATTATCTATCACCTGGGTAACTTAGCTGGCTCAATAACTGGCCTCTTCCGGTTCATTTCTTACATAAAGCCAGGGTAATCTAAATGCAAATGTGATCGTGCTTAAAGAACCCCTTTAGTGGCCTTTCATTGCTCTTAGAATAAAGACCAGAATGCTTAAACACGGTGCTCCTGATTTGCCCTCCACATGTTATTTTTCCCCCTTAAGTCCCACTTCCCAATCCTATCCCATTTTTCATTGTGCACCAACTGCACTAGACATCTCTGCGTTTTCAAATGCTGTATATTCTCTTGAATATACAGAGCCTTTGTTTATATAGTTTCTTATGTCCACATCTACAAACTCTGTTTCTAAATCACACCCCTTCAATTAAGTACTGCCTTTTTCTTTCATTTTATCTTAAATAACCCTTTTCAAAGAAGCCTTATTTTCTTCCTGTTTTAGTTAGCATCTTTGTTGCTGCAATAAAACACTGATGAAACACAACAGGGAAAAGAAAGGATTTATTTCAGTTTACAGGGTACAGTCCCTTACTAAGGAAGTCAAGGCAGTAGCTCAGGGCAGGAGCCTGAAGGCAGGAGCTGAGTCAGGGGCCATGGAGGAGCGATGCTCACTGATCGCTTTATATAGCTTGCCTTTTCCATACATCTCAGGCCCACATGCCCAAGGATGGCACTGTCTACAGTGGACAGGGTCCTCCAGCCTCAGTCATTAACCAAGAAAGCACTCCATAGATGTGCCTAAGGACCACCCTTATGAGGCAGTTCCTCATCGAGGTTTCCCACTTCCTAGTATGTGTATTCTTGAAAACAACTAACCAGCTCAGCTGACTTCTTATCTGACACATGACCATCACTTATAAACCATAGTCATCTTCTCATTTATCCCCCAAATCTTGTCTATACTCATGATCACATCACAAAATAAAACTTTTGAGATTCTACAGTCTCTAATGGATTTAATACCAGTGCAGAAACCTCTTTAAAGTTCAGAGTGGGCTCCAGTAAAATTAAAAATAAGTTTAGTACTTATGTATTAAAGAATATAACATGATAAGGTTACAATCATATCAAATTAAAACAATAATCCAATAATAAAAATAGCTCTGTGTCTGTGCAGTGTCTGGGACTCATTCATGAACTTCTGAGTTTCAAAGGGCTTGGACAGTTTCACCTCTCTGACTGTGCCGTATATAGCACACATAGTTTGTCATGTGGGCACAGGCTGGCTCCATTTCACAGCTGATGCTGTCCTTAGTGGTCACCTGACAGTCTGAGCATCTCCAAAATTCCAGAGTCTTCACTGAGGCGGACTCTACCCCTTCACCAATGGTCTTCTGGTCTCCCACCCTGCCACAGTGTCAAGCCTTCAATCCTGCATTCTCTACTGGGACTGACAGTTGCACTTTCACCAATACCATCCCCTAGCTTCTTCCCCCAAACTCCAGCTGCTCTCCCAGACCCTGTTGTGCCTACAAAATCCATATCAAATGGGAGATTTTTAAACATCAAGTTCAGCAGCCAGGACACAGTGCTACTTTGCACTCCAGCCATCAAACCACAGCTTATGAGTTCTGATCCTGAGCAAACATTTCCCAAAAGATTTCCTCTCAATGTTGATCTCTTCTTAATCATAGGTGACTAACTTCTCAGCCCTAGGTAACCAGCATCAATTGTTCCAATAAAACAAAGGTCTCACTTCAGTGGTGCCAGACATACACCCACATTTTCAGCCCCAGATGGCTAGAATCACAGATTCTTAATTCAAAATGTCATAGGAATTGACAGGTCAAAAAGAAACTGGGACAAATGGCTGTCTGTGGCGTCTATTCCATCATGGCGGTCTCAAGGTGCTCTCAGTACCTGTGGCTCTCCTCGGCTCCTGAGCTTTCCTTCCCCTAGTCCTCCTTCCTACACAAGTCTGCTCTGTCAGCCACACTCTTCTCTGGCTTTTCTCTTGATCTCCTTTGCTTACAGTCCCTGTTCCCCCACACTCTCCCCATCTCTTTTCACGGCCTGGTTCACGCTTTGCTTGTTTGTTTTTTATTTACTTTTGCTTTATTTATTTATTTTTTATATCCCAACCAAAGTATCCCCTCCTTTCCTTCCTTCAATCCAGTTCCTCCTTCCCCATCTCCCTTCCCTTTATCCCCTCCCCCTCCTCTATTACAGCAGGACATCATCCCAGCCACTAACCCTTCAACCTACAGTTTGTCCTGCCCACAAGATGTGCTGGGTAAAGGTGGCACAGAAATTGTGGGAGGGATCAACTAATGACTGGCCCAACTTCAGACCCATACCATGAGAGGGAGCTCCTCCCTGAGGGCCAGGACTCAGAGGCAGGATAGCCCAGAGACCTGCATATATGTTACAATTCTAAAACTTTGTTTTCTTGTGAGATGCCAACAGTGAAAGCAAGGGCGGTCCATGTCTGTGTGTCCTGCTTTTAGGACCTATTTCTCCTACTGGATTGCTTCGTCCAGCCTAAATAAGAGGGGAGATGCCTAATCTTACTGTCCATGTTTAATCTACTACTCTCTCTCTGCTCTGGACTCTTCCAGATGCCTCTGGCTATAATCTCATTTCAACAATAAAAATCTCCTCAACCAGATCTTGTATTGGTCATGTACTCCCTTTCCTCATCAGGTGCTGAGAACCTTGTTTTATACAAGAATGACTCTGATAATTTTTGAGGGGTTGCTAAACTTCTTTCTGGGTCTTTCATTCAATTCCTCAGATCAACCTGTTTTTATGCCAATACCATGTGGGTTTTTTTTTTTTTTTTTTTACTATTGCTCTGTAGTATAGTTTGAGATCAGGGATAGTGATACCACCAGAATTTCTTTAATTTCGTGGGATTATTTTTAGCTATCCTAAGTTTTTTTATTTTTCTATATAAAGCTGAGTATTGTCCTTTCAATGTCTGTAAAGAATTGTCTTGGGATTTTAATGAGGATTGTGCTGAATTTGTAGGTTGCTTTTGGTAAAATGGCCATTTTTACTATGTTAATCCTGCTAATCCACGACTAGAGCTGTTACACAGAGGACCCTGTCAAAAACAAACAAACAAAAACAAAACCATAAATTTGCTAATTTGGATATTCTCTCCCTGCTTTTTAGTTAGTTTGGATAAGGATTTGTCTCTCTTGTTCTTCTCAGAGAACCAACTCTTGGTTTTATTTATTCTTTATATTGTTGTCTTGTTTCTGTTTTATTAATTTCAGCCTCCAGTTTGTCTTCAGCTCTCTACTTCTCTTCAGTGTGTCTGATTCTTTTCCTTCTAGAGTGTGTTGTTAAGTCACTGGTATGATACTTCTCTAATTTCTTTATGGAGGCATTTAGTGTTTGAACTTTCTTCTTAGCACTGTTTTCATTGTGTCCCATCAGCTTGGGTATGTTGTACTTTCATTTTCATTGAATTCTAGGAAGTCTTTAAATTCTTCCTTGACCCATTGCTAATTCAGTAGAGAGTTTTTCAGTTTCTATAAGTTTGCAGACTTTCTGTTGCTTCTGTTGTTGTTGAAATCCAGCTTTAACCCATGGTGGTCTGATAGGATACAGGGAGTTATTTCAATTTTTTTGTTTCTTTTGAGACTAGTTTTATGTCCTAGTATATGGTCAGTTTTGGAGAAGGCTACCTGAGGTACTGATAGAAAGGTATATTCTTTTGTGAACAGTTGATTTTTGACAAGGAAGTCAAAATTATGGAAAAAAGAAAGCATCTTCAGCAAATAGCACTGGTGAAACTAGATGTCTACTTGTAGAAGAATGCAAATAGATCCATCTCAATCACTCTGCACAAAACTCAAGTCTAAGTATTTTAAAGACCTCAGCAAAGAGCTAGATACATTCATTAAACCTGATGGAAGAGAAAGTGGGAATTGCCTTGAGCGCATTGTCACAGGAGACCACTTCTGAAGAGGACATGAATAGCATAGCCACTAAGATCCACAATTAACAAATGGGACCTCATGAAACTGAAAAGATTCTGTAAAGCAAAAAACATGGTCAATACAGTAAAACAGCAGTCCACGGAATGGAAAAAGATTTTCAACAACCCCACATCAGACACAGGGCTAGTATCCAAAATATATAAAGTACTCAAGAAATTAGACATCAACAAACCAAATAATCCGGTGAAGAAGCGGGGTACAGATCTAAAAGAGGATTCACAACAGAGAAATTTCAATTAGTCAAGAAATACTTAAAGAAATGTTTATGGTCCTTAGCCATCAGGGAAATACAAATTAAAATGACACAGAGATTTCATTTTACACCTGTCAGAATGGGTAAGATCAAAGACAATGTGATCGCTTATGATAGAGAGGATGTAGAACAAGAGGAACACTCCTCCACTGGTGCTGGTAGGAATCAATATGGCAGTTTCTCAGAGAATTGGTAATCAATCTACAAGACCCAGCTATACCACTCCTTGGCATATATGCAAAGGAAACTACACCATATCACAAAGACACTTGCACAACTGTGCTTATTGCAGAATTACTCATAACAGCAGAAACTGGAAACGACCTAGATGTCTCTCAACTGAAGCATGGAAAAAGAAAATGTGGCACATTTACACAATGGAATATTACTCAGTTTGTTAAAAACAATGACACTGGGAAATTTGCTGGCAAGTGGATGGACCTAGAAAAGATTCTCTTGATTGAGGTAACCCAGACACAGAAAGATAAACATGGTATGTACACACTTATAAGTGGATATTAGCCATAAAGGAGAACTATGTTACAAGCCACACAGCCAGAGAAGCTAAGTAATAAGGAGGGCTTGGTGGTGGTGGTGGGGTGATGCATGAGTGATGCATGAAGCTCACTGTGAAGGGGAAATAGAATGAACATTGTCAGTGGATGGAAAAGGAAACCTGGAATGGGGAATAAGGAATGAGTATGGGAACAGGATGGATCAGGTGGGGGGAGGATGGAGGAAGACAATACCAGGAAAGACAACTGGAATCTGAGGGTATCTCAGGGATAAGCTTGACATCTAGAGCAACAGAAACTCCATGGAATATATGGGTGTGACCCTAGCTAAGATTCCTACTAACAAGGGATCCAGCACTTGAACCAGCCATCTCCTTTTATCAGGCAAGACTTCTGGTGGAGAATCTGGGACACCAATCCAGCCACAAACCCTTTGACTACAATTATCTTGCCTACAAGAAGTCCTCGGGTAAAGAAGGCACAGCTGAAGCCCCATACCCAGAGAGGGCGCTCCCTACTGAGGGCTAGAACCCAGAAACCTAAGGTAGAACAAAACATGAATGGAGAAAAAAAAAAGAAAGAAAGAAAAGTGATTCTTAATGACATTCTTCTATACTTATTGACTGGCGCACTAGCCTAATTGTTATCAGAGAGGCTTCATCCAGCAACTGATGGAAAAGATGCAGAGACCCATAGCCAGACATTAGGTGGGGCTTGGGGAATCCTGCAGAAGTGCGTGTGTGGGGATTGTAGGATCCTGTGGTGTCAAGGGCACCAAAAGAAAACCCACAGAAACAACTAACCTGGGCTCACAGAAATGGAACTGGCAACCAGGGGGCCTGCATGGGACCAACCTAAGCCCTCTGCATATATGTTATAGTTGTGTAACTTGACCTTCCTGCAGGACTCCAAACAGTGAGAGTGGAGGATGTCTCTGACTCAGCTACCAGCTTTTGAGACCCTTTCCTTCTACTGGATTGCCTCATCCAGCCTTGGAGGAGGGGGTGCCTGGTCTCACTGTAGATTGATCTACCATGACTGGCTGCTATCCACAGGCTGCCTGCCTGTATCTGAAGAGGAGGGGTGAATAGGGACTGGGAAAAGGCAAGGGAAAGCTTTACTTAGGATATACAAAGAAGAAAAAAAAACTAGAACACTAAAAAATCAAAACGAAACAACAACAAAAAAATCACTTTTCTCCGAAACATCACAGGCCAGGCCTCCATTTTTTTCCTCCCAGCATCTCCCTCTGAGTTCCTACAGAACAGCTCATTAAGACTTTCCAAGTGCTTCCACAATCCTCCTGTGAAAATGACATGGTCAGAATTTTCACAGCAACACCCCACTTTTCTGACACCAATTTCCATTTTAGTTTGCCTTATGCCATTGTAATAAAGCACTGATAAAAGCAAGTTGGAGTGGACAGGGCTTATTTTATCTTAAACTTTATAGTCTATTGTTGAGGCCAATCAAGGCAGGAACTCAAGGTTGGAGGCGGAAAACTGGAAGTGCGATAGAGACCGCAGGGAAGAGAGGGATGTTGCTTGTTAGCATGCTCTCTCTGGTTTGTCCAACTGCAGTTTTTACATCTCAGGCCCAACTGCCCAGGTATGGGACCACTGACAGTAGGTTAAGCCCGCCCCTGTCAATCAGCAATCAAAAGAATGCCCTCACAGACATGCCACCACACCCCTCTGAAGGATATCATTTCCCAGTAGAGGTTCTCTCTTCCCAGGTGATTCTCATCTGTGTCAAAACTAGCCAGCATTATGTCTGTAGTACATTATTCTTCTAATGGCTTCAACTATGGGTAATAATTATAAATTCAGTTTTCAAGTTGATTAATGTACCTCTCTCACATTGATTTTACTCTGTTCCATTAAATTTCTCTCTAGCTCCTATGTAATATAGAGGAGAAAAATTTTAGGGTAAAATTTCTATTGGTAATCTTGTTTATTAAAAACACCCAAGCCCAGCTTAGCCAGACACCCTATTACCCTTCATCAAGAGTCTTCCCACTTGACTATCATATCATGTAAATTTTCTACGGAGCAAAGTGCACAGCAATGCCTTACGGAAAACAAGAAGAGAATTCTGTGTTTGCAGCTTGAGATCATCTCCACCCACTCCTGAAATTTAAAATTCTATTGTGGCTTCAGAAAACAAAGTGTCAAAGTTGGATAACTAATGCCAGACTATTTAAATCGCTTTAGTAAAGCCATTACGGGGAAACTGGGGGCAATATTTTGATTGATTTGGCACAACAAGCAAACTGCACTGATAGGTTTCTAAATTGCTACTATCATGCTCTCTGGCAATTGTGTGATGGAAATCATTCGTCAATCAAGCACTCAGTACACCATGGTGTGCTCCAACAAGGAGACTAGATAGATATGATAATTAGGTGAGAATCTGATCCTTACATGAAAATGAAAAAAGATCTTCCCTTGAGTGCTTGGTTCTGTGTGACCATCCGGGTCTCTGTATGATGTACTAATTATCACTCACACTAAAGCAGAGAGGCACAAATGAACTCCTGGTTAACTTCCTGTTATGGCTCGGGCTTAGATATTTTAAGAAGAATTTCATAGAACTATTTGTTAATTTCTTAATTTTAGTCACTATTTTTCTAATTGAGAAGTTCTTGCCTTAATAGCCCAGGGTAGGTAGAACCACTTTTCCAGGATTCTATTTTCATGCAATAATGGACTGGCTTGAGGTGGGAAACATTCACAACTGAGTAACAAGAGATTCATAGCAAATATTTAAAATCCAGAAGGAGTTGTGATCTCTGGGTTGTAGAATATTTTTATGGCAAACAAATGAAAACGCAAGTAGTAGGTGTCTTTCCCAGGATTTTTTGTCTGGCCTCTGAAATGCCAGTTTTCAGTGACACAGACTCATCTGGATGCAGGAACCAAAACTGTATGTTTATAGATCTCACCACTGTGCATCTGGCTGTTTCTCACATCGAAAGTGTCCAGTGGTGAACACAAAGGAGGACAGTCATTGCTTAAGGCAGGGTGAACACTGAGGCCCTCTCCCCACCAGGCACTCTCACTAGTTGGTGTTTTGTTTGAGATCAACACTGATCTGCAGTGGGACATTGGATGTGGCCTGTGCTGCACTGCAATTCAAGGCACTGGGATCATCCAGGAATTGAATCCTCTCACATAATCGATGATGCTCATTTATCTTCCCGAACCACATTTGACTAATCAGATTCTCTCCTTTTCCTCCTTGTAACTTTCATCCATGCTTCCTTTTAGATAGAGGAGAAAACAGAGTTATCCTTCCAACCTTTCCATATAATAAACATCAGAGAGAAATAACAGACTTTCAGATACAAAGAAAAAAATATCCAATTACATACTGAAACTGGGACAAATAATTATGCCAATAAAACTGATTGGCATAAAAAAAAGCCAGACCCATGGAACTAGGAAATTTGGCAGAACATAAGGCTTTTACTGGCTACGGAATGTCATCGTCCTTTTGGTCTGTCCCCTGCTAACACAACTGGACACATACACAGTGGTTAATGGAGCCAGAGATGTAAATATAAAAGTTGTGACCAGAACCAGTTAGGGCCAACTTCATCAGTAGGGCTGGATGCATCTGTGTTTGGAAAGGACGCACTTCCTCCCTCCCTGTTCAAACCTTCACATAGCTGCACTAAGCCTCTCAGGCTTTCTGAACATAATTCCTTTTTCTCATGAACAACTTGGAAAGGAAGTATTTTAGCTGTTTGAATACATCAGTCTTAAAATACTATTTTCTAGGCATTAGTAAGGAAAGGCTTGATTCAGAGTCATACATCTTCACAACAAAACAGCTAGCCTCCATAACACAGCCCTTTTTGACTGCTCGGATGCTCCAGGTAGAGCTTTCTGGATTGTGGAGACAAGCCATGCCCATCCAAAGTGATGCATTCTGTTGGCACTAGCTTTGCAGCCCTCATTCAAAGGATACATTTGCAATTTGAGTTATGAGTTTGTAGATATGGAAATACTCAATGCTCAAGAGTACCTGAGTTTGCAGTATTGTTAAGGAACTAGAAATCTAGCTCCCATTGGTTACATGGGTCCTGGATAGCGTAGATAACAGGCCATGTAAGTCTTGCTATCATACATGTGTCTGAATTCGTACTCAGAGGAACTTGGGTGCTTGGGAGGCTAATTAATTAAGGCTATTTAGAATAAGATTTCATTCATTATTGCTATAGTGAAGTACCTTGAAAAGGTACAGAGTAGTTGTCTCCATGACTGCTGGAGAAATGCCGTGTTGTCTTGGTCTCTGACATCATAACTATCTCCTATTCATATTATTCTCCAATGGTAGTGCTTTCTAAATATTAGACATCTAGTTGTAGGATAGGACAAGTGCCTAGTACTTAGCTAAGGCATGAAGGTGGACTCTTGCAATTACAGAGGGGTTTTTCTTGTCGTTGTTTTTGTTTTTGTTTAAGATCCAATGTCTCCAGTAAATTTCTAATAACCAAAACTCATTTGGCTGTTGTATATGGAAACATGGCTGAGTCTGTTTCCAAGTGGGTTTATTACTTTCCTCTAAAGGACAAAATGGCATTGGCAACAAATACCAGTGTCTGTGTGACCAAGAGAAAAGTCTTTTTCTTTGACCAAGAGAAAAGTTTTTCTCATCATGATCCCCTCACGCCATGCCTTTCCATGCCATAGGAAATGTTTCTGCACACAGTGGCCAGAGAGCCAGCTGTGGAATGGGAGGGTGAGATGAGGAGCCAGGGTCAGCCAAGCTGCCAACTGGACATGAGGAAATGTGCCTTGCCATGCCCATGTGAAGGTCTGATGACTGGCAAAAAAGGCTAGAGCTGGGCTAGAATAGAAAGGCCTTTGAAATTTTGATCCTCATATTATGTAACAGATTCTTGGCTGCATTCATAAAGCATCAAAGCAAAGAATCACATTTTTCTCTTCTGAAAGACAAGGGGTCTCTATACATGAGTTGGAAAAAAATCTCAAGAACAACTAGCTTGAACTCCTCAAAGTTCTTTTTTCAGCTTCCTCTGTGTCTTACTGCCACTGACGTATAAGTGAAACCGCTCTGAAGGTGACCAAGCCTCCCGGCCTCTGGCAGATTTAGAGAACAAAGAACAAAAGGAAGGCAGATCATCGTCTTCCCAAGGTGCATCCTTGTGCTGACTTGTTGTACCACGAGGAACTAGGGTCAATCTTTTCTTCACTCCTGCCTGGAACTTTGATGGGATAGACATGGTGACTAGATGAAACTCTCTGTACAATACTGTTTAAGAGGCAATGTCACAGAGAGCTGAGTCCAAGCTGTGTGTATAGCCTGCTCACAGGAGAGTCTGCTCCCCAGGGGTGGCCAAGGCCAAGGTCCAAAGTTAAAATACTCATATCTGGAGCTTCTCAAGCATTTTCAAGGCCTGGGGTTCAAAGTGGTGAAGGAATGTGGAGAATAATGTCTTTTGCTAGTCTACATTAATGTTTAAAATAAGTAATGTGTATTGTTTTGGAGTAGTTTGAAGTTTGCTGAAGAATGAGAAAAAAGGGAGATCTCACACTTTCCCTGCCCCCTTCTCTGCCTGAGTGCGGTGTATTTCTTACAAACTGACATACTGATGGGTCATTAATTAACATTCATAGTTTACACGAAGGCTCACTCTGTTACACTTCCATTCGGTTTTGACAAATGCATTATGACAAGTATTCACCACTCCACTGTCACACAGAACAGTGCCAATGTCCTAAAAGTGCCCCTCACTGGCTCCATCCCTTCTCGTCACTAGCTCCCAGCTATGACATCATTTCCCTGTCTCTCCAGCATCACCATTTTCATAATGCTAGGATCATATAGCATATAGCTTTTCAGATTGTATTACTTTATTGAGTAATATGTGATTTCTTTTTTGTGTGACTCGTTAGCTCCTGCCCTCCTCCCATACTCCATTGCTCTATCATGAGGCTGCTCTTGTTCATTTACTCATTAAATACAAAGAACATCTTGGCTGTTTCCAAGTTTTGACAACTATATTTAAAGATGCTGTAAACATCCATGAGCATTTTTTGTACCGATTCATGAACCCCCATAGGTAATGGGAAAAGGTAAGTGTATTAAACACACATCCCAGACACAATACAATTGTGGTGTGATGATGGTTGCCTCCTCAGTGTTGGCTAAGTGAACAACCGAACAAGCAATCAGTCTTGTGCAGAGTATCATGGGCAGAGCTTTGCTCTCTCAAATTCATATGCTGAACCTCCAGCTTTCAAAGTGGACATATCTGGTCTTAGTACATTGACAATGTTTTTAAATGAGGCCATGGGAGTGGGATTCTGATAGATGTGTTCTTAACAGGAAAAGTCCCAGATCTCTTCTCTTCTCTTCTCTTCTCTTCCTCTCTCTCTCTCTCTCTCTCTCTCTCTCTCTCTCTCTCTCTCTCTCTCCCCAAAGAAGTGAGGAGGTAACAAGTAACAATCCACAAAGACAGGAAAATAACTCACCAGTAACTCCTGTACTTCGGTTTTAGATTTCTGGCCTTTAAAATTGTGAAAAAGTCTTTTTGTCATTTAAGCGCCCAAGCCTGTGGTACTTTTGTTATTGAAGACAACATAATATGGAGTCTGTTTTTCATGGTGTTGTTTGTGATTGAAGAGTTAAGGATGGAGGGGAACCCACATATCCTCTGCAACATCCTTAGGGGTCTTCACAGCCGGCGCCCCTTCATCCCTGGCTCAGATGTCACCTGTCTGTTCACACCTATTGTGAGCAGACAGTAGGTGTGGGAAGGGGCCCTACCTAGTAAGGCAATCTGACCACTTCCCCGAAACACATTCCAGACAGGGGATTTCTCAGGTAGGTGTCCAGGTCAAAGCACACTGAACTGGCATGCACTGCCATGTGTCTGTTCTACCTGCTCATGTTTCCCCCGAAGGATTTAAGCACATTTACCTGTACTGCTGCTGTCACTGTAAAACACAAATCTAGCCAACCCCACAAGCAAAACACATCTGACAGCCTTTGAAATTAATATTTAGCTGATAATTATTGAGGTTGGATGTGTTTATTTCCTCTGTGACATACAAGTTCAAATATTTTATTTCTCTTAAAGTATACTTATATTTTTGATGAAATTGTAAGGAACCTTTGTATACTAAGGAGGCTAGTCTACCACTCAAGTGGTACATTTCCACCATAAATCTTTAGCGGCTTGGGTGTGATGTTTGCTGGATTTTTATGTTACTCCAATAAATTGATCTATTTGTTTACATTTCTGCCTTGGATGCCTGTCCTGAAATCCTCACACTGAAGATTAACGCTCATTTCTCTGTATTTGTATTCATTGCTTTGTCTTGAATTTTGCAATTAAATCTTTAATTATCCTGGAAATTCCCTGTAAAAAAGTAAACAATGTGAATGTTCTGGCTGCATTTAAAAGGTCTGATAGTTACTCGGAGAGCCATTTCTCCCATCCAAGTACTAACCAGGCTCAATCCCACTCGGTTTCCAAGAACAGGGAATCAGGCCCCATCAGTATGGTGTGACATAGACTCTGAGCACTATTTCTCCTTGTCATCTCAAAATATGTGTGCTGAATTTGAAGATCTTTCTTTGACAACATAGGTCAAGAAAACAGAGATAGATAAAGAAAGAGAGAAAATACAATGGAGCCTAAAAGGAAATTCTGTTTTATTTTGAAAGCCAAGTAGAAAACTCACTTGAGTATTTTCTGTCTTCAAAATAAGCAGGCTGGACAGGGCATTCTGTGGAGCCTCGGCCGTCCATTAGGGATGCTGAGGGCAAACACGCCTCTCCTCTGCTCTCTCCCAGTGTAGCCAAACAGCTGTGAGCTGAAATTATGTTTGAGCTCAAAGAACACCGGAAGCAGCCAGGACCTTGAAGAACTTGGGCCTCAGATCACTTTGTTGATAAGGACACCCACCGAGTCCCAGAGTTTAAAGGACCGACCTGGGTCCACCTCTGGTTAGTTGCAGAGTCAGCCTGGCCCTCGCTGCAGCTTCTCTCCCCCAGCTCTTCGGCCATCCTTTCTTTATATCCAATTTTTTTTTCCTTTTTCTGTAACTTTCCTTCTGTTCGAAGTTCTTTTCATTGCAATCATGATTTCCTCCTGGCCCCTGAATATGATGCTGTGTGCCAGTGAAAGCCGAGGAAGAAGGAGGCTAGCAACCAGAAATGCATAATGGCTTGAATTTCTTCTCAGGGAATTTACCACTTAAGGCTGCTATGTGTTTTTAGCACCCCCTGGGCACTTTAAAATATTGTTCCCCCAGGGGGACTAGAGATCTTTTCACTTTTCTTAGGAGAAAGTGATTACAGCCAAAGCAATAAAATCCTTCCTCTTTTGCCTAAAAGCAGTGAAATGATTACCTATATCCTTAATTTAAATTCCCACTGACAGCTCAGATACTGCTGCAGCTGGAGGGGATGAGCCGACCTTCACATCTATTGTGAGCGCAGAGGCAGAAGGGAATTTTATTGACCAGGGAAGATAATGTGCATTAGGGAAGTCAAGCAGGTCTGCTCTGACCTATTGGAATATAGTGTGGGGTCAAAGGGCACAGGATCCAAGCTGGAAAGCATCCTTAGCTTAAATGCCAATTGTGTCCCTTTGTGCATTCTGCTGTGACACTTGCCTGGTTGTCTGTACCTCTGGGGCTGATAGGAGAGTTGCTTTCAACTGCTCTCTGCTTATCCATGGTTTTGAGAAGAGATTGCTGCCAACTCCCTTGGGGCTGCTGCTAGTAAGAAAAAAAAAAAAAAAGAAAGAAAGAAAGAACAACAGATGATTGCTACATCATCAATCCCAGAAATTCCATCTACATGTTTTCAGAGCCTTGGTACAGCAGGCCACTCCTTAGGGGATGGTTTACTGTGTTTGCCTTTCAAAAGGAACCATCAGAAACCACTCCAGAAAGGAATGTCCAACAGCAATCCTGCTCTCATTACACCCTTCCCCCTCCCCTGCTAAGTGTCTCTGCAAAGTTCCTCTCTAGGGACATTTGTTCCTGGTAATATCAAGACCCAGTAATGCATGAGACTTCTTGTTTGTTTTTTCTCTCATTTTCCATGCATAGGGGACAGGGACTTGCTCTGAGGTCACTGTAAGTTCATCCAATGTCCTGGGAACTGACTTTAGGCTGCCTTCCCTGTGTCTGCCTCAGCCTCTCTCTGCATACTTTATGTGCATTTTTCATTAGGTAGGTATTGCTGGTATCGATACTGTCAAGGGAAGAAATGTGACCCAACATCTTAGTTACTTTTGTTGCTATGCTAAGACACCATGATCAAGACAATTTATGAAAGAAAGCATTTTATTTGGAGCTTACTTTCTGAGGTTTAGAATCCAGGATCATCAGGGTGGGAAACATGGCAGCAGCTATGGTACAAGAACAGTAACCAAGAGCTTGCACCTTGAGACACAACTGCAAGGCAGAGGAAGAGCTTACTCAGAAAGGCACATTTCCTTTTAAACCTGTGAGCCCACTATCAGTAACACACCTCTTCCAACAAGGCCACGCCTCCTAATCCTTTCCAAACAGTTCCACCAACTGTGCACCAGTATTCAAATATATGAGCCTGTGAGACCTATTCTCATTTACAACCCCACCAAATAAAGTTGTAATAAGTGCTGTCCCAGAAAAATAGAGCCAACAGAAGAGGAGCAGTGATGTGGACCATGGTTCATACTCCTAGCACTTGTGTTCTCTCTGGGACTTCCTGGATTCTCTTGAAGTGAATAACTTGATATCCTGCCCAGAATCACTGTTCACAGGCAGTAGACAATTTCCTATATACTGGCAGTATTGAGTGGGGACAGGCTGTGGTGTTCTCATCTGTCTGGGAAGTTACATATTTCTTTATTGAAGTACAATTACTGCTGTGGGATCAGGGCTCAATCAATACCACCTGAGACCACATGCTTGCTAAACTTTATTTTCTTGAGCTCTTTCACTTTTCTAATCATGCCTTCATACTACTAATACCCCTCCCCATGGGTTTCTGTGGGTTCTAACCTCAGGCACTTCCCAAAATCTCTTCTATGCCTTTTTATATTGGTTTCATGTTGACTTGCTTTTTTTCTGTGTAACGTCACCATGGGCTCACACGGCTTCTTTTTCTTCTGGAACTTTAAGAGATCTTTAAGATAGGCTGGGTCTCCTTGGTAGGTCTGAGAAAATGGAGGCATGTGATTGACAATTCAAGAAGAAAATGAAAGCAGATGGGGGCTGAGGTGCCAGCAGGAGATGGTTCATAGTGCTGTGGAGACTGACAAAGTGATCTGAGATTGCTTACCACTTGCTGGCCTGTCACAGTCCTCACGGAACAAAAGAACCTGCAGTCATACATCCTACAGGGATGACTCCAGGAAAATGGCCATCATGGATTGATGGTGTAATTGTCTGTGAACATAAAGCCAGGAAATCTTCTGTTGAGAAAGAAAACAGTGGGAAGGTTGAGGGAAAAAAAGACTCCTGGAATCTACCCTGCTTTAACTGTCTAGGTAGAAGGACAAGTGGATGTAGATGTCGGCCCAGCTTTGCATTAGTCTCTGCCTTGCAGGTGAGTTTGTGACAGGCTATGGCAGAGGTGCTTTCTTCGTGGCAAACAGGCAGGGCCATAACTTTCCAGAAACCATCAACTGTTCCAACAGAATTAGCTCCAAGTACAGATAAGGGGAGAGTGCTTCACAGAATTACACAGTGCTATGACTCTCAGCCAAGAGGATGACTTCCTGCCACTGGCTCTCCATGAGTCAGCAGATGGTGCCTTTGTTTGTTGAGCAGAAGCAGAACAGTTTATAGGCCAGAGGTGCCAGAGGAGACTTCAAGTCATAAGCAAAGGGTTTAGGGTCCAAGCTGCCTCCATTTTCTTTCCCCAGGGAGCCAGTTTGAGATGTATCTGAGACTACAGATTGTGAGTGGCTATTGAGTTGACTCATGGTTGTTGGCAACGTCATTACAATTTTAGCTAGGAGAAGTTTGAGACAGAGCCAGAACCAGGGCTTGGCTGGTTTCAGACAGAACAGATTGGGAGGCCAAGACCCTGAGCATAAACACGCTGGGGGTGCTCAGACAACTCAGGCAGGTGGGAAGGAGGTCTAGACAAGCAGGCTGTGCTCAGCAGGAGCAGGGGACAATCACACAGGTGGCCTGTGGAACTTGAGTGAGATAGATTCTGATTGCTGCCACAGAGAGCATGCAGCAGCAAGTCCCTCCAGCAGAGAAGGGATAGCAGAGGAAACCACTAATCAGGAAACAACAAGTGGTCCAAGGTCTGGATCCAGAATTGTAATTCACTGGGGGTCAGGAAAGAGCACAGAGTTTCACTTGTTGCACTCAAGTTTGTCTGTTTTTACTTTGCTGCTATAAATGTGTCCTAACTAGTTCAGGGCACAGAGAGACTTTACTCTTTAGGTAGGGGTGCTGTTTCTAACTTCCCCAGTTAAGATTGCCCTAGTAAACATGTTATCACCTATGCTTAAAACTTGGTGGTTCTGGGGGCTGGAGAGATGGCTCAGCGGTTAAGAGCACTGCCTGTTCTTCCAGAGGACCTGAGTTCAATTCCCAGCATCCACATGGCAGCTAACAACTGTCTGTAATTCCAAGATCTGACACCCTTACACAGTTATACATGCAGGAAAAGCACCAATTCACATAAAATAAAAATAATATTTAAAAAAAAAACTTGGTGGTTCTGACCCAGATACGGTGTTACATAACTGTCCAGGGCTTCAAAGTTGGTATGTATACATGCATAACTGTTTGCGTGTGTTTCACATATATGCAGTGCCCGTGGAGGACATGAAAGGCCCTCAGATTCCCTGGAACTGGAGTTTCAGTTAGTTGTCAAATACCATGTGGGTGCTGAGGATCAAACCTAGGTCTTATGGAAGAGCAGTCAGTGTTCACATCAGCTGATCTAGCTCCCCGGCTGCAGCTCTCTGCTTTCCTAGATGGCATCTTCTTGCTGTGTTTTCAGATGATGAAAGAGCAAAGGAATTTTCCTGAAGCCTCTTCATAAAGGTGACAATCCTATTGGCTATGGCTCTTCCCTCAGAACCTAATAATTTCTTAAAGGCCTGACCTCACTGTGCTGTTGGCATTGGATTTCTCCATCTGAATTTTAGGAGGTCATACATCTTTAACCAATGGAAGCAGGCTTCAATAAGCATTTGAGTTCAAGGTCAGGCTTCCTCAGGGTTAGACTTGGGTGCTGACAGATGAGTAGGACTCATGTCTTCTGGAGATTTTCCTCTGTATGGCTGTTATTTTTGACTGTAAACAAAAAGATGAGGGAAACTCAGAATAATGAATCCAGTCTACATGCAGAACATATAGACTAATAAAAGAATAAACTGAACAGATGCCACAGGCGTTGCTCATGGAGGGTACTAAGGAGGGTCAGAATGGTGGGATGAATACCCAAATCCGGGCTTGAAAAGCTCTTAGCATGCTGCATCTATGTACCCAAATCTGCCTGAGAAACTTTATCATCATCTTTCTAAGACTTCTGTCCTTTCGCATGCTTATTTACTTATGTCACCGTTTTAAGCAGGACATGATCTGAATAGTTTGTGAAAGATATGAGAGTAGATATAAGAATTCTAGAAAACAGGTCAAAGAATGCCATGATGGAAGGTGTTTAGGATCTAAGTCAATAATTTTTAACATTTGAAAAACGGTCTTATCTTTTCTCAAAAAAACAAGATCAATGCCAAGTATTTAGGTTAAAAGCACACATGATATGATCAAAGAAGTGAGTGAATGCACACACATCTGTCCACTTTACCATATTCCTTGGTCAATTTTATGTATCCTACCATGGTTTTAATAAAGACATTAGATTCCAGAAAATGAGATGTCTTCCCCATGGTCATACAGCTGATATTTGTGGAGCTCAGGATGGGAGTCAGGAGTCTGATTCTTGGACTAAAGATGCAGCTTTTCCATGTGCAAATGAACATTTTTCATTTGGATCATACAAGTTGGACACAGGTTGTAAACAGATTTTAATATATAAGCACAGGCTAAAGTCTCCCACTGTTAATGTGTAGGGTCTGATGTGTGACTTACACTTCAGTAATGTTTCCTTTACAAATGTTGGTGCCCTTGTATTTGGGGCTTGGATGTTCAGAAGTGAGACTTCATCATGCTAATTTTTTCATTTGATAAATATGAAATATCCTTACCCACCTCATTGATTAATTTTACTTAGAAATTTATTTTGTTAGATATTACGACAGCTACTCCAACCTGCTTCTTAGGTCCATCTGATTGGAAAATCTTTTCGCAATTCTTTACTCTGAGGTAATGTCTGTCTTGGAAGTTGAAGTATGTTTCTTATATACAGTAGAAGGATGGATCCTGTTTTCCTATCCATTCTGTTAGCCTGCATCTTTTTATTGATGAATTGAGTCCATTGATATTAAGAGATGTTAATGATTGGTGGTAATTAATTCCTGTTACTTTTTAGTTTTGGTGGCGATGGTAGCGAGTGTGTTTTCATTGTTTGGATTTTGCTAGTGTGAAATTATCTATTACCTGTGTTTTTGTGAATTTAGCTATCTTCCTTGGGTTGGATTTTTCTTCTAGTAGTTTCTTTAGAGCTGGATTTATAAATGGGCATTGTTTAAATCTGGTTTTGTCATGAAATACCTTCTTTTTTCCATCTATAGTGATTGAAAGTTTTGCTGAGTATAGTAGTCTGGGCTGGCATCTGTGGTCCTCTAGTGTCTTCAGAACATCTATCAAGAACCTTCTGGTTTTTAGAGTCTCCATTAAGAAGTTGAGTGTAATTTTGATAGGTCTGCCATTATATGTTACTTGGCCTTTTTCCTTTCCAGCTCTTAATATTCTTTCTTTATTCTATATGTTTAGTGGTTTGATTATAATGTGGTGAGGAAAATTTATTTGTTTGTTTGTTTGTTTGTTTATTTAGTCCAGCCTATTTTGTGGTCTTTAAGCTTCTTGTACTTTTGTAGGTATATCTTTCTTTAGGGTGGGAAAGTCTTCTTCTAAATTTTCTTGAATAATTCTGTGCTTTTGAGCTGGAATTCTCCTTCTTCTATTCCAGTATTCTTAGGTTTGATCTTTTCATGGTGTCCCAGATTTCCTAGATGTTTTGTGTTAGGAATTTATTGGATTTAACATTTCCTTTGACCGATGAATCTATTTCTTCTGTTGTATCTTTATATCTGAGATTGTCTCTTCCATCTCTTGTATTCCATTGGTGATACTTGCATCTGTAGTTCCTGTTTGCTTTCCCACATTTTGCATTTCTAGATTTCTCTCAGTTTGTGTTTTATTGTTTCTGTTTCAATTTTCAAGTCTTAAACAGTTTTCTTCACTTGTTTGATTTTTTTTCTTGGCCATCTTTAAGGGATTTATGATTTCTTCTAATTTTTTGTCTTTTTCTTGATATTTTTAAGGGAATTTTTTTATTTCCTATTTAAGGACCTCTATCATCTTCATAAAATTATTTTTAAGGTCATTTTCTTGTGTTTCAGCTGCATTGGGATGTTCAGGTCTTGCTGTTGTAGGATCACTGGGCTCCGGTGCTGCCATATTGCTCTCTTGGTTGTTGGATGTGTGTTTACACTGGTGTTTACTCATCTGTCCTTCCAACTGGTGTGGGTTGTGCCTATGCCTACATAACCTGCTGAGGTTGCAGGGGAGGGCTGGCCACACAGAGAAGGTTCAGGTGCATGGGCTTGGGCATAGAAATGGGTCTTGGAGGAACAGAGTACAGTGGCTGGCAGTGATGTCTGTGCAGCCTACAGGCAGGTCTCTCACTTGCTTAAGAATGTTTTTTTTTTTTTTTTTTTCTACAAGTAACCACTAATCTGGCCAAGAAATAACCTTTTTAAAAAAAAATTGCAATGTATGCCATTCCAATAATTTATCTGTATATATACATGTAGTAAGCTACACAAGCATTGTTTTATAACCCAATTTTTTCTCTTTATAATTTCATGTATTTCCCTGTCATTAATTTTTATGATATCATTCAATTATAAAACGGTATCATGATATACTTGCTGGATCTGTTAGACTTTTGTCTAGTTCTCACTTTTGCAGCTATGAACTGAATTGCAATCAATATCTTTAAAAAATGCTTTTTTGTTCACATCTGGCTTAATATGATTTTAGTAAATTCATAGAAGAATATATGGGTGATAGTGAACACATCGTTATCAGGTATTTATAAATAATGTCTATCAAACTGACTTCATAGCACCAGGGTACCTTTTTCTTCAAGGCCACTCTGTACTGTACAGTACAGATGCGGACCCTTGGCAAGAACAATGTTCAATGTTTTGAGTATTTTTCAGAAGATCAAGCCATAGCAACACTGGGCTGAGAGGAGCTTCAGAAGCCAGCTGGTGGTTCCGTCTTCTTCTCTAGGCAGACAGCAGTGTTTAACCTGAGGTGAGAAGTGTTAAGAAAGTTAACAGCAACAGAATTTCAACATGCTGCCCTTCCAGAATCACCAATAAGAATGGTGGGTTATCTTTGTCAGAACCATCTTAATTAGGAGAAGAAACTAGATTTGGTATAAGAATTTTGGAAGGGATGGAAGATTCTGAACCCCACTGTTAAGTCCTAGGTTGTCTGTTTCTTATTGCCACTATAGCTAATTATTATAACCTTAGGAGCACAACGTGATAGACATTTATGTTAAATTTCTAAAATCTGAAGCAAGTCTTAAGGTAAAATTAAGATTGGACAGGGCTGATTATTCAGTGAGACATCTATATATATTTTCCTAGCTTTGGAGCTGCTGGTGTTCTGGCTTCCATGTTATTCCTGTGTTACTACATTATCTTCTGTTTTATGGTCAAGCTGCTCTTACAAGAAAACCAGTGATTCTACTGAGGCCAACCAAAGTCATCTGTAACAGTTTTCCTGTGTCTGAGTGCTTAACTCGATCCTATTCGAAGGCCCAGATGCAGGGTTGGTTTGAAGGTCAAGGTAGCTGTGATGAGAATGCCATGGGAATACCATGGTGATGCCACAACTGCTACCCAGATAACAGTAGGAAATTATAGCAACTTGGAACAAATCCAGAGAAGTACCAGCCCTGGGACCCCAATGCCATGAACAGGACTCATCAAGAGGAACCACATAAGCATAAGTCTCAAATGCCAGCACTGGCCTTGGAGCCAGCACTTTGTGAGTCACCTGGTAGAACTGTACGTTTATGGTGCTCTCTTGGCTTAGTACCTCTTACCTGAGTTATTAAAGCAATCTGGATGAGGAAAGCAATGGCTTCCGAAGGGAACTGCAGGGCTATTACTAAGAAGCCATAGAGAATATGGACTTAGGAGTTATCTAAGGATTTGAAGCTAACTCTGAATCAATGTGGTGAGAGCAAGACAGAATGTTTGCTTTCCAGCCATGAGCCTCACATCTATGAGCTCTTGGACCTAGAACAGTGTGGCTTGTACAAACATGCCTGGGCTCTGTGACAAGGAAAAGGCTTATGTGGCATAAAAGACTCTTCTTACCACACAGCTGCAGGGATGGCTGACAAGTGTGGACACTCCTCTGTGGAGACTTCTTCCTGACCATCCTGTCTCCAAACCCCCATCTGATCTTCTACATTATTTTAAAAAGGGTAATATGAATTTCATTTTATATGAAATGAATGTATTCTGGTATACCCTGCAGATCCCATCTCTAATTTCTCATCTTTTTGTCTTCTTTAGTCTGAAACACCGATGTGAACAGTATCACATTAGCCTATTTTAATGCAATTGACACAAAAGTCACTCCGAATGTCTCTAGCAAAAGGAAAATTTGCAAATAGGCTCATGTATCTGAAGAATGAAGGAGATGCTCTGCTTTGGGCTGGTGGACAGCCTGGAGGCTTCATTTCTCCCTGCTCCTACAGTCTTGCTCTTCAGTTGGTTTTGTCCTTATGGGATTCTCCTCATTTGATAAGATATGGCCATCATGATTCCAACCTGGGAAATATTATTCAACATAAATCCCCTAGTAGCTCTCTTTGAGGGTTAAAAATCTTTCTCAGTGGCTTCTACAAGTATCTATCACTTTACTTGAGCATCAGAGAAGACCTTCAGTTTCTGAACAAGCACGCACTCCTGGCTGGTTATCCCAGGGAAGTATATGCAGAGCCCATCAATCAAAGAAAGAATGGTCAAAGGTGCAAGGGTCTCAGCACCAACAGTAGAGAACCTTGGGTATGCTGATGTCTACATAATCAGAATCACTTTATACAGGACTCCGGATAATTCCTCCACAGGTTAAAGAGGCACCAATTCACCTCCCTGAGACAGGGGGGCAGAAGCCAGGGAGAAGCAGCATGCACCTGCTGCACAAATCTTCCTGTTGTGATGTTAAATTAATTTTGACAGCATTTTTCATCGGGAAGACTGCAAAATGATTTGAACAGTTATCATCTATCAGTTTAAATGTTTTCAATGACAAACAAAGTGCTCCTAGCTCAATGAGTTTATAAGAATAAGGAGAAAGTATATCTTACAGTACAAAATATTACAAAGTAAGATAATTCTTTGGCTTGTTCCCTGTTTTTGGTTTTTTTTCTCTTTGTCAAGACAAAGTTTTGTTATATAGCAAGTGTGTTCAAGGCTAGCCTCAAACTCACAATCCTTCTGCCTCACCCTCCTGAATGTTGAGATTACAGGCATGTGACACCATGCCCAGAATAACTTTTTCTTAGAGATCCCAATGGCTTCCCTCATATTTCATGGCCAAGGCTGGTATCTATACTTATCTCTAGCCTGCTTCTACTAAGGCAAAGCATTGCCACTTTGATCATTGAGAATGTACCTGTAACCGTGAGAGGAAGTGTGAACACCAAAACTGAATCAAGTCCTCACCTTCAGGGAGGGCAGGCCAGTGGTATTCAGGGCCTGCCACAGCTGTATTTACAGGGCTTCTATTTTTACTATTTACATTTTTTATTTTGTCTCAGGATAGTCAAATTACTTTGAAGCTGGTGGTTTATAGCTTGACCTGAAAATAGTTAATTTTCCTTGCTTATACATTTGGTATTTTAAAATCAAGCTTGTAAATGTTTTAGAAAGAAAAAGGAAATAGACCAAGACCAGTAAGAATGGATCTTCATAGTCACAGTTCTGATTGAATGTGACAAAGGGCAGGATAAATAAAGAAGACACTTGACAGAATCTTCTAGATGAAAGGTCTTATTTGGTTTGTGTTTGGGAAGCGGAGCCGCCTTTTCCCAGGCCTGCAGCTGAGGACCAGTCTGTTTGTAACTACAAGGATCAATACAGATTTTGGCACCATGCTCACATAGCCCTGGGGCACACATTTAAATTGTCATAGTTGGTCTGCCTCACAATGACATTCTTCAGTGAGAAAAGCAAAAGAGTGTGTGGCCGGTGAGGACTATGGCCAAACACTAGCCTGCAACACAAGAAAGTCACAGGCTTTTTAGCACCTAGACTTGTTTTCCTTCATTAAGGCTAAATAATACCAAGTTCACTCTTGGTTTCCTTAGAACAAGGCCCAGCAGTGGGTGAATTAGAGGCTAGTTAATTATGCCTCGTGCTGTGTCAATCCTCTGAGGACTTTAGGGCTCCTTAGGGAAGGGTGGACAATCTGAGCCCCTCTGACTGCAGCCTGTGAATGGGATCTCCCTGGTCTCTGTCTAATAATAAGGCGGCTCTTTGGTGGTGGTGGCCCTTGGATGCCTGCCCTGTGATCCGCCAGGCTGTTGTGGTCAGGGCAGTGGGTGGCTTTGCAACGGCTTTATTTGGTTGTTGAATGGATGGTTCCCTCGTGATTTTCTTTGTTCGTATTTTATTAGCAATCTCCCTGTGCAGAGGCATTTGTACAAGTGTGGCCACTGCAAGGAGAAATATTAGGAATTTCACAGCATGCAGAACAGTTACTTTGGCACTTCGTCCATCTTCATAGGTCTTATTCTCAAGTTCTTGGTGTTTTGATCATTCTTAGATTTTTTTTTTCAGGACTCAGATAATTTATAATTTAGGGTTGTAAAACTGCCAAATCCTTTATCAGGCTCCTAAAGTGTAGTAGTTAATTTGATGCTTTTAACTACTATGCAATGGGCAATATCATCCATAAGCAATGAAAGCTGGTGGAGACTGTGGCTTTCTTGTGGCCACATAGCAAGTAGGTGGGAAATACAGATGTAATAAAGTTAAATATGCATCAAAGCGTGTGCTTTTTACTGCCCAAAGTGACAGAAACCTTTGCCCCACCTTCTCCTTTGATTTTCTTCATGAAGGAAGGTGGACAGTAAAGTATGAGTTCAGCCTGAGTGCATATTATTCTTCAGGTGGTTTTTTTGGGTGGCAAATCAGGAAGTACAGAGTTCACCTTTTTATCCCCAGGGCAGCCTCCTCATTCCAAGAGGAATACTTTTATTGGCTGCTGTAGACCCAGATGGAAAGGTACCAGTTTCTCTCTCTCTCTCTCTCTCTCTCTCTCTCTCTCTCTCTCTCTCTCTCTCTCTCTCTCTCTCTGTGTGTGTGTGTGTGTGTGTAGGCAAATTTTCATGCCTGTATGACAAGGTTTAGTATGTAGTTTTGGATTATAGATTTATAGAAGCTGAGAAGTCCCATAATTTTCTTGCCATGTTGGTGGCTCAAGAGAACAGACAGTGTAGGTTAAGGCTAGGTAGTTGTTGATATAGTTTCTAGTCCTATTCTAAAGTCCTGAGAATGAGGAGCATCAGAAGATACATGTCCCAGCTAAGGCAGCCAGGCAGAACAAATCCAACCTGCCTTTGCTTTTGTGCCGTTCAAGTTCACCATGAATTGGATGATGGCTATCCACTCATATGAGTTATTTACTCTAATTCCAATGTTAATGTCAGTAACATCCTCAGACATACCCCACATAATATTTAACCAGTTTTCTGAGCATCCTATGGCCTGGTCAAGTTGACACACAAAATGTACTGTGACAAGTACCTATGACTGAATGAAGTTTGTGTTAGCAAAGGAACAGGGGTCATGTCTTTCTTTTTAAAATAGAACTCAAGCATACTATTTTTATCTTATAACACAAATTTTAAATGGTTGCTGTATATATAACAGTGAGCAAGGCACTGAACATCTCTGAGTGTTTAAGACAATGCCCATCATGCCAGATCACTGCACTTTAGAAAACCAGCCTGGAATTCTGACCACAGGGAGCATGGCATCTATGAATTTCTTCTACATCATCTGCCTCTCTAACATCTCTGTTCCTTCGGCCAGTAGCTTTCCTACTCCTGGCCTACTGGAGCCATCATCATTTCAAGAAATAAATATAAGAATATTCCCCTTCCAGGTAGGTAAGTATAACTAGCATTTTCCCCAGTGAGTATTTTTAAACTAGAGATTTGTATGGCTCATTCAGAACCATTTTACCAGAAAAGGCAGCCTCAGGGAAAATGACTTAAAAGGACATGTGGAAGATGGACTCAGCCTGTCTTCGTGGTAACAGAAATATTGCTGTTATTAATATCATGCACTTAGCTCTGCCTTCTAAAGGAGCTCAAAGCATTGCTCATATATTATCTTACTGTCCCTTGTTATATGCAAGGGACGTAAAAGACAGGAATAGGAAATCTTTGTGGGGGGGGGAAGAGAAAGAAAAAGCACTGCTCACTGAAGCTCTTTGGGTTGAACTGGATTCAAAACATCACAGTCTGGTAGGGGGAGCTAATGAATCACTTTCCTAGAGGCAATCAACTTCCTGGCCCATGTCACTGAGTGACAGATACGTGGAAGCTGTCCTTGGAGGATGACACCTGTATTAACACCTGGGGAGGAAGATGATGTGCTTTGCAACTCTGGATTTTGCAAGACTTCTCAGGAACCACAACTGACCTAGGTTATGCAGCTCACGAGAGGCTGAATCCACTGTTCCTCCCCTGCCATTGAATGGTCTCAGTCTCTTGACTGCTGACCTCATGCCTGAAGGGTATTGGCTTCATGTAGGGTCAGGTAGTAGAGAATTCCTGGGGTTACATTCTCCTATTGCTCAGTAATGAGGGATTCTACACAGTATTGCACACATAAAAATATTACCTTCAGCCTTTGTCTAATCTAGACCATTCCAGTCATATCCGTATTCATTCTAACTGGTACTTGACTGAGTGTGAAGGTAGCAGCCAAGGATGACAGGCCCACATATGCATAAACAGCATGATCTCATGCTAACCGGAAGCACAGTGGGGGCTCAATCTCATCTTTACCCTAAGAGGAACACATGAGTTCCCACACTGGCTTCCCTTCGTGATGGACTATAATCTATAAGGTAAGAAAGACTCTTTCCTCCTCAAGTAGATGTTAGTCACTGCTTTTATCAAAGCAACAGGAAGCAAACCAAGATAATATTATCACTTACCATCACATCAGTTGTTAGAGAGGCAGTGAGGAGGAAGAGAGAGACCAAGGATTTTATAAACTTGTGAAGCTGAGCTAAATGAGTAAATATTGTAGGCAGTGTTGATGAACAAGAACCCAATCCCTGCCCTCCAGGAGAAGTACCTGCTATATTTGTTCTACTTTTATACCTTAGTTGTTGATCTAAAAGCTCCAGGTAGGATTTGTAGTCTCGCTAAAAGTGCAATGAGAGAAAACAAGCAAACTCTCCTGGGTTGAGGTAGCTCTGGGGGCTCAGCAATTTCAAACATAGCAATTACAGTTCTTTCTGGCAGGCCTGACCTTTGAGGAGACTGGCTCACTTGTTGAAGGTCAAAATCTCCTGGTCCCGACACAGGCAAGTCCCGAGCATGGCAATAAACACAGCCAGATAACCCCTCAGAGTCTTTTGCCTCTTCTGTCCTGCAGTAATCTGAGTTTCTTAGATCCTTCCAAAACACAGTGATTATACAGCTGGCTACTGTATGTAAGGTGGGTGCTGGAAAAGCAGCCTTTACAAGGCAATCAAAGTTGGGTAGACTTTCTATTAGAGACATGTTTTCATAGCAATTTAGTCTTTGTTCCTAGACAGTTGATTCCAGGGATCATGTGCTTTCCCCAGCCCCTGGTTCACGATGTTATGAAGGGTTGTGATGGGTCACAGTTAGCCAGTGAGATCATCCAGGAAGGAGATTAAGTGAGCAATTGTTTGCAAAGTCAAGCCCCCATTTTCTAACTTGCATTTTGAAATTTCCATATTCAAAGTCTAAGAAGAAAATTCAGTCTCCTCGAGGACTCCTGAACGAAACGTCTTCTCTGCTGCGCTGTTCCATTGTGGTAAGCAAACATGTCCCCAATTCAAACAGTAGGAGGCAAACTCCTTTGGGCTTGGCTTCCAGCTTTATCTTTTACCACCAAAAACTAGCATTGTGCCTATTCCAGAGAGGGCTCCTGTGCTCTAAACTGGGAAAGTAATATATCCCCAGGCCAGAGGTTTTAAATCAAGCCAGGAACCAACTGGAAATACCTTTCACACAGCTTAGATTTCACTGGAGGGAAGGTGGGGATTTTTGATGCCTTCCTTCTTTTTTTTTTTTTCTTTCTTTCTGATTATTTTATTTTTAGAATTTTCAACTCCTGCATTCTTAATGGTTATTATTTTTTTTTGGTAGGATGATAACATCTCAGTGGTAGAGTAATTGCTTTGGATGTGTACAGCCTTGAATTTGACTCCCAGTACTTAAAAAAGAAAGAAAGGAAGAAGAGAAGGAGAGGAGAAGGAAGAAGGCAGGTTTGTAGTTTAGTTCTAGGTTGTTTGAAGTCTTACTAGCAGGTGTCTTTGCTCTCAGAAGAATGTTGGAGGCAGAACTTTAGATTGCATTCAGACATTGCCTATTTCACTGTGCACACATTTATGCATTTTAGACCTCACAAAACTAAGAAAAGGCCATCTCATTTTTTACCTACGGATGGCTTATGCTCTACAACTACGTGGAAAAAAATTTAGATATATTTGTTTATTGGAAAGAAAAATAAAGATATTCTTTCCAGTTGGCAAAGCAATCTGTAACTTGGATGGTATTAAGTCTCCATTTACCTCTGTTAGTTGTTGGTAACTAATGCAGATCCAAGGTCAGAGTAGGAGGGTCTGCCAGCAGCAAGGGGAGCTGATGCTCAGCTCCCAGTGTGAGTGGCACACCCACAGGTCTATTGGGCTTCTGTGTCTGGGTTCTAGTTTCACAATGGACTTGATCCTGTTTTCAGCGGTAGGTTTGGGGTTTTTTGTTTGTTTGTTTTTTTTTTTTTTTTTTTTTTTTTTTTTTTTTTTTTTTTTTTTTTTTTTTTTTTTTATGAAAAAGAAGCGCCTTGCCTTAGTCACATGTTAACTGTGATTCAGCTTCTGATGGTCACAAAAAGAAGGCCTTGATGACTGGAATCGTGCTGTATTCTGGGGAGCTGAAGGGTTTTTTTTTTTTTTAACAATTTCAAGGGACCTCAACTCTTGTTAGCAAATTGTTTGTGTTAACAGTCATGAATACAGAAAAGTAGAAACCAAGAGAATTGCCAAAACCTAAATCACATAACAAAAGGCCACAGAGAATAGTAAATAAAAGAAAAATGTTTCAATTGGTCCTAAATAATAAGCTCAGACAGATTAGAAAAACATATTTAGAAGACAATTATTTCAATGCTATACAAAAAGACACACAGAAAAAAGAACAAATAAAAGGTTTCTTCTGATTAAACACAATTATCACACCAGATGTGATAGCTCACACCTGTAATCCCAGCAGTGAGAATCAAAGGAAATGTGGTTACCATTTCATAGCCAGTTTGGCCTATAAAATTAAGACTCTGTTTTAAAAACCAAAACCAAACAAAAAACAACCATTATTGCCAAAAAAGTTAATCAATTAAAAGATTGAAGTCTGACCTGTTTCTCAGAAAAGAGAAGGAAAATAAAAGAAAAATAAAAGATAATATATGTAGGGAAAGAAAACATCTGGGCAGCTGACCATCAAATCAATAAGTTCTTTAGAAAGAAGAGATTTGAGGTGGAAAAGAAATAAATAAAAAGAAACGAAAATTTCCCCAGAGCTTTAATTCTGGCATCTTCCAACAACAACAACAAAAAACTGTCCAAGGACTGACTCCAAAAAATAAAGATGCCTTCTCTGGACACAGTCTTGTGAGTCAGAGCACCAGAGTATAACATTTGCCTGGTAATTTGTATACTAATCACACATTTTTAAAGCATGTGAGACTACATACATCTATTCTGTGCAAATACTATGCTCTTAGAGAGTGGGCTTGTGTGTTTGTTGATCTTGGCATAGACAGAAAAATGCCTTGGAGCCTGTAAATACTGAGGAGAACTGAAAAAGTCCCTAAAGACAAAAAGACAGTGTTTTCATGGAAAAGAACCAAAATGATATTCTCTTGCCTTTGTTTTATAGGGAAAAGACAAAACTAGATTTATGATAATTTGAAACAGATTAAATGATTACTTTTATAAAGCATTTATAATATCTTGTCCACAGTTTTGTTATGCTCACAGTTAATGAACAATGAATTTTCTTCACTTTTTTCTGAAAATCACTCCCAGAACTGATTATTTTCAAACTTTTTATGGACTCTGTAAAAAATAAAAACACTAAGTTTTTCAATCTCTTTTGTCTAGATTTGTATAGAGTTTTGTTTTGTGGGGTGTTTTTTTGTTTTGTTTTTGTTTTTTCTTGGTGTACTGTTGCTGCCTAAATTTCAGTTTTTAAAGATACCAGCTAAGACCTTAGCAGAAAACTGTATTTTCTAGCCAGGCACCTTACTTTGACAGAAGCTGTTGAGTTTCACAATTACATCTTCTCTCTAGATCAATGTGTTGCATAAACGATGGATCAACACTGACAAGATGGAACCAAACCCTAATAATGGGAACAACTTAGTGAATTTGGGTCAGTCTGTCTGCCTTTACAACCCTGTTCCCCTTCACTGTTCCATACTTGACTAATCTCCCTGGTGTGCTTACCATGGTTTGTAACCATTCACAGGTAATTTTAAGTCTTCGTTATTTTTGAGAACTACATATTCATTTAAGAGATGTAATCATGCACAGATAGTGTCGCTTACCTCAAGTTTCAGGCCTGTGCAAGAAACAGAGCAGCAGAGTTTATTTCAAATCTTTGCGTGATACCCATGGCTAAAATATGGGGTAGGTGGCAAAGGCTGCTAGAATAGGGGCTGCTGGAAACCTGCTCCCAAGATCCACATCATGGATAAAATTAAGGAAATATAAAAGTAGAGAGAAACCAGAGTGGTATGCTAAGACAAAGTCAGTGTGGAAGCTTCAGCCGTGATAGGCAATGTAATGGGAACCCAGTACCTTTTTAGTCACCTGCAGTCTTCTGTGGACTGCCATCTAGTTGGCTACTCACATCGTTCCCTTTATCTTGTGAAAATTATTGTCACTAAGAAAGCCGTCAGGCATAGACACACCTGATTTCCGGGGGCGTAGCTGTCTTTCACCGAATCTTATTCACATTGAACAGTACTGGAGTTAGGAAGGGCTGCAGGTTGCTTAGGTGGGAATTTCCTTTGCTAAGAATCACCAAATAATCTGGTTTATATAAGTTTTCTAGGAGACTATGATTTCTAGTGTTTAACTTTTACACAGTGTGTACTGCTTAATATTGGGTTCACAATTCCTCCTCATCCTTGCAAACCTTTAAGAAGAAACATTTGTCATTAAAGGAAGTGTTCTGGGTGGCCCCGGGTACGCTCAAAGTCAACTCTGCTTCACTTAGGTTAACACACTCACTCTCAGTGATTTCTTTTACAGAGTTCTACTGAAAACAAAATTCACTTATATATTCTCTCCTGATCTTAACTATGGTCACATGGACTCTCACTACTTTCCAAGATCCTATTAAATGTTATACAAGGAAAGCTTCCCTTGTTCCTACCGTCAGTACAGTGGAGGGTGAGAAGTTGGCTCATTTTCCAACATAGACTAAAAGATCATGGCTAACACCAAGAATCTTTCACCATGCCTTGACCTGCACCTCATCCTCATCCTTGTATATCTTGCTGAGAACAAAATTCTTAGGCCTTCTAGACTGGTTCTTGATCTTTCTCTCCACTGCTCCTCTTCTGTCTCCTAGGCAAACAGAGCTTCATCTTCTTCGATGCCCAAGTCTGAATCCCTGAGCAATGTTTGGTTGTCCTTTGTTGGTTCTTCATTATCCGTGAGGCAGTCCAAATTCTATGCTTCACAGTCTAACCCAGGTTCTGTAAGAGTTAGGTCCATCCACTCTACACATTTCAATTCCCATAGATCAGCCAGCTACATTCTTCTCTTGAGTGAGACTAGCCTTATTAGGTTTTTACTTCCTTTATTGGACATTTGCATCCCATTGTGCATGTAGCTGCTTGGCTAACCTTTAAAATCCGATATTATTAGTTACCCATTTCAATGGACTGACAGTATTCTTGATATCTAAATGCCATGATGTGGTTTATGGGTTCTGATGTGGTTGGAGTCCATATCTGTGCCCCTGTCCTATCTTTCTCCTACTCCTAACATTTCTTTCATTGTGGATGTCTTTCACTTGGATGAATGTGGCTAAGTTCTTTTTCAACTTGAGGCTTTTATACATTTTTTTTAAACTTTATTTATTTATTTGCCTTGGTGTTTGCCTGGAACTGGAACTACAGACAGTTATTAGCTGCCATGTGGGTGCTGGGAATTGAACCCGGGTCCTCTGGAAGAGCAGATTGTGCTCTTAACCGCTGAGCCATCTCTCCAGCCCCCGGCTTTTATACATTTTAAGAGTTATTTCTTCCAGATCTTGTTGGTGGACCTCCTTTTTCCTTTCTAATCAGCCTCTCATCATGTCTTCCTTTGTCTTTCTCTGTGGTTTCTGATGTGAGCTAGAGCCTCTGCTAATACAACTGGTACCACGGACTTCATTAGCCCATAGCTATGTTATGGTCTATGTTTATGAGCATGTGTGTTTGTCAGATGCTTGCCTGCTACTCAGATATGTGTTCTATGCTGGAAGGAAGTGCATCTCATTCATTTTTCTATTCCAGTACTCAGCACAGCCCCTAATATGGAGCATAGTTATAGTTCAAATTTGAAGTATCCCTAGTAGTCTCAGTTTGGACATTCAGTCTTCACACCAGCCCTGATTGCCATTTTGAAGGCCTTGTGGAGGTGGGGCCTGGCCAGCAGGAACAGCTTGTTAGCAGAGGGCCTGTAAAAGTTTTACTTGCTTCTATTTCTAGCCTGATCTTTCATCTTCTTGGTCTCCACCTGGGCTCCATGGCAACGATCATCACCACAAAGTCCTGCGCTCATAGGATGAGTCTTTCGAGCTACCGTGCCTTTTCCAAAATGACAGACGGAGAGCCACGGAAACCACAAGTCAAAATACATCCTCCCTCCTTTAAGCTGCTAATGAGAAAACAAAACAAAAATAGGCAGCTGCAAAAATATCACTGACTGTTTAAATGAGTATAGATAGTGAAGGCCAATTGATGTGACATTCGAGTCTGTGAAAATGAGTTTCTATATGATAAGTTAAAATACGACAAACTTTAAAGCTTGTTGGACACTGGTGAGGACGGGCCAAACGATGTTGCAAGCACACCGAAGGGAAAGAATAAGAAGCAAAAGGATGGAAGAAAGATGGGAACAGTCAGTCACAGCAGAAATGAGACACTGTTGGGCATATCATATCTGCACACAGCTTCTTGCCCAAGAATGCTGTGCCATAAAAGTTTGTAAGCTGCATCAGTGTTTGCTTTTCTAAAAGATTTGTTTTAATGTATGTGTTTGCATGTATGTCTATATGTTGAAGGGTGGTGCACATGAGTGTAGAGACCCACAGAGACGAGGAGAAGGCGCTGGAGCTAGAGTTACGGGCAGTTTTGACCAGGTGTTGGGAGCCACACTCAAATCCTCTGCAAGAACACAAGTGCTTCTAACCTCCAGCCCACACATGTATACTGTTTTAGATGGTCTACTAGCCACTTTATAAAGCACAAGCGAAAGTGGTGAAATTAATTTTGATACAGTGTTTTTATTTATCCAATGTATCTAAACTATTACTACTTCAATATGCAACCAATATAGAAAGTTAACGAGACATTTTATACTGTTTTTCAAAGAATTTTTTACAAGTTACTATGTTATACATGCAGCAACTCTCAGTTTAGACCATTTACATTTGAAGTATGCAATAATCCCTAGGGCTAGCAAGGGACTATCACTATTAGACAGCCTTACAGCTTTCTTACAGTGTATGTACAGTTTATAACAATATGCAATGGACTAGGCGACCTAAACTACAGACAACTAGCTCTCAAAACCACAGAGACAGTATGGCTAAGGTTTTGGTTAGGGTTTTCTTGGCTTGATGAAAGCTACCTTCTAGGTTTTTCTTCAGAGGGCAGAGAGGGAGGAAAAGAAGACAGGCACAGGAGGGGAGAAGATCATTGGTCCCTTTTCTTCACCTTATAAGGCCACTAATCTTATCTGTCAGTTCCCATCTTCATGATGTCATCTAAGCCTACTTGCTGTCCAGGAAGCTTGTCTTTAAATATTCAATGAAAGGGTAAGTTTCCTCTACATATGTGTTTTTTAGACACTCAAGCATTCAATCCTTGGTCCTTTCTGAAGCTTCTCTGAGCCAACTTTAAACTTGGCCTGATTTCTTTATTCCAGGGTACTATATCAGGTAGAATAGGAGTCGTTAGGTAGCACACCCCTGGAGACTAGCTCACCTGGTATGTCAGGCTGACGGGCAAGAGAGGAAGCTTGTCTGTGCTCCAGAATACAGAACCAGAATGGAATTTCAAGGGGCAGCTTGCCTTGAGATGTTTAAACAATAAAGTGCCCTGTTCTGCAGATTCTTTTTTATGAAAAGAGCCAGGCAGAGGCTGATGCCCACTTGGGCCAGAATTCAATAATTCACTGAAAGCTGCCATCAGATGATCTTTCAAGTGGCTTTGAACCAGGAGATTCTATAATTGAATTAATCTTGCAACACTCTTCCAACAAGCAGTATTTTCTTGCAGACTCATTTCACGTTGGAAAATGCTTTAGGTGTCGTTTTGTTTTCCTAGAAAAAAAAGGTATTTTTAACTGTAGCTATCCATACTGAGAGAATGTAAACAAGAGAAGGGGAGGACTCTCTTTAACCCATTGTTACCTGGCCAAATTTTACCCTGTGAAGCATGTTAGGTTTAGCTATAATACTATTTGACTACACAACACATGTGATTGACAGTAGATCATTTTTGTTTAATTTTTTTTGTCAGTGAAATGCTAGCAACATGAAGCAATTAGCACTATTTCACAATAGAGGGATTTTTCTGTGCTATAAACTCACCAAGCCAGGCAAATGCTGACTTACCATGGTGTTGACTCCCGCTTGCCAGGCTCTTACAGGATGCACTGTGCTTCTCTTCACTGGTCCCACAGCCCTGGTGAAGGCCAGGTCTGTTTGCTGAACTCTTTCCTGTGCAGAGAACATAGGAAAGAAACTAATAACACTTCTTTTTAAGTTGAAGATTGCATAAAAATAAAGTAGATAATGCACACAGAACAATATTGTCCTTTACAGCAATGAACATCTCTGTTACTGTGATCAAGTATTAAAGTTAAAATTGTGTGTTGGTTTATATGAAAAATTCTTCCCAGGGTCTTAGGCATTTGAACACTTGGTGCCCAGGTGATGGCACCTTTTTGGAATGTTTAGGTGGTGCAGCTTTGGGAAGTCAATCATTGGGGATGGGCTTTAAAAAACCATAACCACTCTCTTCCCTGTGCATCATGCTTGTGTTAGAAGATGTGACTCTCAGCTTCCTCCTCCTGCTCGTACACACGCAGCCATGCCTCTTCACTGAGATGGGCTCTCATCTCATCCCTCTGGGGCCATAATTCAAAATGTAAAACTCTTTCTTCTGAGTTTCCTTTGATCACGGTAGCAGCGGAAAAACAAGAAACATGCTATTTCTAGAAATTCACTTTTAGTGTTTTTGGTATGATTATTTTCAAGGTCAAGTACTTTATTTGTGGAGAGAGTGTTACTGTTTCAATTCAGAACCATTTTTCCTGTGGTCTTCACTCTTCAGACCTGGCCTGACTCTTACCCTCTTTGCACGCGTTGCCTCCATAAACACCTGGCAATAGATCCTGCTATACTAATGCTTTGTTCGCCCTTTCCAAGCCTAGGTAGCAGGTACCTTGGCTTCTCTTAGCTCTTCATAGGATCTTAGTGTCTTATCAGCTACCAGATACAACAGATTCAAAGACCTGGCTCAAGCATTAGCTCTGTAGTGTAAGGCATGGAAAAAGCTGTACAATACTGAACAAAATCCTACTTCAAGTAATTTCACTCAGATAAAATTATAGCCCCTTTTCTGTTTTAATCTTACTAATTCAACCTTTCATTTGTTCAACTAATTCTTATTTTTTGTTCATTTCTAAAATATTTTTGAACACCCACATTATGCCAGCCACAGTACAGAGGGTGAATTTTATTTCATATAAGCAGGGACACGTTTCTGAAAACACTGCCCTCCCTGTAACATTGTAAGTCACAGAGTGGACAATGCGTGGTGTCATGTGGTGGGCATGCTGGGGAGGGAGCAAAAGCTCACAGAAGAGGTGGGCTTTGAGCCAGGCTTTCAGGAATGCTGGGCACTCCTGGCAGTTGGCAGAGGGAGGGTGGGGGCAGCAATCCAGGCTGAGAGGAGAAAGCAGAAAGCACCCGGGATGTAGGAACAACAGGTGATAAGGTAACTGAGCTGCAGTGAGATGATTCCAAAGCCATGTGCGGGCAGACTGTGAGAAGAATAAAGGCTGAGTATTTTTGCCCCAGGGGTTTTCTGTATCTCTCTTAATCTCCAGAATTAAAAACAGAAATCTATCTGAAGATGAAGACTATGGAATCTTCTAGAATATGAGCAACAATTGTGCCACATTTTGGTAGCAATGGCATCCACTGTGGCCTCCTCCTCCTCCCCTTTCTCCTCTGTTATAAAATATAAGAATGCTTTTTGTTGTTATGATTTTTACAAACAACAGTGCATAGATTGTCCAAACGTGGAGATATTGGGTGCCACTCTGTACCAGTTTTCTATTCAGACACAAGACATAGTTATTTCATAAATACACAATGTTACTGAGCTGAGGTCTGTGTGCTGGGAACTACACTGGCAGGATCTGCTGTGGAGGGCTCTGGGTAGTCCTGGATAGAATGTCTAAATTCAAATATCACCTCAAAGCCCTATTGTAATAAAATTGTGCTTAGCATGAATGCAGATGCTCACATGCAGGCCTGTGGGCACAGAAAAAGGAGCTATCCTACCATCTGGAAAGTGATATGCAGTTTTTGGTAGCAGCATGGCTGGGAGATTATCTTCTGAATTGAACTTGTGGATCCCCTGGGGGAAAAGAAAATCCAAAGTGAAAACCTGTGCTCTGAGCAGCTTCAACATCCCAAAGCTAACACAATGGAAAATGACCGATTAATTTGTTGACTCTAAAAAGGTAGTAATAGGAATTTAAGAGCTAAGACTATGGCAGCACCCTGAAGGGTAGAATAATCCAGGGTCCACACTGCATGTGACATACAGACTCAGCCTGGGTCCTCACCACACACAGTTTCTTGGCCTGACTTTTGATAAAGTGCTATTTGCTTCTACATAGGATTAATTCCAAGTCTTAGCTGCTGACTGAGATGCCATGCTTTTTCAGCCTCCAAAAAGCTTAAGTAGCTGATTCCAACCTGGCAAACTCAGCATCATAAACACCTTTCTGAGCTCACGTAAGCCATCCCAGAAGCACCAGCATGCATTTCAGAAAGAGGTGTAACAGATCAATGAACTGATGTTGGGTGAGGGGAAGCTTCTTACACTTGAACCGGTTTCTCCAAACTGCCTCAACTTTCCTCAGTCGCCTGTGACAATCCCTCATCCATGAGTGTAGCACCTGTTTCTTCCTCCTGAAGATCTGTCACCCAACCAAGAGTGTCACCTTCATGTTTGCCCATCAGCCCTTTCCTACATCAGACACTTTAATCAGTTCTTACCTTTCTACCTTTTGAAGCTGACTCTCATTTCAAGAAAATACCATTACTTCCCCTATTCCTAAGTATATTAGTAGATATTTATAAAAAGACAAATATGCAAAAGAGAAATGTATGTCAAATTTCACCCATATTCCCTGTGTTTAGGAATCTCAAAACTGACACTGGAGAGCTAAGAGAGACCACAAAATGGCTGCATTTGAACTGGACATGAATGGCTTTGGTTTTCTACTGTTATCTATACTTTCCAATTTCCATACTTATATGAGGCATTTTATTACACACAGTGCAGCAGTCACGAGCCATGTGATCTATGTTGTCAACTGTGGTAAGTCTGATGTTGTGAAGAGAGCAGGCACCTCTAGACAGGCCCCACCCTGGCATGTTCTCACAGTCCTTGGCAGACAGTTCATGCTTGGTTCATTCACATTCATCACAGATATGTCATCACAAATAGGAATATGAAGGGTTCATAGTTGCCCCAAGTAATCTGATGGTTAAGGATGCCTGGCATCCTTAGAATAGGGTATTTTAGGCTGAAAAGATGGCTCAATGGTTAAGAGTGCTTGCTGTGGAAACAGGAGAACTTGAGGTCAAATCCCTAGCATCACATGAAAGCTGAGCATGGAAGCATATGTCCATAACCTCAGTGCCAGGGTGGAGACAGGTGGAAGCCCAGAGCTCACTGGCTATCCAGTCTAGCTGAAACAGCAAGCTTCATGCTCACTGAGAGAGCTTGTCTCAGAAAAAAATATGTAGTGTGATAGAGGAGGTTACTCAGCATTTTCCCCAGGGCTCTGCATGTTCATGCACAGACACATGCACAGAAACATGTGCATACACCCTACCGTACACAAATAAAGTAGAACAGAATGCTTTGTACAGAATAATTATAGTCATAGAGATACATTTCAAAATATGACTGTTCAGTCTCCCTACCATCTGCCTGGAGTCTCCAGAGATGCTTTGTGAAGAATTCAGAGATGCTGAGATGTTGGAATCTAAATTTAAATTCAAAGTGATGTGTAGCCTCAGATCAACCTCTTCCAGAGTATGGTTGTCTCATGGTCTGGGTAATGGTATTTAACATCAAATGAACATGCCCATTTTCTAGGAAAGGTGGGCATCTTCTTTATATTTATTCCACAATCTTTCTGTTTCCACAGTACTTGTTCTATTGCATGATGAACTGTTTGTGACCTAAAGACATTTCAGATCCTTGACTGGTAGCTGTTCTGGCCAGACTTCTCATTTGTTAGAGTCATTGGTCATGATGGGACTAAGCACTCAGGAGCCAATACTAGCTGTGAAAGCCTTCTCAGAGGCTCTGTATCTGTGTCCCCTCCCCAAGCAAACCAGAATCTTCAGAAGCTCTGTGTATCAGACAGACACCAGTGCATCCTTAATCCCAGCTTCTTTCACACACAAGGGGACAGAAGAAAGGTCTGATCATTCAGATGTCTCTGTGTCACATTGCTGTCAAGGCTGCAGCTTTCAGTGCCACACAGTGTTGCCCTTTGGAGTAGAAGAACCCCAGTGTCAAAGACTCAGTTTCTGGCCCTGTTGGCTTGTGTTTGAGTACACTCCCCAAGCATGGCACTATGTGGTTCTAGGAAATGCTGATATGACTGTAGCAATTTTCTCCAATTTGTTCCTGACAAAGAATTCTCTTCAAAATTGAGTTGGCTTCTTTTCTTTTGTTCAAAAATGCTGGTAAACACAATTAGCCTCATTAACCTTGGTTTCTATTTCATAATCGAAAATTAGCCTACAATCACTGGTTTGCTGGAAAGCACAATTGTAATTAGTCTTTAACTGACTGATACCAAAAAATCTGCCTCTTTAAAAATTTTCTTTGACATTTCAGTGCATATGAAAACAAGTCTGAACCTTCCTACATTAGCACTGGGGATGAGAGTAAAAATAAATCGGGGAGTTAAATCAAGGATCTCAAGCTGAGACATGAAAAGTGGTGTTCTTGGATGTGGAAACTGGAGAGAAGGCATTTGCTGGGGAGGTGATGGTGTGAAGGTAGATGCTATGAAGCCAGTTCTCTACCTGTCTCATGCCCAAAGCAAGTTATAGATACACTGATGAACATGCCATCTACAGGCAAAATCAAGTTATTGTAAGCGGGGAGGGGGTAGAGAAAAGCGTTTTCTTCTTTGGCACAGTTGAAAATGTCATTTTCAGCCCCTGAATTTCACACTATTGACTAGCTTAGGTACTGACATCCTTCTGTGAGAGAGATGGGAAAGCATTTGTGTGAGCAGTCCCCACATTTAATTCTTTTTAGGATACCCATTCTCCTAATCCACAAACTGGGTCTAAGATCTCATCAGAAAGCTGTCTGGCTATTGTTCATACAGTCCCCAAAGCAGAAAGATGAAGTCATTTGTTTCTTTTTGTTCAACAGCTAATCTAGAAAAATAAAGAAAAAGGGGAGGGGGCTAATTTGAAGTAGTTCAACTAGGTCTTTGGAAGGTGTTAAATGTATATGGCCAGAGCAGTCAGCCTCAGCAGGCATCCATCAAATGGACTTGTAAATCTATTAGTCACTGGCTAGCTTAGTCTGTTCTAGCCACACAGTAGATTGGATGGCTCACCAACAGCAGACACTCATGTCTAATAGCCACATGGGTTAAGAAGCCTGTATCAAGGCAGAGTCTGGTGGGGAACAGTCAGTCCCTAGTTCAATGGGCTGCCATCTTCTAACCCAGATTTCGCATGGTAGAGAGGGCAAGGAGCTCTGTGGGGGCAGGGAAGACACTAATATCATTTATGAGAGATGTTTCTTCATCACTTAATCACCCTCTAAGGCCTCCTGGCCTCATTGCACTGAGTGTGAAGGATTTCAGTGTGGGTTTAGGTAGAGCATGAGCATTCAAGTGAGGAACTAGGTACTTCTTAGTAAGGAATGGGGTCCCAGGGTTGCCCCTTCTGGGATGTTCGATCTGTGGACATCATTATAAAAAGAAATACTTCAGTGCTCAGAAATCTGAAACCAGTAGGATTGTGTGTGTGTGTTGTGTTTTGTTTTTGGGGGGGCAGTATTGCTTTTGAGTCTGGGTTTCTTTGTGTAGCTTTGGAGCCTGTTCCGGAATTCTCTCTGTAGACCAGGCTGGCCTTGAACTCACAGAGATCTGCTTGTCTCTGCCTCCCCAGTACTGAAATTAAAGGTGTGTGCCACTACCTCCTAGCATGTGTGTGTTTATGAGAAACAAAGGAAATTATACCAGTTAGTTGTGGCCAAGTTGCTATGAACTAGAGTCATTTCGGAAAAGGAAATCTTAATTGAAAAGATCTCTTTATTAGATTTCCTATAGGCAAGTCTCTGGCACATTTTCCTGATTAGTGATTAATGTGGGAGGTCCAGATCACTGTGGGTGGTGGCACCCCTGGGTGGTATAAAAACAAACTGAGCAAGTCTTGAGGTGCATTACTCTATGACTTCTGCTGGCCTTCCTGCCCTGGGTTCCTGCTTGAGTTCCAGCCGTGCTTAAGGCTTGGCTTCCTTCAGTAATGAACTGTGATTGAGAAAAATAAGCCAAATATAACTTTCCCTCCCCAAGATGGTTTTGGTCATAGTCTTTTTCACAACAATGGAAAGTGAATGAGACGATCAGCTTTGTAGGTCCTTAGGCTGAATCTGGGGTAATTTCAGGTAAGATTTGTGGGAGAGTACCCTCTTACACTGACAGATCTATGTGAGGAAGACATCCCTTCTGCTATTGGCATCAGTTCAGGAGACCCTAGTTAGATGTCCTGTCTAGCTCAGAAACTCTCTAAGTATATATAGAACAAGGCCAAAGCAAACCATTGTTAGGTTAAGAGACATGGTCCTGTCCTCACCGCCTCCCTCCCTCCTTGATGCACTCCTCAGCAAATTTTCCATTTCTCAGGTCTAGACTTAGATGATGCCCCTATCAGGTACCTCTTCCAGGAGTCTGCACAGTCTCTGTCTATGTAGACACTGTCTGAGGGACTGCAAAAAGAGGCCAGATGTCCTGTCTAGTGCCCAAGTTGCAATGGGAAGACTTACAATTCAAAGGGGGCTTCTCTCATGTAACTCTTGAACCTCCTTTCAAGCCCCATAATAGTGAAATAAAATAGTCACTGAGTCAGGAAACAATTCACAGGCAGGAAAGTAGTTTTCATTAAAGACCTAAAGCATCAGATCAGTAATGAGAGGGGAAATTAATATTCCTTTCTCTGCGGCTGTTTGGAGAGCATGGTGTGACTGTGTGGCAGGATCTCTGAAGCATCTTTCTTAGACTGACAGACAGCCTTTACTTTCTGACATGGCGTTGCTGGCTGTGCCTCACTCCTAACAGAGTCTGCCTCCTCTGGTGTCTCACGTATACATATTTTTTTTCCATTTTAATCTCCATTTGTTTCAAGCTAATATCACATATCCTCCAGAAAGAGGAAGGACCCTAGGAATGGTTATTTTGACAAGTTCTTCCAGATAGGAACCTCTCTTTTTTCCCTGACATTCATTTCTTGTTTCTTTTGGGTAATTAAACACAGAAAAGGTCACCTAGCATTCTGGCAACAACAGGAAGTGGGGAGGGAGCGACACCGGACTTTACAAGGAAGGCAACACTATTTTTATTTGTCTTCCCGTTCCTCTAGGAAGGATTAGCTATTTATTGATTATTTATATGCCACCTCCTTCCTCTAAGACTCTTGAGGCAGTACAATTTGAAAGCGCCCCAGAAACACCTGCATGTTACTAAGTTTAATTTCTTGGCAAAACACCATCGCCACACCAATAGGAATATTTGATTTGAGTGTTTCTAAGTTTCAGTGAAATGGAAAATTTTTCTCAGCTCCAGCATCTGTGCTCACTTGGACCCGTTCTCTCTTCCACCATCCATTCCTGTTAGCTTCAGGGAAGCATTTCCCATCTTGCCTTGCTAAGATGCCCAAGATAAAACAGCAGTCTACATGATTCCACCCTTTGCCGTTGCTTGTACTTTCTCATCTCAGCTCCACAAGGGGTATAGACTGCATCTCCCCATCCCAGACTGTCAAGGCCCTGAGTGATGATGAGCCTCATTCGATGGGCACCTGAGTTGCTTGCTGACTGTCTGTCTAAGCCAATCAATTCAAAGCACATCAGCAATTACGAAGTCTGGGACATTTTTGTTAAACCAAGTCTTTGCCACGCTATGAACATAGCTTAGAATTTCTCACTCCATAGCTACCGCCACACTACTCTTTGGGCTTAAAACTGTCTTTTTAAACTCTTCTGATTCTTCATGGTTTTGCTGAAAGTTGACTACTATAGAAAGCATGAGATCTGGTTTTTGCTCTTCAACAACGGCACTCAGTCAGCACATAGAAATAACAGCACATAGCAACCCTGACGTAGCTCTGTGCCCCCCACCTCAAGGGCAGCTGTGTGGCTCTGATGGCTGTGGTGATATATTGTATATTTAATAAAGCTTGTCTGAAAATCTGAGGACAGAGCCCAGCCCTGAAGGGAAGGTCAGGGAGTGGTGACTCACGCCTTAATTCAAGCACTCAGGAGGCAGAGATATTCTAGATCTCTGTGTGAGTTCAAGACCAAACAGAGCCAGGAGGTGGTGGCACACACCTTTAATCCTAGCACTGGAAAATTTGGAGGAGAAAGTGAGATATTTGGGCAAAGAAAGAGGAGATAGAAGCTCTTCCCTTTGCCTATGCTCCTATTCAGCTGAGGACTCAGAGGCATTGAGTCTGAGGACTTGTGGAAACAGGATCTACCCTTTTCCACCTGAGGAGATGGCTAGGTGAGAACTGGCTGTGGCTTATTTCTCTGTTATTTTGGCTTTTCCCCAGTATCTGGCTCTGGGTTTTTCTTAGTAATTCAAGTAGAATTCATGCACTAGATGGCTTTGCCTACGTTCACTTGCCTATCAACAGAAAGCTATGCACCACTCTTGGCTGAATTCTTTCATATGGAAGGGGCTTGGGGAGCTATGAGATAACTGAGAATGGTCTTCAATGAGAAACCTGTATTTTCTCCACATGGTTTCTCTTCTTCCAACAAGTAAGTCAGCTCTGGTCCTAGAATACCATCGAGTTTTTGGAAGAAAGAAAGACAAGGATGCCCCCTTTGACTTCAACTCAGGGTTAGCACATCTGCCCTTAGGCTACATCCTTTGGTTTGAGCAAGGCCACCAGTTTCAAAGCTCAAGGAAATGGGTTGCACCCCTCTCTGGTTAGACTATCATAATAACTTTCCCTGGGAGAGGATGGGAGGAAAGAGTGAGAAAATTGCATGCTATCAATCTGCTACCAAGCTTTGGATTACCTGGCTTGAAGACGTTTTCAACTGTGGTTTATTTCTACTGGTTTTGAAAGGTATTTTAAAATTGGTTTATTTACACATTTATTTTATCTCCATTTATGGCTCCTTCACAGTTGGGAGCTGCATCTCATTTATTGTTTGGGCCTCGGGTTGCTCAGCACAGTAGACATATCTCAAAAATAGAAGCATCCTAAAACCAAGGCAAACAGAAAAGAGATGCAGAAAACATTTAGATCTATCTGGACTGACCTCAAGATATTATCTCTCGTCATCTACATTGGCATGACCTTCTCTGAATGGAAGGACAATGAGAAGAGCTGCCACGGTGCTCACAACAGCCCCCTAATCTAGACTCACTGTAGTTCCTACTGCTTAGGCTTTCATATTCCAGCTTCTCATCAGAGGTCAGTCATCTTCCCATTTCCTCTTGGCTTTGCCTGCCTGCCTTTCCTCCCTAAGTGGCAACTTCATACTTGGCTAGTGACAGAGATGATTATGTCTTTCCTAGTCATTGAATAGAGAGACACAGAAGAGACGGCTTCCACCCTAGAGTGGCCTTCTAATCAAGGGGTTTCCAGGAGAATTGTTGCATAGTGTGGGGAATGCTGGCTTCCTGTGCTCTCTGGAGCTCATTCCTAGAGCTCTTTTTCATCAATGTCCCTAAGACGCGTGAATCCCCTCCACTGATCAGGTCTCATTCCATTTCTCTGATGGAGCTATGTTTGGGGACAGCAAAGGCAGTGGAAAAAAAGAGCAGACAATACTCAGAAGGAGAAATGGAGAGCGAGCTCTGCATAGATTGACTGGTGCCGAGAGTTCTCTACTCTGCAGAGTGGAGATCAGTTCGTACTACAGCCTTGTAATGAACCTCGCCCCCACCACAACTTTCCCTGTTGTCAGCGAGGCCTTGGGTTGCAGAGCTCTGTACCAAAGACTTTTATTCCTAGGCCACATCCTCATGGTGCCCTTGAGTTGGTTTAATTCTCCAGTCACAAAGCAAAGAATGAAGAGCCCAGCTTTAGTTTCCTGGAAAACACCTTCTCGTGAGAGCTGCATGGAGCCCAGTTCTGGGCCCTTTGTCACTTGTGTATATTTTCTAGCTCAGTTATCAGTATAGTGCCTTTCAGACTTACCCTGAGCCTCTGCCTGTGAATCAAGCCGATTATCTTGATGTGGCCATGGCTTTGGGACGGGGATAATCTAATAGCTCATCTTTTTGGCTACTCATTCTTCACACCTACAGAGCTAACTTGACTGGGGTTTTGTCAAGCTGCCTACCACTTCCTCAAGGTGACTGTTTCCACATAACCCTCAAGCATTCTTCTTCAGTGAATTTGTTATCCCTGAAACTTGACCTTCTTGTCAGAAAAGAGAGGGAGTTTTGTCTATGTTATTTCTAGGGGGCGGTGGGGATCTCTTCCTCCAGAAGCAGCTGTTTTATTTCTCCATAATCAGGATATATTTGAAAATTCATGAGTCAGTTCTCTCTTAAGACTGCCTCAGAATTGTTATTAGACCTGAAAATTTGTAACATGCTTCAGGAAAAGAGAATGTGTTTCTCTAAATTCTTTTAGATCAAAGGAACCCAAACTCAACTGTACCTCAAGCAAAATGCAGAATATATTGATCCATATAAACCAGGGTGAAATTGGATACAGGAACTTGGCCATATAGTGCATATAATTCACATATTTTATAAAATAAGTGAATTATATGGAATATATATAAACATGGGTAGTAATGACAAACTCCCCTGAAAACCCACTCTGCTGTCTTCCCACCCCTGAGATTTTGTAGTTATTTTCATATTTAAACTCTCTCTCTCTCTCTCTCTCTCTCTCTCTCTCTCTCTCTCTCTCTCTCTCTCTAGGAAGAACATTTCATTGGCAAAGACTGAGGTTCCCAGTTGATATCTAGCATCCACATAACAGCAGGGTGTACAGGCACAGGTCTATAATCTCAGTGCCCAGGAGGTGGAGATCATGATCCCTGAGGTGTGACGCTGATATGGTCTTGAGAAATTGGTGAGCTTCTGGCTCAGCAAGGTATCCTCTCTCAAAAGCTAAGATAAAAAGTGATTGTCCAGCACACCCGGTGCCAGCCTCTGGCTTCCACATCTTGGGCACACTACCCCCACCCCCGCACACAAATTTTTGGGGGGACAGCCAAAAACTTACACTTAAAAAATGTTGGTTTCAGGCTGGAGAGATGGTTCAGAGGTTAACAGCACTGACTGTTCTTCCAAAGGTCCTGAGTTCAATTCCCAGCAACCACATGGTGGCTCACAACCATCTATGATGACATCTGATGCTCTCTTCTGTACACTGTATACATAATAATAATATAAAAAAATACGTTGATTTCACCCTTCTAACAGAAGTGCCACAGTTCTCCCGCTTTGGTCTCTCGCCCCTGATAGCCAGAACCTGAGAAGTCCAACTATATAGCAGGACTATAAGCCAACACAAAGTGCATGACTAAAGCTGTGGGAAGCCCAAGGCAGGAATTTCCTAGGCGTGGTAAATATGAATGGTCTGCTCCATGTGAGGAGTTTCCTTAGCTGTGTTTCCTAGAGTGGGAAATCCTGTTTCCTCCTGAACATTTATAGCACACGGTCAACCCTCCTCTTTTAGGAATCTGTGTCATATGCTCCACTCTTGAACAGGCAGCAGAGACTTTTGTCCCAGATCTTACCTAACTGCTTGCCTTCTCAGGGCAAGAAGATGCTGGAAATAGAACTGTGTGGCACCTTGTCATTTCTCTTTACTGCTGCTAACACATCCCCTGGTACTTCAGGCCCCACTTTGCTACCCAAACATCACTGCCCACCTTCTGATGGCAGACTGATTCTGGACTCCATCCCATTACATCAAGAGGCAGCTATTTATGGGTAAGGGATGGAGTCTGCACACACAGTTACTGAAGAGTGGAGTCAGGGCAGCAGGAAAGGGTGTATCTCCTGTAGGAGGAAATGGAGCCAGAAAGTTGGGTGGCCCCACACAGCACATTCAGGGGTAGCATTCAGAGCTGCCTGACAATTCTAAATTCAAACCTAGACATTAAAATGTTTGTGAAAGCATATTTGTGAAGCTAAGGTTGATGGGATGTAAGGCTCATGAGTAAGGTAGAACACTTAGACATGAGTTAGTGGTACCTGGCCCCAGGCAGCAGGTGTCAGTCAGTTGGGCTCCCTTATCCTTTGCACATAGTTATAGGGACAGCTTCTGTGAGATAGCCAGGTCTGGTTCCTCCTCCAGTGCCCTGTCCTGCCCACAGGAGAAGCTCACTTTCTCTTTGGAGAAGCCAGCTTTTCTCCATTGACTACCATCCAACTGCCAATTATGCTGTCAGGGTCACCATCTTTTGGTCCCAAATTTTTCTAGGTGTGGACGGAGTGCCACCGTTCTCCCTCAAGCTCCAGAGTGCACACACAAACTTTCTGAGTGATGATTTTACAGCCCCCACTTTGCTTTGGAGGAGAGGGACGTGCCTCCTAGCTTTACAGGGAGTTTAGAAGGGCACATATGGTATGCTTACCCAAACCCCCCAAAACTATGCCATGAACTGCAGACATAAAATTTTATCCAATTAACATCGACACACAGACATCACTGTAGTCAAGATGATGCATATCCATTATCTCCCAAATATCCTCAAGCCCCTCTGTGGTCCCTTCTTCTCTGATCAAGAGCCTCTGATCTGCTTCCTTGATTTGTATGTTCTAGATTTCTATGTAAATAGAGTAAGTCTGCTTTTTAAATTTTTGATGAGTTTTCACAAAATAATGTTTAATTTTTAAAATCAAAATATAATTACATCATTTTCTGCTTTTCCTTCCCTCTCTCCCAACCCTCCCATGTACTCCCTTTCAACACACACACACACACACACACACACACACACACACACACACACACACACACACGTACGTTCACAATCTGCTCAGTCTATATAATGTTCCTTGTGCATATATAATTTCAGGGCTGACCACTTGGTGTTTGGTAACCAACTGTGAGACTCTTCCCAGGGAAAGGCTGTTTCTCCTGCTCTCTGTATTCCTCAGTAGCCTGTAGCTCTTTGTCCAGGGTGGGTCCTGTGAGATTTCCTCCTTCCATGTTAGCACATCTATTAATGTCCTTGTTTGGATGTTGTTTAAGCAGCCATATTAATACTTCATGAATGTAGACTTCTGACATTTCTAGGAGACACAATCTCCCAGCGCACACCCCAGTCCTCTGAATCTTATGATCCTGCCTACCCCTCTTCCTCAATGTTCTAGAAGCTCTAGGTGAAGGAGTTATGTTGTATATGGTTCCACTGGGGCTGGCACGACAAGTTTGCTTCTTCTCTGACTTTTGATTAGCTGTGGTTTTCTGTAATAGCCTCTGTTTCAAGGAGAAATTTCTTTGTTGAGGGTTGAGAGCTACACTTACCTGTTGGTATAAAGGTAAATATTTAGAGTGTAGTTAAGGATTATGGTGGTTTAGTAAAGTGGTGGTTGTAGGTTCTCCAAGATCCATGACCTCACTAGCCCCAGTAGCTGGCTACGTTTCCAGTACTAAGTGTGATTTTTCTCCTGTTGAAAGGTCCTAGGTATTTTGAGATTCACCTAGGTTGTTTTTTCGAGGATTGAAAAGTTTGTCCTATTTTATTTCCTAGTCTCCCACTGTACAGGTATGTCAGAGCCTATTCTCAGATTAATAGAAAATTTAGTTGTTTTCAGTTCACAGTTATTACAAGCAAATGTATAATAACCATTTGAACAGGACTTTTCATGAAATTGTACTTCCAGGTGGTGGAGTGCATGGTGGCCTTAGGAATCCCTTCAGCCCATAGTGTTTAAACTCCAGGAGAGGCACAGCCTGCTCTGCCTAGTGTGTGTCAGCCTCCTGAGGCACCATAACTATCAGAGCCTTCAGTGTGTCTGGAATGTGGCTACAGGCAGCCCTGTGAGGGTGTGGGAGGAGAGGCCATACCCAAAGCAAGGCTGTTGGCATCATGGCTCAACCACACTGTAGAGTGCAATACAAGCATCACTGCAGAGTGTGTGGGGGGGGGGGCGGGTAGGGATGCTTTGCTCCTCATCTCTCATGTTTCATCTTTTTCCTGGCTAAGAGTCCCTTCAGGGATACAGTCACTAACTCTTTTGTGACATGGAGCAGGCTAAACACGTTCTGCAGCCAGATGCTCCCTTGGCCAGCAGCTTAAGGGGAGATCGTTAGGGTTTCTATTGCTGTGAAAAGACACCAGGACCATGGCAACTTATAAGAGAAATATTTAATTGTGGTGTCTCCCTTCCAGTTCAGAGGTTCAGATCGTCATGGTGGGGAGCCTGGCAGAATGCAGGCAGATGTGGTGCTGGAGCTGAGAGCGCTATATCTTGACTCAGAGGCAACAGAAAGTCCACTGACTGTCACACTGAGTGAAGCTTGAGAAAAAGACCTCAAAGCCTGCCCTCACAGTGACACACTTTCAATAGAGTGTGTGGCCTAGATTAAAGGTGTGCCCTCCACCCTCAAGGTCTGGATTAAAGGTGTGTGTCTTTCAGCCTCTTCCAACAAGATCACACCTGCTCCAGCAAAGCCACACCTTCTAATAATGTCACTCCCTATGATCTCATGGGGCCATTTACATTCAAACTACACAGGGAGTCAAATGGGAAAACTTTCCTCAGGAGTCTGGGGATAGCATTTGGTATCATAGGTGGGCTAGTAGGAGAGCCACAGTATTAAAATAATGGCATTATATCACACATAACCTCTCCTAGGGCCACCTCTGGAGTAGGCCAAGGGGAAAGGGGCCAGGAGGATGCCCCTTTTGTAGGTGACAGAGTAGAGATGGTGTTGGGTCTATCCTCTAGCACTTAGTGACAGCTGCTGGTAGGACATTATAAGTTTCAATCTATGTTATTGCTTCAAAAGACTTACAATGGAATCCAAACTAGTCTCCATGTAAATTTTTACTCTACTCCACAACTGATTATTTCTAACACTTTCTCAAAGATGCTCAAAGGTGGCTCACCTCTCCTTCCTTCTGTGTTCACTTTCATCCTTCCACGACGACTTTCAGTCTTCTGAGCACTGTTATGTGACTGACAACTGCATATACTGAGGACCCAAAGACATCGCCAACAGGCTGTGCACAGTGCAGTGTGCAAAGCCAGGTTGAAAGCCTGAGTGTCTGACTGGGGAAAATGGGTTAGCTTCTGTTTCTCCTTTGCTGGCTTTGATTCTAGAACATATCTTGAGGGTTTAGTCACCATCCTCAGATATTAAACAGCTCCTTTCTTGACCCACAGTGACAACTTTAGAGAGTGATGACTGCTTTGGTCCCAGACTCCTGATCCTCATACAGACCTTACATTTGTCAGAGTCCAGGTGGGTCTTCCTTAGGCCTCTGCTTTATGAAGCCTCCTGCTTTAGCTTGTGATGCTTTGTCTAGTCCTGAGATTTGTATTTTCAGTTCTCATCTGCCATCCCTTCCCATGAATTCCCAGCTATAAATTTTATTACAGTTTTCCATAATTCCATTTTCTAAGACTAGTGACTCATCCACTCATGTCTATGAGTTCCTACTGGGCTTGGATTTCTCATCAACTTGACTTTGTTTACTTTATGTCTTTGATTTTGACATCGTGTTTTGCTTCATTTCTCTGGCCTGGACTCCTAGACTATATTTTCTACCCTGAAAACATTGGCTTCTCAGCTCCACATTCTGTGTGGACAGGCCCCAACACAGGCCCAGCCCTCTCTACATACTCTCCCTTCCTCCTGCTCATCTTCCCCACCAAGCCAGCCTCCTTGCACTGTAGAACCCTAATTAGTTGGTACACCATGCAGTGTGTAGAAGCTATGTGAACTTCTAACCCCACTCAGCTTCTATCCACAAACTACAGCATTATCCATTGTTATTGCCCGGTTTTTGTGATAATAGTTGACAAATGGGAATGTTTTCCAGCCATTCCTGCTAAACTGTGTAACTCATTTTCTATAGGGAGGATTACCTCCTGCCATCCATACATCTGCTCAATCTATGATGTCTATAGAGACAGGCTCTGGATTTCCCGTTTTGTTCAATAGGTTGCAATCTATTCTGATATTGTTATTTTGAACATTAAGTTGCCAAATTTGGCCATTATGAGAGTCTACATTTATGATTCCTGCTGTCCCTTTCATCTTTGACCATTTACTTAGCTTGATCATGTGATAAGGTGCTCTGGATTTAGCTTTACACAAGTCTTGTTCCTTATAGACATTTGTGGATCTATTATGTGTATATCTGTATGTGAATGTATATGTCACATATGTGTATTGTATAAGTATGTATTGTATGTCTCTGTGTGTTTGTATGTGTGTATGTTTCTGTGTATATATGTGCATCTATGTGTGCATCTGTGTGTATGTTTGTATGTGTGTGTCTCTGTATGTTTATACGTGTATCTATGTGTCTGTGTGCATATGTGTATCTCTGTATATGTACATGTGTTTATGTGTATGTGTGTATGTTTACATGTATACATGTGTGTGTCTCTGTGTATATGCTTCTGTGTATATCTGTGTATAACTATGCATGTGTATACACAGCCTATATTTTGTCCACACTTTAAAACCTTTACCAGCTGCTCTGGAAACTGTGAGTTTTCCTTTCTTCTTGAAGCTGCATTGCAGTATTTCAGGGTCTGCTTTGCTTGTTTCCTCTTCACACTTTAGATTCTCCTCTTTCAGATGGAGAAGCCTGAATCCCAGTGATGCCTTCTCTGAACGTCCTGCACAGAGCTGTCTGCCTCACTCTACTTGGACTTGTTGCCTTAATGGCTTCATGATACAGGCAGGCAGGAAGCCAGCCATGCTTTTTACAGAAGGGAATAAAGAACAAAAGAGCAATGCTAAGAATTCCCCCCACACTACATTTGTTATTTTCACTTAGAAGATTGCATCGCCCCCAACGTTACGATTATTCTCAGTGATAAAATCCATTGCATCCTCCGCTCTCGCTGTCAGGTGCTGCTTTTTTGCCATTGCTCTGTTGCTTGAGCATGGGCAGAGCAGCAGATTGGGCTGTGAAGAGAATAATTCCTGGTTTGAGCAAAACAGGTGAATATGGGACTTTATAAACCCACAGTCCAGAACCTCAGAGCCTGACTCAGGAGCTGACTGGACCCTGGCTCTTGCTATACATCTCTGAGTAACCCAGACGACATTTCTGCCATCTCAGCATCCTCATGATGAACACGGCTGAAGGAAGAGATTGCCACTAACTGAGACCCACCTTTTCAGTTTCTACTAGGAAGTGAATGGTGTCAGGCATGCTCATGGTCCAATGGACAAAACTAGCCACATGACCACATCTCCTAGGAAGTGGAACATATATTCCTACAGTGTCTTCAGGAAAATTAGAAGAGGAGAACTGATAACTCCCGGGATGACTGAGGACACACTGTCCCGCAGCTCTCATTCTCCCATTGGTCTGGTCTTGTGCTCTTCCTGTAGACTGATCCATAAAACAGAAAACCAAGCTCACAGCATCATTACAGAGGGAAGCATTTTATACATTTATAAAATGTAACTACTGCATAAAAATGAGTATGGTGAACTCTCTTTTCCAATAATCATATCTGTTCTCATACAGACAAGATGAACTTCCTGGACCCTATGCACTGCCCCAGAGGACTCATTATCACCTTTTTTTCCTAGACAAAGTAATAAATGCTCAGTTTGCTCTTTGTGTGTGTGTGTGTGTGTGTGTGTGTGTGTGTGTGTGTGTGTACAAAAACTTATGACCTCCCAACAGAATGGTTGAGTTTTTATATATATACTTCCACTTAACCTTCGCATAACAATTTTAGTAGCTGAAATTATATAAAACAATTTCTCCTTTTACTTACCTTAATTTTGAATATTTTCTCTAACAATTGATAACCCATCTAAATGTCATCTTGCAGCCTACATAATATTTCATAATTAATCATTTGTCATTGGCTAAGTGTCCAGGTTGTTTCTGGTAATGACAATATTGAGAAGATCCTTTCCATATTGTGTCAGTCCTGGGTCTCAGGTTCACTCATTGTCCCATCCTCTATGTTCCTTCTGATAAGTCCTGGGGTCAATGGTCTCTGACTAAGTACATCTAAGGAAATCACTCACAGAAACTGCAGGGCATGGTTAAAGAAAGATACCAGCTATGTCCCCACATGCACTCTTCCTTGAATGCTTTCTCTGACAAAAGCTGAACACCATTCTTGGCTGCACCAGAAAAGTCTTAAGTGTGTTTAAGACCAATTACAGTCTCTTTGTTTCCACACAACCCACCTCCCTCCTTCTTGCCCAGATGTGAGCATGGGTTCCATGTTTCCGATTTCTGGACTGTTCCTTTTCTCCTGGTTGTTTCTCAACTCTACCATTGCTTGGCTTATTCATGCCCTGTATTAAATCCTCTCCATCAAAAGGGGCCTTTCTGGATAGGTTTTCATTGTGCTCCATTGAGCCACTGTACTTTCTGGATACAGCTTCTTTATTGAGGATATATTAATAAGGAAATCAAATGCTATCAACCTGAAATGAAGAAATTTTTTTTCAAAAATAGAGAAAGTAATATCATCCAAAAAAGGCAGCAAGTACCACATTGAGGATGCTGAGAGTTAGACTTATTTTCTTTCAATATTCCAAATAAATTAAATAAGTATATTTACACATATAATCTAGTAAATGGAAAGTAAAATGACTTTGATATGTAGAGACTAAATAATGTTAAATTTCAATGTATAATTGGTTAAAACAACTTTGAAAAATATAGGTTTTTTTTAATCTATTTATGTTTGTATCAGAGAAAGAGAGAGAGAGAGAGAGAGAGAGAGAGAGAGAGAGAGAGAGAGAAACCCAAGGACTGGAAGACTGGAATGCCATAGCACATATGTAGCGGTTAGGGGGCATCCTGCCTTCCACCATATTCAGAAGGATGGCTTGTTTCTGGACTCTGGGTTAGCTGTCCTGAGGGATTCTTCTGTCTACAGCCCTGTTGTGCTGTAGGAATGGCTGTGATTTCAGATGTGCTTCACCACAACTTTTTACATAGGTTCCAAGAGTTGAACTCAGGTGCTCAGGTTTGTGAAGCCAGCCATTTTTATCTACTGAACCAGGCCCCCAAAATAAAGGTTTTCTCAACCAATTTCCTGTGAACTGTTTTTTTTTATCATTGCTTTCAAAAGTTTGTCTATTCTGATTTGACCCCCTTTGTAGACTGATCAGCATGAAATGCCACTGTTCATATATATATATATATATGTATATATATATGGTGACTATAAATATTCTGTTTATTAATGAGAAGAAAGTAATCTATGAGACTGTTTCTATCACTTAAACCCTATATTTCACAATGTCATGTGTGTGTGTGTGTGTGTGTGTGTGTGTGTGTGTGTGTGTGTGTACCAAAGGTCAAACTTGGGTGTCATTTCTCAGAACTGACTACCTTATTTATTGAGACAAGTTATGTTGTTACCAGGTTTCTATTTCTGTGAAGAGATACCATGACCATGGCAAGTCTTAGAAAAGAAGGTATAGTTGAAGTATATTACAGTTTCATAGGTTCAGCCCTTTATCATTATGGCAGGGAGCATGGTGGCCTGCAGGCAGACATGGTGCTGGAGAAGAAGCAGCAAGTACTACATCTTGCAGGCAACAGGAAGAAAACGACATGCTGGGTGGGATCTGAGCACAGAAAACGTCAAAGCCCTCTCCCCCAGACTGTGACACGCTTCCTCTAACAAAGCCATAACCACTCCAACAAAGCCATACCTCCTAATAGTGCCACTTCCTGTGAGTTTATGGGGGCCAATTAAATTCAAACTAGCACAGCAACTCCATCTCACTAGGACACATAGCCCGCAGAAATGCTTAGACTGGCTGAACAGAAAGTCCCAGGAATCTATCTGTTTCTACCTCTCCTATGCCGAGACTATGAGTGAACACTGCCATATTTGACTCTTTACATGAGTTCTGATGTTGGAATTAAGGTTCCATATTTGTGTAGAAAGTACTTTACAGTCCTTTCCCCCTCCCCTCCACAGTAATTTCTCATTGTCATCACATTAACCACAAAGCCAGGCCACAGTGGCTATAAATGGCACATGGTCTCTTGTCTTCTTCTTGGGCTTTTGTGGTTTAATTCTTTTGTCAAATGAATTCACCAAGAGATGTGTATCTGGGTCCTGGGACTTTCCAGGTATCATTTTCTTCGTCTCTGTTTGGCTCTATTGGTCTAAGAACTAACTGCGCAGCCTTCTACTTTACACTGCACTCCAGCCTCCCACACTGCTCTCTTTTATCATCTTCAGCACATTTCCCCAGTGACGGTGTCAGTTCTCAGACTCTCTGTTCTTATATTAATTTACCAGGACAATGGAAGTCTCATTTTAAGTGTGTACTATTTCAATGCTGGTATTCTTTTCATCTATATCTTTTATCCATAATTCTGGACCATAGCTGGACCTCACACCAGGCTCTGAACTTGATTATGGCTACTGATACTCCACTTTAGGTGGTCAAATGTCTGTTATGACTTCTGGCCAGCAAGGAGACACAATCCCAGCTACCCAGGAAGTTTGAGGCAGAGAAATGACAAGGTCAAGATTATCTTTAAAAAATTAACAAGATCCTGCCTCACATTCTAAAGTCATTTGAAGGTATAGCTCAGGGGTGCAGCATGCGCCTCAGATAGGTGAAGGCATATACTCAGTCTCTTGTACAACACAAATGGTATGTACTGGAAGGCTACATACACGATGCTAAAGAAAGCTGACTGCTCAAGATTCAGAAATTTTCTGAATCAGTGTTTAAGCTACTGGTAGCTTGAAATGTATTGTGATTATTGGAATAAGAATGCGCCCTGTATGTCCACAGTGTATGTTGCACTATTAGGTGTGGCCTTGTTGGAGAACGTTTGTCACTGAGGTGTGCTTGGGGATCTTAACACTCAAGCCAGGCCTCGTGGACACAGTCTCTCCCTGCTGCCTTCAGATTCAAATGCAGAATTCTCAGCAATATGTCTGTTTGCACACTGCCATGCTTCCCACCATGGCAATAAAGGACCAAACCTCTGAGACTGTGATCCAGACCCAGTTAAATGTTTTACTGTATAATAGCTGCTGTGGTCATGGTGTCTCTTTACAACTAGAGAACATTAACTGAGACATGTATCAAGCTGGGCTACTTTCTGTCTCTCAGAAAGTAGGTTATCAGAATACTACTGTGCTTGGGTAGTTAAAATAAGAAGGTAAAAAAGAAATGTTTTCTAATCATGGCTAATCAGACAAATTTTATTGAGAATAGATTTTTAATTGAAAATTCTTTTAAGGTGATCTTTTGGAAGCTTATGTCCAAAAGCCATTCAAAGAGGTAGGCAAATAAAAAGGTTAGTAAAATGGATTTCACTAAATTAAAAAACTTTTAACTGTTGTTTTACAAAAATGAAGATTTGCCATACACTATGGAACATAGACACAGAGTGATCAAAGAATTTATGTTAAATATATAGATGTGCCTACAAGACACCAACGAATAAGGCACTTCCATAATCAAGTAGGTTAAGGTGTAAAAAGATAGTCCTCAGAAGAAGATATGCAAGTGGCCAATAATCACATGGAAAAATGGCTTGATAACATTAGGGAATGAAAATTCTACCCACAGTGAGGTAGGGCTGCACCACTCCCACAACAGCTCAGAGGAAGGCAGAGAGCCAGGGGCAACCGGGATCTCACACACTGCTGGCAAAAACGTAAAATGTAGCTTCTTGGAAAAATCTTTGTCAGCTCTTTGTACACACCCTCACCTTGATCTTGCAATTCTACTCCTACCCAATAGAAATAGGACCTACCCACAAAGGATTTGCAAAAGACATCATGAGGGCTTTGTTAGTTCCTGCAGTTGCAGCAGCCTGCCACTGCTCTAGGGACAGTTACATGATCACCTTGTCACCAGGTGCCTTTCCACCATCAGCTAAGAGGCATGCGTGGCATGTGTACCCCTTTAAAGTATGTGCCAGGCACAGCTCACACTTGTCCTTCTTGCATCTCTCTCTCTCTCTCTCTCTCTCTCTCTCTCTCTCTCTCTCTCTCTCTCTCTCTCATGTCCCCATCGCAACATGACCCTTTCCTATTTCACTTCCCTCCTCCCCTCCCCTAATAAACCTTTTACACTAACTCTGTGATGTGTTTGCTTAGTGGCATACCTTGGCGGGTACCCACTTTGCCTTTCTTTTTTTTTCTTTTTTTCATCCTTTCAAGCTTTATTTATAATAGCTTTAAACTGGAAATAACCCAAAAGTCTGTCAGTAGCAGAGTGAATATAGTAGTACATTTACACTATGGAGTGCAATGAAACAATAAAAATGAACAAATATCAACATGAATGTTAACATTTGTTTCACAAAAGAATCAGATGCCAAAGTCTATATTGCTTCCATTTATATGGAATTCAAGAACTGACAAAACTGCCTTTGACATCAAAATAGTGGTTTCCTTGCAGACAGCCAAGGCATTTGGGGGTAAATACAAAGAGATGTAGGGCTATTGCTAGGGTGAGAGGTGATTGTTTCCTGCTTAGGATGCAAACTCCAGTGCAAACATTTATTGAAGCTCATGATCTAGATGCAAACTCAGGTCTACATAATAAACAGGAATAAAATTAAATCATCTCCTCCAAACAACAATTTAAAGAACAGCACCAAAACCAACTGATTTCTTGACATCTCAGGGTGAAGAGGAAGCAATGTTTTATCTCCTCTAATGATCAAAAGTATAGACCCCCCCAAATGAAACCACAGTGTCATACTGTAAATCGAAATAGAACACAGCAGAAAGCAAGTCACTTTAGAACATTGCACATTTAGCATGATGTTACCTCAGTGCCTTCCACCAGCCATTCCACATCAGCTTGGTGCTGGCCCAGGAATAAGACTTTTATTCCTGGTTTGACCTGTTTATTCATTGGTGGAAGTAATCAATCCAGTAAATCATTGCAAGCCTCACCTGCTGTTTGTTGGTGTCGAGCTGATGACTGACAGGATAGCCATGAGGCTCAGCACCATCTGCATCCCCCGCTTTGCAGACTGCTGCACAGCCAAGAAAATTTGAGATGATCAAAGGAGCAGTTAGCAAGTTGAAGCTTCCCAGTAATTGTGGAAGACTAGAAACTCAGGGTAATAGAGCAGTTCTAAAACTAAGGCTGTAGTCTGCTTGCAAACAGACTACCTAAGTGCTCCTAGGGCAAGATGCTGCTGTGTTTTCCACTAACAGAGGGTGTTCCGATGGTCACGCAACAGTGTGGACTTTTGTGTTAGCAATGTCTTTAAAGCAAAAGCACTACTTACTTGCTGAATATGTCTCAGTATTCTTCTGGATGTTTCTAAGGATTCTTGCACTGTCTCTGTCACCCATCAACACTCACTTTCAATCTCTTTTCATTTTGTGAGGTCCTAGGAACTGCAATGTGCGGTCAACTCACCCGGCGTGGCTTTGCCAACAGATGGATTCCAGATTTCATGGTTCACCAAGCTCCATTGAAGACATAGGAAGACATAGAAATGGATGGTAACACTTTCTGGAAATGTAATAGAATGGGTTGCCTTAGTTTGGGCCACAGCAAGCAGACTATAAGCTATATCCTGTTTCACATAAAAAGGCAGGCCCTTTCTCAGGACTATCTGAGTATGAGCAATAACATGTTTTGTCTTAATAACCATGTGGCTGACTCCAACCCTGATTCCCTAACCAAAACTCTTTTAAATAAAAGAATAGTACAGCCCGCCTCATATAGATGCCCCTGCACATTTTATTGAAAAGCTGAATTGAAAATGGAGCATGATCCATTCCTTTGAACTCATTTATTGTAAGTTAGAATACGTGTCCCTGATACTGATGTCATTTAGGCTGGATGTCTGTGGAAACATCGTAGTCTGGAACAGAGTTGTAAAAAGGACAGGTTGCTCTAACACTTACTGTGTGTCATGCTTCTGACTGCCTATTTCCTTGCATTGTGGGCACAGAGCGTCTGTTTCTGTTCCTTCAATGTCCTTCTCTAGGCCTGTGAGGTCAGTGAGGTTTCTTAGTCTGAACCAAATGGAAAGGCAGTTTGGTCACTAACATGACTGACTGCGCTTGGGGCTGGTACAAGATGAACACACACTTATGTTAATTGCTTTATGGCTGGCCTGTTGTTCACACCAGCTCTCTCTGATCTGAGGGGGCCTGTGGCAGGATCAGAGTTCTTCAGTCTGCTACGTTTAGCCTCATCTAATGTTTCCAGACCACAGTTTTCTGAACCCTAATCTCCCAAATCAATTTAAAAGTAGGAGTTGCCAACTTTTCATGTCCAACAAGGAAAGACAGAGACTTCTTGTTCTCCGTTTCAGTCTCCACGGTCCTTACTTTGCTAGGCAGCAGCCCCTTTTCCCATGAGACTTTGGACCCATTGGTGATGCTGATTCACAGGAGCCCGGTCATCCATGGCTCTATGAACTGGGAGCTTGAAGGCTGAGCTTAAGGAAAAACAAATGCAGATGAGTATTTTAAAGTAGATTTAATCAAAAGGACAGCCACTTGTCACAAGAAAATCCTACTCTTTGGGGTTTTCTTAGGCCATCTCTAGACAGTCTCTTCTGCCTTTGCCTTACTACCCTACTGCCATATTACAGTGTTTATGAAAAATTCCAGGAATGATACAGGGCCTGGGAGGTTTCAAGTTTACTGCCTGGTTGTGTTTCTTTCACTGTGAGGGATTAAGAAACCAGAGCTGAAAAAGAAAATGTTCACCAGCAATTTCTCCATCAGTGCACCAGGGGAGACAGTCTTGCTGCATCCTCCTCCTTCTTTTCTCCTTAAATAAATAGCACTAAGAACTACAGAGGCACAGCTGGGGACAATTTTAAAAGCATACCCCTAGATCCCCACTAGGATAAGCAGCCTCCACATTAAGGGGCTCCACCATCAGCTAAAAGGGATGTCTGGGGCCCACAGTAGGAGAGAAAGGGAGATGCTTTTACAAAAATAACATAATTTGGCTCCTGGAGAAAAGGAAGAGTAAAACACAGACTATGGTCCTCCCTGCCTCCCTGTGGAAACCGTAAGTGCTTAGTGTTCATGAAGGAGAGATCAAAATGAGAGAATGATGAAGAAGCCTCATGAACAATGGGAACAGAAATGCCGGACTCTGAGGGTTTTCAATGGGCTCCTTTTAATAATGATTTGGGGAGGAATCCAATCCCTTTCTATCTTCCCTCAGCAAAAATCAAAAGGACTCAGCTAATGCAGAAGGTGAGGTCAACAAGATGGAAAGCATTCTGTTTTTCATTAGGCAAACATTAAATGCCTATTGTGTGCTCAGCATTGCACCTGCTAGAAAAGTATATTTTAAAGGCTCATCTACAAAGTTTGTTTGGGTTGAAAGATTTTCCAAGAACCAACCCAAGTCTTGATGATTCAAATGACAGAAATATCAGCCACAATGGAGATACGTGGTTCTGGATAACTTCTAAGTCTCTACAAGCCAACCTATGATGACTGTGCAAGACCTTTGCTCATTTTCTACTTCCTACAACATAATTGTGTGCAGTGCATGACATCACTTACGTGAGACGGTAACCAGATTTCTTCCCAACGTCTGACCTCAGTTTCTTTGTATGAGTTGCTGTGGAATCATCTGGTTCTGAGTCACTCAGAACCTTATGGCAGATGTTCCATGCACTCTAAGCCATTATGTGCTTGTTTGCAATCATGGTCCAGACATACCAGTCTGTCAGTCAGGACTCTGATTGGTATCCACATATTAGATCTATAAAGTGCTTTGCTGAGAAATTCTGAAACTTCTCACCAAGTTAGTTGTCTAGCTTTCAGTTGCCATGTGTTATTTTTCATTTGGTAAATACAAAGACTGCCCAAATGTGCATCTTATAGGATAGTGTACTGTCACAGAAGGAATTCTTTCATTTGATAATGCAGCTGACTCTGTGATAGATACTGCAAGCAGCTGAAGGTGACCACAAGCAGCTGAAGGTGATCCTATTAGTACTTTGCCTTTTTACAGCCTAAGATGTGTGTGTGTATGTGTCTTTGTGTGTAAATGTGTGTGCATGTGATGGGAGTGGAAAATTGGTATGGAAACAGAACTAGGCATTTTTGCAGAAATTAGGCAATTGTAACTTGTTGATAAAATGTCTATTTATAAGTGACCTCCTTCACAGCATCAAAAGAACATTTCTTGGAAGCTGAGAAATAACCATTGCAGTGAGAAAAGAGGTGCCCTGGTCGAAGTGACATATCTGAGAGTTCCCGCATCCCTCCAGCTAACCAAGATGGCAGGAGCCAAGACCTCACGTGCCCACTAGTCTGTGAAAAGCTTCCTGAAGCTCCCTAGAGCCCCAGTGTTTGGATAGCAAAGCAAATTACTTCCAGAGAAGACAATGGTTTGTTTACTTTTCATTGAATTTAAAACTGAAGATATTTCATAATCAACTGAAGATATTTTATAATAAGCTGAAGATATTTCATAATAGGATCTGAAAAATCTTCCTGAATATTTCACTGTGCTGTGTTCTAACAACTCTACAAGAAATAGTGCCGAGAAAGACTAATAAATCTAGGTTAGTATGAAAAGTGTAAGGAAAATATTTATAAAAACTTGATCTGCAGGAGGACACCTTTCTCCAGGTGCAAGGATGAGAAATTCCTTAACTCTTTTGAAGCTTCTCAGAGAAGTTACTATAAACAATGGATACCATATCCTCTTTGCCTTCTCTTTATTCATCTTTGATATTTTGTAGACAGCATCTCATGTAGCCCCAGCTAACTTTGAACTCACTATGAAGTTGAGGTTCACTTTGAACTCCAGATCTTCCTGCCTCCATCCCCCAAGGGCTAGATTGCAGGTGTGCACTATCCTGCACCTGGTGATGTCATCCATGTTTGCCTCTACGTATTCTAAATCCCAGAAAGAGAAATAGATCTTCTAAATCACTCTAGAGTGACAGTCAAACAAATGCATCTTAATCACAGCTTTTTTTCTTTTCTTTTTCCTTCTTTCTTTTTTCCTTTCTTTTGAGGCCATTTTGTTGGTGTTTGGAGCAAGGATGGGTGTAAACCCATTCTGAGATGAGTTTAGATGGTTAATCCATTCCCAGCACACAGCAGAGTAGAGGAGCATTGGGTTCATTTTCCCCCTCATCTTAAGGTATTCTGAAAGTTTTGTAAAAGTAAGTGGTAGCAAGCTATGGCATTGGATAGAGGTGCATTGATGAAGGTTTTAGGCTGGACATGTATGCCACAGTGACCCTATTCCTAGTTGTCTTAGTGACCTAATGTTGGCTATTGAATCACCTCAGAACTTCCAGCTCAAGATGTGAACTATACGTAACAATTCCCATGGGTCAAGACTTCGAGTGTTTAACTGAATAACCTTGATCTGGAGCACTTACATGATTGCCATCAACATGCCTATAAGGGTGACAGACATGTGAAGGTCTGATTGTGAACACAGGATTAGATTTCAAGATGGCACACTCAAAGCTGTGAACAGGAGGCCTCAGTTCCTTGTGGGGTAAGGTCTCCTATACCTGTGGAGAGTCCCCAAGATGTGGCAGCTGGCATCCCCAGAATGTGAAGACCTGAAGAGACTATGAGGGAAGCCACTGACTTCTATGACTTGGTATTTAAACTCACAAACTGTTGAGCTTGCCTTATTCCATTTATTAGAATCAAGTTACCAAGTCAGGCCTACATTAAAGGGGACAGAAATCACTCCTCATCTCTTAAATGGGGGAATTATAGGTGTATCTTATCATCATTCCAGAGACTGTATAGAATTCTGATTTGTGGAAAGAAAGAATACAATCTCTTAAGTCTGTTTTGGTCCCTCTTTATCATTTTGGATAACTTACTTTCCAAGTCCCAGGTCCACCGCTGTGCTGTTTCAACATCATTCAAAGCTTTAATTATCTTCTTCCTATCCTCACTCAAAATTGTTGATCTTTCATTAATAAATCTCAGCACCACTCTCAACCTATGATTTAAATACAGATTGATGTTCTGAAACATGGAATTGAAAGTCCTCCTCACTTCAAAAAAAAAAAATCATGAATTCAGAGGATAAGAATGAAGTAGGCATGGAAAGAAGAGAAAAATTCTGTAGTAGCATGATTTTGGGTTGTAAGTAAAGAAGACTCTGAGCGAAATATTGGGGGAAGGCTGAAAAATCAGAGAGAGAAATCATCACAGTCAGTTCTCACCAAACTGTGTTGCAACTTCCTCAGCCTCACTCTTGGTTGCTTCTACCTGTCACTTCTGTCAGTTGCTTCTGTTTCTGCCTTCTTTCTAAGAGCACTTATATACCTTTATCCCATCCAGGTTAGGATTAAAGGCATGTATCCTTGAATTCACAGAAACAGAAGAAGTTCTGTCTTTGGAGCTATGGGATAAAGGATGTTGATTACTACTCATGGCTTTCTCTGTGCTGGGATTAAAGGTGTGTGTGATTGACTCAGCTGTTTATGCTTGTATTCAAGGATCAAGGATTTCCTGAGCTGTCTGCCTAGGATTTGACTGTGTGGTCTCTCTGATATCCCAGAATTTATTAAATATTTAACATATATCCACATGTCCCCTTTTGTGTCAAAAATAAAAAAGTTATAACTAACATAGGAAAAAACATATACAATAAGGAACAATAATTACATATAATAATATACAAACAGTAATTACATAAGAAATGTTCAGTTTGTTAACAATTCACAAATTTGAAGAAAGTATTTTATTATTTATCCTATTTTGGTGAATCCAAAGGATTGTATCTAATCTACTTTGTATCTAACTTGTATTACTAACTAAAAACTATATTTTGATGTCTCTTAAACTTACTGCAACTTCTAAATGAGTTTCTTTTCTAAAACTGTCACTAGAAAACTATAATTATTAACTATCTCATCCTTAAATTCCTCAGAGACTCAAGAAGAAAATAATACTAAGTAAATAGTAACTTGCAAAAATTTAAGAAATGAAATAGCTGGCTGCCTGAACAGTCACCCAAAGTTTTTCTGTGTTGTTGAAGCATCCATCTTTGGCATACAGGTCTAGCATGTCTGACAGACTTCTCTGGGCAGCAGGATATTCCTTTCTGCCTTATCTTGGCAAGGTTCAGCAATTCTTTTGTGTGTTTCTGCTGCTTGTCCGTTTTGAATATCATATTGTCAGCAGTCAAGGCAAGAGTATGTTCTGCCCAGTGGCTAACTTTTGTCACAAAGAAGGTCAACCCATATGGAGGAGTTTCCTTGATGTCCATAATCTTCTCTGAAGTGGATTAGTGCTGTTAGGAGCAGATGCCCCATTGTCAAAAAAATAATAACCTATGTTTTTGAAATTTCTTAAATGCCATATTCTATGGATCTCTGAAGTGCTTGAAGAAGACCTGCCAATCTAAAGTATATCTGATCTTGAAAACATATGTAATATGACTATAAGTTTGATTGTAATGTCTAACTACTAACTTGCATATCTTTATATCCTAATTAGTTGGTAATAATAACTTTCCTGGACTAGCAATTTGTATCATATTGTATAATACCTTGAACAAACAGGAATATATGTACAGTGACAAAGTTAATCTGAATCTTATATCAATATACACAATTCTATACAATATATAAAAAATCAAATCCAATGTAAAATATTTAAAGCTAGTAATTTTTAAAAAGTAGATTCAGTAATCTACCCTTATATCTTATTATATCTGTATCCCTTTTTTTCTTTTCTTCTTTATTTTTTAAACAAGAACCATAAGTCTAATCCCTCTTATTTAGCTTTTTTCTAACCAAAACCAGTAACATTTTTTAACCAATTACCCTAAACAACAACAATCATCCATAACCCATTGAAAGACCAAAAACCACCCACCCTACCTCTTGGGAATCATGTTCTTAAATTTACTTCTTACTGTCTGCGGGGGTGGGGGGGGTGGGGGGGTGACAGCATCTTTAGGCAATCCTAAAAAGTCCTATTGATTATCAAGTCCTGAAATGTGTAGCTGTATCATTTGTTATCCAGTTTCTGCATAACAGGAAAGTGCACAGCTTGTCTCAGGTCCTGGCTAGAGTAGTCTGTGAAGCTGGTCCATCTCAGCTAGCCACCTCAAAATTCTCCTGAGCAGTTTCTAGTCCAAATCTGATCTTTGGTTGGTGTTTGTCAGCCTGGTGCCTTTGTCATAGTCCATATGAAATCACCATTGTGGGGCCCCATCTTCCTTTTAGATACTTCCAGTTCACAGTTAGACATTGTCATGGATCACTACAGAAAACTGATAAGATACTAAAACCCAGCACAATATACAGGAAGCTAAATGCATACATCTTTATTCAGAATAGAATTAGTGACAATAGAACTGTCCTTTCTTTTTAGTCATTCTTCTGTCCCGTATCATCACTCCAAAAAACCCCATGAATTCAGAGGATAAGGATGAAGTAGGCATGGAAAGAAGAGAAAAATTCTCCACTCATGGGATCCTCCTCTGAGCTGCAGCATCCTTGAGTTCCAGGAACTGTTGCTAAGGCTTCCCAGAGGATTTTCTTGGCTCTTAGAGAGGGTGGGCAATTTATCAATGTGAGGCCAGCATGACATCTTACCCATCACACCTCTGCATCTCCCCAGAGCTTCTACCCACTGCTTAGTAGTAATCATGGCACTAAATCACTCCCAGCTCATTACTATCCAGACTCTGTCCATAGACAACACTATAAGCCACCAGGAAGTCTGATGGGCTTTTCAATGACTCCCTTTCATGCTTACTAGCAGCTTCTGGGATTAGCAGTTCACAGGGCACAGTCAGTCCTAATGGCCTTATCACTTGGCTACCTGCTTCTCCTTCCCAAAGGGAACTCCCTTTGGCAAATGTGAGCCAGAGAGTCTGGTTGAACTATCCTATTACTGCTTTATATAAAGCACTTACAGAATTCCTAGAGGGGAGAGATGTCTCCAAGGAGAACTTGTCTCATTAAGCCTCAGCCTGCTTTCCAAGCAGCCAAAGAGGCTTTAAGCAGAGAGCTAAGACCTTTTGGGGGTTTGGTGGTGCTAATGCACTGACCTTCAGGTACAGGAGCACCATAATGGGGGAATAATCCCAAAGGAGAGTGAAGAAACTGTGCTTTTGTCCTTTGCCCCACTTAATGGGGTTGAAGAAGCAGAGACATCTATAGAGTGATAAAAATGTACCCAACCTCAAAGCTCCAGGGTTCCTACACCTAAAAACTCCCCATGATACATTCTTTCCTTCCTTGCTTTCTTTCTTTAAAAAAAAAAAAATCTCTGCTCTCTGCACTATACGACTCTCAACTTAGCCATACATAGATAGATAAAGAAAATGGCTTCTGAAGATGTGGTCTTTTAAAAGCCTAGAGAAGAAAGACCAGACATTTCTTTAAAAGGCTTCTGGCCACAATGTCTTTCAACTCTGATTTATAGGAACCAGTCAAAGAAACTCCTGGGAAATGGCTTTTTCCCCTCTTGCTAAGAAAGCATGACAGAAAACAAGCCAACTCCCAGGTTGACAGGATGCTGTCTGCAGAGAACTTGGGGGTTGCATTTAGAAAGGTTTGCACAGCAACCCAGTGAATCAGGATGCAGCGCTCTGAATATCTCCTCATTAGGAAGCTAACTGTGCTGCAGGATCTGCAGAGAGAGGAGCCTTCAGCACCTTGGCATACAACTGCAATACCAGGACTGCTCTCTGAAGATCATTTTTGTTGCCAGAATGGTCCTGAAAGGTTTCTCCCTTTTTCTTCCCCTCCAGGCTGCTCAATGCAGAGAGGACCCAGGTGGCTTGAGAAGACAGCAAGAGCGAGGGAGGGAAAAAAGGAGAGAGAGAGAGAGAGAGAGAGTGTGTGTGTGCACATGTGGCAGCACTAATACTTAAGACCTCAGAGGAGCAATATTGCATGTGGAGAAATGTGTTCTACCAGGACTCAGTCTGGTTCTTTGACAGTGAGGGCCATGATCATTAGAACTAAAAGCAGGTCTTCAGACATTTCTTCCTTAGCATCTTCAGCAGATAAACTTCCCATCACCTTTCAAGTGAGTTGTTAAGGGATCAGAGGACCTGACTCTCAAGCTCAGTAAAAGTAGGTAGGAAAGTGGTGCTTTTTCCTTGTTTGAGCTTTGAGAGTTACCATAAAATTCGCACTTCTTGTGGGCATGTGTGACTGGCAGCGGTCCAGATGATGTGTGTCTCCAGCTGGAGGGTAACTTAGAACAGTGTTTCATTGCTGACTTTGGATGGGCCTGCAGAGGAAGTGATGAGGAGAGAAAGATGTTGTAAGACACTGGGAAAACTGACTACTTTGTTATTGCAGCTAAGCCTATCCTGTTCAATGTCATGTATTGTCCTTCTTAAAAGAGGGGACTTATATTGCTATGTTCTTTCCATGAGAGTGATTTATGCTTTCAGAAATGTCTGTCTAGATGGGGGTTTGAAAATACCTCATGTCTGATCCAGGGCCACATCTTTGCCACAAGAAAAAAAAGATTAAAAATAGCATTATATGAGTCTTTCATGAAAGGAGAAGGACTTAGAAATTTTTTATTCAATTTCACTATTAAAACTTATAATTAAATTAGTCTATCTTTATCCCTATGCATATGTGTAATTTTGTCTTCTACAAAATGTATGTTTGTCTTTTCCCCTCTTTGCCAGAATACAGCTCATCCTTCAAACAAGATTTCTGCAGATGATCATGCACTACTCATACCCCATAAGTGATAAAATCTAGCAATATTTTGTCTAGAGCATAATTATTTTTGTAATGGGTTCCACTCACATCTTCCATAGGAACAAAAGATTATAAACAGCAAGCTATCACCATTTTTCCATCATCCAGTGGGCCCAGCATCCAGCTAAAACAAGAGAATCTCAAAATCCAGGCTAGCCTGGGCTACATAACAAGACTCTGTCTGAAAAAGAGAAACAACAGGAGCTAAACCCAAATAGTCAACTGGGCAATGAGAAGCATTATAGGAGGAATTGACAGAACAAGATTCTGTGTTTACAAGTCACGATTTCCTTGATAATGGGCAAAACCCTTGAATATATATAGAATTATCAGCCAGATCCCCTAGAGCATACCCAAGGTGGGTTTAAATGCTGATGTTTCACTGTGGTAGGCCAGGGCATATAAAGAGTGTCTCAAGAGAAATAGCAAATCAAGTGAAAAGTGGTGGCTTCTGAGGCAGCCATTGGTTTGAAAAGGAAAACAGCTGGCTACTTTCAGGGCTCTGTGGGTGTCAAGATGGATTCCTTCCCTGCAAAGCACTCTGTTAGGGTGAAGAGGGGAGAAGTTGATGTCTGTCTCCTTCTCTGCTCACCAGGTGTGTCTCACTGGTGCTAATACCTCCATCCACCCATTGCCAGTCTTTGTAACCCCACCTCTATGGGTGTTTTATTTACTCCTTCAATGTGCAAGACCCATGACCTTCATGGATTCCAGAAGGTCTAAAGAGGGCACTTGAGCTGCTACCAGTGAAAACAGGCAATTTGATGTTCAAATTTGAGCAAAATCAAGTTCTCAGACAGTGATCAGGTAAGGTACATAGACTCATTCCAACATAAGCACTCAGTATTTAATTGTAAGAATTGTGATGTATGTGTGGAGATAATGGTTAGAGTTGAAATTTTGTTATATGTGGAGAACTAAATGCTTATCATTATAGATGGCTGAAGGGCTGTGAAACTACTTAGGAGAAATCATGAGTAAGGTTTAAGACTAAGAGTATACCGTCTGTCTCAAAACTGGGGTAGCTTGAGTATCCAGAGTGTTGGACATTACAAAGCACATTTAGCTTATTGGAAACTTTGCCAAGATAGATTGGAGAGATTATAAATCCTTTGTGACTACCTTTTCCAAAACCAAAATGCCTACAGATTACAAACACATAGCACTGCAGTCAAGCAGAGCTTGCCAGTACACATACATGTCTACAATCTAATCTGTAATATGGGTTATTAGAGCACTGATTTTCTGAAATAGTTGAACTAGTAGCGGAAATCACTCAATTAGCCAAACCATGATTTTCACAACTACCAATGAGCCTGACAATAATTTCCAGGATGCAGTGTAGTCTGGAAGTTAGGGCTGCGGGGACAAGGACGCACCGCCTTGACTAGAACACTGTGGGACAGGGCTCCAAGATGCACCATTTTAAAAGTATTTACATCATTTTTAATTGTGTGTGTATGTATGCCCATGTGTATATGTATGCAAGTGCTCACAGAGACCAGAAGTATCAAATTCCCTCAAACTGGAGTTACAGGCAGAGTTGTCTGACATGAATACTAAGCTTAGGTCTGCTGAAGACCACAAGGTACATTTCACTGCTGGTCTGTCTTCTCTCTAGTGCCCAAGATGACACATTTTAAAGAACTCTACATAATCTAGTATCTCCCGAAAGGTTTTCATCATACACCATTCCTTTTTGTGTTACAATTATCCACCATCTGAGGAACTGGTAGCATGGAAAATATGCTACCTCTAAACTGTCTTGAAGTGACATGTAACAGGCTTGAATTCTGGCAGCTTAGAACTAAGTGAGCATTGTGCTCCAGGCCCGCTTGTGACATCAATTCTCTGTCACTTTAAAATCAAGTCACACACCCACACTCTGACTTAGTTTCTTCATTTTCCAAATAGAAAAATAAAACACGATATTACAAGACTGTTAGGGAAAGCAGATCAAGGACTGGATGCAAAGACATTTTGAAGTTAAAAGGCAAGGCAAGTGAACTCCCCACTCCTCAAAGAACAATGTGGCTTAGGATGGATTCAACAAGCGCTCTCCTTTTTACAAATGAGTTCTGCACTGATCTGAGCAGGTTTTGTCTTTCTCAGCAGACTCTCACATCATTTTATGAATGCAGAGAGCCAAGAAGAGCGGATGTTGAGTGGTTGCCAGAGTGAAATGAGCGAGCCCTGCTGCCAGCTTCCCACCAAAAAGTAGGTGCTTGGACCATTTTATTCAAAAGCGGTTCTTTGAATGCACTATGTGCTGAATAAATACCCAAAACGCAACGTGTGTGTGGCTTCCTTGATGTGGAGACAGGGTGGGAGTCACTGAGTTCAAGTGCACACATCTCTCCTGTGTGTTCCTCCCTGAATCAAAATGGAAGGAGAAGCAGAATTGATCACAAAATCCTAGAATGAATAAATAGAAAGGGATGGGTTTATCTGTACCCTTTCCCTTTGGGCAGAGGCGTAAACTGACCCAGGACTAAACTGACACTTACTCCTGGTAATGTGACTTTTGGGGAAAGAGCTAAATCAGTTTCCATTTAGTCAGAGCCAGTGCTCCTTCTTCAGCCTGCTTCTCACTCTCACCTTCTAATCTGGAAGCTGTGGCAGGACCAACCAGCCTTCTAATATAATCAACCACAGTAGCACCTGTTGGGATTGCACAGAACATCTCTATGTTTAGAATATGAAATGCCCCCCATATGTTTGAGTGTCTGGTCCCCTACTTGGCAGTGGTATTTTGGAAGGCTTTAGAACTTTCAGGAGGTAGCACGTGGCTTCAGAAAGTGGATCAGCTCATGGAGGAGTATCATTTTGGGGTTTCACAGCCTGCTCCTATTTCTGATCTGTTCTATGCTTTCTGGCTGTCTACACTCCTGGTGTTCCGCCTTCCCCTCAGACTGTAAGCCACAATAAATCCTACACCCTTACAGGGCTGCTTTTCAGATATCTGGGACCAGCAACCAGAGAATAAATGATACAAGCCCCTCCCTTCCCCCCGGGAGGCTGCCCAGACTCAGCCTGCACTGTGGCTAAAGTGGCCTTTTCTACAAAGCAACATAAAAAATGACTGAGAAGAGTGGAGATGAAGTAGGCTGACTTGGGGAAGATGTGGCTGAGCTATGTTTTGATTTATGGAAGAAAGGTTCTAGAGCACATGCCATACATGGTAGCTCTACCTTCTAGGCAAAGAACTTGGCTCTTTTCTGCCAATCACTGGCTACACATTTCCAGGGAGGATTTTTTTTTTTTCCCAAGCATGACAGTTCTTGTCTTCAGAGGCAGCTGTCTGGAGAAAGGGGCAGCTGGGAGATGTTGTCAGATTCTCTTGCAGCATCAGGTCAGGTCAGGGATCTGAACCTGGCACACAGTGTAGAGCTCAGGAGTGGAGCATGGGTAGGGGAGAGAAGAGCCAATGCCTAAGATTACACACTTGGAAATAGGTATTTCTTAGACTCCTCAGGCCTGGATAGTACAGGAGGCCTAGCGAACCACTTTGTGAGTCTTTGACCCTCTCCACTTCACTTTCTTTTAGGGACCCATAGCTGCAATGATTAACAAATACAAGGAATAAGATGTGTAATGATGTCCCTAGTGCCTTGGTAGTCAATCCTGAGCCCCAGCTTATCCAGAAGATTCATCTATAACTGTTTCAGGCTGCAGAGGTAGTGGCTAGCTGGAATGAGTGCTCCTAAGTAAAAGTGGACACAGTGTTCCCACTGTGAAACATTTCTTTCATCCCCTTCTCCAGTTGGTATGCAAAGTCCCATTCTTGGCCACTTGAGTCAGAGATGGGAATGTTCATTTATTTTGCACAAATATATGTCAACAGTACTTTCAGAAACAACCCACTCTTCTTATCATACCATGAAGAAAATGTTAGTTCTTTTCTTTGGAGAGATTAGGTCTTAACAATCTGCAGCATAGCTCACATAACAGTCTTGGGAATGAACTTAGTTCACTGACACTGGAGGAAATAGAAGTTCAGAGATGTTTAAGTGGCTTCACCAAGCTCTCTCTTTCTCTCTCATCATACTGAGGGATTGAAGCTCATGAATACCTATTTTACCATACAGTCATATCCCTAGACCTTTTCATGTGCAATTTTAGCACAAAGTTTGACTAAAGTTCCCCAGACTGACCCTGAACTCACTGTAGCCTAGCTAGACCTTGAGACTTGTAATCTTCCTGCTTCAGCCTCTTTCTTAACTGGGATTACAGTCCTGAGCCAATAAGCACAGGGAGTGAGTGCCACTATTGTGTGTATACACATACATGTGTGTAGACATGTACATGTGCCTGGAGGCCAATGGCCAACACCTGGCATCATCCTCTATCTCTGTCTACCTCATGTCTTGAAACAGACCCTCAATGAATCTGAAGATCACTGGTTTTTCTAGACTTATTGGCCAGCCAGCTCTAAGGATACTCTTGCTTCTACATCCCCAGTTATAGCTACTAATGTGGCTCTGTGCCTGAATATTTGCATAGGTGCTGGGTATCCAAACTCAGGTTGTCTTGGCTTTGCAGCAAGTACTTTACCAACTGACCCAACTCCGTAGCCAAAGTGTGTCTCTTTTAAGCAAACAATTGGATGTCAAAATACCAAAGCTTTGTCTGAGAAACAAATATTCCCAGTTGCATTAAAGTCAGTGACTGCCTCAGAGAAGGCACAGCACATCTCTGATCTATTTGAAGTCCCATGGGGATAGGGAAGGAGATTGGTAATAGGACATGAAACTGGCCTGAGAGAATTTGGAGACTGTCTTCCCCAAACTTAGAGAATGAGTCAAATTTGAAATTCAAGGAAGTTAGAATAGACAGGACAGGAAATGGGAGCTTGGAGGAAATAGAGATGATCACAGGAGATGTTATCATCAGGGTGGGGCACAGGAGTTCAAACAGGAGTGCAGCACACTGAGGTAGAGTGTGAAAGGGAAATGTGGGTGAGCTTTGATTTGGATACCAGGCCATAAGTGAGACGGTAACAGAGGGGACTAACATAGAGCTCTCAAAGCCAGTCGGTCTTGGGAACAGTGATGTGGTGGGTCCTACCAGATGGGGTTACATGAATACAATTTACCTTTAATATATATTCTTTTGGGGAGCTGAAGATGTGTCTTAAGTATGAGCTATTAAAATACAGTGGCCCTGAGTGAGATCAGTGTGATCTATTGGGTAATGCCCTTAGAAAATGTGTTAAGAGCTTAATGGCAGCTGGCTAAAAACAAGATAATTTCAGAAAAGAATACAGACGAGGCACCTAGGGCATGATGATGGATGTCAAGAGATGGGGAGATTCTGAGAAAAGTAGTCTCACAATTTGTGCCTGAGGTTGGGATGCAGGAACCAGGTATGAGGTTCCTGGTGATGGTACAGAGAAGCTTTATATTTACTCTTCTTCTTCTTCTTCTTCTTCTTCTTCTTCTTCTTCTTCTTCTTCTTCTTCTTCTTCTTCTTCTTCTTCTCCTTCTAACATTTAAATAATTTTGGTCTTTGAATTGAATTGATAATACATAGGTAAACAGTAAAAACTTATGGTTGTCAACATGCCTATGTATGGAAGTCATAGAGGAAATGTGAGACTCACAGGGAACAAGGCAGCAGGTCATTAGAGAGAGATAAACAAAAGAACATATGCCAGCATTTCTGGGAGAAGGACACGGGCTATGAGAGATGGGAGAGTGAGGTGGACAGTCTCAAGGGTTGTCTTGTGATGGAGGTAAGTCCCCAGGAGACAGCCATCTGTGGTCGCCTCTAATAGGGCCAGGTGTCGGATCTCTACTCAGTCTCTTTGCCCTATGGGAACAAAGTCTTTGCTAAGCTGGGAGGGTGTCATCAGCAAAGAGCCTGTCATTGCTCTATGGATGTTTACAGTTCCTCTTATAAAAGAACAGCTCTACAGAGTTGTTTAGGAAACATATCAATTGAAGTTGTTTGAGGTAACATATTCCCTCTCAGTGTCTAGATCCTCAGTCCTGAAAGGGCACACATCTTATCTCCAATGGGAAGTATCACTTCACCTGGCGCCTTGGGGAGCAGGAGGTCTAGGATCTGCACCTACCTTATCTGATTAGAAGCAGGAAGATCAGGAAATGGGGCAGGCAGGAGATTTCACTCCTCTGCTGGAGGGGAGACAATGAATGTTGACTCCAAACTGGAATCTTCTTAGGCTCTGATTAGGAGCCTGATGCTTTTTCAGACAGCAGTTCCCATGCACTCCTACAGATGTTAATCATCTTGAAGATATGCACTATGTCTACCATCAAATTTTGATGATACTGCCTGCCCTTTTTTTTTAAAGCAAAACATTTTAAAAATGTGTTTATATGAGCATATGCTACAAGTATGCAGGTACCCAAAAAGGCCAAAAAAGCTGAATCCCCTAGTGCTGAAGTTAAGGTGGCAACGAGTCACCAGACCACCTTTTCTGATAGTAAATTATAAATACTATCTGCCACTGTTAGTCAATAGTCTTTAAATTTAATGAATTTACTTTTATGTGTATGAGTGTTTTTCCTGAATGTATGTCTATGTCTGTGTACCACATGCATTCCTGGTGCCCAAGAAGGCCAAAAGAAGTCTTCAGAGCTCTGGAAATTAGATTTACAGACAGCTGGGAACTGTCATGTGGGTGCTCAGAACTGAACTCATGTCCTGTTTAAGAATAACAAGCAGTCTTAAGCACTGAAGCATGTATGTAGCCCCTTCTCTGGCCAGTTTTTAGGATGGCTGAATGTTTGTTTCCTTGTTAGCATTCCAGCTTACTTGGAATAGAGTTGGTTAGTGTCAAAAATAATGAACTGCAGAAATTGTGGATTATGAGTTGGGTTTTGTTTGTTTGCTTGCTTTTTGTTGTTGTTTGTTTTTGTTTTTGTTTTTTTACACAGTCTTATTTCCAGCTAGTGTTCTTAGTTTATTGGCTGAGGAAAGTCATGTACCAGGAGACAGACTATATAAAAGCCATTGTAGTGAGGTCAAAGGCCTCCTGCCCAAAGCCTTGGGAAAGAATTAACACATTGTCTTTAAATCTGTGCACAATCAATGCACACACACACACACACACACACACACACACACACACACGTACCATTGTGATGGAATTTTAAGTGCTCCCAAATTCCTGATTGTGTCAAGCCTCTGAGCTTGAAAGTCATATGCTACCCAGCAGCAAACAATCCATGGTCTAATGTAGAAAATTCAGAACAAGGCATGAGGAAGCACAGAAACCAATACATGTTTAGACCATGAAAAGACATCTGTCTTTCTGACTAGATAGAACATGAGAACTGGGGGAGAATGCACCTATGCATTGGATTGCTATTACGATAAAAGGTACATGTGAAGGAAGTTTCACTCAGCTCTTTAAAGGAAATGGTTAGAGACCTCCCAGGGCACAGAGTCTGGAGACTTAGGTTGCTTCACTGTGAACTTCACTGACTGAGGAAGTTCAGTGAAATTCACTGACTGAGGAATGAGGAAGAAAGAAATCTTCCCAAGAAGAAAACCACACAGAAAGAAAAAAAAATGTGAGCAAACATGTCAAGAGAGATGACCAACAGCTGAAGCTAGAATCTCAATTAGAATCCTTATGTATAAAAGGGAGCAATAAGAGGATAAATGCAATAATAAAGGCATGAATAAATGATGCATATTGTATGTAATATGTTCATTATAGCTACGAGCATGTTCACAAATAATATTTGTATAATGCTTCATGTAGGCCAAGCATCTCATGAGGCAGCTGTCATGATTTGAATGTGAAATGTCCCTGACATGCTTCTGTATTTGAGCTTGTGGACCCTAGCTTGAACTGTCTTGGAAGGTTATGGAACCTTTAGTGTAGGTGGCCTGGAGGGCAGAAGTTGGTCACTGGAGTGCTTCTTCTGTTGACCTCTCTGCTTCTTGGTGGCCACTGTGATGAAATCAGCCATCTGACACAGCCCTGAGCCACTTTCACCATGATGGGATATGTATGTACCACGAACTGTGAACAAGAATAAGACTGAGTTGTTCCCATCAGATAATCTGTAATAATGACAAGGAAAAGAAGTAGTATAGCTTCAATATTGCGTTACTCTTTATAAGAGCCCTAAAAGAATAAGTTTAATTCATAAATGAAAAAAAGGGAAGCTAAATGTGTGTCACTGGAACTACGCCTTTGGCTATGGAAAAAAAGGGGAATAAAGGAGTTTAGTAATTATGTAAGACCACCTAAAATGACAGAGATGGGGTTTTAAACATGTTCTAGTGTTGATGTTCGAAATTGATATGCTTTTCAATTTCTCTTATGCGATGTAAAACAATTGGAGTCTTAGAATGTTCTGCACAACACAGTAAAAGCTGCTTAAGGACTTGTTAGCAGGAACAGTAGGTCATATATATATATATATATACATACATACATACATACATACAGAAAAACAAGTATGGAATTATCTTCATGACTAAAGCAATTCAGGATAAAAAAGAAGAGAGAGCTTTATGGGTTCTGAACAAATAATAAGGGTAAAAAAAATACAACAGTGGCTTTTGACTTCTTAATGACATTTGGTGACAAACTACCCTTGACCAGTCAAGTAATAATCCATATAAAATAATTTTGATATCTTATCATTATATCTACATTAATTTATGTTGTTTATTTAAGCATATTCATATATCACATGAGAAAATTATATTTTATGTAAATAAAAGCTTCCTCTTTTGCTTTCTTTTTTCTCCCATCTTTCTTTCTTTTTTTTTTTTTTTTTAAAAGATGTATTTATTTATTATGCATACAGTTTTACAGAAGAGGGCACCAGATCCCATCATAGATGGTTGTGAGCCACCATGTGGTTTTGCTGGGAATTGAACTCAGGTCCGCTGGAAGAACAGTCAGTGCTCTTAACCTCTGAGCCATCTCTCCAGCCCCCCCATCTTTCTTTCTTTTTTTCTTTCTTCTTTATTGTCTTTTCTTTGATACAGGTCTCGCTATATAACTATATATCCCAGGCTGCTCTGAAGCTTTCTTTGTACCTAGGTTGTTCTAAAACTAGTGACCTTCCCATGTTAGCCTCTGGAATGACAGGATTCCAGGTGTGTGCCAATAGACAGGAGCTCTGCACTAGTCTAGCCTGGCCTTGGAGTCACACTCCTTCTACTTTTCTTCTGTATGAAAATATTAGAATTTTTGGAGTGAGTCAGTATGCTTGCATATTTTTTTCTTTAAATACTTCTCAAACTTTAGAGGCACAACTGGTATGTATACATCTGGTAGCTGGGCACTCCATAGACACATATTCTCATTTGACCAATTTTGTGTTTATGCACTAACCACCATTCGCTACACAAAGAAACTTCACAGATGAGGTCCAAGAGCTACTCTAATCTATGGATAGAGCAATGGTTAGAGGGTAGTTTGATATGTGTTCATTAGGAAAACAATAATAGTAGGTTGAGCCCTAAAGCTGAAGTTCCCCTGTAGAATGTATAGGCCCAAGAAGCTCCTAAGGGCTTGGAGAACAGCCTGGCCTCAGCTAGTACAAACTGGTGATAACTGGTGCTTTAAGACCTATGCTCTTAGCTCTTCCTCATAAACCAACCTGGAGTCTGCCTGGGACCTTGACAATAAGGACAGAATCCTGATACAAGGTGACCTAGAGACTATTCAAGCCAGCAAATCAAAGCCCTTTCCACTGACTGGAGGTCTGGGAAAAAAAGCATATAAGGCTTTCCCCTCCCTAAATAAAAGTGGACTTGCTTGTTTCAACTTGTCCCCAGAGACTGTGTCATTGTTCTCCACCTTCTTACCCAGTCCCCTAAGATGTAATAGCAGAACCCTGTGCATAGAGCCAACCACAACATCTGACCCTGAACCAGTCTCACTCCAACATTCCCCAACCATAGGTTCTTGACCAGACTTACAGAAGCAGGTGTATGTTTCATCTTGTGGAGCAGGCCTTAAATTCTATCAGAAAGTGATTGATTACCCCATAATGTTCATGCCACTGTTATACTTCACAGGATTCAAGGCTGGATAAGACTGATGATGACCTCCTGCCCCTGCAAGCTCCATGTCCAGTACTATGAAAGCTAGCCATATGGGAAAACTTCAAAGGTAGAACCAGCTTGATTTCTCCAAGTCTTGTGACAAAAGTATATGGTAACTTCAGGAATAGGGTCTTAGCATCAGGTTCTGGCAGACAAAAAAAAAGATCCTGTATTGTCTGGGATCTCTGGGAAATATCTGAACAAAGCTGGAGAGAAGATTTCCTGTACATGACACTGGGCTGTTGACTTCTGAGAGGAACATTATGCCATTGCGTAGATTACCGCGGATTAAACTCTTTTAAAAACTTAAATGATTAATTGTGTGTGTGTGTGTGTGTGTGTGTGTGTGTGTGTGTGTGTGTGTGAATGTTTGGCCTACATGTAAGTCTTTGTACCACATGCACAATTGGTGCCTACAAAGGCCAAAAGGAGATTTCGCATGCCCTGAAACTGGAGTTACAGTTGCGAACTGTCCTATGAGCGCTGGCAGTTGAACTTAGGTCGTCTGGAAAAGCAGCCACTGCTGTAATGGTGGAGCCATCTCTCCAGGCCCCAGTTAGACTGTTTGATGTGATACATAATGTACATATGAATTTAACTTTTTTTTCTGATATATAATATACATACTAAGTTTGCCAAACGGGTTCCCACATGACTTTTTCAAACACTCTTAGCGTTACATATCTTTCCCCATTCCCTCCCCTCACTCCCCTCTCACCCCTCTCCTCATTTAAATCTTTTTACCCATTATTCTCCCTTTGCCCTTCATGTTACTGTGTTCTCTTATCCCCTCTTCTTAAGATCTATCATCCCCTCCCATCAATGGTCCCTTCTTAGCTTCCTGTATTTTACAGATGCTTCAGGTTAAATACTCAGATCTAGAGATTCAATACAAGGATCCACACGTGAATGAGAACATGGGACCCTTGTCTCTGCTGGGTCTGGGTACCTCCCTCAGTATAATTTTTACTATTTTCGTTCAATTTACCTGTACATTTTATAATTTTCTTTTTTTATAACTGAATAAAATTCAAGGCTCACAGAGCATTATCACCAAAATGGGGAGAGATGTTGTACGAACTTGACCTTGGAGAGGACCAGAGCAAAACGTGTCTTCTGAACCTGATGGAGTCATACCTGACTCATAGCTCACGGTAGCTGTGGCAGCCTGCACAAGGCCTGCTCAGAACCATGTCAGATCACTTGCTAGTAGGGAATAGGAAGGCTCTCAGGAGTCCCCACCTCTAGCTGAGGAGCTGCTGGCAACTGATGGCTTCTGGAGAAAGAGAACATCATCTTTTTTTTACAAGTGTGATCATGTTTCAGAGGATAACCTCAGACCCGTGTGTGTGTGTGTGTGTGTGTGTGTGTGTGTGTGTGTGTGTGTGTGTGTGTGTGTGTGTGTGTGTGAGAGAGAGAGAGAGAGAGAGAGAGAGAGAGAGAGAGAGAGAGAACACACACATATATATATATACATAATGGATATTTCTAGCTGAGGGGCCTTCACATTCTTCATTTACTTTTTTCTTTGTACTCCATATCACTTACAAGTTTTCCAGGGGCAGCTACTACTTTTCCCAAATTATAGAGGGAATGTATATATGGGTATTTTTAGAAAACAGAAAAAATATTATTTACCAGCAAATGATAATTGTTGGGCAATTTGCTTAATTGGGGTTCCTGACTCAGTGTCATCAGAGAGTGTCAACCTGTTAGACTCCACCTGAGTTGATCTGCCTCATTCTGTGATTTTCATAGCACCATATGCTGCCCTGGCTGAGTTTTTACACAGTATGAAATAATTCCTGTTGACAGGATAACCACAATTACAGCACGTAGACTAAACTAAGGGAAAACAATAATCAAATAATGGAAACAGTAAATAGACAATGACCTGTACCCACTACCAAATGTTGCTGCTAATCTGGTCAGGATGTCTGCAGAACATTTGGTTGGGAACAGCTCGACAGCCACTTAGAATGATACTGGGATGTGAGCATGGGCCCTCCGCAATGCACTTGTTTATGAGCTGCTTAGAACGTATAGTGACATTCAGTCTTAATTTTTACCACAGTCTGAAACATAAACATTTAGTCCATGCCTCAAAACCTGAAAGTAGAGACCCAGCACCAAGAATGTAGCTCTAAATCTTCTTTTCTGCTTGGCTGGATGGTGTGTATGTTATATTAATAACTGATTGTTTTATTTGAGAATCAAAAGTCAATGTTCAATTATCTGACCCAAACTATAATTGCATCATCTACAACATGTTCTGATACTCTGCTCAGTGGCCCTCCTTTGCCATCAATGAGCAGGACTTCTCAGAGTGAAGTGTGAGTGGAAAGAGAGAGAGAGAGAGAGAGAGAGAGAGAGAGAGAGAGAGAGAGAGAGAGAGAACAATGGTTCTCAACCTCCACAATAACTGCAGCTGCTCAGTCTTCCCACCATGTGCTCCTGGCCAGAGCTGGGCCCTCCAAACATGTGAAGGTGAGCATTTCAATGGAAAGTACCTTTGAGAGTTTGCAAAACTGCTTTTTGGAAGGAGATTAAAGGGTGCTGTAGATCTGAAAATGTTTTCAAAAGCATTTTTTTTTAAAAAAAAATCATTTATGTTACTGTTTTATGTGTAAGATGGTTATGCCAGCATGTATTTCTGTGCACCATGTTCCTGTCTGGTGTCTTTAGAGGTCTTAAGAGCATGTTATATTTCTCTGGGTCTGTTGTTAAATAGATTATAGTGAAGAACAGATACACCTTGACCTAAAGGTGTGGTCTCTTGGCCAATGTAAGTCTGAGAATCACCTATGGCCTTGGGGCACTAGTATTGGGGCATTAGGGCACACATAAGCAGACATCCCCTCTCTCCCCCCTTGGATGGAGGACCTGACCTACAGAGTGAAGCCTCCTGGAACCAGTCCAGCCTTCACAGGAACTGCAGGACTGCACCTTCCCTCTGGTACTCAGTGAGTGCTCTCCTTTGAACCCTTAATAAATAAATAATCTTTCTTTATCAGTCACCCAAGATTAGTTTCAGTATAACGGATGGTTGTGAGCTGCCATGTGAGTGCTGGGAATTGAACCTAGACCTATATGCAAGAGCAGCCAGTGCTTTCACCCACTGAGCTAACACTTCAGCCCAAGGCTTTTAAACGTTGAAAAAAAATTCCTAAATGGACAGGAGCCCTCTTAAGCACGTAACTAAGGCAGGCCTTCCCTTCTCCCCATTCCCTCTGCCTTGCTAAATCATTCGATTACATTCCTAAAGCTGCCACCAAGGTCTATTCCCTTATTTGGTCATTTCCTCCTCCTGAGGCTGACCACCAAGTTCCAGCTATCAAGGTATTGAAGTCCAGCAATCAAAAGTTGTCTTCGGCTCTCCTAATTAACATGCCCAATTAAAATTAAACACCTCATTCTAACACAGGGTTTCCCTTTAATAGACCGCCATTTGCCTATGGGCCGAATTCTTCTCCTCTCTATCCAGAGGCAGAACAAATACTCCTGCCCCCTTTCCCTGTCTTCTTCTTTGTCATCCTTTATCTCTTTTTCCAGGACATCCTAGCCCCCTTTAACACATGTCTCCCCTCCTTCTCTTCTTAAGAATGACATCTGCAAGGTCATTTTCTGCCTGAGCCAGAAAGCAGCCACTTAAATTTTTTTTTCACTGCTTAATAAAGGATCCCTCTATAAAAAACAGGTGTTTGGGTGTGGTTTGTGCCTAATTCGGGGACCAGAATGAAGCCCCCACCGTGTATGTGGGGAGGGGTCTTCTTCAACTCTTAGTATAATTGTGGACTTTGTGTGTGTGTGTGTGTGTGTGTGTGTGTGTGTGTGTGTGTGTGTGTGTGACCCAGATCTTTAAGAACAATCAATTAAAATGTACCTGCTGGAGCCTTTTGCAAAACAAACCAGTATGTCACTCATTAGGAATTAAGAAGTCACAGTGTCTAACATACATTGAAGAGCAGAGAAGTGTAGCAAGGAGAGCTTAGGGGCAAATGTCAAACCACACCGCACAGCTCTGTTTAAATGCACCACAGAGTCTGGGTGTTGCCACCTGCAGCGTATGATATTAGCATAATCAAGTTTGCTTACTTTTAGTTTATGAGTTGCAGACTGTAGTTAGGCTTGATTTGTATTGTTTCTTCTAAATTATGGGCTGTAGCTTGGAAAGCAAGAAAGTAGTTAAAGAAGATGCTTACAACAGCTTGAGAGACAAACAGTCACCCGGTTTTCTTTGAAATAGACCACAAAACACCACACGGCAGCACAGAGAAACTTTTCGCTAGGCTTCCCATTTAAAGTGGATTTTGCTATCTGAGCCACCTCCCTAGCTGGGTCCAGAATGTATTTCTGTCTACCATGTACCTGCCTGGTGCTCTCAGGGGTCAGAAGAGCATATCAGATCCCCTGGGACTGGAGTTGCAAATGGTTGTGAGCTGCCATACAGGTGCTGGACTCTTGTTCTCTCTGCAAGGGCAACCATTGCTTTTACCTGCTGAACTAACTCTCCATCCCCAGGAAAGCTTTTAAGTGATTGCTAGTCACACACACACACACACACACACACACACACACACACACACACACACACCTATTCTTCCTCTATCTTTGACTCCAAAGTTCCTTGTCCCTAGAATGAATTTTCAGGAACAAACAGCATACCTTGCTCTGATATGACCAAGTGTCCTACAGCCAGGCCAACCTCAAAGGCCAAGGGCATGGTCACCAGGGAGAATTGCAGGATCTGAACTCAAGGGTCACCTCCCAAATCAGAGGCCAGCATTAACCAGCCCCTGTAACTCTTTCATACATCTGCAGTTGCTAAATCACTGATGGTCTATACAAATGCTTTGGTCGCCAGGGACCAGTGTCTGTTCTTGTCTCCTCAACAGACAGACAGAGACTGGGGGGAGAGGGAGGGAACCTTGTTTGGGGAGATGACTACTTGTTGTTAAATGGTTTCTTCATTTTGATAACAAAGTATGTGTTTCCTTTTGGTACATACAGACTCACAGCCTCTCCCTCTCCACCCTACCTATTTCCCAGTAATCTGGCTGCCTGGCACTGGCCATGGCAGCTCTTCTATGCCAGCTACTGCTTTTCCTCCTGTTCCCATTCCTGGCATTTCAGCTGTTGACAGCTGAGCCTCCATTGCCTAGATATCAATGCAGGCACAAACCTCTGCTTTCCCATTGTTCCCCTGTCCCTGGGTACAAAGAGGAAAAGCAGCTAGCAGTATTGCAAGTCTCATGTTCAAAGAACCATCTAGTTCATCAAAAGCCAGGCTTGTAGACATCCCCTGCTGCCCTCTATCCCTCTCCTGAGAAATTCACCAGCTAAAGGTAAGGCATTCGCACCCTGTAAATGGACAAGCAGAAACCGGGGGTTGGAGTTACTGGAGCCTCTTTTCCTCATGCTCATCAGTGAATGAGAAGGCTCCTCCAATAAGCACTCTTCCACTCCAGCTCCATTATCCTAGGCTGCCACTTCCCAGGCTGCTTTCCCTACTACCAGCTTCATGTCCACACAGAAGTCAAATGCTCAAAATCATTTTCTGAACTATAACTGTAAACCTCCCATTTAAACCATCAATTGGCCTTTAGGGAACATCTAAGCAGGATATTGCAGCCATTGACCTTTGCCTCCCTCCCAGCCTCTTCTCATTCATCACCTTTCTCCACTCCTGTAGCTCAGGGGCTCACCTCCTCTGTACAACCCTGCTGACTATCTGGAGCTCTCCTCCCATAGGAGCAGCAGGATGACCTTTGTCTGCTCAAGCCTGAACTCCAGGTTTTGTTTCTAGTAAGGCCAACCCTAGTCCAAGGCTCTGGGACTGCTCTCTAGGCTTGCCACTCTAGAGAGTACCTCTCTGTCTTAGTTTCTTTCCTATTGCTATAATAAAACACCACGAACAATGCAACTTATTAAAAAAAGAGCTTTTTGGGGGCTCACGGTTTCAGAGAGTTGCAGTTGATGTCCACCATGACGGGAGCAGGCAGCAGGCAGGCCTGGACCTGGAGCTGAGAACTTATATCTGAGATGTAGCCACAAGTAGAGAGCTCTAACTGGGAATGGCACCAGCCTTGGGGATCTCAAAGCCCACCCCAAGTGACACACTTCCTCCAATAAGGCCACACCTCTGAATCCTTCAAGCAATTTCTCCAAGAGGGACCAAGTATTCAAATATATGATCCATGGAGGTCTTTCTCATTTTAACTGCACTTACTGAGATTTTGTTTCTTCTGTCCTTGGGTGTATCATTGCCCTACAAACTCCAGAGAGTAATTACTTTAAAGCATTGATTCATTTTTTTTTTTCTTAAACTGAAGAAAATTGTGGCATGAGAGCTAACAAATGCTAGCTTTAGTTCTGTGTTCATTTATCTCCAAATTAATTCCTCATTGTGATAAAGAAAATGTCAAAACTAGCTGTGTAGGTTGAGAGTGCCAGATCAATGGACTCATACTTGAACCGTGCTTGGAGCAAACATAATTTGGTGTGCTTTGACACAAGCTCCTGTGAGGAAGACTGTCCCTGGCATGGCACAGTAGGTGAGGTGTACTCAGAGAACACTGCTTACTGAGCACAAGGCAACAGCATCCTGTGAAAAAGAGAGAATGGGATTGAATGAGTAAATCTCTGCCCCCTCCCCAAGAGGGAAGCATTTCCTTCTTGGTTTCACCTTTCAGTGGAGTGGTGTTTCAACCACCACTGTCCTGTTCTGGTAGGTTAGTCTGTTCAGCATAGAGGCAGACAATACACAGAAAGTCTACAGTCCTAACATGGAGAAGAACTTAATCCAAGACTACAGCATGGGTTGTTGGCGTACCAAAGCATGGCAAACCAGAAAGATGGACCACTTCAAAAACACAGACTTCGATACCTCCCGTCTCCCCGAGTTCTGTCTTTGCCTCTGTCTTCCTATGGCATTCTCCTTTTTTCCACTTACTTATGCTCCTATCTATGATTTTGAGGATATTTAAAATACTGGTCTTCCTGTCTTAGACACAAATCTCTTCCCTGAGCTTCAGACATTTATGCCCATGTGCCATTCAGATGTTAAAATTAATAGCTTTATTGAGGCAAAACAAGCATAGGATGAATTTCACATATTTGGAGAGTAAAATTTCTTTCATATGACAGATACGTATATCTGAAAAGCTGTCACCAGAATCAAGAAATGTACTTCTCGGCAAAGGTTCCCCTGTGCCGTCCTCATTCTTTATATTCCCAGGATAACTGATCTGCTTTTGCTGTACAACATTTTTCATGTGCTGGAGTTTATGTAAAAGAGCCATCCAGGATCTGTTCTTTGGTGCCTGGTTTCTTTCGCTTAGCATCCCTCTGGTAAGGCACATCCAAGTTGCTGATTCAGTAGCTCATTTCATTTTATTGCTGAAGAGCATTCTATTGAATAGTTATACTACAGTTGTTTATGCAGTCAGTCACTGATATTCTTTACAGTTTATGGGTGTTAGGAACAGAACTACTAAGTCGTTGCTTCACTTCTTATCCATAAATGCCCAGATGTGGAATGTCGGTCTTTAGAAAAAGCAAAAAAACATAGAATTACTTCTAAATTTTGTAGCTTTGCTTTGGGGGCTTTTGGATAGGTCAAATACAGAGATGTGTGTCTACTAATATGACTCCCACTGTGTATAAGCTCCATTGTGCCTATATCTCTGCCACACAGTAATGCCAGCTGTGTTACCTTCAGCCATTACGTTCAGGGAATTGTTCCAATTAACTTGAATAGTTCAGTCTGCGCTCTCTACTCTCCTCTTCAATATCCTTCCTCAGTGCCGTTCTTTAAGACCCTACTCAGGTCTCTGATATCTTCCCACATTTCTTTTTATCCAAAGAAACTAATGCCTCCTACAGACTTGGCCACTCCCTTCTTAGTACTGCATCCATGATCTATAACTGACACACCGAGCAGGTGTAGTGTCCTATTTCAAGAAAGGAAAACAGAAAGAATCTAATAAACACCCAGAGCATCCCTGAAATTCACTACAAACATTAACAGCCATTTCATCAGTGAGTTACATCACAGTCCAAGCCGAGGCAGTAAACAGCTTCCCTTTCAATAGCTCCTCTCTCCTTCATCGAATGTCCCGTCAGGACAGCACCAATCGCAGTGAAATACAGCCTTCATATTTCTGAGAAATAAGCCAAAAGAGGGCACTAGCAAGAGATGGCTACAAATTTTTATTTCTTTCGAGTTTCATGCTTGCAATTTAAAAACTTACAACCCAGGGGATTGAAAGGGACTACAAAGTTCCGAGGCTGTTTCCATAAGAAGTGGGACTGTTTTGGAGATAGCCCTGGGATCACTACAAAGACCTCCTATCTGGAGGACTGTGCTTCCACTCCCCTCTGGGGCTGGAAGCAGCCCAGGGAGGAGCTGAAGAAAGGAGATGCTTGCAGAACTCCCGCATCGTGGTCTCCTTTCCCTTGTCAACTCATGTACCTGCAGAAGGTGGTATTTTAGCTCTTTTTTTCACCCCAAGAAATAGTCATAACTACTGCACACACTCATTGCAGACTCCATCCAAAAAGCAAGAGTTTTAAACAGATTTATTACACTTAGTATTATTATTACTTACCACCATTGTGTGTGTGTGTGTGTGTGTGTGTGTGTGTGTGTGTGTGTGTGTAAGTGTGCATGACGGAAGTCAGAAGACAGCTTGAAGCAATCAGCTCTCTCTCTCCCTCCCTCCCTCCCTCACTCCCTCCCTCTTCCAGGGACCAAATTAAAGTTGTCAGGCTTAGTGGCAAGAGGCTCTACCTGCTGAGCCATCCCATTGGCTCCCAGAGAGACTTTTAATGGCCAGTCTCCATGGCTTATATTTAGTTGAGTGTCCCACCCCACACCTCACAAGGTCATTGGTGTCATATCTCTTTCACCTCCAGTCTAACACGTGGTCTTTTGTGGAGATCTTGCAAAGCCATCTGATGTTTCTAAGGAGAGAAGACTCTAGTTTTAGGATGTGGACCTTCTCTGTTTGACTAGTTCCTGAATTCTTCATGAACTGAAAAGCAGCTGTTCTCAGGGTCAGTAAACCAGGAAAGCTGTCTGGGCCCTGCTGTGTGTGATTGCTCTTGCAAGTAGGAAGAGGAGGGTGGGGCTAGGGTGGTTGAGATGAAAGGCAGGATTTCCTGTGGAAACTCAGCTTGGGCCTCCACAATTAGTGATCCAGCTCTTCCTCTCCACGCACTAAGTGTGAGCCTGGGTCTGTAACCCACAGGCTATCCACTTACCTCATTGTGACAGCAGGCATTGCCTTCACCTGAGCAAAATCCAAAGCCTTGCTTCAGATGTGCTTGTGGTAACACTGGTAAGAGGCGAAGGAGGAAATGATTTTATTTCCAGCTTCAAAAGGGGGATTCCCAAGTCCCAGTGCACAGACAGCCCTTAAGATTTCAGAGATCTGACCTCTGATGAGTGCTTATGTACTTCCTTCTCTGTTGTTAGAGTACCTGGATGTGTGCAGATTGGAGATGGTGGTAGGCTTTTTGACAAGCATGCTGTGACTATGGCTGACTATGAGTGTGAGCCACTCAGTGTGGAAGTGATCTCTGCAACATTTGAGTCTGGCCTTCAGCAGAATTGTGTCATTTAAGAAGCCCAACTACTGCCCAGCTAAGAGTTCAGGGAAGGGAAGTGGGCCTTGCTGAGACCAGCCTTCTGGTCATCTCCACTACTGTGGTTTAAAAGTGAAGTGTCACATACTTCAACACTCATCTCCAGGTAGTGATGCTGGTTTGGAAGATTGTGGAGCCTTTTGAACATGGGACTTGCCTGGCAGACATAGGACCTATCTGTCAGGACTTCCGTGTTCGGGGGCATGTCCCTTCTGGTTCAAGCTGATTCACTAAGGCAGTGGTTCTCAACCTTCCCAATGCTACGACCCTTTTATACAGTTCCTCAGGTTGTGGTAATACACAACTACAAAGTTATTTCCATTGCTACTTTATAACTGTAACTTTGTTACTGTTATGAATCATAATGTAAATATCTGTATTTTCCAGTGGTCTTAGATGACCGTTGTGAAAGCGTCATTTGACCCCTGAAGGGACTGCAACCCACAAGGCTGAGAAGTAGTGTACTTATATGTGAACAAGCCACACTCCCACTGTCGTGGGCCTGTCTCTCCTGCTGCCCTGAACAGCACCAAGTTTTCCCATCCTGAAACTGAGAGATCGAACAAATCCCTTTTGACTGAGCTACTAGTTTTGCTAGGTATTTTGTCACAGGGAAATTAATGAATCTGCCAGGGCCCCAATTATTTGTCCCCTCTGTCCAGCCCAGCCATCAGCTGAATTACCACCGAGAGACCTCATTTAATCCACGGTCAACTACTGACCCAAATAAGGAAACCCAGTTCTTGATCTATAGATAATGTTTTTTCTCAGTTTGCCAAATTTTAAAATGTTTTTATAGAGGCATCACCCCTGGAGTCCTAGATAAGGACAGCTTCTATAGAAGCCTCTGTATCTTACATTGTTTTTCAAAACCTCAGCCTTTTCTTTTTTATTTTCTGTAAACTTTTAAAAAATTTGCAAATAAATGAAAACTAAAGCTATAATAACAATAAGTAATAAGTTAAAAATAAACAACACTAATTGTTTTTCCAATTTCTAGTTCTGTCATGGCTCTTGTTTTGGGTGGTAAGTATGCCCATAAAATGTATTTGATATTGAAAGTGTAAAAAATTAATGTGAAGTTTCACAGCTTCTGTTCTGAATGCCAATTCTAAATGTATAGACATTCATTAACATACATAGACCTTGTGTCTGATTATCTTTGGTGAGGGATATTTTTCGTTTGTCAGTCTTGTTCTTTATCCAGACACTTCAGTTGGTGTCTATCCCTTTGATTCAGACATCCAGAACCCCAGATGTGTGCTTCCCATGGGAGCAACTGGCCTTGTAGGAGAGTTCCAAGCTTTTCCCCAGCGTCATAACTATTTCATATGCAGCTGTCAACTCAAAATAATAGACCTGTTCTTCACCCATCCAAGGCACACGCTACAAAAACGTTTCTAGTTGTTGTGACTCTGATTTTAAAGTTAAAACTAAATAGGAAGATGAGGCTTCTGCTGGAGAAGACAAGTATATCTTTATGAAATTGTTCTTCTAAGACTTGGAAAGGAAGCGCATGTGCGCGCTTTAATCCTTCCCCGTTTTTTATCTCTCAGTCATTCTGTCCCCCATGCTGCCTTTCAGGATACGAATTCACAGTTTCCAATTATTAGTCTCCCTATGTGCCATTTTCTCTTTCTTCTGCCTAGCTAAAATTAACATCGCTAGCTAGACCTGTAGTTAACCCAGTACACAGCTCCAGTTCTGAGTGGGATGCTAGGAACACCTTTCAGCCTGGATCCCAGGGTGTGCACGGATGTTCTGTGCTAAGGGCATCAGTATGGTGCTCAGTCATGCATGGTTGTTTTTATTCTAAGGGATACATTTGGCTGTTTATTAAGCAGCAAGAAACAGCATAATCTTCACCTGCTGACAAAATGAAAGTGGGTGAGAAGCTCCTAGATGCACAGCATTGATGTTTGTGAGCAGTAATCAGCTGAGTTTCAGAATGGCTTTTAGTAGGCAGATGCTCACTAGAGACTTTGACATCCCTAAATGTCATTTTTAGTTGGTCCAGGCCCCCAAAGAACTCCACTTAGCTGAGCAAAAGCAAGATGCACTTATTAGGAGGTCTTATCTTTTCTGGTTCCTTCATTTCAAGTTGGAAGATATTTGTTAAAAGCCCAAGAAGAAATTAAGTTAAACCAAGGAAGAATTGAATGAGTTAGTCAGAATGTAGTTCAAGTTATAGGAAAACTAGGATAAATGTATAATTTATTCTCATAAATAGGATAGTGAGCAGGAAATGAGGCACTTTCAATAATTTTACCAAGACAATAGGTGTTAACCTAGAAAGTCCCAAGAATGAAAGGGTTCAGAATCTCCCAAGGCAAGAAGCTGTGGAGATAGACAGCTGTCAGTAACATGCTTCCCAGTGCAAGTATGATGACCTTGTTGGTCCCCAGAGCCCCCATGAAAGGTGGCTACATTGGCCCTTCCTTGCAGCCCTCGTGCTTTGGAGGCAGAGGTAGGAGGATGCTGGAGGGTCGCTAGACAGACAGCCTATCTTAACTGGTGAGTGCAAGAGTCCCTGTGTGAAACCCTGTCTTAGAAAACAAGGAAAATAACTCCTGAAGAATGTCACCCAAGGATGCCCTTTGACCTCCATATGCACACAGACATATATGCATGTTTACACACACACACACAAACACACACACAAGAAACCTCCCAAGTCAAATGAACTTAAGTAATGAAGGAGTTTCATTGGCCGAGACAACAAAGTCCAGCAGTCCAGAGGTTGGGTGGGCTTCCAGTTAGTTCTACAGTTTGTTTTAGCATCTCCCCTCTACCCTCTTGGCTGTAGTTGTATTCTAAGACTGATGCTCACGGTTCTTGGAAGCACACAAGTATCCTTTGGAGTTCTAGGTTTCCTCTTTCAATCAGCAACAGTAACAGCACATCTGCCCAAGCATTACAAGTGAGAATTCAGAGACTCTAATACTTAGGTCATACGCCCACTGTCATACATATAGCGTACATGGCCAAGGAAGAGGACATCTTGTCTGGCTTCATCCACAAGGGTTCACTATTCAGCTGAGAGGGGGAAGTTTCTTATTAGTAGCTGGAATAATTTTCTCTATAAAATTTTGATAAAGTTTACAAATCAGCTTTAAAAGGCCATCAAGATGGCTCAGCAGGCAGAAGTCTTTGTGCACAGGCATGGTAACATGAGTATAATCTCTCAGGTCTACAAGGTGAATGGGAAGACCCAACGTTTGAGAGGTGTCTGTTGATCTACACAGTGTATGCCTTAGCATATATGCTCCTACATGGTTTGAGAGCACATGTACACACACACACACACACACACACACACACATGAATAAATGATATAATTTTAAAAAGCAGTGGAAGGGTTGAGTATGGAAGGGTGACCAGCAAAATATCCACTCAAAGAAACACATATTTAATCAAATGGCTCCTTGACACTATGACGTTATGACTGTAATGGAGGCCGGAGACCTCTGGTGTTAGTTCCCAGAGTAAACAGGTTTCATTCTCACGTAACCTTGGGCAAGGTGTTTAAACCAGACCTTATTTCTCTAATCCAAAAACAGGGAAATGATGATAACCACCTTTTAAAGCTGTAATGGGATTATTATACAGTGGAATTATAACTGTGTCTGCTCTGTAATAAGTGCTTAACAAATGACTGTGGCACTGGAATGGCTATTAGACAACTGTTTAAGAGGTATGTGACATCATATGGAGTGGAGGGCTGGGATTCCTGCTGTAACCCCTAGTCCCTGAGGCATACCATAAGACAGAATTTCTGTTTTACAAGGAAGGCCAACCAAATTCTACTCCCTCTCCAGTATGCCTCTGAACTGGCCATAAGGAAATTCTGTAATCCACCTTAGACAGATAGTTCTTAGAACACTAGGTAGATCTTGTGATATTCCAAAACCTTCCTGTTCATACCCCAAGGGACAGAATGCTGCATAGAGTTTAAGAAGAGTGCTTGAGGCAAACATGCTTTGCCCACTTTTCCTCAGAGTTTATTTCTAAGCATCTGATATGCGATAAAACCTCCATAAAATGCAGAAAGACAGAGTTTTCCAGCTTCTAGCCACTGAATACGTGGCTTTTACAGGAAGCCAGGTAAGACCCATCCACTCCTGGGAGCCGGAGTTCCCTGAAGACAAGGCTACAGTGCCTGTGTTCTGAACCTAATATACTTCACCCTGGCTGCCTCATCATCTGCCAGCTTTATCGATATTCTTTACAGAAAGTTAAGACCCAGACAGAGCACAGTGTTTCTTTAACTTCTAAGGGCCAGTTCCGCAAACTCATCTACCTTAGGAGCTAGGGAGCCTTAGTCTGTAGCTGATTGGCCAGACCTGAAACCTGGATTTGTGCCTAGGCCTGTGGTGTAGGTGGTTAGGGTTCCCAGACCCTCAATCCAGACAGAATGCAGCAGAGGACAACCCAGTTCTTTCTGAAAGTGAGGGATCCTCACACTGGTTGAGGCCTCAGAAGACTTTTGTGTTGATTGTAGTGAGTAAAGGAAAAAAGGTCACGTTTTTCTGATTGAGATGTTAGCAGCAGCACAGAAATCCATTTCCTTGGCTGAGGGGGAAATAATAAAGGCAGATGTAAGCTGAATGGGGAGGATCTTGGTGAGAACTGAAAAGCAATTCAAAGGATGACACCTACTAGCAGGTAAAATCAAGAGTCAGGAAAGTTCAGATAGTCACTGCCAAAGGTGAATCAGTCTTTCTTCCTTTTTTGTACGTTTTTCTTAAAAGAAATAGAAGTTGTATAATTGCATCATTTCTATCTTCCTTTTCTTCCCTCCACACCCTTCCATACACTCCTCCCCACCCTCTTCAAATTCATGGCCCTGTTTTCCACTAACTGCTATTGCATGCCTACCTGTACATGTCTATAAATTCATATTCCCGAATACAACTCCTGTGCTCCACATAATGCTAGGTATATGCATATTTTCAGGGATGACCATTTAACATTTTTAAACTCACCACATGGTAGCTTCAAAGAGCTTCCCAGTGTTCTGTGGTCAGGAGATTCTCTCAGATTCCAGATAAATCTCCCTGGTTGTCACATAAGCCCATTTTATGTCTTCACTTGAATAAAAGCTTGGGGGACGATTTAGAGGCAAGAGCCGAGATGGCACTTCAGAGATGCCACAGCAGAAAGGGGATGAGGCTTAGTGACATCCGTTTCTCAGTGACAGGAGAAAGGGAATGTCAGATGTAGGCCTGTGATAGTATGAGACACTAGGGAGACAATGGCGTCTCTGACAAAGAGAGGAAGGAGGAGGTTGGCCTCCTAGATATGGCGTCCAATTTCTAAGTACAAGACCAGGGCTTTGAGATTAAAGTCAAAATGATGTTAGAATAGTGGGAAGGTATTTGCTTTTCCCCTTTGTCATTCTCGGCACAAGCAGGGAGCTACAAGAAAGAAAGAGAGAAAAACGTCGCAATGATAAGAAACATTTACAGATTTGTACATAGCCTGCCTATGTTTGCTCATTAGCATTCCATAAAAGTTAGATGCTACCTTGTCCCACTTTTGAGTATGAGCATGAAAGAAGGCAAAGCACTGGTTCCCATCTCTGCTTCCCAGGGACTTTTGTAACAAAAGCACTATTTTTAAAAATGCTGTTTATAGAAAGCAAGATACCTTATGAATTTGTGTTATATATACAGATTGAACCATCAGCAACAACCATGCATGTGTTTTACTATCCTGTGTGGATTTTGTGTGGATTTTTAGGGTTAAATGTGGATAGGTTCTTATATTCAAAATAACACATACACAGTAGTCTAAGGTAGGCATAGAGAAAATAAGCAAACTTCAATTGCTGGACTTTGTTTCACAAAAAAAAAAAAAAAACCATAAAAAAGTGGCAGAATGGTTATCTGTCCTTTGCTTCTTTACAAAAGCCTCTCCTGGGAAAATTATCTTTTCCCATCATGCATCTGTCTCTATGATGCATCCAAAGTGTAGGTAAGAAGGAATGAACCTTATTCTGGGGATGACTGAACCATTCCTGGAATCCCTCACCCATCCTACTTTAACTCATGGATAATAAATACTCTGCTAAAGTTTGCTTGCCTATGGAACCCAGCACCTGGCACTTTATCATGCTTTAAGAAGTGTGCTCACCCCTCAACTCTGTGTCTTTGTCTCATAATATATATCTTCCTGATTATTTTCCCTCCATCCCTCATATATTCTTTCTCTGTTAGAGAAGGAGGCCAGAATTCCTGCATGAAGATTTCACTCCAGTCTTTGTTAGAGAATTCCTCAGCCTTCACTCATTAGATAAACAGGCACATGAGACAGACAGACAGACATAAAATTTCTTTTCTTACTGTCAGTTTTTACAAAAGGCAGATTATCCAAACTCTCACTGTTTATTACTGTAATACTATTAAGGAAAAATTAAATATTTTTTACTACAAAGGTTACCCAAGACTTTCAAGCACTTAAATTTTTTCTTCTCTTGCATGTAGAATGTAGTTTACATTTCTGGCCTGCCCTAGCCCTGTGGTCTAGATTTGCCCACAGTTGCTTAGCCCCCCAAAATGACTCAGATGCTTACATTAATTGCATGCTGTCCTACCTGTGGCTAGGGCTTATTGCTAGCTACCTCTCTCATTTTACCTCAACCCATTTCCACTAATCTGACTTGCCACATGGCCCATGGCTTACCTGAATCTCTTTATATATTACTCCCTTGGTAGCTGGATTGCATCTTTCCTGACTCCACCCTCCTTCTTCTTTATCTATGCTTGGATTTCCCACCTGCTTTTAAGATCCCTAGCCATTGGCCAAAACAGTCCCTTTTTAAACCAATGATAGTCAGAGCATATAGAAAGACATCCCACATCAGTACAGTCTGACAATCTTTAAACTAAAGATATTAAAATATGCCTCTGCCTCTGAATTTTGTATTCTGATTTAAGAGGTGCAAATGTGTAGTTGTACGACTGATCTAAATTAAAATTCAAAAGAGGACTCTGTCCTCTAAGTAAGGAATCTGAGTTTTCTGGTGTTGCTCAGACAATATGTTTGCTTCTGAAACTAACTGCAGGGTTTTCTTGTATTACTATCTCATGGTCGTTATCAAAATGATACAAGACTGTGTAACTGGGAGCTGCTCGAGTGATGGCTACAGATAAATAAATCAATGAATCGATTTTCTTAACAGAATCAATTCAGTGACTCTTTCATGGACAGTTTTGAATTATTTTATCAATGCAAAGTTATGGATAGAATGAAGTAATATTTCATATTTTTAGATGCATCTTTCCTTAACTTATTAATTTGTTTAAGAATTTAATTTTTGCTTATCCACTTGACCTACTACTGTCCACTCATCTCAGTTATTTAACAGCTTAAACAGATACTTAGTATGTAAATGGAAACACCTTAAGGAGATGCAGCTTTCTTCCTAAGTGTCAATTATATGCCTCAACATTCCCTTCAATTTGAATGTGTTAGGAAGACTCCAATTACACTGGTTTACAGCTGATGGAATTACAGAAGGAGAAGATCTCTCTCCTACATACTTATTAGACCTCAGTAAGTGTTCCTTTACAATCTGTTGCTATTCAATTATCAAGTAATAACTGTCTTAATGAATCTAATTGAAATGCTTATTTCAGACTCCTGTCACACCAAAAGAAGAGACTTTACTTGGAGCCATGCTCCTAGATTGACCCAGAAAGAAGTGGCTTCCTGTGGCAGATGGTGACAAGCTGAAAACCTACAAGAATTTAAAAGGCATCTGTGTTTCTGTGATTTGTATGCCATGAAGCTTAAGCCTGGATTAGACCTTTCTACTCCAGGATGCATGATCAAGAACACCACCATCCCACATACATTTTCTTGTTCAATCTCCACAATGCCCCTGAATTGTTTATATATTATTATCCCAACTGAAGTGATTTAGAAACCAAATATATTTTATTTTTGTAGGGCAGAAAATTTAAGTAGCTTTTATGTTAAAAAAAAAAATGGCAGGGATCTACCGTGGAATTCTCTCTCTCTCTCTCTCTCTCTCTCTCTCTCTCTCTCTCTCTCTCTCTCTCTCTCTCTCTCTCTCTCTGAATAGACCACAGGGTACAAGATCTTCCACACAAACAAATATTTAAAGTGAACATTAGTGTCTATCTTATGGAATTTCTGGTTTCTCGGGAAGTTGATACTCACATGTATATACACAGTGCAGCCTGAGGCAAGTCTCTGAGGCCTGTACCTGCAGTACATGGTTGTGGTTTTTATCATGAGACAGTCTTTCTAGGCCCAAACTCACGTAGATCATCAGGCTAGCCTCCTACCCTTCATCCTCCTATATTGTTCTCACTAAGAGACTAAGGTCAACATGGTCTACATGAGATTGGGATTGTGGAAGTCAGGTGTTACCTGTACATGATCACCTAAGTGGAACTACATTGCTTTAAAACAACACTTATAAAACAAAATTGCTTAAGCTCAATGTTCTATATAATACAATTTGTAGCTTTTGTACAATCTTCTTCCCTTTTATAACTTTTTCTGGATCTACAATTGCATTATAAAACTCCTTCACCACCAAATCTAGAGATCATTTAGTATACAAGAAGTCAGCTCAGAACATCTCACAGGACCTATTATTTCCCCCCTTTATTAATAAAGTTGATCTCATAATTTATTGCATGTATGCAATTCATTCTGGTTAGTCTCCCTGGGACTTTTATCTCTTTCTCCCTGGTGCCTGCCCTGCTTCTCCCTCACAAACCTCTTTTCCACATCTTCAGTTCTTGTTTGGTTAGTGACACAATTTAAAAGGCCCTAGTGTGTGATCCTGGATTTGAAACCAACCATCAAAGCCCAGCAGTGACTCAGCTAAATGTGTCAACATCCAACTAAATATTATGCCTTCTCCACTCCTAGGATCTGTTTTTGCCAAAATATCAGCAGTAAAATGTGGGCCCCAGTGAAGCCTTTCCTCACCCATCACTGACAGAGAGGGAGCCTGGTTTCCATGGGCCACTGCTTAGAGACACAGCTGGTATGCCTCACGGATTGCCATGACCTGTAGCACTTAAAAGCTGGTATTTAGCAGCCTTCTCCCTATCTTTCAATTCTTATGTTCTTTCTGTCCACTCTTCCAAATGTTCCTTGAGCTTTAAGGGGTTGGGGGGTCAGTGTCTATGTCAGGATGAACCCTCAGTTTTTCCTCACTCTCAGCAGCTTGTGCAGCTTCGGGTCTTTGCATTCAGGGATGCTTCTTGAATTAAAGCTGAAGGTATGGTTCTCCTGTGGGTTAATCATAGATTCTTAGGAGCTGGAGAGATGTCTCAGTAGTTTAAGAACATTTGCTGCTCTTCCAGGGGATCCAGGTGTAATTTCCTGTACCCATACGGTAGCTCCTATGTTCCTTGAGCTTTAAGGGGTTGGGGGGTCAGTGTCTATGTCAGGATGAACCCTCAGTTTTTCCTCACTCTCAGCAGCTTGTAACTAAGGGTAACAGCAGGTGGGTAACTAAGAACAACTCCAATTCCAGGGGATCAAAGCTTTCTTCTGTGAGCACCAGGCACTCACATGGTATTCTGACACATGTGCAGGCCAAACACTCTTATACATTCATGAAAAACAAATATACAGGCAAACAAACTGTTGCTCTGTAACTTCAGCTAAGCAGCAGTATTAGGTTCCCGGATAGGGGCCAAGACCTTTCAGTTGTGGGGTTTGGATGGAGTTTTCAGCATTAAGCATGGATAACTTCTTACAGAGAAGGCCTCAAATATAAGGAATAAGAAGTTTGCTCTCATAACAGTTATACTGTTATTGCACCAATGTGCCCATCGTACCTGGCAGGTTAGTATCACAGTGCTAGACCAAAGATGCTGCAGCCCCATCCCCACAGCAACCTGCATACCACAGCTGATGCTCTGAATGGTAGCCAACAATGAGGTACTGCCATCACAGGTCCAGCTAGATTCCTCTATAACGTGCATCCAAGATGCCTGATGTCCTCAGCAATAGGGTTTTATCATACAGTCCTGGTGGGTAACTAAGAGCAATGGCAGGAGGCTAGACTATTTTGGAGGTCCCTGGGGCCCCTGATCCATATGTCCTGTGGAGGTGTCCCTCTCCAGATACTGGGGCTTTTGTTTAGTGACCAATTACTCCTAGTACGAGCATTGTCTACCTTTGTGGGTGTTGTATGAGGTAACAGTGTCTTTGTAAACTGAGTTTCACAGCATTAATTCTCGTTCTATAGAATAATTTAAATTCTATTGCTGTGGTTTCTTCTTTGAAGAGCTAGTAGAATTCTGCAGTGCATCTATCTACCCTGTCCTGGGTTGTTTGATTTTGTTTTGTTTTGAGACTCTGTTTTGTTTGGGGTTAGGAGAGTTTTATTACTGTTTCAATCTCATTGATGGTTAGGGGTCCATTTATTTATATCATCTTGGTTTAATTTTAATAGGCCATATGCACCTATAAGTCCAGCCATATCCTTACATTTTTCAACCCAGTAGAATGTAGATTTTTAATTTTCATTGGCAGCTATTGTAATCTTGCCAGTTTGGATGCTCTTTTACTTTCTTTGGTTGTTAGCCAAATGTTTGCCAATTTTGCTTATCTCTTCAAAGAACCAACTCTTTGTTTTCATTGATTCTACAATTTTTTGCTGTTATTGCTTCATCCAATTCTGCCTTAATCTTCATTCCTCCCTGTCTATTACTTTCGAGTTTGGTTTGTTTGTGGGGATTTCTCATTTTTGTCTTTGTTTGATGTAGATATTTAGCATTACAAATTTCCTCTTATAGCTGCCTTCATTGCAGTTGATAGATTTGAGTATTTTCGTTCTATTCAAAGAATACTTTTTCTTTCTTTCCTGATGTCTTTAGTCACCTAGTTCTGTTAGAGTACTGTTTTTGCTAGTCTGTGTACTTTTGCAGTCTTTGTTGGTACAGAGATCCAACTTTATGTCATCTTGGTCAGATAGAATTCAGGATGTTACTTCAGTTCTCCTACATTTATTAAGAGTTTATCTCCATCATAAAATGCGGTCTAAAATAACACATTTCAGTTGTTAGTGTTTGAGTGAATGTTTTGTAGATATCTCTGCAGGGTAAAATATTATAATCTGGTTTTATTATTTATGCATGTTGTTATCCAGGTTTTTAAATATCATTTGTTGTTAAAGATGCTCTTTTATCCAGTGTGAGTGTGTGTGTGTGTGTGTGTGTGTAGCTTCTGTATAAAACAAACAAAAACAGATAGTTATCATTGTGTGTATATACATCTGGGTTTTCTATGTTATGTTGAACAACCCCTTTTGGTATCTTCTAGAATTCAGTTTGCAAGCATTTTTCTGAGAATTTATGCATCTAAATCTAACTGATTTACAATGTCATATAGCTATAATGTTTGCTTATTTAATTTTTGTTTTGATGGTCTGGCTATTGGTGAAAGTGGGGTACTGAAGTCCCTGCAATTACTGTGTTTGGGTTAATTATTGTTGTTATAGTTAGTAGTAGTTTTATAAAATTGGATACACATGTGTTTAGTGTATGTTTATTTAATGTTATATTTTCTTGATGGGTTATTTTCTTAATGTATGTAAAGTGGTACTCTCTGCCCTTGCACTCTGAGGCTGCATCTATCATTGTTGGTAAAGTGTGTTTCTTGTGGGCAGCAAAAGATGGATCCTGTTTTCTACTCTAACCTATTAGTCTGCATCTTTCTCTTGGGGAACCGAAATCATTACTATTTAGAGTTAATATTGAAAGTTCTGGCTACTTTGATGACTGTGTGATATTCTCTTAGATGTCTTTGGACTAGCTGCCCTGGTATTATTATTTTTTTCCTGTAGCCTCTTTGTTATGTTTACTTTTAGTATGAAATATTTCTCTCAGGTTCTTCTGTTTTCTATAGAACTGGATTAAGGATCAGAGATTCCTTTAATTTGTTTAAATGGTTTTAAAAAACGAATTTTCTCTTCATACCTAAATGCATTTTATTTATATCAAATCCAGCCCTTACTCCCACCTCCAACTTTTCTTGGGTTTCCCATGTTATATTCTTCTCCCTCCTTCATGTTCTCTCCCCCCTCCTCTCTCCATATACATAAGCAATGTAGCATACTGACTTCAGGTACAGTTACCCACATGCACATGAACAACCTATAAAGGTTCCACATGGGCACAAGGCTGTTCACTGTAGCATGAACAGCATGAACAACCCACAAAGTTCTCCAGCTCAGAAGAAAGCTGACTTTCTCTCCCCTAGTTGCCATCCACTGTCTTTAGCCTCTGAAGGAAGAGCTGTGTGAGCTCCAGCCTCCCTGTGCTGTGGGAACACTGGCTAGATTGATGCTGTGCAGGTCTTAGTCAGCATCCACAGCTCTTGAGACTTCATGAGTGCAACTGCCTTGGTATCCTGAAGATACTGTTGTGCAACTGACCTTCCAGACCACTGGCTCATAACCTTCTTGCCTCTTCCTCCTCCACAGTGTTCCCTGGGCCCTGTAGGCAGAGGAAGTGATGAAGATGTTCTATCAGGATGAGCACTAAGCAGTCAGTAATTCTCTGCACTTTGATAATCTGTGGTTTTCTGTGTTAGTCTCCATTCACTGTCAAAAGAAGCTTTGTAATGAGGGGTGTGAGCTGGACTAATCTATGGATACAAGTATTTCAAAGGCAGACATGATATCAACTTAGCAAAATGATAATACTAGGATCTCTTCTAGGGGCTATGGCCTCTCTAGCCATGGATTCTTGGTCTGGTTTATAATACCAGACATGAATTCTCTCCTATTGAGCTAGCTTTAAATTTAATCAGATCACTGTTGATTATGTTCCAAGGCATTCATCCCACTATTGTACAAGTGGGCATGTCTTACCAGGCAGGTTGTTAATGTGATAAACAGCTGAGTGGAAACCATCTGTGTTTTATTTTCCTAGTCAGCCTGCCTGTGGAATATGAATGAACAATGACCATCAGAGAGGAGACTTCTCATTCCATACCAACTTGATTTCTCCAACTCCTGTGACCATACTGTGTGATGTTTTCATCAATAAGCTCTCACTATCAAGTACTTGTGGGCAGCCAAGTAAAAGGCCAATAGCTGGTATGATTTTCTAGGGTCTTTGGACCACCCAATCCTATCCCTGGAAAATAATTTAAAAGCAAGTATCCTATGCCTGGGATTGGGCTTTTTGTTGACTGATCTATGGTTTCTGAGATGAATATTAAGCCCCCATATGAAGTAAATATAATTAAACACACGCACATGTATACACTGAATATTTGAGTATATATTATGTATTCATATATACATATATATTATATATTCATATATATATACACGCATATATACATATATGTATATTCAGTATTCTCTGAATGGCTGGTTTAGTGGCTTTGAATTCCTTTAGCTTGTTTATGACATAGAACCTTTTTCTCACTATTTCTTTCTCCTTCAACTATAACATACTGTTACATTGGATAAATAATTAATCTGGAATGGCATCTAATTAAGGCTCATTACTCCAAGCTCTTTTGGCTTTTAAAGTGTCCATGGCCTTCATGTATGACATTGATTTTTCTCTTGTAGTTTTCAACATGCTTTTTTTGTTCTGTATACTTAGTTTTTTAACTGTAATGTAATGTGGGGGATTTCTTTTCTGGTCCTGATGTTTTGGTATTCTGTCTAGTGCTTTTACCTGAATAGACATCTCTTTCCATAATTTTGAATTTTTTTCTTTTTATAGTCTATCAAAGATCTAGCCTGTGCCTTTAAATAGGATTTTTTTCTCCTTATCAACAGGTCTGGCCTTTTTATGGTGTCTCAAAGTTCCCTCCAATTACATTCATTAGGTTTTTTTTAAACTTACATTTTCTTTGATTGACTGATCCAATTCTCAAGCCCTGATATTCTGTGTTGTATGTGATCCATTACACTGTTAAAATTTTTTACTGAGATTTTCTTTGGGGGTGGGGTGAGGAGGTTGAAATTTTTATTGCTGTCCTCATTTCAGCTTGGATTTTCTTCAGTACTTCAAGATCTTTGTTGAAGCTAGTTTTCATATCCTAAATTCTATTCATTGTTTCAGCCTTTTCTTTCTGTTTTCATGAATCTCTATCAGAAATTTATTAATGTCCCCAGTAAGTTCATTCAGGAGTTTATTCACTTCCTTGAACGTTGAATGTGTTTAAAAGTGTTGTAACTGCTGAGATTCATCTGGGCTGTGCTTGTGAAAACATTATTATAGGACTGGTTGTCTTTGCAGAGGGACAAACTGTCTTGGTTTTTCATGTTGCATCTGATTTTGTATTGGGACCTGGGCATCTGGACTTAGGTTGTTGTGTAATTTGCATGAGTTTTTAGTCCCATCTGGGTTTAGTGGACATTTTGTTCTATTTTTGCTGTTGTTGTTTATGTTTTCTGCTATCCTTTCTTAGCTGATTTTATATCTGGTAGGAAGTGGGTAGAGTTCAGTCTTTTAGATACCTGGTGCAGACTTGTGAGTGGGGAGGCTGGGTGATTCCAATATGGGATCTGCCAGAGAATCACAACAGGGCCCATGAGGTGTAATTTGTTTTTGTTGTTGTTGTTGGATTAATTTGGACCTTCTCTCTTGCATATTCCAGAATACTTTCTCTGTTTTGTGGCTTTTGTCTCTTAACTCTGTGTCATGAAGCATTTCTTTTCTGGTTCTGTCTATTTGATGTTCTACAGAACAAATCTCTTTCCTGAGATTTTGCAAGTTGTCTCTTAAAATTTTATTGAAAACAATTTCTGTGTCTTTGTCCTGGGGATTCTTCTCCTGCTTTGTTCATAATTTGTATGTTTCAGTTCCCCATGGAATCGAAAAGATCCTCTGTGTTCCACTTAAACATTTAAAAGTGTTCATTTTCTGTAAGCATAAGACCCACTTCCTCTGTCCCATCCGTTAGTCCTGATCCTCTGCCTTCCACATGGTCCATTCTGCTAGTGAAGCTACCCATCAAACATTGCATTTGGCTAACTGAATTTTTCTTTTCCAACTTCATTCAGTTTAGGCTTTCTTTATTGAATTCAATTTTTCATGTACTGAATTGACTTCCGTGTTTCATTCTGCTGTTTGTTTTTCTCTCAAGCTTCAATCACTTTCTTTCTGTTCTCTCTCAGCTCTTTCAGGTGTATACGAACTCTTTGAAAATGTTTGCAATTCCCCTTTGAATCTGTGTTTTCTATTTTATCTAAGTCATTCTGCTTGGGTTAGTGCCTTTTACTGAGGATGTAGTGTCTTCATTTTTTTTTATGTTTCTTGTGTTCTTCCTATGAGAGCTGGACACCTGGAGTTAGGTTCGTGGCTGTATCCTTTGCTATGTGTTTTCAGCTCATTGGGCTGCTGCTTCAAGGAGGGTGACAGATGGAGCTGCTTTCGGAACAATGGTCTGAAGCAGACTGAGCAGCATGTAGGAACTCAACTAATGGTCTCTCATTTAGGACAGTGATGTGTTATAGGAGCAGGAATGAGGGACTGCTTCTCTCCATCTACATTGGGCTGGGTTTTATATCCAGATTGATTCTCTTAAAGAAGAAATAGAAAACTTTATTGCCCCAACACAAATAAAATTGATTCAAGGTCAGGTGAAATTTCTCTGATCTTAAGAAATCTGAATATGGAATTTACAAGAATTTTAGATACAAAGAAATGACCTAGGTATAATAAAAATACTTGATGCAGTTGAAAGGTTGTGGAGAGTTACCTAGAGTTGAGCAGGTTTTATTTTGCCAGTTTCATCTCAACACTGGCTGTTTCTGTCTTCCTCAAGTCATCCCCAGGCCTGTTCTTGTCTTTTGTGCTATCTGCATCTGTGGCATTCCTATGTAAGTTCAAGGGCCTGAGAACCTTTGCTTATCCACCCAATTCTTCAGGAGCAATAGGACTTTGTTTATGCCCATTATCAAAGGGGAAAATTAAAACAGCAGAGATATCCACAGTTACTTTCTACTTAACAAAACCACATAGAATCATTTACTCTTGTGAAGAATCTCAAATTCACCCAGCCTGTTTCTCCCAAAAGTGTTTGAGATCCATAGCTTGCTTGGGTCTATGCCTCGGGAACTTATAGCTAAGGATGGGCAGCCTGCCATTGGTGGAGAACTCCCAGGAATGACCTCACCATGATGATCTCAGGAAGTTCAAGTTGGGAAATAGAGAACATACAGTGGAGAAAATGGAGCTTCATCCTGTTCTTTCTAAATATGAAATGCTCAGCATAAAGGTTCATATGGTCATTTGGAAGGAAGAATCAAGTCCATCAGAGAGAAAGCATGGGGAGTTGCTGAATGCCACTGAGGAGATGATTCAGCATGTAAAAGTGCTTGTTATGAAACAACTAGCTGACTCCACATCTGCAGTACCCATGGATAAAAAACTGGGCATGATCCTAGTGCAGGTGGGGTGGAGTGGGGATGGAGGCAGAGACAAAAGGATCACTGGAACTAGATCTAGGTTCACTAACATACCCTGTCTCTAGGCAATAAGGGAGACAGTGGTAGAGGACACCTAATGTCCTTCTCAGGCATATATTCTTCTATACTAGTGTGTATTCCTATGCCCGTGTGCGCACACACACACACACACACACACACACACACTGGTACTTACTTGCACTAAAATGATTACACAATTATTTAAATTGAAATAATTCTGTATGTATATACTGCAATTATAAGCAATAAGTTTAGTTAATTATGTGGAATATTTTCTTTCTTTCTAAAAGGGAATAATGGATTATTTGGTGTTAAATATTTAGCAGCACTTGTTTATTAAATTATGACTATTTTATTTCATTGTTTCTTTAAGGTATAATATGATTGATCTCTGAAGTGTTCACATCACTTTGTGAGTTACCAAGAAACTCTAGTCTTGAACCCACGCCAGAGTTTGTTAGGCTTCACCTTTTGATTTGGGCTGGCTTAGTTCCCTTCCCAGGGCTTGCAAGTGACTCTTCTTGCATCTGTGATCCCGAGGAGTCTCACTGCCACCTCTCATTCATTCTGTCACCCTCTTTCCCTTCCTCCTTCTTCCTCCATCTCTTGTTTCCTGTCCTGGTCCTGCATTTTCTCTTCTTCTTTTCAGAGGTCTCTCTGTGGTCTCAGGCTGGCCACAAACTTACTACTCTCCTTTAACCCCCCAAGTGCTAAGAATGACTGATGCTGACAATTCCTGTACTTGGCCAAACACTTGGTCTAGATGGAAGTGAAGCCACGGGCTAGGTTTAAGATCTGGACTTGGATGGAGAGGTAGCAAGTAGACTGTTGTGAAGATGGCACTGTCTAAAGAAAGGCACATGAGCTCAGGAGAGAGGACCTCCTGTTTACCCATCACATATTTCCTTATAATAAAGCGTGTTCCAAAGGATAAAGCCATAAATGAGCCAGAGCCTTCCTGCCATGCACACTCTGTGGTTGCAGAAGAAGTGAGTAATGGGAATGTCTGCTGAAGGTGAGTGTTAGGAAGTGGCTGGGACAGGATCCTGGAGGTGAGTGTTAGCAAGTGGCTGGGACAGGATCCTGGAGGTGAGTGTTAGGAAATGGCTGGGACAGGATCCTGGAGGTGAGTGTTAGGAAATGGCTGGGACAGGATCCTGGAGGTGAGTGTTAGGAAATGGCTGGGACAGGATCCTGGAGGTGAGTGTTAGGAAGTGGCTGGGACAGGATCCTGAAGGTGAGTGTTAGGAAGTGGCTGGGATAGGATCATACAGCTTGAGTGTGAATTATCTTTGTGGGCAAGGCCTCCTGTGAGGTGGTACCATTTGTATTGAAATTTTGCAATTTACACTTTAAATACGTCACTTTACTTTTAAAATTTCCTAGCTCTCAGTTATTTTAGGACAAAAGATAGGAAAACACAAAATACTGAAGACACAGTTTTAATAGTACCCCTAAGAATGTAACATACAAAATCAAAATCACCATAATAAGTTAAATGAGTGAGTGTCAAAAGGACAGTATTGTATGTTTCCTGTCATATATTAAATTTAGAGGAGAATAAAAACACATAAATGTACAAGAATGCTATTATGGGTGTAAAAACTGCAAAGAGAGGACTGGAGAGCTGGCTCAGAGGTTAAGAGCACTGACTGTTCTTCCAGAGGTCCTGAGTTCAATTCCCAGCATCCACATGGTGGCTCACAACCATCTATAATGTTATCTGGTAACCTCTTCTCTATACTGTATACATAATAAATAAATATTATAAAAAAAACTGAAAAGGGGAATGATATATGAGAAAAAAAGTGTGATTGAGGGTGTGTATGACTAAAGCATAGTTCATAGGGATATGTTGTAATGAAACCAATAGTTTGTACAGCTAATATACATTAATACAATTTATTTAGATATTATAGTCATTGACAAAGCAAGTTGTCAGTTAGAACAGGCATGAGGAACTGAGAACATATTGTCATTGCGGAAATCTAAGTCAATAATAATAGAGAATTTAGAAAACTGTGCACGGTGTAGAGAAACAAAGTGAGGCATTCCCAAGCTGTGGCCTGGCAGCAGCAGAGAAAAACGGCAAGATTTAGACCCCCAAAGGAGAAGAATGTGGCACATGTGGAGAAGCTGTACAGAGGGAGTAACTCGCAGAGCCCATGCCTCCAGTCTCACTCGGAATGGTGACTGTTCACCAACTTCAGAGCCAGCTGGCATTGGAGCTGATTACAGAGCTGGACTGGATGTGGAATCTGCCACTAACAGGCTTGCCATCAAGAATGGGAGCTAGTAAATACACATAGAATTTGATGAGTACATAGAAAACAGCAAAAATTATGCTCTGAAGCATTCAGATAAAAACTAAAAAAATCGGGGCTGGAGAGATGGCTCAGTGGTTAAGAGCACTGTCTGCTCTTCCAGAGGACCCAGGTTCGATTCCCAGCACCCACATGGCAGCTAACAACTGTCTGTAGTTCCAGTTCCAGGCAAACACCAAGGCAAATAAATAAAGTTAAAAAAAAAAAAAAAGTAAAAAAATCTGAAAGGCCTATCAGATTGCTTCCAGTCAACTGCTATGGGAGTAATCTATCCTATCAAAGATATCTTTTGGCATGTTTCAAATGACTCTGTTACTCTCTGAACAGACGTAGATAGGTATGACTCTGAAAACCTATCTTTATTGCAAAAAGTTTCCTACTATCTCCACCAGCCAAGTGAGTACGGAGACTGCAGAGATTGTCCCTGAAGTCATCACCTGCCTAGAGAAGCTCTTCTCACAGGGAGGGAAGTTGGGGGTCTGTTTTTTGGTTCAGCCAAAAATTAGCTCCTGCTCTTCCAGGTGATCTTGTGAGGAAGCTCTTTTGCATCATAAGGCTGCCTTTGATCCCAAGCCGATTCCTACCAGAATCTTCCATGACTTTGTATCACTGTCCCTTGGCTCTGGAAGTCCCAACCAGCTATTGCTTTCAGTGGCCAAGTTATTATGTGAATCTGTTCTCTGTCTCTTTCTTTGAGCCTAATGATTATGTGTCTGACCATGTATGTATACATGTTCATCTGTAGATAGTTTGTTTTATAGACTAAAATTATCAAAACAGAGGGAGAGAGCATTGGAATCCTCCATAAAGAACAGAAGCAACTAATATGAAAAGGCTGGCATTTGCCTTGGGGCTAAGAAGGGTACTAAGGATGAGGGCATGTCAGTTGAGGGAACAAAAACTAGACAGCCTGACAAGCAGACGTCTTGTGACAAGAAAGCCCTGCTGCATATGTACATCACTGCAAGTTCAGCCTGAAGCCTTGATACCTGAAAGAGATTGAAACACTACACTTTCTGAGAATCTGCCAATATGCATCCATTGACAGGTCTGTTCTATCTATTCTATGTTTTGTGTCTCTTTCTGTGACTTTCTATCTCTTTTTTTATTGCTCACCTTGTGTTCTTTTAAAGAACATTTAGGAAGAAGATCACATAGGAATGGTTGAAGTTCTGTAGAACACCATGCTCAACCTTTATTTCCCAATCTCTTCTTCAGCCTCAGCCAGGATTCATTTGACAGGTTGGAAAATAATTGGGGGGAAAAGTCCTGTAGCAAAAACTACAAAGGAAAGGAAAGGACAAGGCTTATCTTTATTTTATAATTCAGTTCTCTTGGTTCTTGCTCTCCTTTCCTAAGAATCAACAGCAAAAAGCATGACCTGGCAGAAATTTTATGGAACATGACCTTGTTCTTTGTTATTAACAGACCAGAGGATGAGTCTACCATTACCAATGTGTGTGAAGAATCAGCTCATCTCCCAACTAATGCATACAGCTTGCTTATATCTGAGGCAGGTGCCTTCTCATTATCTATAGGATACTGCACTGTCTAGAGAGCATGCAGTTACCCAGCCCAGATGCCTTTTCTCTCTAAAAGGTAGAAATGGGCACTTAGAAGGTGATTTTTCCAAAAAGCATGGATTCCTCAGTTGGGCCCACAGGCAACTAAAGCAAACTGAAAACCCAGCATTTCCTACCTCCATTCCCTGTCTGTCTCCTTTGATTCAGTTGAAGGCACAAAGATAAACCATTGTCCTTGTCCTTTCCTTCAGTCACCTTGGTGCCCTGCAGAAATAGGACCTTACAGGACAGACTTCCCCTGCTCCTACAGAAGCACTTATGATACATGATGGAGACATCATACCTGAAGTAGAATTATTATCTTCTGAGATACAAGCAGATCCCCTTAAACTGTGACAACAATAAAGACTTCTTGAACCAGTTCTCAGAGACAAAATGGATTCAGTGGGTAAGCACAGAACACGCCTCCACTGGGATAGCTAATTTACAAGCGCTTGCCCCTGTCCACCCCTAGTTCTTCCTAAATTTAAACCTAACCCGCTTGATGTTTGGTTGTGAATCTAGCCTTTAACTGCTAAGCCATCTCTCAAGGTTAATGTGGTGTTAGTATCCTGGAAGGTGAACTTGATCTTACTGGATCTCTGATCTGCTTTTCTTCTCAATTTGGCCACATAGACTAAGTCACCTTTCTCTATTCTCCACCATCACTGGCTTCCTTCTTTGGTCCACTGGGTGGGGCAGAGCAGCTGCACCTAGATTCCTAGAGGCTTTGATTTTGTCAAAAAAGCTCCAATTACAGGATGACCCAGTCTAAAAAAAGCTACAAAACCTGCCCCAGCTTTTGCTACAAGTATTCACTGTTTGCTTGTTTTATTCTAGTTTGCCGGCTGGGATCCTGGCCTCTCATCTTAGGCAATTGCTTTACAGTGAGTTGTGCATCCAGCTTGGTTTTTGATTTTGGTTCTTTGCTCACCATGGAATCTCAGTTAAAGCAGATACCTTAAACTTAGTGTACTCTCACTGGCTTTGGTAGGTGTTCTCATGGGCCCAGCTGTAAATGTTCAATATAGGTCCATGTGATGAATGAATCATTTGATTGGCCAGAGTATCTGCATTAAATGTACTCCAGTTCTCAGGTAGTGTGTTTCTTCTCTACCACAAGCCTACCTCCATGACAAGGAGAAATAATACTTAGATCATTTTCCCCCATGCCATGCTATATTTTTACTAATCATGTAAACAATCTTCATATTCCTGGCAGGGGCTTGCCCAGTTCTAAGAAAGAAAGCTTATCTAAAGATACCTGGATGGTCCACTCCTCAGGCAGTAAAAACCTACCAGCCACCCCACCCAGGTGGATCCAGGAATGTTAAGCTGTAAAAAGTCCCTAAGCATGAGTTTATTCACAGCATAGCTGTGCCCTTTACTCCAAGAAACCCTTGTGGTTTCAACTATAAAAAGCTTGTGTAACTTGGGGTACTTAGCTCTTCCCTGCACCACACTCATGGGGTGTGGTGCAGAGAACAAGCTCTGTGCCTAGGCTTGCAATACACTGACAATAAACCTTGCTGTTGCATTTCGGGCATGTCCAGTGGTTTCTCTGGGTGATTGAGATTCAGGCATTACATTTTGGGGGCTTGTCTGGATCCTCAGAGAACCCACTGAGAGCACCAAGGGTCCGAAGTTTCTTTTGGTCACAGACCAGTAAGAGCGCTCATTCTTGTGTTATCTGTCCTTGTTACTTTCTTTTGTTTTGTTTAGGCCAATTTGTAGTAACTGTGAGGATTGCTGCTGCAGACACGCCTGTGACAGTAATCCTGTAGGGTAGATAGATGTCTCTGAACCCTATTTTGAGTGAAGGGAAACCTGATGGAGGTACCCCACTATTTGAGGTCATGCACATGGAGTGATCATTTGTTTTGTGTAACCCCCAATGGGGAATGGAGAGGTCCAGTTTCCAACTAGAGAGTGTCTTTGGGCATCTTCCTCCCTTTAGGGAGAGAGATTGCTTTGGCTTTGTCCAGGGAACTGTCAGGTCATGGTGCTGCTTTAATTATCCTTGTCTCCTCTTTTATCTGGAACCCTGGAGACCTGAGGGTCACTTGGTTATGAGCCTTTGCACTTCTGTTTTGTCTGAAGCATGTTTCTGCTAGTCTTTCCTTTGTACAGCAGAAAGGAAGCGCTGCTTGGATGCTCCAGGAGGAGGACTGGAGGACTGGTTGTTGGCCTCCTCTCAGTGGCATCAGGCTGCACCCAAAGCAGCATAGCTGAGGGAGGCTTATTCTTAGCCTTCAGCATGGTCAGGCCCTTCTTGGCAAGTCCAGGTTGGGACCTGCCAAGACCCCACAGGGACTCTGGACAGTGGCCCGGGAGATGGACTGAGAAGAGAGACAAACAGGTAACCATCAGCATCTCAGGTATGATTGGTTGCATGCATGTGCTGTTGGTGCTGTGCCATTGTGGAGCTGTCTTGCTTTCCTGTGGCAGTGTCCTAGAAACCTTGTCCCTCTTTGTGTGCAACTCCTCTTTGAAATGTTCCTATTGATGAATATATGAGTGCATGGAAAATGTGGCCACAGTACGCATGTTTACTGTTTAGACTCATGTGTATGCATGTTTTGTAACTCGGATGTTACCTGCTCATCTGGTTCTGTTTCTGGTTAGAAAGTTCTGTTTGTCTTGTTGGAAAGCTTTGTCTGTTTCTCGAGAAAGTTGTAATGCTGTTCTGACGTGTTTCTAATTTTGTTAAAAGCATAAAGCTGAAACAGAAATGGTATAAATATTTTTGCTATCTCTGTTCCCAATAGCAGTAGGTCACCACCCACAGCTGCTGTTACTGCACTTATGGTTAGGAACCAGAACTTAGCAGGAGTTCAAATGTTTTTTATATGAATAATGCTGAGACAGTAATAAAAATTACTAGATAAGTTTAAAATCTGTTATAACTAAGAATCTATGCATTAGTAAATTTTAAAATATGACATGATTCCATTTGGATTGCATTTTTAGTCAGTTGGATAGCTGGGTTGTCCACCATCTTTGGTCAGTCACTGCCTGTGATTGCTGAGACAAAGTGACTGCTGCTTTCATTATTCAGATCCAATGGGTTATAAATATTTGCCATCTTTTAGAGGGTTTGGTTACAAATTATTATTAGTTAAGATAGAAAGAAAAAACCCTACTCCTAGTTTCAGATGCTTTATATTAGTCATATGCTGCTAAAGTGTATGCATATTTCTGTTCTTATTTAAAATATTGTAGTCATACAATATTTTCTGGACTACTGAAGAGAACCACAAGAAAGACTTTGGTAGAGGTTTTTATGTTGTCCAAAAAATGATAGAGAAAGCAGAAGACTAAGATAACAGAGGGAAAGGAAAAATAATTTTCTGAAGTAAAGATGCCTAAGGAATCAGAGGGATAGACTGAAGGTATATAGAATGTTGTAGAAGGCCAGAGGTGATGTAGATTTTGTTTGCTGTGGTTTCTCATACCTGCAGATACTGAATTTAAAAAGAAACTGTAAAATAAATTAAAAAGTTTATCCATATTGGGTTAACTCTGTTTGGTTTTTCTTCATTTTAGACATAGCTGATGATTCTTCACTGCAAAATGTTTATGACATATATATGGTTATATGGACATGTATATGACTTAGATTTAACTATGTGTAAATATAAGCTAGCTTTAAATCTATATGTATGTATGTATGTATGAAATTTGGATCCAACTCTGTATGTGTAAATTAAATATTGTTTAGAAAGACATATCTAGGTTAAAGAGTATATTTCTTAATCCTAATAAACTCTGTGTTCATTGTATCTTCTTCTAGACTAAGGAAACAACAAGCCTTGAATTTCTACCCTTCTGAGGTTAAAAAATTGTAATGGGGGAGTCATTACTATAGGGAAGTATATTAAAAGGTCTAAACACTGGGAAAGTTGAAAGTCAGTGGCTTAGAAAATGTCTCTATCTACTAAAGGTCTATTCAGGCTTAAGAACGTATGCCTAGATTCCTTGTCTTAGCTAACTTAGTTAAGCTTAAGCTATTTGGATAAACTGAGTCATATTAAAGTTTTTTACTTTTGATACTAAGAAAAGTTGTAATTCAATAACAGTTTTTAGAGCTAAACCTGACAGAAATAAATTGTAAAGTCCTAGTCTTAGGAAAGCTATTAACACATTAAAGGCTATTAGGAAACATAATCAGTCAGTCATTCTTGTAATTACTGCAATTAATTATAGGGATGAGATTTATTTAGTCCCTTGTATAAGTTTCAGGGTTGAGCTTACGACAAGTAACTAGAAACAAAGTTTTTCTATTTAAATATACTTGGGCAGCCCTCATATTTCAGAGATCTTCAGAATATGGCATTTAAAATGTTTATTTAAAAGCATTATATCAGAAAGAGGCTCCCAGATCCTAACAGTGACCCAAGGTCTCTGAAGAAGATTATGAGACACCAGGATATTTTGGATTGTAGCATTGCTGACCTGGGCAAGATGCACAATGCCTGCCTGCTGCCAGGATGTGGACTAGAGCTGCAGGACACTGAAGAATTGATTGAACCCTTATGCCTAGACAAAGTAAGGTCAGTCTTCCCCCATATGTCCCTCTACTGTGGGAAAATCTCCCACCTTAAAGGCCTGGCAGCAGCAGATTGATGCAGTTTGGACACTTCTGCCTTCAACTATGTATGGTTAACTTCAACCTGGGTATGGTTAACTGGGTATGGACTGGTCTCTGTTTTTAACAGATTCAGAAGCTGCTCGGTCTGCACTTAGGTACAATTTATCCTTCTTAGATCTCTGCAAGTATTGATGGCTATGCTAGTTATAACTTTGTCAGCGTGGTAGAATCAGACAATTAGATCCTTCTGCAAGTTGATAGCCAGTTTTCAAGCTCATTTTATAAAGCCTGATTGGAATACTAATATAACTAAAACTCTTATGTCTTTTTGCAATTTGTATGAGCTTCAGAGAATTGTAGAATTTGGATCTACTTCACAGCGGCCAAAAGAATTCCAGATAAGTACAGCCTAAGTTTTTCTCACCTATCTGTTATTAAGGATGATACTTTTCTCTTCTGGTTTAGGGACTCCTGCCCTTCCCAAATTACTAAGACTGGGCCCAAAATTTAAATTCTAACTTTTGTACTCAGTTTTAACATATCTCAACAGATTTCTACTTGAATAGACACTCTAGAGTTGCTGGAAACATGTTGGACCAGTTCTGATGTGGGTTGTTTCCTGTCTCAGCTACTGAGTCAGACAACTACATGCTCCTGACAGAAGCCCTGGAGCCCAGTCTCTTTATCAGCTTTTCAATCCTTTTGGACCATAACAACAATGCCCCATTGTCAGCTTAAAGCAGTAATATAGAGAAATGATGCCCGTTATCCCCAGCCCATATCAGGTTGAAATGCTAAGTTAAAAGGAAACCTTCTAGCATGGGAGACAAATCTTTTTTTGGAGGCCAAAAGGTCCCTACAGCCTAGAGTTTGGCTTTGCAAGTCAGGTCCCAGCTGCTCCTGTGAGACCTTGCAGATCAGTTTGGACCTGCAAGTGTGGGCACAAGAGCTGACGCAAAGGAGGTAGAATATGATCATCTTCCAGATAGACTACTCCTATGAGCATATTACCAGAGACCCATGGTTAGGACAGTAACCAAAAAGAAAATGGAGGAATGAAGAGAGTAAACTTAGTTCAAGAAACCCTATTTTGTATTCTAGTAGCCATAGAGATAAAATAGAGTTCAGTTTCACATTCCTGGCAGGGGCTTGCCCAGTTCTAAGAAAGAAAGCCTATCTAAGGACACCTGGATAGTCAACTCCTCAGGCAGTAAAAACCTGCCAGGCACCCCACTCAGGTGGGGGTCCAAGAATGTTAAACTGTAAAAAGTTCCTAAGTATGAGTTCATTCACAGTACAGCTATTCCCTTGACCCCAAGTAACCCTGCCTTGTGATTTCAACTATAAAAAGCTTGTGTAACTTGGGGTACTCAGCTCTTCCCTGTACTGCACTCATGGGGTGTGGTACAGAGAACAAGCTCTGTGCCTAGGTTTATATTGCACTGACAATAAACCTTGCTGTTGCACTTCAGGCATCTCTGTCTCTGGTGGTCTTTCCAGGTGCTCGAGATTCAGGTATTACACATACATGTATGAGAGACAGGAAGTCTTATCACCAAGGCCAGGATGGGAAGGGCCTGGTATGATTGACCCTGGGAGTTAGGTTTTTGTGATTACTTACTAGTTTTGCTGTGATAAGTTTTTAAACAATGGGAAGGGGGAATGGATGCTGATTTCATAATCAAGCCTGTTTCAGAAGGCCCATTTCAATGGTTGTACAGAAGATAGATTGCTGCAGCAAATTTGATCTGTGTTTGAGCTTTTGTTGTTTCCAAAATTGCCAAGGAAAATGTTTACTGAAAGGAGGTTTTGGAACTCAAGTCCAGGTGCTGCTACTTTAATTCTACAGCTTACTAATGGGAATAAATATACTTTATCCACCCTCCATAAGCTAATGCAGGGTATAGTTTCAGAGGACAGTGTGTCCCCCTAGACCAGAAGATAACAGGGTGCTCTATTATTTATCATTTCAATAAAGAACAAAGTCACAAGGAATATCCAGATCTTTAACGGTAACCAAGAAAAGAAGACTCATTTCTCTCTTTTAACATCCTTCTGAGAAACAGAATGCTCTGGTCTTCAACAGTCTTTAAAACGACATCAAAATTGTACGATTTTATAGCTGAGTGAGATTTAAAAAGCTCAGCTTGAAGAAGATTGTGGGTTTGTATCCACCTTGTTTGTAGCTGGTAGTGATTTTCACACCTTCACATACCCTTTGGCCAGAGCTCTTAGGATTTTTTCCATCATTACTACTTGTTTTTCAGAATCTTGTGGAGAGCATTTAAAATTACTCATGTCTGGGTTCGTAGTAGAGAGAAAAATTTATATTATTTTATTTTTCTGGGATCTAGCCCAGACACTGTCATTTTTAAAGCTCCCCAGGTGATTTTAATATCTAACCAGGTTTGAAAAAATCATTAATATAATAAAAATAAATAATAGGAAGATAGCTACACAGCATAGAGTTTTACCCTGTCTGTTCCCATTAGTCCATCGATTATGAACATTTTGTTATTTAGGGTGCTCTTGGCTGGAAGAATGTTTTTGATAGATGATGGAATAAGAAAGACACTTTTCTTTTCATTCATAGAGTCTAGACATGAGGGTCTTTTGAGTTAGCTTAGTAGCTGTATAAAGCTCACAGGCATTAGAGGGCTTTGCATGCCATATATATATATATATATATATATATATGTATACACACACATACACACACACACACACACACACATATGGGGAGAGAGAAAGAGAGAGAATAGGAAAACACATAGTTAACCGCCTAAAATTCTAATTCCTTGCTGGATATGTAAACTAGGAATCTCAGAAGTGTCTCTGGAGGAAGAAGAGGGAGACAAAGAGAAAAAAGAGGAAAGGGGGGATGAGGAAGAGGAGAGAAGGGGGAGGAGGAGAGGGATCTCTTCTTTCTAAGAAAGATTTCCAAAGTATAAGTAAGTACCTCTTTAAAAGTAGGGGGAGAAACCCCAGGGAATTTGGCAAAGGGGCGTGGCTCTTCTGACATCCTCAACTGGCCTGCAGAGAGGATTTAGGTGCTAATTACTTAGTATTTTCTCAAGTTCTCATTACCATAATCACCTCATTGTCTTCAAAGCTACCTGCTGTCTATTCTTCTGCTGCCTTGAAACAGGGACGGGTAGCAAGGGGCTCAGAATCTTCAGACAGGGAGATGGATGAGGCCTTCACAGCTTCTTTGTCCTCTGTAAAGAGACTTCTCAGTTCTGGATCCCCACAACACTTTCTAGCTGGCCATCCTGGGACTTACTTTGTAGACAGGTGTTGAATTATAGTCATTCTCCTGCCTCTGCCTGTCCAGGGTTGGGATTCCAGGTTACAGATGTGAGTCAGTGTCCAGCTCACAAAGACTTTTTCTGCCTTCCCGTATCTTCACATAATCAGATTCCCCACATCTCCAGCTGACAGAGATTCTGTTTAGACGCCTTAGCAATCAAATGGCATTGTACAGCAGCTTGTGAGCAGCTTGCTGTCACCCCCTTGTTACCACATCGAATCTTTGGGGAGTTTACTCTCAGTGGACAGAGTTCATCTTTTGTTGAGACTTACTAACTAAGCAAAGTCAGATTTCTCCAGAAGTCCGTTTTCCTTTTATAAAGCAAACTTAGAATAAGAACTTACAAAAAAAAAAATGTATATTTGAAAGAACTTTTTAAAAAGTATTTCTATTTTAATGATTATAGCCAGTTTTAGTATTTTTGCATGTTTCATTCTAGACTTATCACACACACATATATATATACATATGTATATATGACATATAAAATACATTTGAATTCTATTGCATTCTTTGGTTTTTGTATTTGCCCATTTTCATTCATTTGTGATCCATACTCATCTAAGCAAACATTGTGACCCTTTTGGAGGCGAGCTCCATAAGTAATCAGAAATAATTATTCACTAAATCCTAGAAATCATACGGACCGATTCTAGGGTAGCCTTAACCTCTGGGTCTGGGAGAAGCTGTTAGTTCATTTGGCATCCTGATTTTATAGATCATCTCAGTAAATACTCGCCAACCAAAATCCAGATGACTGGTCCCAGTATAAGACAAGTCTCTCAACCTGCAATGTCATGAACCTCAGGGCCTCCCTCATTATCCCCAAATGCTAGGTAGTACTCACCAATTGTGAATTTTCGAGAACATTCTAGGAGCACCAAGCTCTCTTTCCAGCTTCCTCAAGCTGTCCCCAACATCTGTGGAAAGCTCCTTTGAGAGAGGTTGAAGAATATGCTTTTATTTGGGAAACCGTTTGCAAATGCTAAAATACTGTATACTTTTTGTCTTTCCTCTCTCAATCTGGTTTTTATACTTCTACAGTGTTTATTAGCATTAGAAGGTACAACTCTGGCCAGGCCTTGACACCTAAATGAAGCTAGGCAGTCCATGATCAGAAAACAACATTGTTCAACTGCTAATATGCAATGTCAGCTCAGTATGAAAAACAGACAAACACTTTCCAAGTAAAAAATCAATGCCTTCCACCTTGGGGAACCTCTGGCAGGTCAAGGTGCAAATCTGGCAGGATGCTCAAAACTTCAGATGGGTGCAATTTGATATATCAAGCTAGCTTCTTGCAGCATTCCTGTTTCCATCCTGCTTGGTTATGTTCCACCTTACCCAAAGCGAACTCAATCCATGGATTTTCTTTTCTAGTGATTGATGTGGAATTTTTATGATGATGACCAAGCATGTGCCTGGGATCAGAGACTGTGTCATTTCTCAGTGGCAGGCTGGCATGTAACTCTGAACACTATGACCATGCTGCCTCTGTGACTTCTCCTCTCTGAAATGCAGTACTGGAGAAAGACTGTCCTTCCAGAGCCACAGGCCCTTTTCAAGCTTACATGGAACGTGTGAATTTGTGCACTGGGTGTGGGAATATGTGAATGAGACTTGGTTCATGAATTGACTATCCTTTATACCTCCATAGCTGTCAGAGGCCCACTGAATTCAATTCCTATACTTCAAAAATGGGAATGCTAAATCTTACTCATAAAAAAAATGTTGAAGATTAACTGAATAGGGCTCAAAAGCCCCAGGAAACGGTACATACATATGATGGCACTGTATTTTATATTTCCCTTCACCATCAAATACAGAATAAAGGGTCTGAAAGTGTTCCAGATATTAATCACTCTATAATCAATACCTAATTTTAAAAAGAATTATATCAAAGACAGGGGCTAGAAATATGCCATTTTCCTTTGTATGTGAATTCTAGTTGACTAATGTCTAAATGTCTAGGAAACTACCTATCCACTCCCTTCATTCCCTCCATGAATCCTCCACAAGTTAGATTGATATTACTATAGGTTCATTCCTTATTCTTTATGGCATTAAAACTATTTGATAAAGATCAAAACACTGACAGAGATGTAAGTGTTTAATGTGTTCTGTATGCAAAAAGAGTAAACATCAAATATAGACCCAAGTTAAATAGCTTAAAGTGCACTGTTTATCATGCCATACTTTATTGCTAATCTCACATACATTGCTCATCTAACAGGGAAAAGGCCTCACACATTCATAAATGGACCACAACCCAAGCTACTGAATGAGTAATAGTTAAGCTCAGCATTCATAAAATAAAGAATAGAATTAGAGTTGACAGAGACTATAGAACTGTCAGAGAAATAAATACCAGGCTGTCTCTGCTCAAAAATGAGAGAGCTTAAGTTGAGAGAGTTGGAGTAGCCTCGTCAGTGAAGCGGTAAGTGCCAGAGCCAGAACCATAGCTCTTCAGCCACAGATGGAGGGCTGTCTGGAAATCATGTTCTTTGCCACAGTCTAAGGAGAATGAGGGAGAGAATGCAGAAGGGAGAATGGAAAGTAAATTCCTCTGGTGCCAGAGCAGTATTTAGGCTACCATGTCACTGTCTGACTAGAGAGATTCTCTCTCTCTTTCTCTCTCTGGGTCTCCTGAGTCTGTGTCAGCATTTCCAGTGTTCTGTTGGGGTCCAATGCTGTCACTTGCTAGAGTAATCTAAATCAATGCACTGCTGGAACAGCATGGGTGTTATCTTGTATTTTGTTTGTTGTATTTGTTCCTTTACTTCAGTTTAACAGTGTATGCTCTGAAAATGCCCAAATTCCCGTGCTGTCATGCTCTCCAGTAGGATCTGAGTATCCACCTCAAGGACTCATAGATGTGGGTTTTAGGGTGCTATAAATTCAAAGTTTACTTTTTAGTTCACAGCCTGCGTTAAAAATCAAGGATGCCCATGATGGAAACAGCTAGGAACACCTAGGAAAAAAGGAAAAAGAGATGTACTTTTTGAAAACAAAAAACAAAAAACCCCAGTGGACCTAGAAAAACTGTCCATAATATAAGTAGTGGCATCATAGAAATGTGCAGTCAGAGGAAGTAATGTAGTGTTAGAATGAGGCCAATGACACATTTCCTTTATGTCTTTCCATCAATTTACCCAATACAGCTACAAACTGCAGGCCCTTTCCAGAAACACAATGCCTTCCTGACTCTTCAGTGCTAGACTGGGGTTTTCAGAATGCCATATGCAGCTGTAGAGCTACCTACAGAAATGGATATACATGCTTTTCACTAACTTATTTTGAAAGAATTCTTGAAAATGAATACACAAACAAAAGCACCCCCCATGGGTTTTTTGTTGTTTTTGAGAGTTCACTTGGTCTAGGCTAGCTTTGACCTTAGGATTGTCTTAAACCCTATCATGTTTAAACCTCCCAAGAGCCAAAGTTGCAGGCTGTTTAAAAACTGCACGGGTTTATGCATTGCTGGGAATGGATACTAAACTACCTCTATACCAGGCAAGCACTTGACAGCTCCAGCCTTAGTCACAATTTCTCATCTCTCTGGACTGCTACGTTCTGTACAGAGAGTGAAAGGAGAGCTCAGGCCAGTGAACTGATGCTCAGATCCAGATGCCTTTAATCCCTGGTTAAAGGATACCATGAAAGAGGTGAGACCCTAGAGGGGGGGCATGCAGTGTCTGCTGCTCTGCCTATGATGCTACTGAGGTTTTCTGACAAAGGCCTTAGAAAAGCAGCAGATAGCCTTTGGCTGGGAGAAGCTGCTGGACCTGAACATGCACAGGGTGGGTACAGGCCTCACTGCATCAGAGATGGCTTTGTGCCCATCCATAAGGGCCAGTGTCAGCTACTCCCATCTAGTTACATGCTAAGGGAAATGCCACACAATCGTACTTTTACCTCCCACTTTAGTATTTGGGGAGTTCATCTCTATCATAGAATGTGTGGAGGCTTTCCATGCACCCAACAGCAGGAACAGTTAGTTCACCAGTTATAATTCTGAACTAAAAGTATGTTTACATTCTCATGTGATAATATAAATCGTGAATTCTTTGTGTGATATTTATGTGTTCTATGTGTGCATATTTGGGTATAGGTACATGTATGTAGATCAGAGGACAAACATGGGTATAGGTGATTCATCTTCCATCAATCTTGGGACAGTCTCTTGTTCATTCCAGTTTACACTAGACTAGCTGGCCTGTTTGGGAGGCTCTCCTGTCTCTGTCTCTCATCTGTTAGGAGCACTGGTCTTAGGAAGTACTACTGTGCCAAGTTCAAAGTGCTGAGGGCTCAAACGCTGGTCCCCACAGTTTCACATCAAGCACTCTATCCATCTAGCCATTACCCAGCCCACAGAGTATCAATTCTAAAATATTCTCTGAACTAGACCAAGGCCCAAGATAAGCATTTGGCTGAGGATGTGAGACCATCCTCGTTCTTCTGAACCACCTGCCTAATTTCAGGCCTAATTTCAGGCTCTAGCCTTTAACGACAGTCTTCCAAGGAGAAAATGAAAGCATAAGGTAAGCAGGGAACAAATATTTCTGATAAGAATATGTTACTGGATTCTGAAATAAACACAGCATGACTAACATTAAAAATGATGCAGTATAAACCTCTTAGATGTCAAGAGGCAGGATGTAATGACTTGGATATTTTATTTTGACTTTACATGCGGTGTTAAAAACCCAAAGTACATATTATTTACACATCCACAATACAAGTTTACAAGATATCTATACATGTTAAAGTACTCTATAAAACAGTATAGAGCCACTTCACTTTAGGGTTATTTTTTTTATGCCGTACCATTAAAAAAGATACAATCTGTGTTTACCTTTGCACAAATGGATAAAGCATTTAAAATTAAATTAACAGAATAGAGACTAGAATCCATGTTAGAAATTTCAACATAAATACTGATAGAACTCACAGTACACTCTAAGGCAGCACAATGTTACAAAATGTTATTGGGGTCACACAGAGTTACCACGCTGGGATTAATATTGGTAAGGTAAATGCAAACACGTTGTTGGTGGCAGACTGCGAAGTGCTCATTGTTGGTTGGTTTAATTGATTAAACTGTAATATTTTAGTTGCAAAACTGAAGTAGTATGAGAACAGGTGTTTCAGCTTTGGAACTTCCAAGAAATCACAGGGAATCATTTTTCTCTAGAAAAGAATGTTGTTGGAAGGAGAAGATCAATTCCACCAGTATTCTACATTCTGTATAAAAATGATCTGGTGTACTGCACCCATTTCTCTCCCCCCGCCCCAAGTAATGCATACCATCATCACTGTCTCAAGATACTGGTTAAACTTTACCTGATTGGGTCAGGGGCCTTTCTCAGCTGTCGTCATTTCTAGCTTAGGTTGGGTAAATGACTGAGTGATGTGCAGTGGGTTAACCAAAGTGATCAGTAGGGTGCACATCATCAGCTGTCAGTGGGCTCTGCCAGGCTACACAGAAATGACTTTAGACATAATTTCCCCAGGTGCCATGTTCCCTGGGAACCCTCAGCTGCCTTCACATTATCAGAAGTGCAGGGGTGGAATGTTTATCATGGCAAAAGTGGGTGCTGCTTCTGATTCTGGGGAGCGGGGATCAACAACAAATTGCTTTATGACTTTGTAAAAAGTCTTCAGGTGCTGGCTGAAAACATTTACAACTGGCACATGGGAAATGATGCGCTATAGTGGAAACACTCAACATATATTGCAGAACTTCTACCACTCTGGTGAATAAGGCACAAAATGCACAGATCCAGGTAAACTCACATGTGGTATTTACAGTTTACTGTCATTGCCTGCATGACTCAGAAGAAAATCCTCAGAACACAACCCAGAGGACAGGATGGCACCATTGATGGTTTCTCAGACCCTCCCTGGCAAGCCAGCGGTAATTCCTTTCTGCAGCGCTCTGCTGTCCTCTGGTTTTCTCTTTTTGTCTTGGGGGAGGGAAGAGTTAACAGAAGAAAATTTTTGCTATATGGGAAATAAAATAACACAATCATAATAAACACTTCTGAGTGTGTCCGGGGTTAAGTAGCGTGCCTCAGGCTTCGATTCACAGTGGACAGGTAAATGTTACTACTGAATACTGGTAGATACATCAAGGATACCTCTTAATATCACTAACTTCTTAAGCTGGCAAGGCTGGAATAGAAGTTTTGATGAATAGCAGCACAAAATTATTTAGAACTCTTCAATGTTCTGACACTGGGTACCACAAAGGTTAAGTTTGCCAGTCAAAGGAGCCTTGACTTCCTTTCTTGGAGCTGAACACAATGGACTGCTGTGGGAGGAAGCTAGTTGTCTTCAGTCGTGCTTAGTGTAAACAACTCCATAATACAAAAAGATACAACGGGCACCTAAATAAATCCTAATGGGTACAGAACTGTTCACACACAGGCGTACACACACATACACACACACACACACACACACATACACACACACCCCTCTCTAACACAGTTTTGTTGGTGGCATCAAATTAAAAAAAAAAAAAAAGAACAAACAAACAGTGCCACACATGAAAAAAAAATGCTACAGTTTGGGTCAAAGATTGAAATTTTAGCAAACTGCTTGGTAATCTACAAGCTCATTTTGTTTTGAGACATTCCCATCTTTTCATTTTGACATTTGTGCAAGAGGCAAGGTGAATGCATACATATTAAAATGTTCACATTTAATGGGAAGACCACACATAATGGCAGTCTAAATTGAACCCATTTTCAAGTATTTGTTCAGTCTTCTGAGTACTGTATCAGCTCTATACTGCTGAGGGGAGACCTGCCAGGTGACACAGCCCCTTCAGCTTCCCACGAGAGAAATGGAATGACCAGTACCTCCCTTTGTTTCAGGATAGTACACAGAAGCCTTGCTGTGGTAGCTACATGTGGCAAGTTCTGATGGTACCAAAGTTAAGAGTTTCTTTGGCTACTTGTTTTTCTTAAAATACAAGCAGGTATCTTGTCTTAAGGTACCCTCACAGCGACCTCTCAACAGGGGCAGGGTAAAGCCACACAGGAATAGCACACTGGAGGCCTAGTATGTGTATTTGTTCAGTGGTCTGACAGATGTGGTCTGAGGAACAAAGGAAGGCTTTGGTGGCACATCAGGTTTTAAGGATGGTGTCCTCTTTAGTCCCGTCCTGGGTATGGTGCCATTACTGGTGTAGCTGCTCTGTCTGGAGAGCGAAGGCTGCAGATGCACACTCACAGGTGTCCCCTGAATATAGTCCACCTTCGCTCCTGTGGGAGTGGGCATATATCCTCCACGGTTCATACTTGGCTGTCTGGATAATAAAACACCATTTGGTGAGTTTAAGTTTTTAGGCACAGCTGATATAGAGTGCCTCTGAGAGGAATTTTTATGATAACCCCTTTGTCTTTCCAGAGATGTCATTGGGACCCCAGGAGTGGTGGGGACATCTACTCTCTTAGTTGGACTATTTCTGGGGAGTGTTGAGGGAGGAGAGTACAGAGATGCCTCCCGGTTAGGGACCTTGGGTGGGACCTCAGACATAGGTCCTACTGGGTCCAGCATGAGGGCTTGATGGGCCATATGGATTTCTCCCATGATGGCCTTGGGATTACTGTTTGGGTCATTTAGATGCTTCAGGAGATCGTTAAGGGTGTTTCTAGAATCCACAGAACGACGGTGCTCCCTCTTACTGGATGACTTTGTAAGAGGGTGGTCGATGTTCTGAAGTTTCTTTTCAGCTTTGTGAGCATTGGAGTTTGAAAATGATGTATTGTAGTCGTGGGTAGCATTTGGAAGAACAATGGCACTGGGAATATGGCCGTGACTTAACGGGGAATGGGGTGGGGGACTAGAGGGGAAAAACTGGGGATGTTCTTTCCTTGAAGCACCATGGCTGTGGGCCTTGTCAGAATGGCTCTTCATGGCCTGCAGGGTCTTCTGGTGGAGCACAGGTGTGGACTCTGGTGTGGGGAGAGCAGCCAGTTCTGGAGGCTGGCCTCGATGGTCCATGACCATGGATTTTGTATCTGGGTTGGGTGGCAGCTCCTTCCGACTGGTCAGCAGGTTGCTATAGAGTTTAGGAGAATCAATGTTCTGTTGGTATTCCTTGACGGGACTGTCAAAAAGACCATTCAGCTTGGCAAAGCTTCCACTGGAGTCTGTGCATGACTGGGCTGATTCTGCATCTTTATGGATCTTTCTGTTCTTTCGAACGAACATGTCACGGTAGCAGTATACAGCCACACCAGCAATGAATGCACCCAAGACGAAAGCAGCAAACACACAGGTGATGAGGACATTCATATGGACCATCTGGTTAGAGTCTCCAGATTGGACTTCCCACCGTACACCTGCAACACATGTGTGAAGACTTTGAACGAGGTGCTTTAAAAAAAAAAAAATGTTTAATATAAAAGAACTGACACTGAACCAATACTACCTTCAAATGTTCCATACAGGATCAAGTAGATCACAAAATTTCACATGTATCCCCACTCCCCCACTCCAAAATCACAATACAACCCCCAGAAATATATATGCTTGCTGTAAAAGTCAACATAACACTAATCTTCCATTGGCATATATTTCTCTCTTCCCCCCCAGTCTCTTTTAAGCAGTTGTTAGGAATTTTAAAAGTTTCTGTCTAAAGAGCAGAGTTAGAATATTCCAGAAAACATTTACCTTAGGATTCTCACCTAATTCCTAAATAAGGATTAAAGAAGCTGAAGTTAAGGAAGTATCTGAATTAGCAAAAACACACACCACACTAACGTTGCTATGCTAATACAGTTGTGTTAACTAGAACAAAAGCAGAACTGGTCACTAAAAGCAGGGACTTGGTCAGTGTTAAGTACAAATGGGCACTTGTGAGCTTGTCTTCACATTCTGTTCTGAAATTTCATCTTGGGATGAAATATTCATGAAGTATCTACTATGTAAGAAAACTGGACAGTGTAAGAAAATAATCTATGTATTAGTTTAAGAATATCATTAAATTATCTGGAGGTATTTGAGGCATACTTAAATTAGACCTAGGAAGTGAAGAGTGAGTTAGTTTGTAAATACTGGAAATTTTAATGCAACCACAGACATTTAAGAATTGACTAAAGAGATGTCAGATTAAGACGTAGCCAAGTCTGTTACACATGCAGCTGTTACACATCCAGAGCATCTGAGTCAGATTGGGAGGGATGTTTGAGGCTTCAATATTCTAAGGCCTTTGAATATTAGTTGGTTTTAATCAGTTGTCAAAATTACTGAGTTTAATGGCATTGTGAAAGACCAGGAGAGAAAAGAACAAAGAAATGGTATTACTGAAGAAATCAAAACAGAAATGATTATAAAATTGTTTGCAATGAAAATATAAGAAACAAAAATCAACAGAAGTAAATCATAAATGACAAAGCAATGCCATAAGAACTGATTGGAAACCTGATACCACAGCTTATATACAAAGGGATAGACTTTTTTTTTTTTCTAGAGTATTAAATCTAATAGGCAAATTGATCAGGCAGCTTTTAAACTTCATCTATTACGTGCTGAAAGTAGGGATTACGGACAAGTACTATGTTAGGCTTTACAGCTTGTGGCATTTGAGTGACTTGTCACCCACGTATCCTTTCCACATTACATTTGCAGTTGAAGCTAAGTAAGGGGCAGAGAAAGCCTCCTAGATAGAATTTTGGTGACAGAATATTTGTCATCTGTGAGGTTTTTGTTTTTGTTTTTTGTTTTTTTGATATTGTGAGGGGGACCCTCAGAATTCTCTGATATTCAGCAGGCTCTCAGTGTCTCCAGGCAGAAACCATCACAGATTAGATTGTTTGGGTAGCTCTTTCAGGAGCTATGTCTTGGGCCAGAATGTGCTCAGACTTAACCACAGGACAGTAAAGTCACTGTGGCCAGAGGTGCGAGCTAGAGGAAGCCTCCTGCAGTTCTCTTAAGCTTTACCTCTGAGAGCCATGCTAGGAGTCAGGTTTCCATACAGTTAGAGATGAGGTGCCTGGCCAGGCCTTACCCTTTGGGATACCTGATATAGTATCAGTAAAATCAGAAGTGTATGGGTCATCTTGAACTACAAATTTCCGGGAGCTCGTCAGTTTAGGTCTCCAGGTATCAACCACTTTAGATGTAATTTCTGGGCTACTTGCCACAGTGGCAACAGAAGATGAAGAGACCTCCATGTCTGTGGTGGCAAACAGATGTCCATTAACATGGCTAGCACCAGAAGTTTTCTGATTGCTTTGTTGCATTTTAAAGTCAAGTAAATGTTCTGAGAAATCCTGTACTAGAATTTTCTAAAAGTACACCTGAGGGTACTGGACCAAATCCTTTTCTTGTAAAAGTAGCATAAAAACTAAAAGTTGACAATGAAGACATATTACACAGATTTCAAAAGATTTCAAAGATACCCAAACATGCATACTGAAACCTAATCATGGACGTGTAACACGAGTCCCAACTCAGGCTGACTCTGCTTCTCTCTAGGTCTTGAGGTTCATTCAGTGTATTTGTAATATGTACTGTATAGGACTTTCATGAATGGTTGGGGGTCTTTATACCTTTCCCTTCACTGGAGAAGCTATAATGGAATTATATTTAAAAAATACCTGGTCAAGTCCAAGTAAACAGTTGACTTTGGACCTGATAAACCAGTTCTGCCTAAGAGGCCATTCTGCTTGTCCAGGGCCTCCAGTTCATTTGCAGATCTCTCACTGCACTGAGAGTCTCCATCCACAGAGCAGCACAAACCTTGCTGTGTTCTCTGAAATGCCTGGGGAGTTTCTTCCAAAGAGTTAGCAGTAACTCACGCACAAGCAATGGCATTTACACACTGAATAAGGATGCTGAGATACATAAGCTCTGTCATCCTTTTCTCCCCCAGGGGGAGAAAACTGATGTGAACACTGGAAGCAGCACAGACTGAAGGGCAACAGCACCTTTCTGTATCTATTACCAGCTTTAACCTAGTAGATTCCCATGAGTAGATAAGCATACACTTTCAGACTCAGTATAGACTGATCCTACAGTTACAGGTAGAGACTTTTAACAAACACAGACAGATGTGCATGGAGACCCCATTGTACATCTTTGTACATCAAAATCCAGTTTCATTCAAGGGAAGCTTCTTTCACACCACTGAGAACACAACATTCAGAGATTCCTGGGAATACCACAAAACATTCAAAAGAGATCTTTAAAACTTAGAAATACACATTTTTGAGAAATGTGTATTGTTCATTCCTTGGTCTAATGAAAGGTGGAGAGAAGAGGAAGTTATGCAACTCCGTCATCCACGGAGTTTAGATGGCCAGAGGGAGCATTCGCAATGCAAAGGGTTGGGAGAGAAGGAAGCTGGGTGGCCGGCGTGCAGCTGAAATGCAGTGTACGTCAACCCATTTGACTTTTCTTAAGGATGTGCCTTGGTCAATGATGAATCATTAACATGCTACACACGGGTGAAGGGCTGAGTAAGAAAATATCTTTCAGGACCTTCAGAGGGTTATGAGTCAAAGCAGAAAAATGAAGGGCTGCCAAACTGCGCAAAAGGGGGGAGGGGAGAGGGGCTGAAAATGCTGAACTGAAGGAAAGAAAAGACTGTTAATTCAAAAAAATTAAAAAAAACTAACCAGATGTTGGACCGCCAAATATTTTGTAATCTGGTGTAGTTGAAGTAGGCAAACTTTCTAAAGGGATTGAAGGAACAAGTAATCAGTGAAAAGTAACTGAAAGAAAGGAAAAAAGTTCATGAATTCAAGTAACAGAAAAAAGTCAAAAGAAAAAGCTACAAATTAAAAGTCTACTGGTCAGACTCCCTTTCTCTAGACTGTTTTTACAGAAGTTCAAATGGGGAAGGAAAAGAATCTTTTCTAATGGACCCCCGTGACGCAAAGAGCTCAGCTTTTGCGAAGAAGTTTAAGTTAAATGCTAGGTGGTATGTGTCCCAGCTCATTTTAAAGACTGGTTGTAAAATAATGTTGGCGTGCAAACGTAGTCAAAAGCAGCAGTGTGAGGGGAAGGAGGTGTCTGTCTTACCGTGGCAGTCCCCTAGGTGGGCCGTGTTGCCGTACTCTGTGTCTTGCTCATATCCTCCAGCGCTGTGGTTATGGGAAGCAAACAAGTCTTCAGTTAACAGCCTTCATAGGGATACAAGGGACAGCCAGGACAGAGGCGAGAACACAGACCGGTTAGTGAGAGTAAGCAGAGAGAATACACTGACCATTCAACAGACTCGCCAAAGGAACTACTTGTTAGTTTGTCTAAGATATCTGAGAGACTGAAATATTCTCTCTCCACAATCTGTTGCCCTCAGGGGTTGCTGTGTCTAAATCTCGTTTTCCTTTCAAATTTTAGGTTTTCTTTTTAAAAACTTTCTGAATACCAGAAAAAAAAATTGAAAGGAACAAAAAGCAGTATATCTGACAATTACATTTTCCCCCAGGGTTTCCATACCCTGGGAAAGATGGATAGGTGGTCCAATGTACTTACAGCATCCCTAGGGTCACTCTTTCACAAACTCCCTGGCTTAACCAACCACAGTACGGGTCACGTGATGCAATGCAAGACCTGGAGAGAACCAAAGAGTGATGTGGCTTTTCTTATCAGCATAGGATATGCCATCGCAAGGGCTGGAATAAAGAAACACAAGCTTACTTTTTACAGGATCCATAGCGCTCACAGCGGCTGAGGGGGATTCGGACCACGCAGCTAGAGAAGGCCACATATAAAGCATGGTGATCTTTGTCCAGCTGTAATGAGACGACCCTTCTGTCCTCCTCACTCTCCATGCTGCACCTATGTTGTGGGTACATTTGGAAGACATACATTGAGGTCAAGCCTGCACCAACTATACAAGAGATGTCTAATTTGAGAAATAATAATTATTGGGTACAGCTCTATGCTTTTGTATATATAGCTGGTTACATTTCAAGCGTGATAAAGGGTCTTTAAATTGCTCTCCTGGTTGAATGGGGTTGCAGCTATGAAGAGTGTGTTGGACTGTAGAAAATGAGAAGGATGCGATATCTTAATGTGCCTAAACCCTCCCACACTAGAGGTCTCTGAGTATCTGTCTCGTGTGCTCTACTTCCCTCACTTATTTCTTATGCGTTTTAACTGTCCAAACAATCTAGTTTCCTGGTCAGAACAAAATGCTAAGCTCTCAGTATATTATCTGTGCGCATGCTTACAACCAACTGTGCCACATGCGGCATCCCGAAATAGATCTGCAAGGTAAGGTGGTGCGAAGATGTTCTCATTTTTCACAGGTGAGAAAGACGGGCTGACTTATTTTTAAACTCATCAGCTGTTCACCCTCCTTGCCCTAGTGGGCTTACAAAAACAAACAAGCCTGAAAGGCATTTCAGTGGGGGCGATAAATAATGAAGGAAGACATAAAAAGCCAACAGAACCTTTAAAAAGCATCACTAATGTAGATGTCTGAAAGGAAATGGCCTGATGAGATACACAGCAGACATTTTTGAGCAGAGCTGAAGAGATTTCTCCTCAAACACACGTACTTGGCTGGGTTGTAAGCTTCAATCTCCTCAAGCAACACACTCTCATTCAGAGAAAAAGGACTGGTCTTGGCCAACACTTTCAGCACCACACCAGCTTCAGAACCAACAAAGATGACTGTGTAGTTTTGGTAGGGCCCTGCTGAGCGGTCCACTTCGATGGCTGTCAACCTGTACCTGGCAGAGGAGAGGGGTGAGTCAGACCAGGACGCTATAGACAGGAGAACTGTGGGGTAGAAAGAGACCACCTATCGATCATCTCACCTGACCCGTGTCTTTGTGAACCAGGGCTCATCAGCAATGGGTGGAACTGCAGAGTCCATCAGGGGATGGGATTTGATGAAAGACAGGGTTTCATCTGGGAAGTCGATGGAGGTTCTGTAAGCTTCCGCAAGGCCATGTTTGGCACAACAGCCGGGCCTGAAATGAAAACAGTGGTCTTCAGTCATTCTCTCTCACATAACTGTATATAAGGAGTAAGCACACATTCTGTAAAAGAGGCCAAGAAAGGAAGGACAGGAAAGCCAGAGGACTAATATCATTTCCCAGAATTCCGTGGGCTCTTCACACCCACATGCACAGGGTGTAACAGGATACCACTTATTGTCTTTGTGGGGCTGCCTCAGAGGGATGCCTAGCTAGGGAGGAAGGATGGATACATAGATGGTTCCAACATTCACAGTGGTTTTGTGACTCTGTTTTTACCTTGGTTTTGGTACTTTGTCTTCGGGAACTGCTGTCCAAACAGAGTCTGGGGTTTTCTGTTCTTTGAATCTCCCTTTGAACACTTTCTCAATGTCGTCCATGCTAAAGGCACAGACTGCAGAACCAGGAATACTGAAAAATGAGAAAGTCATGAGGAAGAGGCTGACAATGGGGGCCATGCCAAGTTCCAACGAGGAGGAGCACAAAGCGCCTCTGGGAGGACCAGGGTTCTGCTTGCTCCCACCTGTTGAGCTGTGTGGTGAAGACCCCGATCACGGTGGGGATACCATTGATTTGGATTATGTCTGTGATGGACTGCAGAACATCGAAGTAGAAAAAGGAATCTCCAGGAACAGAGCAGTTAAGCCGAGCCTTCAGGAAGGAAGTCCAATGTTTCTCCAGGACCCGCTGTGAACCACCCATGTCGTTCTTACAAATGCGAGCCACTCGGGAATAAACAGCCTGCCCGGAGACAGAAGCCAAGCGAAGAATGAGGTATGAGCATGGAAGAGAAACACAGCAAAATGCTGATGCTTAAGGAAGGGACAAAAAACAAACAAACAAAATAGATGTCTGGCTCAAAAGAAGCTGCCCCTCACTGTGCTTCCCCACAGTACGAATATAATGCAGAGCTTTTCCCACACTGCCAAACTTGCTCCCAGAGACATGAGCTATCTATCTTCCTGGCTGAATAAAAACCATGTCTGGACTTCTGTCTCTTTTTCTATTGCTTCTCATATTATTAATAAAGTGTGCAGTCCTTGAATGTGGTCACAGAAGAGGTTGCAATACTTAAGGGTGGGCTTTTACAGAAAACACTCTAAACTGAACAGGAGGGGTTCCTATCCTCCATTCTGCCTTTGACATTGGAAACGATAAGACCATCAATGGCTTTCTATAGAGGAAAAGAGAAGCCTCCAATTTCTATGGTGATAGAAATAAAAATATAAAAGCTTTTGAAAGCTTGAGGAGGCAGCTGTTCCCATTGTGGGCATTGTGAGGTGTTTCCAAGTCGCGAGCTCTGGACCATCAGCAGCATTTCTGTTCCCTTACTTGGCCTTCTATGCTTTGAAACGAGACAGGAAATCAGCCATTACTCTACCAAAGTGGGTGGCATTTCATGCAGTTTCAGTCTATAGTGCACAGGCACATACACTTGCCTTGCCTAAGTTATTATGTTCCACAGCAATTTCTCTGAAGAAGAAATAGACATAGTTCCCATATTCTATGGCATGAAGAAAGTGTGGTTCTGAAAGAAAATTGAAAACGAATCATTCTTAAAGGATGATTTAATTAGTGTTAGACCCCAGCTACCTGGTATGTTGCATAACTACCCTTGGAGCAATGATTTCAAGGAGTCCCAATATGGGTGTGTCCAAGCTTCAGGGAGCCTCTGTCTTTAAAGTCAGCTAATGGACTGTAAAAAAAGGCCCACAGGGAACTTAACTACAGCGAAGGTCTTTGTTTCAACAGATTTATTCATTAACCTATTTAACTAGGGAAGAAAGCCTCATATTGAGTTTTTTTTTAAAGATCCCCTATTTTCATAATCTAAAGAACAAAATGACTCTATAAATATGAACTCATCAGTTCTCACTATTAACCTTCCAAGATGGGTGGAGGGGCATTGGAGGGTATTGTAGTACTGCGTGCATTTAGAGTTAGACAAATTGATACATGAAGACAAGATCTCTATTTGTTTGGTTTTGCTTTGGCTATGTGCATAACTGCCTGAATAAACTTACTCCCTGACAGGTCTACTAGTCTGATCATTCCCTGTCAATGCCCCATTCATAAGCGAAACACCACGTGCTTATTCTAGAAGAACAATTCAAAGTCATGCCCTGAACTTTCTGGTGCCCTTGGCTGCTCCTCCCACTTAGGCCTCTATCTGTCCCCAGTAACTCAATGGCACTGCTCCTCATAGGTACCTTTGATCCATTTGGAATCATATTTTATTGTTCGAAGGGCAGATCCATCACCCATGCTTCTATAAATGACAGCATCACTGGCCAAGAAGTCGGCCACTGTGGCAGAATACAATTTCCCATCTGAAACCAAAGTTACAATTTGGTAAAATAACCATAATTATCTATGGTATGTTAGCATGGCTACATTCTGCAGTGTTTCATCTGTCACCATTATCTATGCAATAGACGACACCTGTGCTCCCCCTTAACCTCTAACTGGCTGTCCTATGATATTACCTAATTTTACAGATGAGGAATCTAAACACCCAAAATTAAACGACATATTCAGAGTCAATGGCATAGTTAATGACAGAACTTTTTTTTTAAAACGTATTCTTCCTAATATTTTGTTCATTGGTGTTAGCCCTTGAAATGCGTATGTCAAAGTATCTATCCAAAATATGAGCTTTTTTCCTTCCTTTAAGTTCTTTGTATGTTCCATGTCATGAATCATTGATATTCAGTACACCACAGCTTCTTACCAGCAAAGAGGGCAACGTTGGTTTGTCTGGCATCAAATGGGCATCGTGCCAGGCCACTAATTTCTTCCCCATCATATTCTAAGGTATTCAACTGGAAGAGAAAAAATAGCTGATGTCACATCTGCTCAATGTACTTGCTTGAAGATAATACTACTTTATTTATATTGAAATTTTATTTGAGGGATTCTGTTTTGTATTCTCTTATAACATTAGAGAGAAATCACTGGGTTATAGCACAGAAGATCTGACTCTAATAACAAACTAGTAGAGGAAAATATAAAAAAGGGGAGAATATAAAACATACTTACCCTATAGTATCTACACATTGGGTTGAAAGCATTGGTACCACAGACAAAAACCATCTCATCATTTCTTGGAACAAATACTTTGATGAAGTTGTGGCACTCATCCTAAAGGGAAAATAATTACATGAGTTTCAGACATCTCCTGTGCTGATTGTACCATGCCAAGGCCACAAAGAGGGAATAGATAGCTGGTGCCCATTGGCTGCACTCACTTTATGCTTGCCTTTCATAGCACAGTTTTCTCGATCCTGTTGCCTGGACCTCCATGTCAGCTTCTAGATTAATCAAGTAAAATCGAAGTTCAGTTTTAGAAGGCTACACTTTTGGAGGGGGCACTACTGAAGCACAGAGGGAGTGTGAATACATTTGCCTTCTGCAGCTAGTGGCTCACCTTGCTTGGTATGACCTCTGTTTGGGGGATTTCATTTAAGTTCACTGTATAGACTTGATCTCTGTTGGAAACAAGGCAGGAAGTCGTATCATGTGAATGCATAAATGCTAAGCTGTGTTTTATTTCATCTTTACAGATCTGCCATTCCTGTTCTTTGAAGATCATCAGGCTTTTCTGAGATTTGAACGAAGTTAACAAAGAGTACTTTTTCATTAGTGAGATGCTTTCTCGAATCACTGCAGTCAAAGAGCTAAGGAGACGCTTCCCTCCAGTCTTGGGAAAAACTGACTGGGCTTTAGTATGCACATATTTCTGTTATTTGCTTGGATAATTCTAAGTTAGAAGAGAATAAAGAATGCTTTTCCCCTGCTGCTTTAGCACAAAGCAATGATGTATGATTTCTGGATGTGTCCTAGAAGGCTGTAGCTCTGTATTCTGTTCCTGGTACCCAGCATGCTCTTCATGGAGAGTATTTTTGGCTACTTGCAAGTCTTGATCATAATCACACATTAGTTTTTCATGAACTAGACACATTAATGCAAGCACCACAAGAGAAAAGAATTTTAATCTAATAAACCAACGAAAGGAAAATTACCTGCCAGCAATATAAAGTGTGTCTCGAATTTTCAACATCAGCTGAAAGTCCAGCCTATGCTGTGACTCGTTGCCTGAAGGGCGTCCTCTAAAAACCGGATATTGCCTTGAATCTGCAAGTAAAAATGGGCTAGACCATCAGTCAGGATTACAGAGCTAAAGAATCAATAGCCAGCATTGATTAGCTGTATATAGTACTTGTAGGAAGGGTTTTAACTAAATTCCTCTCTTAAGGTCTTGAATATAAATTAGTAAGAGATGGAGAATGTCAGCAAATGGGTTTTTTTTTCTTATTTTTACTGAAAATATGTAATTTCTATGTATGGGCTGCTGTAAGACAGTGCCCAAAAGGATTGGCTCACTTTCTGCAAAACTGGGGTAAAGAAGGCAGATGATTTAGTGTGCAAAACATTGTAAAGACATTAAAATCTGTCTCTGGCAGTGGAAATGAATATGCATAGTGCAAGGCAAATATAAGGCTTCCTCTGTAAATGATGACAGGGTTTTAGGTAACTTACAGTGATAGTCAACAGTGTTCAGGGGCTCGTCGTCTTCGGGGAAGCTGATTGCCCGTAACCTGCTGACCAGAAGGAACAGCATGCAGAACCAAAGCAGAAAGAACCTCATGGTTGGCCAAGAAGAAATCTGAGCGACCCCTCCTTAGAAATCCCACCTAGCTACCTGGAAGACAAAAGCATTATGGAAAGACCTTTATGCTGTGCTGAAATCACCATCTCATTTGTAAATGATTCTATTTTTTGCCCACCTCTTTCCATAGTTCCCTATCTACCAAGATAACTAGCAGTGGTAGACAGGTTTCTCTAAGAACAGACGGAAGGCAGCAACAAGCCAGGCCTGGCTGATGCACCTGGTGAGCATATTAATGCTTTAGGTTCATTTGCCAGAATTTTGGAGGTAACTCTATGTCATCACAGCAAAAACCACCAGAATCACAAACAGAAGTGCTGGCTGCTGACTTGGCAAGGATGTGGGCAAATGAGGGATCAGAATTTTAATTAAACTCCAATCTGTATCCCTTCCCCCAGTCCTGAAACACAGATACAACATGTCTCTTCCTCCCAGGAAAGGCCCAAACTGCCTTGAAAAGTCAGAGCTGATGACCTTGTTCTCAGCCACTGGCTTTTTGCATAAATGTTGCCAGTGGCTACCATGGCCACAGCTCTACATTCTCAAACAGGTGTTCTGAAGACTGACTTGCAAAAAGGGATCAGTGACCTTACATTAGGGTGAAAGGGATTGAAAAGAAGTAAGACAATTTCATGGAAACCAATCGGTAAAGCAGGAGGTGACAGAGTAGGCTAGCTAGTCCCCAGCCTCTAGGGATATAAAACCATTCAGATACAAACCAATGTCCTAAGTACACTGTACTCTGATTTATTGGGATTTGAGCTGTAGGGGGGCTTAGGAACCATCAGTCCCAGCACCCTCCTTTGTTAGATAGGAAAACTAAAGGCTGGCAAATCAAATAACGAATAAACAAAACCAACAACCGCCCCCCCCAAAAAAAACAAACCAAAAACCCAAATTCACTCTGACTTTCATGACGCCTCCAGGGCAAGGCTGCAGTCCCCACCAGACCCTCTGCTCTAAACTAGACTGAGGAAATAAACTGGTGTTTTTCCTTCAAACAGATGGCATTACAAAGAGACTTTTTGAGAGAAATTGCTATATTCATTTTTATTAAAGTTATGTTTCACAGATATTAAATCATACATTAAATATGTACAGTTACTGTAGATCAATACCCCAATAAAACTATGAAAACAGAACAGAGTTAAAAGATCTGTAAATGTTAGCAACTCATTGGTAAAATGAATTGGGTTTTCTGGGCCAATGGAAAAGGCACCTCTGTAACAGTCCAAGGATGTTGCTTTGCAATAGGGACATCTTTTCATAACCAAAGCTGTTATTTTCAGTGACCAAAAAATGGCCTCCCTCTGTATACTAAGAACCATAGGGCAAATTATAAATAGCTATCTCAAATTCTGGAAAATACAATCATTCAATAAATTACAAAATGTGAATAAGCACAGCACACCATTGAATCTGAACAAAAGTATAAACTAAATATATATATGAATAAACTGTAATTTTAAAAGCAGGACTAGTTTCATAAGGAGAAAATGTCTTGATAAAACCTGTTAACAGATAATAAATCCAGCAGTAAGTTAATAAATAAAAATATTTCATACAATATATGGGTGAATAAAAAACAATGACAGCATCATTCTGTACTCAAGCTTGTGATTGGCTGGAACTCTACTACTGCTGTCTAACTGACCCTGGAGAATGAGCCTTCAATCTCTAGGAGAACTATCTCCTTATCTACAAAATATGGAAACAGCTTCTCTTCTCTTCAGGGTGGACAACAGGGTCGGAGCATGGTCACCACTGTGTACCTCCAGGTTGACCTCAAGTGTCTGAACAACGTCTGGTGAAGAGCAGTGCTAAAAACCAATGGCCCTTAGTTCAATTTGTCTTACAAATAAAAGGCTATTTTTAAAAATGCTAAAGAACTATGTTTAGAGTAAATTTTACAGTTGATACCTTCTCTTGAGAATTTTATCAACCCAAACCCATGACTGTATTAAGTGGTCTTAGTATTTCTGTCTCACATGCTTTCCGTTGTAACAACATAGCCGTATTTCCTTCATCACATCTTCTGAAGAAGCCTCTCCCCATCTTGCTCCTAATACTTTCTGTTTGTTAAGACCCCAGACAATTCTAGCAACCTAAAAAGACTAATGATGCTCTAAGCACCAAGTCTGGCTGTGGCTCCAGATGCAAACTGCATCATCCAGATGGAAAGTCACTTGGCTCTTTCTGCCCAGAATCATGAAAAAGGATCTCAAACACTCATTGCTCCTAAAAAAAAAAAAAAATGTGAAAATATGTGTATAGAAACATTAAGCCTCTGTGAGGCTTTCTTCCACGGCTCACATCAGCCAGGCAGCATCTGTGTTTCCCAGTACCAGAAGCTGCCCTTGGCCACAAGAGCTTAAGCCAAGTCATGCTGACTCATGGCTAGCTCCTAGCTATGACTGAGCTGTCACATCCTTTACCACCCATCTGACACACGGAACACTTCTCTCCATAACCCTGCCTGCAGTCAACCTAAGCCTTCCATAATCAAGCCCACAAAGAAAGCTTTATTTAAAAAAATACAATTTTCCTGTTGATGCTATACATTGAAGTATTTGTTGTTATAGCAAAGAAGGGTGGTGGTGGTGGGGTATAGGAGGATGAGTGTGTGCAGAAAGAATCTGGAAGCCCACTTGAGAAATGTACCAAGTAGAGGAATGATCTGCATAGAAAATCCTTCAAGTTATTAAGATTTTTGAGACACAGTGTCACTATGTATCCTAGGCTAGCTTTATAGATCATCCTCCTAAATGCTAGAATTAGAGATGTGTTATACCATGTCTGGGATTCTAGGGCTCAAAGAAATCAGAACTCAAGTTAGGTGATGCAGACAAGTGGAGAGCCAGACAAAAACCGCTGGAAAGGACGCAGACTGGAGGCTAGAAAAAGCTAAAATTTGCCTGTGATATTTACTCCCTGAGTCTAGACTTGACTCAGTTTATCAAATGTAACATAGAAGCAACTGTCTTTACCATCTCATTGGCCCTTCTGGGGATTAAATGAAATAATCCGTAGAAGATGTCTAACACTACCTGATTGACAGCAAAATTTTAGTAGCTTTTTAGTAAATATTAGACAACAAAGATGTGAAAGCAATTCCCCTTCTCCCATTAGGAAGAACCATTTGAAAAACTCCACGTTGCCATCACCACAATGATGGGGTTTTCTTGCAGGACAAGATTGCAAGCAGTAAATATCAAAAACCATTATTTATATACCCCCCCCAAGCAGCATCATAGCATCATAAGAAAGGAGAGAAACGGAAGACCGAAGCTTCAATTCATCCAACCCAACCATAAGCAATCTAACCTCCAGACTGACTAGAGAGTTCTCCCATCCTACCTGTTTTCAAGAAAAAAGATGGTGATCCTGTGCTAGTCTCCTCCGAGATTAAACCATGCTGTCCTGCAGCGGAACTCCCTAAGCAGGGATGTGAATAAGAAGAGAATTGCTTCCAGAAGTCCCCTCCGGGCCAGAGGAAGCAGAGAGCAGCTGCCAGGAAGACTGAGGAGGAAGGCAATGTGGAAGACTCTCAGAGCTGCTGCCTGGAAGAGACTTAGATCAACGGAGTTGCTGGGAAAGACCCTCTCCAACCTGTTGAGCTGTCTGCAGGTTCCTAGATTTTGTAGGCTGTCTGTCACCCATGCTGGGGTGGGCTTTGCTGATATGGCTGTCTGAGTCATTTCTGTTCCTATTAGTAAACAACCCCACACTCATGTTCTGTAAGTAACTACAACACAATTCAGTGGTTCATCAATTTGGATTTTGGTGGTAATCATACTTTAGTCTATTGTGGGTTCGCTATCTGGGGTGAGAATAGAAGTATATGCATCTCGCCAGGAAACATTTTGTTGCACAACAGATAATATCACACTTGTGTATGTGGGTGTGGTGGTACACCTCTTTAATCCTACGTTTTAAGAGACAGAGACAAGTGGGTCTCTGTAATCTGAAGCTAGTCTGATCTACTTAGAAAGTTATAAACTAGCTAGAGCAACATATGAGAGAATGTCTCAAAACAAACAAACAAACCAATCCTTTGAAGATTTTATCTAAAGGATAGAATGATAAAAAGAATTTCACCAAAGAACCAGAATCCATAGAGCAGAATTAAGTGGAAATCTTTTATTTATTTATTTATTCATTCATTCATTTATTTAACAGACAGTTGTTAACTGCCATGTGGATGCTGGGAATCAAATTCAGGTTCTCCAGAAGAACAGTCAGTGCTCTTAACTGCTGAGCCACCATCTCTCCAGGCCCTTAAGTGGAAATCTTACAGCAAAATCTACATGTACCTAAAAATTCTTAGTAACTGTGTTTAGTAAAAAATTGGTTGTTATTGAAAAGAATATTAGTGAACAGGAAAATAAGTTAAAAAAAAGTTGTCAGACAGAAACCCTGGAGACCTAAAACACTGAAAAAAAGCAAACCAGAAAAGTAACAACACCAACAAAACAAAAGCTACATGATGTGTATTTAGAGAGAAAATAGCAGAAGGAATATTTAACAAAATAATGTCAGTATTTTTTGCAAAACTGTCTATAAGCTATCCATTAATAAAAATTCTAAGAACTTCTAAATAGAAAGAAAATCATACTTAGACATATTATATTGTAGATACTGAAAACAAAGACAACTTTAAAAATCATTAAAAGCTAAGAAAGATGTATTACCTTCAAAAGAGCAAGAATGGTCCTGACAGCTGACTTATCAATAGAAATGATGGAAGGCAGTAGACCATAGAATGAGATTTTTTTAAAGTGTTGAAAGAAAATAAATTTCCAGAATAGAATTCTGTGAGCAGTGAGGGGGGTAGGTTTTTTTTTTTTTTTTTTTTTTAATGTTTTATACAAACAACTTAAGAAAATTTCTGTTAGCAGACCCAAACTAAACGAGAGATTTTAGATACCAGAGTTTATCCAGGAGTCAAAGCAATCAATCCTTTTTATATTTATAATATAGTGGTCAGATTTGAAATCTGTGACTCCCAGATAAAGATGCTAGCACCCAGTCTTCAGCCTCTGAAAGTCCCTTGACATCCAAGAAAGAAAGAAAGCAATGAATCCAGCCGTCCCCATTGGTTTCCAGTCTTTTCCCTACCTGTGTCCCACAGCCACCACGGCTCAAAGAGGAGGCATGTGCGAGTCTTTCCACCCAGGATCTACAAAGTTAAATGGCTTTTTGCTGACTTCCTAATGATTCTTCTAGCCCTCCAGCCTTGGCTTTGCTTGCCCAGGTTCCCTTCCTTCTTCTCTTCCATTTTGTCCGATAACATTTTAGTTTCTAGAGCTTCCCAAAGATTTTAGTGGTTTTTCTCACAAATGAGTCCACCCTGTGATTCCTCCTCAGAAACTATCAAGTCAATAAATAGTCAAGCTTGGTTTAGTCGATCCTAATCCTCTGCCTTCCCAGTCTGCTTGCTTCCCTAATTTCATTCTCATTGCTAATTGTTCTCATAGAAACCTTGAGAACACTAACTACTCTTTTGTCTCCAGCCTCAACATTCCTCAGACACTGTAACTAAAGGTCATGCATTTATTGAATATACCTGTAGATGCTCCAGGACCCCACCCCCTCTTTGAGGAACCTTCTTGCAAGGGCCCTTTCCTGGACAAATGGCCATTAATTTCCATATCTACCCTACGGCGTGGAACATTTGCTTTGATTCAGTCACAATGAACAGAGCTCTTGATCACCAAGTACAATGGCAGTTTCAGACTCCAAGGAGATCCTGTTTTGTTTTCTAAACTTGACTATTCTCTAACAAATTTAAATTTTCTGATTTGCCTCAAAGATAGCAGCATGCTTTCTAGTTACAATTTACGGTCCACAGAGCCCTCCTTTCTGCCTTTGGTAAAATAACCAAGCCTGACAATAGAGCATCTGCAGTACTGTGCCTCATACCAAGTTACACTGACTCTTCCCTGTGTTCTTTAGCCAACTTCTGAAGACTTTCCTTCATGTGATGTGAGTGCACACGTGTGAGAGTGCACACGTGTGAGAGTGCACATGGTATTCGATCATCTGGACATGTATGTATCTGAGTAGTGTGTGCAAACATGCATGAGGTCAGAAGCTAGTATTATGTGTTTTCCTTGATCTCCAGGGTCTCTTACTAAGCCTGGTGCTCATCTGTTGGTGACGATAAGCCTTCATTGCATCTCCTCTTCCCTGCCCAGCACTAGAGCTAGAGATGTATGTTGTCATGGCCACCTTTTACATAGATGCTGGGGCTACAGATTCAGGTCTAGACAAGAAGCACTTGATTCACTGAGCTTCCTCCTCAGGTCCATCACCTTCACTTTCTTGAACAGAAAGACCTAAATCGTGTCGTGTCCTCCCTCCCCCGCTTCCCTGTCTCTCATACAACATGACTTTTAATTTATAGCTGACTGAATACTGTTGGGTGTTCAAATTTGTCCCAACCCTCATCTCATTAAAAGAACAAAACTCCCATGCCAGAGGTCCTGCAACTACTCACTCCTTCTACCCTTCCATTCACAGAGGGCTGGCAGAGCTATATATTTATTTTCATAGTCATCTTTTCCTCACCTCCGCCTCAGTTGTCACATTCTGACTTCTTACTCTTTCTAAACAAGGCCTCTCTGTGAAGACACTGAATATGACAGATATTTACAGTTGTGGGTCCCACTCTGCTCAATGTCCTTTAGTCACATCTGTTTATAGAAGTTCTTGCGCCAACTGAGACAAAGTCTTACACTAGAGCCCTGGGTTTCCTGGATGTTCAAGCCCAGACTGGCCTTGAACTCTCCAATTCTTTTTGTACAGCCTCCTCATGCTGTGACTCCAGACATGAAATAGCACACTTGGCTCCTCACAGCATTTCAAACACTACCTTTCTGTGTCCTTTCTTCTATTTATTTACCCTTTCATTTGTCTCCGTTTAAATTTTTCCTCTTCAGACAGAGTCTCACCACGTTGGCTTCATCTTGGGGTTTTTCTGCTTCATTCACTGAAGCCCTAGGATTACAGGCAATTGCCAAAATGCCTGGCTCTTCCATTCATTTTCTAGATATAACAAGAATTATAAACCTTGGCATATGACTGCATAGCCCTTCAAAACTTCCTATTCAAACCCCAGTGCTTTGGATGTGGCCTTCTGGATCACTCTCATCCTGAGTCCTCTTCTCTTCAGCTTCATGTTGAACCTATATCCCTTCTGACTGGGGTTTCTACTACCTTGGCATGGTGTTGGACATTGTAATATGCTATATGTCACTGGCTCTGATAGGAATTCTCCTATTTATCTTCTGCATGGGACCTTCTCCTCTTCCTCTTTGTCCCACTCACCTTTGCCTCTTCATTGTGTTTCCTTTTTAGAGAAAGTCTTTCTATATATCACTAGTAAGCCTCAAACTCACTATGTAGCCTGGACTTCAAACCTCCATCCTTCTTCCTGCCTGTGCCTGCTGAGTGCTGTGATCACACATACACACCACCCTGACCATCTTAGATACAGTTTCTTGACTTCTATTCTTGGCCTCCTTAATTCAAGATTTTAGAGCCTCCAGAAGCTTCTCCTGTCTTGGAAGGATGTCTGGTTGGCTTATCAATGCTGGAGGCAACTTCCAAGGAACTGTGAATAAAGGGGGTAAACAAAATCAGGAGTCTCGAATCACCACGATTTAATTTAATTTGGATTTATATCAAACTATTAAACAGCAACAGACTGTAGCAGACTTCAGGAGGACAGGCATCTGGGACTCAGCTGTCAAGCAGCACTGATGTCACTGAGAATGCTGTGGGTTAAAGGGAGAGTCGGGAGATTTGGAACTGAAGAATGCCATCCATGCTGCAGTCTGAAGTCGATAAGAATGATGGTTCCCCAGAGTTTCAGAAATTATCCGTCTACTACCTGACAGCCTTGCATGACAGGCCAGAAAAGGGACAATGGGTTTGGGAAAACTGAAAGAAAGCAAAGAGAAGCAAGATTGCTATTCCTTGGAGCCTACCACGATGTGGGACAGAAACTGCAGGTCAGTTATAGAAGAAAGGTTTTAGATTTATGTGACATTCACTTGTCTGGGTTCTACAGAGTAGTGTATTCTATGTATGACTTTGGGTTGTAATCATTGATTTACAATAGTATGTAATTAGAATGCTGAATAACATGACTTTTGGTTCATAAGCAATAGTAAGCTTACTACTATGTTCGATGACATGGCAGGACCATAAGCCTCCAGTATATATGTGTAGATTCCAGAGAGACCCTTAAGTAGTATTGGGAGAGAGTCATCTGTGTCCTACAGGATGGGTGTCTCCTCATATCCAGGCTCCCAAGGATCTTGCCTGAAGAGGTGTCTTGGAAAACAGCTCTTCTTTCGTTAAAGAAATCTCTCTGGTGAGCCTATTCTGCACACAGCTTTTGAACAGGTTCTAGGTAGGAATGAACAGGTCCACTGATCTTATGAAACAAGAAGGCAGCTGAAAGACCTTGGCTCTGTTACCCTTTATCCCTCTGATCATGTAGATTGTTAGATGAAGAGGTGTCCAGCACAATCATGTTAATGACAGTCTATAATTAACCCCCTAGAACTTTGTTCTGTGATACACTGTGGGAATGACAATACAGCTGTCTGTCTGATTCAACTTCCGCACAGTGGAGCCCTGCAGGCACAAGAGCATCTGGGAGCATGGACATGCTCAGGAACATGTCAGGAAGTCTCCTCCCATCATCAGTGACATCAGGTGATGAAAGAGGGTGGGTCACTGGAGACCTGGTCCACACACTGCTGTGTCAGACATAACAAGTTGTTCTACACCTCTGGCCTCAGTTTCTTCCTGTGTTACCAAAGTGACAGCATATGGACTAGTATTGCTTTTTAAAAATTTAACACTTTTTTTTAAAAAATTACATACTGACCTCAGTTTCTCCTCCTCCCTCTCCTCCCACTGAACCTTTATTTCTTGACGGGTCCATAATCTGCTTCTGAGGGTCAGAGGTAAGTCTCTGAATTCCCTTTCAGCTACCTTCTTGGCTCAATATTAGCCTAGTGTACCTTCAATTCCCAGTGGGCTCTTCTCCCACATTATAAAAACATCCCAAACCTCCCTCTCCCACTCCCTTTCCCAGCCAGGCTTCTTTGATGAGCAACCTGAACCTATATTCATCTCTACTTTATCACATTTTAACCTAGTTCTGTATAACTTAGCTCCTGCCCATCAATCGAGAGCAATCTGCATTTTACAGCCAAGGCACGTAATCATGTTGCTCATGGTCTTGCTGGTCACTCCTGTGGTTCTTGATACTCTTATCTCCTTTGATGTTCTTATCCAGAACTCTCTAGCTGCCACAAATCAGCATCCTCCTCCAGCTCATCTCAATGAGCCAGTTCCTTTCACAGGGTTCCTCAGGTCTCTGCCAGTCGCTAGAGAACCACCTCATATCCACCTTCTTCACTGTGGGTAGCTCCTCGAACTTCAGATTTTCATGTTCAGCACAGACCATGTTCCTAATCCAGATCTAACTGCCCAATTCTCTGCTAGATGCAGTTCAGTTTTCTATAGGCTGAAAACTAATCCCAAGATTCCTCACTTGAACTTCTTCTGGACAACCCTCACAGGTTCGCTGCTCACCGAGCCTGGATTCAAATCCACTTAGTAGTATTTTCTAGTCACCTGCCTCTAGACATGTTCTTTAATCATGACACCATGTAACACAGAATTCATCACTGCACATATCTTCATTAAATTTGGAAGATTCCATTTTATTAATAGGTATTTACAACCAATCTCTCCAAGAGAGATGGGATGGTTCAGTGTCACATCATTCTCTCTCACCCTAGCATCAGGCACAGAGCCTGGCACCAAGGAGGTTGCCTGTAAATACTTTAAATACTTACTAGTTAAGGAAGAAATGAGTCCATGAGAAGCGTAGCACATGACTGGAGTACGTGTTAGCTTGCATGCTGATACAGTGGACTATGTGCTCTCTTATAGCTTGTGTATGCAATTTACATGTGCCTTCAGGCCAGAGCCTTGGGCTATAAAACCAAAAAGTTGTCTACAGATGCTGATTTTCACATCTGCCTGATGTGAAAAACTAGTATTTGGTATAAAAAGAACCCAGGACAAAGCCAAGTGATTCCATTTCCCAGACATCCCCTGTAACTGCTCATGCTACTGTAAACTCCTGCTCTGACTTTCACCTACACTCTAAGCCTTCAAAGACAGACTATGAGTTGCCAGTGGCATGTCATGAGTCTCTCATTGTCCCATATTGTTTTGGCTTTCCTGCAAGTTGAGGATTGTTCAAAAAACTATGCTTTTTCCTAAAGTCTCCAGTCCCCTAAAAAACTCCCACTATTCTTCCCACCAAAGGTAGCCCCCTATATTTAAGTTAAAATAAGAATTCAATAAAATAACATTCTCCCTAAACAAATGACCAATACATGCCTATGTCCTTTTTAAATCCGCAGACCCGAGCCTGAGTCACCAAATCCAAAAAACATAAGACACTACAGCTATGACTTTCCTGAAACAGAGGAAAGAAGAACGGTTCTTGAGAGAGGCTCTCTGGATAAACGAGTCTGTCAAAGAATCCTACTTGATTTTATTCCATTACCCAGCAAATGTCCTAGGAAATCAGTCTGTCTTGAACTAGCACAGGCCTGCAAGGATGCATGGGGAAGTTCTTTGCTCTGGTAGGTGGTCATCTCCCTATTTTAAAGCACAATGGCAATGGTGGCTAAATCAACACTAACACACTCAATTTCTCTTCTTAGGGCGAGATTTTGACAGGAGAGAAAAAGGAGACAGTGGATATCACACCAGGACGAGAAGGTAGGAGCCGAGGCACACAACCTGTTTGGTCCATTATTAATGGTTTGCTATAAAAACTATGTTTCCTAAAACTTGAGCCAATTCTGATTATTTTCAGTTTATTTTATGTGCATGAGAAAAGCTAGCAAGTTAAAGAAGTTTTGTGGAAGCAACAGGTTTTCATTAAGTGTCTGGATGCTCTTAAATCAATGAACACGACTATCAGAATTGGTAATGCTTCAGTAATTCTATTAATAATTTGAAGACGACTTGAAGTGAAAACAAATTGGACAGGAAGGGACAGAAAACAGGATCTAACCTGTCTTTGCCAAATTCTAAATAAACCTGAACAGGGATTGCACAACGTGTCCTGTAATCAGAACCATTGCTCTGGGGCAGATAATTCCAGTCAAAACTTGCCGACAAGTTTTTTCCTGTCAACCTCAACTCAGAGAATAATTTTTTTTTTTAAAGTTAAATTGTTCTACCAACAATTCTCATTTAAGGTGAAAATAATCCAAGTTAACTGATGAGAAGATGAGACCAGGATCTCAGTTGAAAGAATGTACTATCTAGGACAATGACAAACTATTTTAAGAGATCAAGATGAGGACCAGCTCTTTGTGAATGTAAACAGGAACCTTTTGCAATAAAAACAATTAAAAAAAAAATACATAGCAGGAGACTACTGAGGCTGGAATGAACAAGAGAGTCTTCCTTTTTTATTGTTATTTTTACCCAGAGGACTGAATGGCTTCTAACGCTAAGTAGTTAGCAGAGACATTAACAGCAAGGTCACTGTCATTATCTGTTCTCTGCACCAGGTCCCAGGAAAGCCGCTCCCTTTCTTTGGCCTCTAGAAAAAGTAACTGCTCTAGACAGAAGAGGGATCCGGCTCCTGGGAAGATTCAATGCCAGCGGCCTCAGCTTGTCTTTGGAATATCAGCTTACTCCACCAGACGACCTGCTGTGGCTGCCATATGGCCTGTGTGTGACATTCTGCTAGGGATAACAGGGCCTGGGTGTGTGCCTGGTTCTGCTCACAGAGTTGGGATAACAAAATTAAAGAATGTGTGTTCCTATTCTATCAACATGTCAGGTCAGATGCGACCACTCTGTTGCCTCCTCCTTTTAATGTTATTCATGGTGCTTTTTCAGAGAACATGAATAATACCCAGGCAAGCGGAGGTGAAGGTAGACTACTGCTATTATTTCTGTCTTGCAAGAGAAGAGAATAAACCGAGAAATTAAGGGATTTAGAATACAAGATTGCAGAAACATCGTTGTTCCAGAGTCCAAGGATCTCTGCTCATCACCCTGAGAACAACACCACCTCACTCTTCTTTGAGGGGTTCCTGTCTTCATGCACAGGGCTCAGCAGACCACTTACAAAGCTCTTCAGATGCTGTCCTGTTTTAAAACTGTTGACAGGCTTACAAAGGATTAAAATTCTAACCATCCAGAGGAAGAAAAGAACATTTAAAGCCAAGAACAGTGGGTCTCTCACCCAGCGTTCAGCCACCTTTTGTCTGCTTTCTCTATGTACACAGAGAGACATGTATATATGTGTGATAGACAGAAAGTTACTATGACAGAGAAGAACTTCTACCATGACAGATCTAAAAGATCATTAGCCTGTATCATTAGCCACCCATAAAATTCTGGTCTGTTTGACAAGTAGAAGGACATGGGGCAGGACTGTAGACTACTGTTGCAGCTTCCAGTGAGTTACAAGTTTACTTGCCTTTTTTTCCTCTCAAAACAACTACTTTTTTGACAGATAAACTTTGGTTGTGTGGATGGGAATTCCTAGAGAGTTAGGCCCAGCCTGCTAGTCCAGGTAAATCCACACAAATTCTTAGGATCTCAGCTGCTTGCTTTTTACTAAATAAACACAGGGCAAAGGTATTAGCAGAATTTGGTTCTTCTGCTCTAACCCACTTACTCCATCCACTATTTGAAAGTGGAATATAGGATAATGAATAAGGTTCTGGAGCTGGGCTGCAAGGAGCTGTCTAGCTTTGCTATTTACCTAGCTACCTGACCTTGGACAAGCTAATTAACTCCTTTGTACTTAGTTATCCTGTACATGGGGGAAGATGGGAGTAGCTGCCTCAGGATTACTACCAGGATGGGATCAGCCTCCTAAAGAGTTTATCCAGTTCCTGGCACAGGCCAATACCATAATTGTTATTATTCAGGGTGAGTATCTGGAAGCCTGTTCAAGGCTAAAGTCACAACCTTGAAGACTGTTCTGAAGCTCCAAGACTGGAGATAATCCTGCTTCAAACATTTGATTGCCCTTATCTCCATTTATTCTTCCTCCCTTTTATGAACCACCCCAGGGGTGTTAATCTCACCTTCATTGTCAAACACACCTGGAGGTAGGGGGACGCTAGAAAAAAAGTCTGGATTTTCCTCTGAACTCCTTGAAGCCCTCTAAGGAGCATAGAGGCCATAGGAAATCGAGGCCCCTCTTCCAGCTTCCATTTCCTCATCTATACAATCCAAGCTGAAGGTAGAATACAGATGATTTCCAGGACTGCTTCTAAATCATGAGATTTTATGTTTGTGAATTTGGTGCCTTGGTTGAAAAGGGCTCTTTAACCAAATGATTTCCAATTCATACTTCTAAATTTCTGCTATAGCATCAGCGTTGCCTAGGATACAAAGTGCATGCTCTTGCTCTCAACCCAGAGACAGCAGGGTTCTGCTCTGCAATCTCTGCCCATGATCTTCCAAACCAAACCACAAATGGAATTTTCAGGGCAAATGGAGTCTCCACTGGGACACAAGAATGTAGGCCTGACACTCTGGTGGGGTCCCAGATGGATTGCCAAGGGCACATTTGTTCTCCTGTAACCAGGTGGCCATAGGACACATGGACTTTAGATATATCCTGACCCCAGGGGTGAGGAACCGCAGGCCTCTCTCTCACAGGGCACCATTTCCTTTTGTAATTAGGGATAATGCATGGTGGGAAGCTCAGTTCACACTCACCCAGGAGCCCCACCCAGGCTTCTCAGCCCCTTTCTGTCCCCAACTTCACAGCTGATGGAGTTGATAAGCAATTCCTGGCGTGAAGGAGAGGGACGGCAAGCCCAGCTCTCCAGTGGTTTCCAGTGTAGACTAGAAAATAAGCAACCTGCTTTGTTCATTTCCATAGCATCTTACACTATTCAAAGGAAGTATATTTCTTACCTTTTTACCTCCTAGACCCCCCCAAAGGTTTAGGTACACATAGTATCTTCGGGGAACTTCATGTCAGGGGCATGAGGAGAGAAGTCATATTTGTGCTGTTCTCTGCTTTATCTTGAGGACTCACAATTGTGTCTGGTAGCCGGCATCTGTTTCCACAACTGCTTGCTGAGTTAGGTATGTTTTCCCATAGTACAGACCAGGAGTTATAGAACCACTTGAGGGTGTATGGCTTCCAAGAGGCTCATTGTTCTCTCTTTCCCTCTTCCCTAACCCTAATCTCAGAGAAACTCAGAATGGATTTGTGTAGACAGAAATAAACTGTTTCCACAATGTCATTAACAAGGCCCTCACAAGTATGGTGCCCAAGAAGATACAGAGAGGAACAATGGATGATGTCTCTCACAAAACCTTATCTTCTGACAACAAACATAGTTTTCAAACCCTTGTGTGCCCTTCTCTCCTTCATCCTGGTGTGCACCTCTGTGAGTGGAGCGCTGAGGGTGGTGTCATTTGTGTCTCTAAACAAATTCCTGAAAGAATGCTTGGCACAAGGGACTTAAGAGTTGGCTAAATGAACTGTGGGCAACAGCTCTTCAGTAACTGAACCTGGAAGCATCTGACAGATAAGCTGTTCAGCAAAAGATTTCTTGATCAGGTGATGCTTAGTGGGCAGGCCTGAGGTAAGCCAGCACTGCCTTCCAGGGGCAGCTCAGGTAAAAGGAGGTTCAGAGGTTTCCTCACTATCACTGACTTCACACGGTGGATTCACCTAGTCTATTGCTGCTGATGTCTCTGCTGCTACAATATCTTATCATGATTAGAATCCAGCTTTGTGGGGCTGGAGAGATGGCTCAGCGGTTAAGAGCACTGTCTGCTCTTCTAGAGGACCCGGGGTTCGATTCCCAGCACCCACATGGCAGCTAGCAACTGTCTGTAGTTCCAGTTCCAGGCAAAACACCAAGGCAAATAAATAAATAAATAAAGTTTTTAAAAAAAAAAAGAATCCAGCTTTGTGGGCCGTCTAACAATGAACCAAGACCCATGGTGCTCAGGCCTTCTGCAAACGCTTAGGTATCCACTTCACAAATAAAAAAGCTACTGGGTTCCCAGTCTCTCCAGCATGAAGACAGCCATTATTGGACTATCCAGACCATATCATGTATGCCGATCTATTAAGTCTCTGTTCAATAGGTATTCATTCTATCGATTCTTTTCTCCTAAAGAACACTTAAGTGGTGACATCATCAATAGCTACCAGTTGTGAACAGAAACAAAAGGAAACATTAAAACATGCCCCATCACATGACAGCCTTTTTTATGGTATAGGTCTGACCACAGTAAGGCTTGGGATGCCCTGATTCTACAATTCTTGGAATATACACAGACATGTTCCAGTGGCAGGCTCTGACTTATTAGCTATAAAGCATAGCCTAAAGCTTCAGATTCTATCCCAGTCACTGGAAATGTCCCAGGGGTGGGTGGGTGGGTGGGTGGGTGGTGAGGGTGTGCTGGAATACAATGTGGCTGGAGCCTGAACAATAGTCAGATCATTGAGAGGAAATTAGTCTAATTACCTTAGTAGGGAAAAGTGGATTGCTTTCCTTTACACCTCCCACCCTTACAGATTTACAGCTCTGTGATGAAAAGAAAGGATTACAGGCAAGAGTGTGGGACCCTTTATCTAAGAGTTCACAGGGACACAGTGAGGTTGCAGGCCAAGTAGACAAAGAGTTCCAGTAGGACCTAGGATGGGGTGGGGAGACTAGAGAGCCTTGGGCTGGGGTGTGAGTGGTTTCCTGTGGCCTTGCCAAATGGGTGGGAGGCAGGGCTGCTTTCTCTTATTGCCAGTCTTCTGGTGAGTGGGCACTAAAATCACAGAGGCCATGTGTAACGCAGGTAGAGGTTTCCTTCCAGGTATTGTTATCATAGCTCGCAGGACCTCAAGGCTACCTCAGTGTATCTATGGCACCTTCCCAGTCATTCTACAGCACTCAGGATGCCCCAGAAAGAAACAGGGTGTCTGTGAACAAAGACAACCCTATGTCGTGAGGACTTCTGGAGGAGATCAGCTCCCAGTCTTTCCTTGTATGAGGTGGCAAAAGGGTGTACCCCTGATGACTACCTCACGAAGACTTCAGAGAGACAAGTGAGAAAATATGAGTAAAAATACCTTTTAAGTTGTGAAGGTGCTATCCAAGCAGGGAAGAGACTGTGCTATTACAGGTACTTTATTTAGCCATGGTTTGCACAGCCCAGGAGGCTGGCGTGGCTTCTGTCTAAGCTTAGGAAAAAAACCCTTTCCAAGAGACCAGTTACTTTGCAAGTCCCCAGGCCAGCTGGAGTTCCCAATGTTCTTCAGCATTCTTGAAAACAGCAAAGTTAAGACCCATCCATAGCTTGGCGGCATCTCCCTTTGATCTTCACGCCTTCCAGCTTCTGTGCACTTCTACAATGGATTTGCTATGTCTGGTAGCATTCTCTCTAGCTACTTGCCTGACTTTCTAGTTGGACTGTGAGTTTCCAGGTCTACCACATAGAATCAAGGTCAAGGACCAAGGCTTGGGCAAGTCCCTCTAGCTGCCCCACTGAAAAAAGGTTCCCAAGATGTTCTTGTTTGCTTTGAGTGACACATCCTGGAATTTTGTATCATATGCAGATGCTGGTAACTGGATAATGATGATTGATCACCTCAAGCCAGGGCTGATTTTGAACAAAGCTCTGGGACCCATTTTAAGTAAGCACTTAGTTTTCAAATTTACCAACTAGGAAACAAAGAGGTACTTGTCTTCAGTCACAACACAAAATAGCAGCCCTGAAAACTCTTTCAGACTCTATTGTCTGAGGACTTGGATAAAATACCAGAAAAAGTTAGTACCGATTAAAGGAAAATGACAGAGGAAAGGCATTTTAAGATTTTAAAGAAATATTTTTTTCCTATTTTTAGCACAGTTTTATTATTTTAAGACAGGAACATTGCCTACATTTCTTCCCCTAGTCAGATAACTTGACAGGTAGCTACCAGAAAAGTAAATAAATCAAAGCTATGAAAAAATAAGGGAAGACTCCTGTCAGAATCCAGCCCCAATGTCACAGCTGTCAAAGTCTTAAGTGACAGTCTCACCTGTTTCTCCTGCCTTTGCTTACAAAGGCAAGGGTCAGCCCTGAACAGAGGATTCTCCCTGGCCACCACCGGTCAACACCTACAGCTTTAGGTAGTTTCCAGGGTTGAGAAGTCTGGAGTCACCTATCAGCTTGAGGGAGACAGTGTTTGGAACGCTCTCTGCTCAGATGCTTCAGCCTCCTTGGAGACAAATCAGGTATCAAAAGATTAAGCCCCCCTTTTCCCAGGCCCTTCAAATTAAGAGGTTTCCTTAGCAACTTCTTTTAAATGCTTGGTTGATTTGGCAGAGGGGCATGCCGGGAAGTGCACAGTATGTCTTCGCTATTCTGTAAAGCTTGTCTACTTCTTGGGATTTTCTATTTTCCACAATAGAGCACAGTGAGATAGGAGTTTCCATCCCTATTCCTAGTCATCAGAGTTTTAAAAAGTGTCAACATGTGAGAATCTCCTGGATGATGGCCCAGCTTCTGCCACATCCAAGAAACACTATCCCCATAAAACCCAGAGAAGAAACAGGCTTCACTTTTAAAATAATTTAAGGCTGGCAATGTAGCTCAGCAGCAAAATGTGCACAAGGCTGTGGGTTCTGTTCCTAGCACCTCAAAAAACTAAAAACCACCAACCAACTAACCAATAAATAAAAACATTTTAGTTTTACCTCCTTTTATCTGTGACACTGAAAAAAACACATCTGATAACAGTAAAGCCATCTGGACCTACAATAAACAGATGCTTTAAAGGGCATAGACTTTATATACGAAAATCCTTTAAAATAATGCAAATAAATGCGAGGAGTAGCAACATTTGCGCTATTGCCTTCATTAGCACAGCATCTGATCCTTGTTTTATGTCTTGCCTTTGCTACTTATGTGCGTCAGAAGAGCTTCTGGTGATGTCTTTTATGCTCCAGGTTCTGTCCCTGGACGTATTCTGGAGGATGAGCTCAGGAAACTGTAGATCATTAATATCCTAACGGCAGAGTTTCTATTGCTGTGATAAAACACCATGACCACAAGCAACTGGAGAGGAAAGGGTTTATTTGGCTTACACTTCCACATCACTGCTCATCACTGAAGGAAGTCAGGACAGGAAGTCAAGCAAGGCAGGAGCCTGGAGGCAGAGATCAGGGAGAAACACTGCTTACTGGCTTGCTCATCTTGCTTTTTTATAGAACCGAGGACCACCGGCATGGGGTGATCTTACCTACAATGGGCTGGGCCCTGCTATATCTATCACAAATTAAGAAAATGCCCCACAGGCTTGTCTACAGCCCATATTATAGAGGCATTTCTCAACGGGGCTTCCCTCCTCTCAGATGACTACCTGTGTCAAGCTGACATAAAAACTAGCCAGTATAACTAGGAAGAGAGACACAGAAATCAACCATTCAGCAGTTGGGTGGCATTCTCTAAATGCAGCTGCTAGCACTTTCAAAAGATAAGAATTGTACTGGGATAACAGCAACACATACACCGGATGTCTTTACTCTTTGGAGGTCCACCACACATTTGGGGGTAAGTGTTCCTGGTCCCAGGTGATAAAGCCAACCTGGAGACACGTACAGAGGGCACGCCCCTAGGCGTGGCTACGTAGATTGGAGCCCACCCCTTCTCTTAAGAAGAAAAGCCACGTGGCAGCCCACTCTCACTACCCACCTTCTAATCTCCCTCTCTATCGTTCCTTTCTCTCCTCTCTCCTGCTCTTCTCTGGGTACCCACCTCTCAATAACTCTCTAAAATAAAATAAACTCTCGGGTGGCACCTGGCAGTGAGTGTGTGTGTGTGTCTTCCCATGTGCAAAAAACTAACATCCACCCCTTCAATCTGTTTTAACAGAAAGGGGCAATGGCTTAGGTTACTAGAAGCCACACAGCCTGGTTTCTCATGGTGCAGAAGCAGGTTGGCTGGTACAACTGCTCCATTCTTCACAGGGCACCAATCAGCTCAAGAGAGGCTGGGCTGGATTCCTTTCAGTAGAGAAGGTAGGTTAGATGCACAGAAAGCCTTCCCTAAGAAGCAGTGGGACATAAGCTAACACATAATCCCTCCTAGCCACGGGTGTTCCACTGCCAATATTTTTATCTTCCCAAAGGGCTAGAAATACTGTATAATTTCTTAAGCACGTCATTGCCAAATGTTTTCAAATTCTTCACCTTTGAAAATGGATGAGCCCTCCCTCTGAATCTGATGACTGAGTAATAGAATATGTTAGTGCCAGTTTTGGTCCAAGATTTAATAATAATGGGGTAGCATCCACTTTTTGTGTTTGTTGGGGGAACCTAATCACTGTAGTGTAAGAAAGCCCAAATTGCTCTGGAGAAGCTTGTGTGGCCAGATCCACTGTAGAAAAAGACAGGCCATGGTGCTCAGCAGTAAGGAAGCACCTTGCAGATGGGTGGTAACCAGTCATCATCATTTCAAAACTGGATTCTCCAGACTCAGCTGTGCTACCTCAGAAACTAGGTAGGGCAGAGCTGAGTCTCTCCTGAGCTCTGTCTAAACACAGAGAATTGGCAAGCATGAGAGTTTCAAACACTAGGATTTGGAATGGTCTCCCATGCAGTTAGGTCAGGGATACTCTCCACTCTGTTTGGTGTGTGTATGTAAATTCTTTCCTAGGCTGCTTCAGTATTATCTCTGGCCTGAAATACCATTTCCTCCACTCTCCTTTCAGTTCAGCAGTGTAGTGAAATTAGCTGTCAGGGCGGGCACACTGCGGACATAGTGACTTTGCTCAGAGCACAGATGATCTGACAATTGTCCCAATTGTCCTACTCCTAGCCTTCAGACTAACGTCTCACAGTGGATGTAGTTTGTCCTTAAAATGTCTTGTTCCTGTCTCAAAAAAATCAGGCTCCCTGTTAGCAATCATAGGAGTAAACAATAGTTTAAAGTAGTATGATTTCACACAAGCTTTGTGTGGAAGGGCAGCAGGTGTGTATGGACCTACGTGTGCATGGGTGTATGCATTAGTGTGTGCATATGTGGATGCCAATTTTACATTGAGATGGGGTCTCTTTCTCATGGAAACTGAAGTTCACTGATGTTTTGGACCGGATAGATAGTGAGCTCTCTGGATTCCCCCATTTCTGCCTCTCACTGATGCAATTACAAGTGTGCATTGGCCATGTCTGCCTTTGTCTGGATGCTGGGGATTCAAACTCAGGTCCTCAAAGCTGCACTTGACTCACTGAGACATGTATCCAAGACCATACTAGTCATTATTTTTAAAGAATAATATGGATGAAGTAAATACATTGCATATGGTAAGGTACAAACACTTAGAAAATAATTGTTGAGGTATAACACACTGGAAAAAAAGGCAGCATCTTCAAACTGGATGGCTGTATGTAAAAGAATGCAAATAGATCCATATTTATCACCCTGTACAAACATCAAATGGATCAAAAACCTCAACACAAACCAGATACACTGAACCTGAGAGAAAAGATGGCCCAGAAGAATGTGTATATATATATTATACTCCACATATATATGCAGGCAACCTAAATGAAATAGCCAAATAATGAGGGAGACAGAGTCCCAAATGGCCATCTCTTGTCACCAGATAAAGCTTCCAGTACCAAGACTGGGTAACATCTAATTGAGTTGTTGGCCATAGGGGTCCCATGGGAACCCCCAAACAACTCAGGCTGTTGCCAAGACTATAGGTTGCTCTCCACAAACTGAAATCAAAGTCTCATTGCTCATAACACCTGTACAACTCACTGAATGTAGACAGGTCAAGCTGGTGTGTACACAGAGCACCCCATGCTCTAGCGTCTTCGTAAGGAAGGTAGGCTGCATGCTGCCATCAGGGAAGTGAAAATGCTAAGAGCCACAAGTCCTGTGATCTGTAATGGTGTCCTGCCTCTAAGATATGCTGGGTAATGGTGGCACAAGGAAAGGAAGAGAGGAGAGGAGAAAGGAGGAGGAGGAAAAACCAAACCAACCAAAAATAAAATAATTTTTTGAGGTGTAATGTGCTCCTCCCAACCCCCAATGTGTGCACATCAAAACTGCCCGTCTTTAACTCTGTTTTACTTCTGACAATTTATCTCAAGAAAATAATCTAAAGTAGAAAGGAAAAAAAAAGTAAGAAGATACTTATCGGCAACAAAAATAAAGAGAACAGCATATCTAAACATAGAAAGGTTAGATGAAAGTCTGTTTCATCAGACCCTTGGAGTAAAAAATAACAATGACTAAAAATTTTCAATTTATTATGCAATGCTAGGTGAGAAAAAAATCAAAATATAAAATTATGTTTATATTTTTCTGATCACAGCTATATAGAAACTGATATATAGTAGAAGGAAATAGAGAACCATAAAAGATTAGTTTTTAGATATTTCCCCTTAAAATAATACTCTGTAATTTTTTAACATTAAGAAGCAGAGAAAAGCCAGGTGTGATGGTTCATGCGTGTAATCTTAGCATTCAAAGGCTGAGGCAGGAGGATTGCTGCAGGGGCAGGCTGAATCTGGGCTGCATAGTAAGTTTCAGAAAAACCTGAGCTACAAAATGAGACCCTGTCACCAAAGAACCAAAATATATAAACATGAAATATAAAAATGCAGGGAGGAAATACATTAAGTAAATAAAGTCGCCATCCATTCACAAAAGCTAAGTATTTCTTTGTGAAGACAGCTGTCATCTACATGTTGAATAACAAGAATTAATACTCAAATCCTATATCTATAACTTATCTGAGACTATGCTAGAGAACAGGTCTTCTGTTGTTTTCTGTGTCATATTTACACTGTAGGTGGTAGTAAGAAAATGGAGGTCCTTCAAAATTTCATCTGAACTGTAATGTCATCTCTGTGTCTGCTCCATGCCTGCTTCTCCTTCTTACTGTTGCTATTTTATGTTTCAAGGCTCTACATATAAACATTTAAAGTAAAGATAGAAACAAACATAACCCCTGCCACTTTTCTGACAATGTTTCATGGCCCCTACACCTTTGACTTAGGATAACCTAGTATCTATCCATCCATCTATCTATCTATCTATCTATCTATCTATCTATCTATCTATCTATCATTTATTCATTTGGTTTTATGTGTATGAGTGTTTTGCCTGCATGTATATATGTACAAGTGTATGTCTGCTGCCCTTGGAAGCCAGAAGAAAGTATCAGATTTCCTGGATCTGGAGTTATAAGTTGTTGTGACCCCACATGGGTGCTAGAAATCAAACCTGGGTCTTCTGCAAGAGCAGTATGTGCTTTTATTTACTGAGGCATCCCTCCAGGCTCCAGGTCCCCATTTTTAATATTAGCCATAATTAAACTATCATAAGCATCCATGGCAATTCTTGAAAACCAAAAGCACTGGTAAACCAGTTGCTCAAGTATTAAGATCTCCTTTCTGCTCTCTAAAATCAGACCTGGGAAAGTACCCAAGGAAAATCAGGTACTTCCAAATCCCAAGTCCCCTGGTGAAGTCCTGAGCATGATGTCTGGACACAAGGGTGTTCTGCCAACTCCTTGCTCTTCACTGGAGCTCCCTACATCACTCTACATTTGATTAAAATGTGTAAATACTCATTAACTGCCTGTTTTCAGAAACAAATTTATATGGTTGGATTGTTCCAGTTTGCTTTAAAGATGATGGCAGTTGGAATACTGAGTCTACTGCAGAACTTGGTCACTATGAGCCACTTTTTCTTTTTTTAGTCGTAAGATAAATATTAGAGCAGAGAAGGCTGAGCTGTGCTCCTGCCTTCATTTGGTAGGGCAGTAAATCAGACTGCAGCCACCTCTGTAGCCATTGTTCAATCACCCCCACTAATGCTAAGACACTGTATCCCTTAGACCACAACTCTTCAAAGTGTGGGCCCTGACCCCATTTGGGGTCATGAAACTGGATGTGGTGGTGCCAATAAAAGGCTTCTGAATGTGCAATAATTAACTGAAAGTCTAGTGTGCCATGAGTCTGAGGTATTTCTGGTAGCATTTGCTATGCTGTGTCATAGGACCTCACCACAGCCTTTCTTCTTAATGTATCCAACTAAACAGGCTCTTGCTACTGTGTGTGACACCAGGCCACACAGCACTGCCTAAAACTGTCTGAAATATGTTGGTTCAGATTTAGACTTCTGTATGTTATAGACTGTTGTTACTGTACTTATATGGTTTTCTGCTCTTATGGAACTCTTATAGTTTACAGAAAACAGTGACTTTCAGTATTTCCCTGCTATAATTCCTCAGTATATACATTTCAAAGAGCATAACTTTAGAAGGTATTGCATTAGACCTTAAAAACTGATGTTTGAATTGCTAGCTTGTGTCTGATTTTAAAAAATTAAAGTCTTACATGAATTTTGGATTGAGACAACTAGAGAATATGCAACAGTTTCTGAAATGGCCTTGAACATAAGCCTCACATTTTGGACTATATATTTATGCAAAGCAGTGTTCTTAGCATTAACTACTATAAAATCAAAGTATTAAATGAAAAATGTTGAAGATACTTTATGTCAAATAGTCAGCTAGAAACTAATTCTGTTATGTAAAAACAAAAAAGCACCTCCACCTCAGTAGGCAGGTTTTCTTTCTTCTTTAATAAATGTTAAATTATACATAAACAAAAAAAATCACTTAAAATAAATTTCTTTATTATTGATAAATGTTTGATCTGTGTACCCATTTTATATATACCCAGGGCATACACTCATACACCCAGGGGAAAAGGTGTTGTAAATGGAATCAAGTTTTTTAAAGCCCTGTCTCTGAAAACTATTAACAGTTAAAGGATGTGGTGGTAGAGGAAAGAGGATCAGCACAAGTTCTGGGCCAGCCTTATGTACAGTGTGAGTGTCAGGGCATCAGTGAAGGCTACACAATAACAACATGTTTCAAAATATCAAAACAAAGCAAATTGGTGTCGGGAAAATGGCTCCTGGTCAAAACACTTGCCAGGCCAAACATGAGGACTAGACTGGAATCAGATAGGACCAGATATCAGATCCTGAGCACCCATGTAAGCGTCAGATGAGCATGGAAACCTGCTTGTGATTCTAGAACTTGGAAGACAACAGACAGGACCCAACCTCCACCCGCAACAAGAGCAAGATAGCCAGTTAGACTGGCTATGTACATCTATAAGCTTCGGATTCAACTGAAACATCATGCCTTAATGAATAGAAAGCGATTGAAGAAGACTTCCAATTCAGCATCTACATTTGCACACAGGAGCAGGTGAATTCATACACATTCAAACATGCATACATATACATGCACATACATGTGCACACAAGCAAAACAAAAAATAAAGTGGTAAATTAAAACCCCCAAGCCCAAAGTAAAAGCCAACCAACCAAAACCCAATCCACAAAGGACTGATGATGACCTATCTTGAGAAAGAAAATGTAAATTTTCATTCTGTTCTAAGCCTTCCCAGCTAAGCACTGCCTTCCTGCATACCAAAATAGGCAGATATCAAGACATTCCCTACTAGTGTAAACTTAAATTAAGTATGGTTAAATGAAGAGATAAATAAGCTGCATAAATTAGCTGCATACCTGAGACAAAGGCAGGAAGAACGAGATTGCAGTCAGCTTCTGCTATACAATGGAGACTGTCTAAATAAATAACATTTACAACATCCAGTGATATGGTACATAGTGGTCTGCTTCCGTATCTCAATCTACATTTTTTTTTAGTTGCTTAAGAAAATCTACAATAAAACCTATGAATTGGTGTCAAAGTAAAAACCACTTAATAAAAAACTCATAATACTGCCATGACTTAAGTTGTCTAGGTTTCTCCCATGCATGGCAGAAGCTGCCCATCTCTCAGTGAGAGCAAGGCAGCCATCTGCTTGCCAAGCAGAGAGGTAAGCTTTAGATGCCAGTATTTAGCTGAGTGACCAAGGACTTTCAGAATATTGTATTCTTTTTTTTTTTTTTTTTCTGATCTAAACTCCACTCAAGGGGCTGGAGACTCATCAGTGACAAGCACTGAAGGTCCCAGGTTCCATTCCCAGCACCCTATCTGGCAGCTCACAAATGCCTTTAGCTTCGACTCTAGGGGACCTGATGTTATCCTGTGGTGTCTGTGTGTTCCTGCACATTCATGGCATATATTCATGTATATACACCCATACAAATAAATAAAAATTGTAAAACAAAATAAAGTTTGCTCACATTCAGTATTTGCAGGTAGCGCTGATGGTCTATGTCTATCTAAAAGTGCTTTTGGGACCTCAGCTAAGTTAGAAGGTTATTTTGCAGTGTTAGTCCTGAAGTTTCCTAGAGATCTCAACCTGAAGTCTGTGTCTTCTACTAAATATCTGTTAATTTTTCTGTCTTTTTTTTTCAAATTTATTTATTATGTATACAGTATACCAGACATCATCATAGATGGTTGTGAACCACCATGTGGTTGCTGGGAACTGAACTCAGGACCTCTGGAATAAGAGTCAGTGCTCTTTACCTCTGAGCCATCTCTCCAGCCCCATTTTGTTAATTTTTCATATGTAGAGATGCCCACAGAACTCTGCCAGGATGAAGGAGCCAGTCAGACTTAACACATCAGGGGTAGCACTTTCCTCTTGCACACTAAGAACTTGCTTGGCCCATGTGCTACACTCAGACCTTTCCTAAATGTTAACATGAAGTTGTAAGACTACAGGGAACATACCCAGAGCTGGCATTCCCATGGTCCTAAGTGATGAGCACAGTGCTGTTTCGATTTGTTAGCGCTTATGCCGGAATCCTGGCATGAAGCTAGACAATTCTGAAGGATGCCGATACTTGAATATAAAAGTTTTAAAGTCTTCGATATAGATTGTGTTTTAAAGTATGGCCCAAGTGCAGGAGTGAGTTAAGTCTCCTTGGGGAAATTAGCATAAAATCTATAGAGAGGAAAGGACAGATCCAAGTGAATGAAGCAGATTGATACCAGTGCCCATCAATCTGATGGCATGCTGTGAAGCCACCTGCAGCGCTGAGGCCACTGCTAGAAATCAAGTGTCAGCTTATAGCTCAACTTTCTCAAATCCTAATTTTCATTATTCTGTTGGTCCCATAATCCCTATGTTCCCATTTCTAGTTCAGAAAGTATGGTTGCTATGGATAAAACCCAAACTCTGGCCTTACAGGTACCACTTATATCTTGCTCTCCTAAGGTGTAAAGATTATGCCTTCATTTACAACAAAAAATTAGGGGATTTGTTGGATGGCTGATACAGTGGGACCTCAGACCCGGGTTAGTGAGTCCTTCTAGCTTATACCAATTCTGAGACTCAAGGCTAATCATGCTATTGGTAGGACCCAAGCACAGTGAAAAAGGGTGTCTGTTAGGAATGTCAAGATAGTAACAACAGATTATTCTTAGCAATGAAGGACCAAGTGCCATGCACAGGTTGCATGCCTGTAGAGCTGACTCTGTTAGCAATTATTCCAGCATATGCCACACTTCGTGTTTTAGGTTTTTTGTTTTGTTTTTTGAGGCAAAAAGGAAGATAGGCTTTGATGACAGAAAAATGATCTTTAAAAAAATATAAAGAAATCACTGCATAGACTAATAAATAAGCAAAAATGTTAAGGGTCTTGTAGCATCTAGATAATCACTAAGATCACAGGTTGAGTTGATACCATAACTCACTGTAAGTAGCTGGTCCATTATTTGTGTTATAATTATAAAACACTGTGCAAACAGTAGATGCTTGGCCAGGCCAGAACTGTGTCTAACAGGCGAATGCCAACGCACATGTGGTAGACTGGCCTTGCCAAGGCTCAGTAATACCACCTTCTCCTGTCCTTTCTCCCTCTTTATAAATTTCTAAGTTGCCATCAAAATAAGATTTGCTTATAGCCAATAGAGTGCCATCACATTGGTGGGCACTGGTATCAAAGATCTAGAAACTTTTCCTATGTGAATATTCCATATATTGCCCCACATCTTTTATTTGAAAACAATAGTATTACTACTAAAGCTACTACAGCTTGTTGGACTCCATGCCAAGTGCTTTCCATCGGTTACACTGGCACAGCTTGTGTCATTCCTGTTAGGTATAAATAAATACTATTCTAATTTATCAGAGGTAAAAATGAGGCTTCTGAGTGGTTTGGTAGCAGAGTCCTACTCTGAGCTTAGGAGCATTTGGGGTCATGGGTTGCATGAGCTAAGGAGAAAAACTGTGAAGGTTGTACAAGGGAGTGGAATCAGAGCCATTGTCTTCCTTTCTGAAGCACATAGTTATGTGATAAAGTCTGAGTGATGTTTCACCTTGGTGAGCAAAAATGCAACTATAAAACACTAAAAGCAGAAATCTCAGATATTGAAAATCTAGGTAGTTAATTTTTATGACTCCATGCAAAGGTAGATCAGCTGTAGGAAGACAGGAAAAGGAGGGGCCGCATCATCCAGGTTTTATGGTACCTTAGACCTGATTTATTGTATAAGTTGTACCAGGAAAAAAAAAGGCTAAAAATGGACAACGTGTAAGAAAGTTCATTCAGATGAATTGCATTCAGGACGGACTCCATTACGTGATGGAAAAGCTCAAGGGGCAGCAACTTTCCTTGGTAGATAACAGGACTTAGCACATGTATTAGAAACACATTAAACTTGAACTTTGGGCTTTGAAGAGTTAACGACTTTTTTTTTTTTTTTTTTTTTTAATGTAGGAACAGGAGAAAACTGCAAATTTATGATCATGAAATGTCTCAGCATTTCAGAAAACCCAGTTAGCGTTCCTGACTCTCAACAGATGAAAGTGCCTTTATAATTATGACTCTATTTACTGTGATGTTTCCAAGTTAATCTGGCAGGGGGTCCTTGTTTCTCATCTTAAACAAGCTTCAGGGAAAAGAAGGAAGCAAGGAGAAGGCAAACGTATGCTTTATATTGAGACCACATTTGTTAGCATTTTCCTCCAATGTCAAACACCTTCTATATTTTTAACTGGCTAATCAAGCGTGATTTCTGTTTCAAGTATGTAAAACTTTTAAATGACAGAGAAAAATATTCCTTGCAAGTCATGAGACTTTTTATAGTTTGGATGTACCCACAAGTATACCGCTATAATGTACACAGTAAAAACATAACATATATCTGTGACAAGGTATAGCTGTAAGTGTTTGGTAAATTGAAGGCTACTTTTCTGCATGCTGCCTGGAGTATGCCAATCTTTGCACCCTGGGAAACTCACAACACTCCCGGTCCCTGTCTAAGGCTACTTTAGACTTCAGATTTGAGATGCTGCACAATTCTGATCAATGAGACCCAGGAGAAGTCTGTCACTCCTCAAGGCATTCTGGCAAGACTGGCTTTCTTATCTCCACAATTCTCACCCGACACACAGTGGTACTAGAAATCTGAACACAGCCACCCCAGGAAAGGCCATGGAAAACACTCAAACTGTTGTAACTTTGTTTAGCTGAAGAATGAATCAAGCTTAAAGCCAGGGCATCTTAGGACTTCTTATAATATGACACAAGGTTCTGATCGTTTAAACACCTTTGAACTGGAATTTCTGTTTTCATCCCAAAGCATTCTCATCACAGAAAGCCCAATAGTCCGAAGTATGGAGTTCCAAGGCCAGAAGGCCAGCCCCCCATGCAGTGCGCTCACTGCTTCTACGACTCTGTAAGAACACTTCCTCCATGTTGCAGAATGGGAAACCAAGACTCAGACTAGCAATATACTCAATTTCTAATAACCACTGAATACAGGATTTCAATCTCTGTTCATCTTGACTTCAGAAGCACCTGCTCAAAAGTTCTGTGTGGAATACAGACTGTGAATGTGTGGTAGTGTTGGATCCTTCTAAGAATCTAGACTGACATACACTAGTGTAAAAGACTAGTCTCTGTAATAGCCCTAGTTACTTTTCATAATGTAGAGTTTGATAAAATCATAAAGATAGTGTGACTAGTTGAGAAAAAATGCAACCAAACTTTATTTCCAACAGGAAATAAAGGAAGTGAGCATGGTCATCGGCAGGCATGCACCTGGGCTGGACCTCCTCATCTTCACATAATGGAGCCGAGACTGAAGATGACACCTCAATTACATGCTAGCATGCTTTTTAAAGAGACATATTTTTTAAGGGAAATATAATAATCCTCTCTTATGTAAACTGGAAAATTCCAGAAACAAATGACCCATCAGTTTTATGTCAAGTATCCTTGAGTCATGTGAGGAAATCTCAGTTATCTCTCTCAGTCTTGCCCAGTCTATGATAAGAAAGCAGACCTGCCTGAGAAGGGAGTGTTATAAGGGATGGTCTGTCTGCATTAGGTTGGCCTTTGGGCATTTTTGTGTCCAAGATTATCTTGAATTTTGCTAACTGAAGCGGGAAATCCTGCCCATTGTTGGTGGCATCATTTCCTGGAAAAGGGATCCGGATTGTGTAAGAGTGGAGAAAGCAAGCTGAGCACCGAACACTGGCATGCATGAATTCATTCACTGCTTTCTGTTGACTAGCTGCACTGAGTTCTTGCTGCTTTGACCTCCCCATAACCTGAATCCTGAACCAAACAACCCCTTTTACTCCTCAACTTGCTTTTTTCAGGGTATTTTATCACAGCAACAAGAAATGAAACCAGGACATCATCTCAGCTCGTACAGGAATCATCCCTCTGTCCAGGGAAACCACACTGTCTAGTCACCTGCTTATTGACCACTTAGCAGCTGTCTCAGTGATCAGCTGGACTGCTGCTGGTATTAACAGTGCTGAGCCCAAGAAATCCTTTCTCTGGCTCAGTGATGGCAGAGATCTAGACAGCTGAGATGCAATGCAGAGAAGCCATGAAGCTGCCTCTCTTAAGGAAAAAGCAAAAATACAGTAAGATGTTTTGGAAGAGACCACATTAACACAGCATTTATTAGTGTATACTATTGAAATGCTCTCATTTTGTTATTGGCTGTTGCTGTTGATCTCTTACTGTGCCTAATTTATACATTATTCTTTATTACAGGTATTTATTTCTATATGGGGGAGGCATGGTACATAAAGTGTTCAAGGCTCTGAGGTTTCAGGCATCCACTGAAGGAGGTTCTGGGATGAATACCCCATGGTTGATGGGGCCCACTGTACTCAATCAAAAATGACAAATTTGTTTCGAAGGGGCTACCACTCTCCTTTTTCATAAAAGATTTTGCTAATCAATAGACATTCTCTCCCTGACTTTAGATGTCAGCCTACAATTTTCTGCAATACAATCTAAAATATCCACAGCCCATAAGTCAGGTCCAGCTCTGTACTTTCAAACTCATCTGCCCTCTCTCTGCTACATGTTTAAGGGAAGGGATGGCTCTTCAGGGACAAAAGTGAAAATTACACACAGAAAAACTGTGCAGCAGCATCGTATCAACTCCCGAGAGCTGAATGAGGTGCAGTTATTGCTAACTGAAAATATTATCTATGTATTTCTGAAAATTGAGTCTAAAAACTATATTAACAGCAATGAAGTATAAGTGATCCCCAAAGAAAAAGGCAGAGAGCTGTAAAATGTAAATGACAATAATAAATTTGAAAAGTCACACTATCTGTTGTCTGTCTCTGTATGCACACAACTGTAGCAGACTCTCACTGTGGACTCAGTGTTTAAATCACCGCTGTATTCGCTCTTGCAACTAAGGAAGATAAAATATGGAGATAAATGCAGCAATATAGAATTTTGAAGGTTCTAGGTACTATTTCGTCCTCATATTCACTTTGTTCTAAAAGAAAATGATGGCCATTAGGCTGGGATCTGTCCCAGGCCTCAGGCTGGTGGCCAAGCAAGGCTAGCTATTAGACTGTTAGCTCTATGCTTTAAATTCATTTTCCAATATAGTTTTGAATTTCAAAATTGTAACTGAATTTACACACAAGAGAGAAGAGAGCCCCTGACAACTTTTGACTGTTCAAGTTCAGGATACAAGCTCCTAATTCAATGACTGGCCTTTGGGACAAAGCCAGAAGCCAGGGACAGTTCTGGTCATCAGGGATGGAGCTCAACAGTCTTGCTTGAGAAACTCCATCCAGTTGGCCAAGAGGCAGTGCCAAAGTCAGCAGTGACAAGACAGTTGCTTCTGTTGCTTTCTCCATTTGCCCTTGCTGAGTAGGCAGTTCCTTTGAAATACTTTCCCACAGACTATAAGCTTCAAAATGCTCCAGGTCCCCAAATTGCCCCTGCTTTATTCGGCCAGTTTTGTCAGACAAAGACAAGTGGGTTCATGAGCCGCCTTCCAAAAGCAAAAACGTGTTGCAAACTTAGGGCAGTGCAGGGCATGAAGATCAGTACAGGTAATGTCTGGGTTGATGCTACTAGTGACCATGACTGCATTCATTGAAAAGGTCCCAATTGATTATTCTAAAAGCAACATAGCGTTTCTCACCCCTCATGCCTATGGTTTTATTGTTTTCTCCACCAGTTAAACTGAAGAGGTTTATGGTGAGTGGGTGAGATCATAGGCTTCAAAGTCAGAACTGGGCAGAGATTTCGATTCTATACTTTAAGTTCCTCACAGAGAATGAACTCTGCAAGGAGCAGAACAGTGTCCCCACCCTTGAGAAGTGGCAACACTTGATTTCCCACAATCTGTAAATATGCTTTCTTGGAGAGTACGCTAAGGACCTTAAAACTGGGAACTAATCCTGAATTATCTGTAGGGGCCAAAGTGATTGTGATGGTCTGTGGGAGAGGGAAGTGGGCAAATCAGAGATGCAGTTCTGGAAGTAGAAAACAGGTAGGAACTGTAAAACTGGAGGAAGTACCAACAAGCAAAGCTACACATGACCTTGGAGGCCATAACAGGGCCAGGGCAGAGCTTTGTTCCAGGCACTGACTTGCCTTGCTTTGAGCCCACTGATATACATCTCAGATTTCTGACTCCACCTGACTATAAAGTTATAAATCCCAAACCAGTCTTAGGTTACTGGTTTGTAGCCCTCTATGGTAGGTGACATTCCTGAGGATTTAGTGATGTTTTCTACAAAATGGGAATAAAACAGGTAGTGTTCCAAAGGACTAACTCAGGTCCCTGAGAGACTATAATTAAAACCCTTCAGTGCTTCCTGAAGACTGAGAATTCCATGTTCAGCCATTATGCCCATGATATTTTCCCAGCACAAATGGTCAGACTGTTGTCTACAATGAGCAGTGATGTCATTACACCATGATGGCACCTTATGGCAACTTACATGTAAACATCACTTTTATTTTCATGCATTGTTTCTTCTGATACTGCTATAATTTTCCCAAGGCAGCAGAGCACCATCAGATGAGGAAACTGGATTTGCTGAGCATGGGTGGAGTGCATGGAAGCTGCTCCTAAGTGCAGCATGCTCCTGACCTCAACTTGTGCCTTTTATCAACCAATAGATCCATCAGGTACATAGAATGAGGAAGCCATTCTCATAGAATGATGGGGCTGCATGCTCCAGACACACTATTCTCCATGTGGGATCAGCCAGAGGAGTTTTTAGCCAGGCCTCCAGCCCCCACTCTCCCAAGCGTGGCAAAAACTCTGTCTAATGTGTCTAGTCAATTGTGCAAAGCCCTAAGGGGAAGAATTCTATCCTGACCAAAGCAGGCAATCACCTGATGCCCTGAAGCATGAAGTTTGATTACCCTTATCTCAGTTTATCACTGAATCAAGAACTGTTGATAGGAATACTGGCCCAGGGCCCTGCTTATGAAATGATACAGGCCAGTCAGCAGAAATAAGCCAGGTCCTTTTTCTTTCATGATTTCTGCTCAGTGTGGAAATCTCTTACGAACTAGAGTTTTTAAAAATAAGCCTCTTTAGCTTAGAGCGTATTTTATTGCTTTCTCTTCTCTCTCATAAGCTAACTGAGACGCCCTGGGCTGGCAGGAAGAGGTCACATCTACCTATCCATAACAGCCTTGCTGTCCACTAATGTGTTCACATGGGAACCTGTATTTCCCCTAGATGCAAGGCCATGGGCAGGCACACGATTGTCAGGGATAATGTGGCTACACTGGAGGCTCTTTTCTCAAAGTGTAGGCAACAGACAGGAAGCATTGGTTAGTCAGTTGGTGTGCCTAGAGGAGGGTTACCGTTCTGAGAATCTGCATTTTAACCTGTGTGATGCTGAAGAACTTTAAAGTGTTAGAGTTGCTGGTTATGGGTCAAAGACTTGGACCTGCTCAGGAGTGTGCCTGAGTGCTTATGGCAAGTTTCACCAATCCAGGAGCCACCAGCACAGAGAACACACCAATCATCTGCATTTGTCCTTCCACGCACCAGCTGTGGACTCCAGATTCTGACACCATGAGTGCCAGAGCGGACACTTGGGTTGGAGATCTTCAACAGAGGTATGGCGGGGCTGAGGTCAGTCTCCACACTGCTTGCAGTAATCCCCTTTCGAGCCTAGCCTGGCTGGATGTGTGATCAGAGTATGGAGGGTACTGTGGAGCTGTGGTCACAGCCCATACACCAGTCACAGAACAGTGACAGAGTCACACAGGTCAAGAAGCACAGGATGGAGACTAGGAGCATAAGCTCTGAAGCCAGACTACATTTATTTTTATCATACAGACAGTGGTATATTTAAAACACTATTGCATGCCAACCACTATTAGAAGTGCTCTTCAAATATTAATTCATATATCTCTCAACACTCTTCAGACACAGGCCACACTCCCTCTCAAAGATCCTAACCCTATCCTTTGGACACTGGGCCTAAGTCTAGGACACACTGAACTTTGCATGCCTCAGTTTCTTTCTCTGTGCAATACATGTATTATTAATGGCAGCCATCTTTTAAAAATGCTCATCAAGTGGTTTAGCATATTGACTTGGGTGTCAAGCACATGGTGAGTTCTCACATACACCAGCCCCTTGCTCCTGGCCTTACACTCCTGGGGGCGGTCAGAGGCTGAAATAAGACAACATATTTAAAGCACTAGGCACAATGCCATGGCACACGGCAAACACACAGCAAGTGCTGTTATTATTAGCCCAGCTGAGCCAGGCCAGCTTATTTTAGACCAGGGCTAGAGGCAACTGTGCTGGGCACAGGGGAGCAGCATGCCCGTCACTACAAGCTACTGTGCAGATTACTAGACTTAGCAGGTTCTCTGTTTTAAATCCCTGAAATATTCCTAAAAAGTTCTCCATATTGGATCTGCTTGTGATTAGCCCTCGATCAACTGACTTATCTTGTAATTTGTGATTGATGATGAATTGGCAGTGATTCTTTGCAGGAACTGTCATCTAAAGCACTAACTTGTGAGAAATTTAAATATGTCTTGGAAAACTCAACTGGGGGCGGGTACAAGGCTTGGCAAAGAGGCTGACTTGACCATTCCTAATGCACCCGTTTTCCTCATATTCATTATGCATCCTAATAAGCACACTTATATTACAGAACTTCTGGTCTTTCCTCCCCGAAAGTTTATTACATCCACCATTAAACTTAACTGTGTGTTGATTCTAATTATGCTAACTTGGGTTAACAATGGCTGAGAAACATCCATGCTCCTACCTACTTGGGGGAAGGTTTGGGATGTTGGGGGGAGGTGACAGTTCTAGGAACAAAACAACACAGGAACCACAGGTGGCAAGAGTGTCCTGGGAGCTCAGAACCTCAAAAGAACGCGCACTTTCTAAAGGATGCAGTCATAGTACTTCAAGTAATTTTCCTCTATTAAGAATAAGCTGACCCAGCCTTCAACCACTCCTTGCAATCTGCCTGCCATGAAAGACTATCTGCTGTGTGATAAAACTAATACAGTTACTACATCATCAGCTGAGCATATGTGTCTCCTCATCTGCTGACTCTAACCAGGCCACAGCCTCGGGGAGCTGCATCTAAGTGGGATTTACACTTCAGTCCATCTCACCATCAGGGCTGAGGTAAGAATGTTTTCATTCTTATCTTTACTACTTCTCTTCCTCCAAAATGCTAATATACACATGCAATTTATTATAATTAAACAGTCTATGTTTAAAGTCTTTTTGTGTTAAAAAGAAAAGGCAGACAAGTCAGCAACCTGGTATGCTTCTGGTCAATATCCTGGTGAGGAGAGAACTCGCTGGGTCCTCATTACTGAGTTGGTGTGTACATGATCCACCTGCAGTTGACATGGGGTTTTTACTCCTCTTCACGGAGCAAAGAGTTGTCAAAGATTGATCCCATGCATTCTCATGGCTTACTCTGTGGGGCCAGCAGCCCAGAGATACTCAATACAGCTTTGTAAATTGCATAGCCAACTGCCATTGTGTACCTGAAATACAGCTCCACAGACGGTAAGGACTCCAATGTAGACAACTGACCTTGAACCCAATCCCACCCCACCCCAGGGTCCTTGCCTAAGCTGTACTCTATGCATGGAATGCCTTCTCTTTTAACATCTCCCCTACTGCCTCTCACTGTCCACCTGTCCAAATGCTACCTAGTCAAGGGACCAGCTCAAATATCAGTGGCTCCACATGGCTCTCTCTGAACACCCTCGCCAGAAATAACCTCCCTTTTCTCAGCTTCCACAGGGCTGGGCATATCTTCTCTGGCACTTAAAACACACCCCATTCTACTGCTCTGTTTACCTAGAGCTCTGAAATCATGCCATGCTCCTCTTTGAACGCATGCAGAGCAGACACTTGGTCAAAGTTGAAGGAACATGTTTGTGACCGCAATGACAGGAACAAAAACTGCAGAACACATCACTGTGTCTGCAGCCTCTCTTCCTTTTCTCTATTGCTTTCAAAACTATCTTCCCTTGATCCCAATGATCCGAGAGGCCTGGGTTCTTCCAAGCACTCCTGTGGTAACAAGTGAGGCGCTAGACGATGCAGAGGCCTAGATTTTTCAAGTGCTGACGGCCCATTGAGGAACAGAAGTGTTTTCTTGGTGAGCTTCCTCTGCTCCAGATCTTTTGTGTTAGAACAAACTCTTGTCTCTACTGCTAAATACAGACTCCAATAACAGGCTAAGTGGTTGCAGATCCTCCTGGGGCCTCATTATACATGTACTGACACACTGAACTCTTAAAACCTATATTTCCTTCCCTTAAGTATATGGTGAAAACCTTAAATTTCAGCATCATGGGTAATGGCAATGCATATCTGGTTTTAAGCTTTTCTTCTCATAGAACTTCTAAAGACACAGAAGTCACAGCATGGGAGACAACTTCTCAGCAGTGTGTCTGATCACTCAGGTCAATGAAGTCCACTGAAGCCTATGAAAACAGTGTATGGCATGCTGGAATCTACAGTCAGGCTCAGACAAACACATTCAACACCAAAGCTGTGGTCCATAAACACCTCCTCGAAATGGGACAGTGGTACATAATAGATTGTCATCACTTGACAGGATCAGGGAAACAAATGCTAAGTGCACCCAGACAGCACTTTCTAAGAGGGAATTTTTCCATACAGTCCTAGACAAGAAAACCCAACATGGAAAGCAGTGTTGGCCAACGTGCTGTCCTGAGACCACTGAAGATGTCATGGTTATCCGACCAACAGGGTACGTGTGGGAGAAGAGTAGAACCCTATGGCTTGAATTAGCAGGAAAGATAGGACTCAAGAACATACCCACATGGGTAAGTCATTCAATAAAAATGTTTCCCAAATGTAAATTTTTTACTAAGAAGAGACAGAAATATTAAAGTAATCCAGTACTGCAATGAGAAAATGTGAGCTGGGGTGTTTAGAGATTTGAATTCCCTACTGGGTAACTGACTCAGTTTCCTCGAAGTTCAAGTAATTATAATGGAACCTACCCTTCTGTAGGTGTTTGAGCCTTGCACACAATCAAGATAAAGATCTTACTAGAATGTCTAGAATTTAATCACCACACTATGTTCATTGCTGGCATTGTGATTTCTGTTTCCTCTTCTCTCTTCCTCTTCCATCAAGATCACCTTCCTTCTCCCTGCTATTCCGTGGTTGAGTTCACTCACACGTAAGCATGAAATGACCTCACCTTTTCTGCACATCAAATTCCCAAAGAAGTATTCTCAATTAGAAAAGTCCAAATCAGCTTAGCAATATCTCCTAAGAAACTTGCCTGTCTAATATATGCTATTCTTCCCCTAGCAAGCCATGGCTACCCTTACAGATACAAAGAGAACAACAAAATGTAATCAAAAGTATGTGCACTATCTCCCACTATGTTTAGGTCTGTCACAGAGTCTGTGAAAAGGGATAAAGTCTGGATGTGTGTAGGTTACTGAAGCTATGGGTGGTTTTCTGTTTCTAGCGGTTCTAGGTCATAGACCAAATGCTGTTCTTGTTGCTTTTAGATAGAGTAAGCTCTGAATGGGTAGCATGAGCAGGAACAGAATGCAGCTTTCTCATTCTATAATTCTGTGGCTAAATTACATCAGGCCTAAAGTGTCACTGCTGTGGCTACATGCCACTTAAGGCTGGAACGAGTACCCTGGTAAGTAAAAGACGAGCCAACAGGCCTTAAGGCAGGTGTACTTCCAAAAGTGGATGAGGGGCCTGGCACAGGTTATGAAACAATGGAAACTTCCTGTTCTGGGTGTTAACTTTAGTTACCACAGCCAGACAATGCTGCCAGTGGTGTGGAAGAAAAAATGGCTGTAGCCAGCTGTGCTATTCACAGTTGGATGGATTCTGTGTACCTCCAAATGGTGATAGAGCCAGCAGCCTGTTGTAGCCAAGGACAGGATGATGGATGGTCTACATACTGTGTCCAAGTGGAGAGAATGGCAGAAGTTCACTTCAGGGTTGTTAAAATGCTAATCTGGGTGAGTTAACAAAGCCTGATAGAAAAGTTTGAGGAATACGAACACCTCACGTGGGTTCTGCACCCCACTGATCTGAAGGCCCTTAGTTGCACTCTGCTTGATGTTTTCTCTTTTAAGTAAGAAGTTTTAGTAGTTTTCCTGTTAGGGAGAAATAAAAACCACCTCAGTGGTCAGCGACACTGCCCCTGTCATCAAGGTCTGAAAGGAAACAGCCTGATGACAGCCACCTCAACTGAAAAGTGTCCTGGCATGCTTAATGAAGTCACGGGGTCTAGTATTTCCATGTGGCAAAGGATAAATCAAAACACTTTCCCTCCCAACTAGGGTTGTCAACAGTATCCTAAGACACTGGATTGGGTAGATTTTTGATGCTACATCTCTATTCATATAAGACTCAGAAAATGTCATCTCCCACTGCTGGGATAGACTCAGTAGCAAACCACACTGAGAGCCCATTCATTAATGCTAAGGGCAGGAAGGCCTGCACTTGAACATTAGGTGCATACTATCTTGTTTTAAAGTTTTGTGATGGAGCAAAATGTACAATAAAACCCAGACATATTTATATTTCTTGTCCACAGATCTAGTTTTCTAGTCAGCAGTGTTGCTTAAGGTGAATATACAAAAGTATATCTGGCCACAGGGTGTTGGCTTATGATTATAGCTCCTTGCAAATGACAGGTACTCAATGAACATACATGGGCTGGCATACATCAACTGCCCATTGCTTCCTCTAGAAACAAATCAACACTATGCAGGTTTAAAGACTCTTAATAGAAATAAAAGACACTATTTTGTCCTGCAATGTCCTAGGATAGGAGTTTGCCTCCCATGGTTGTACTAATACAGGCATTCTGCCAAGCTCTTAGACCTGAATAAAATGCATCAGAAGAATGAAGAATGACCCTATTTCAGATGCATTTTTCACTCTTTGTATCTTAGGGAAACTCACATGCAAGAGCAATGACAAACCTAATTACCATGGTTCATTATGATAGAGCATCGAGAAGGGCTCCCTCAGACTCAGTAGGTCATCAACAATCATGGCGATCTTTCTGAATCCAAGCCACTTGCCTGTGGCCTTTCAAGGTCCAGAAACCACCACACAGGATGCAGAGGCCCACTTACCCAAGTCAGTTACTGGACAGCTTCCTGTGCAGCAAGTCAGTGAACTGAAGTCCTCTGGAGTTACCCTCACTCTAAGGACTAAAGCTGACATCACAGCCATCTTTCAAATCCATCAAACCAAGAAAGCCATGACCAGATGGTTCTGGTGCTATTAGAGGGCACCAAAAAGGGGAAAGGGGTGGTAAAATGCCCACAGATCTAAATCAAACTCAAGTTAACCAGATGTCTGGTGATAGAGACATCATCACACATTCTTGTGTATCATTGAAAGGTTCCTCAGAAATGATACCTATGTAGTATCCTTAGGAGAAATGAAATGAGTACCAATATTCTTTAAGATTCAATAAGAAATGCTAGTAGGTTGTTGATCTTCCCAAGCTGCCAGCAGAGAAATCTTAGGATCTTGTATTTAACTGTCTTCTGGGAGTACATCTCAGAGACCTACACAAAAGCACTGGCAGACTGAAAAGCAAATCTCAGTTATGGGTGAACTGTAGTTTATCTGCAAATGTTTAGGCTCAAGGTGATACAGACCCGACCTCAGAGCTTATCTGTAATTTTTATGTATCTCAGCCAGGGTAAATGTTTGTGTGTAATACGTGCTAGCTTGAGAGAATGAGCCTGTCACTCACTACATTAAACGCCACTGAAGACAAGTTAATTTCCTAGGGTGGATACTTAACATCACGAATATATACAGCACCTGAATCTATTGTTTTCCACCACCAAAAAGACAGCAAAACACTTCCTCCAGCTGCCTAAGATTTCACAATACAAGGAAGAAAAAGCCTTGAAGATTTTCTCCAAACGAGAGTATTTCTCCTATTCAAGGAGCACAAACTAAACCAACTGAATAAAAATGTTAGCTCTTTCCCTGGGACCTCAGCATTGAAATAAACAAAAGAATCTACTTTATTGCATCAAGTATCAAGCTGAAGGTAGAGCGAAAGCGCTCCTCTTTTGGTACTGCAGACTTAAAAATTTGTGTAGTAGCTAGAAGTTTTGAGAAGAAGCAGCCCTCAACATTTCCCATAAGTAACCAGAAGCTGTGCGGATTTAAGGGAAAGAAGCCTGATTGTCGGACATGGGGTCCAGTTACTGTACACGAAGTCTCGGGGGATATCTACAATGATAATGTGCTGTCACACTCTGAAGATACTGGAATTGGCTACTGACCGGTCCAATTCCTTAGGCGCCCTAACTCATACCCTACTGCAATGCCACCCCCCACACACACACACACCCTGACATTTAAAACAAACAAACACTAGATTTAAACAGTCTTCTGCCAGGAATGGTCCTGCTAGCCAAGTAATGAGAAAAATTCTAGATTCAGTTTACATTCACACCTCCAAGTCCTTTCTGGCCTTTAATTTAGAATTAAGAATTAGACTTGCCATTGGAAGCTGAAAGCGCTCCCAATCCCCCAAGACGGCTACTGCCTCCGTTTCTACAGACGGTCATTGCAGCGGGATCTGGAAGTTTCCCTACCTGGATGTTGGGCTCGGCTTTTCTGCCGCTGTTCCCAGCTACAGGACGCCTCTGGCCGCGGAAGACGCGGCTCATACAAAATTGAGTCTTCCTTATTTGTTTCCATCCATAATTGATGGGGAGCTGAGAGCATAACACGTCTCCGGACCAAGCCCTTGCCGACTGGCTAAGACCCTGTCCAAGGCGCTTCGGTGAATCATTTCCAGCCAGCAAACAAAGCACGCAAAGTTGCGGGGGAGAGTCCCGGAGCCTGGCGGGTGGGTGCTCACAGTCTCTGCGTGGACAGCCAGTGACTCCGATCTCCCAGGCTGTCCCTGCGTCCTCCGGGCCAAGGCTGGCCGGGCGGCCAGGGTTGCACTGCCGGTGGGCTGGAGGTTCCGAGCCCCGCAGCGAGGAAGGCGGGATAACCCTGATGGTGTGTGGGGCAGCGCCCAGCTGGCCCTGCCTGGAAGAAAGTTTTCCTCGCAACCCGGGGTGTCTTTTCTTCCCTTAGGGGTGCGCCCTGGAGGAGGGGTGCGACTAGGAGGAGGGCCAAGCCGCCCGCCCCGCCCCCCAGGCCGCCCACCGGCCAGCTGGGACCGGTCAACTAGACCTCCCCAGGCGCCTCGTGCACCGCTGGAGACCGAGAGGCTTGGGAAAGCAATGAACTCCGGTGGAGATACGACACTACACCCACGCAAACACACGCGCCCGCACACAGCTGTGCTGCAGGCTCGGGGTCCCACCCCCATCACTCACCCAGAGCGTCAGCGGAGCTTCGGAGACCGTCTTACCTCTCATGGGGAAGTCTGCTTTAAAAGGCAGACAAATAAAGCTTGTCACGATCAAACGGAAAAGCCGATCAAGGCAGTGTGCAGAAAGAGCAATCCCTCGGTCTCGGGTCTCGCCTTGCGATCTATCCCGAAACTCGCCAGCTCCAGCCCTGACGGCGGCGGCTGCGGCGGCGGCGGGACCCAACGCGAGCAAAACAAACCGCTGCCCTGCAAATGGTGTAATTCGATCCATCTCCGAGTCGCTCCCCGAGAGCCCGGCTCCCTCGCCGCTCTGCAGCTCCCAACGCGGCCAGCGCCGCCCAGAGCCCCACGCGCGCCGCGGCCTCGACCCTGATGGCCGCCGCGTCCCTGCTCGCGCTCGGCCGCGCGCCCAGGCTCTCCCACCTTAGCGGAGCCGCTCCTCCCGCGCCTCCTGGAGCCGGGTCGCCCAGCTGGCGCCGCCTCTGTAGCCTGCAAAGCCGCCTCTCCCTTCCCTCCTCTCCCTTCCTCCAGGCGCCCTCACTACTCTCCCAGCCGCCCCCAGACGTCCTGAGGACAAATCGCTGCAGCCCAGTGGTGCCATGGGTGCAGTTGTAACCCGAACTTTCAGTCTTAGTTTTCTAGTCTAAGATTTATTTTTGAGCTCATTCTTGCAAACCCCCCTCCCCCGTTTATCTTTATAACCACTAAGCAAAACAGCTGGGAAGAAGCAATCAAACATAGTTGTATCTTTAGAAAATACAGAAATTGCCTACTAAAATCTTATTTCCACTTTGAATGAAAGCCATTCAGTACAGTATAATTTTGCAAGCTAATGAGCCGGTTTTACAGGCAAGCGTTTCGTTTAATACGTTGTGGGAGAAATGAAAATGTCCTTGAAGCGACATCATTTAAGATGGGCTGTCATAAATGAAATAAAAGAATCATATATTCCCAAACAAGAGGATCTTAATTTAAAGTTCATAAGAACGGACTATGCTTATTAGTTTGCAATCTAATCATGTATCACTTAAGGGTTCTAACTGGCTGGAATCAACTGTGGTGCCCCCGGTAAAAGAGAGCATTTCCGCCGAAGTTTTGGCTTTCGCTTGAGTGTGGTTAATTACCGTGGAAAGAGAGTCGGGCCACGCTAGAGGCATATTCTTGTCCACGTTTCTTCCTGCTTTCCTCCCGCACACAGATATATGTTTACATTTAGGAGGAATATGCCCTGGAGTTGAAATGGAACTCCAAAAAAGACATGCCAGTTAACACTTGGTAGCCAAAAGCAAGCCCAAAGAGAAAGGGAAGCCTTTTAAAATGCAAGCTTTTCCCGCTGTCTCTCCTATTACAAGAAAGGGGTAGGGGGCGGAAAGAGCAGCGTCTTTTGTTGCCTGGTTGGCTGGTGTTTTCTAGTTGCGCTGGGCTCTGACATCATTGCAAGTTACTTGGCAGTCAGAACCCTCCCCTAGCCAACTTCTGACCCAGAAAGCTGTGGCTGTTTCCTGGCCAGTGGTCATTTCTTGCTTTCTGCCGTGCAAGCAGAGGGTCCTGAGCACTGCATGAAGATGAAGGGGGAGGGGAGTGTACTTGGTTGGTGAGCAAACAAGTCATCAGCCACCGCTGTAAGTTGTCCCATGTTCACAGTAGCAGCTAAGGTTCAGATTCCTGATTAACTCAGCACCCCAATCTCACTTAGTACCTCAGGCTGGCTGGCCCGGAACTAACGAATTGTTTAGAGCAAACTGCCTTCAAACTTGAGAAAAACCTGCTTCAGCCTCTGGAGTGTTGAGATTACTAAGGGTGAGTCAACAACACCTGAATCACAACACCTGAGCCACAACACCTGCTTAGATTGGCTTCCTGTACCCGTAGGCAGGGTTAGAAGGACAAATACCTAGAAATGACAGTTTTACCCCAGACTGAGTCCTCAAATCCAGGGATCTCAAGGAATAATTGTTTGCTGGGTGCTGGAGAATATACTGATGGGCTTTTGGGAACCACGAATTACATGTTTTCACTCTAAATATCAGTCTGGACCTTGGAGTTATTCTTGTATTTGCTCTGCTGGAGGCCAAGAAGCCAGAGAATGGCTTGGGAAGAAAGGTCAAAGCCTACTCTGGAGGGTTGGATGCTCTTTATTTGGTCTTTAGTGGAAAGAGATCCCAGCAAACCATTCCGATAACTGCCACTGCTGTGGTTCATCCGATTTCGCCCTTACTGTTGACTTTGTATCATTCAACTCTTTAACCCCGTTGACTTCTGCCATTTCTCCATTCTTCCCACCCTCCCTATGCTCTAGGCGCTAATGCTGGCTGGATATTCAAGTGTCCAACAGAGCACACTCTCATGGTGTTTCTGCTTTCTGTGGTACTCTATAAGGCTGCTCATCTTCATTTCTAGTTACTTGATTGAACAGCAATTGTTAAGGTGTCAAATTTCCCCCATCCTGTAAAAAACCTTTGTATGGATCTGAGTGACTGTCTTCTGTGCTCCAAAATGTTATTCATCTTAGGATATCTCCCAATTGAACACAGCTGAATGGAGGACGGTTCTTGCCTTCCTTGCCTGTATAGGCCTGATGCCTAGCACAGGGATGCACACTCAGTGAGTACTTGTGGAACAGGTATGACGCTGGAGTCTGCAACATTCTCATACTCTCTTCTGGGCCAGATAAGAAAGGATTGTCATTGCTATATTATATAAACTCCCTCCCCCACATAGTAACAACTTCCTTATTTTGTGTCCCCAAGATCTCACAGTGCCACTGAGAATACTTGTTAAATGTTTGTCAATAAGTGAATAGAGGCACTGGACTCTTTTCTCATGTTCCCCACCCCAACTTTGAAGGCTAGATCCTATCTGGTTAGCAAATATACTTTAGTATTCCCAGCATGCTTTTCCCATCAATGATAAGTAATAACCCATTTCCAATTCAATTGTAAATATAATAGCTATCAAGAATCTACAAAAAAAATCTTTGTGTATGATTCTCAGTAAAATGTCTCAATCATCAGTTAGTATAGTTCCTTAACCATTACAGCTATTAAACAAATACCATGCTTAACATATGCCAAGATGTTCTAAGCACTTAAAAAAATATTAGCGAGCAGCAATTCTATGAGGCAAGTACTATTATTAACACCATTTTAAAGACTAGAAAACTGAAAAAAAAGGGAGATTTTAGTGATTTGGTTAATGTCACACCTGTAACTAGGATTTGATGTTCACTTTCATGAGGTCTGAATAGCAATCGATAAGAATGAAATTTTTGGAACTATGCATTTTGCATTCAAAGCCAACCACTTCCTAGTAGATTTGTGATTGGGATAATTTATTTAACCACAGAAGGCTTCAGTCTCCTTATTTGCAATACAAATGCAATACAAATGTGGCAGACAGTACATTATAACACATGTATGTCCTGTGTAGCATCTTCCCAGGAGTACAGCAGCAGGCCATGCTTTTCTAAGGCAGTGCAGTCTTAGGATGCTTCAGAACCGGGTGGGAAACTTAAGCCAAACTTACAGTACAGGACGCAATGGGAGTGTTATAAATTTTTGTTCACTTCTACATGATATGTCTTTTAATTCAGCTGTGCATACGATCATCCAACTGATAGAAACACCATTTTGTATGAATTTTCAAGAATAACATAGAGTAGGATATAGAATCCCATGTTTTAAAATATAAATATGAAGGTATTAGAGATTCAAAGAGAGAGACATTTTCTCTGATGACTTCAGTTTGGAATGCACATACACTATTCCTTGCATTCACACATTATAGGAAATGCTTTTGTGGCAAGGAATTGCTTTCAAAACTAATCTAAGCTCTCTCTGACATGACAAATCATTAATAATATAGATCCACATCTCTGCATCTGCATACTCGCAGCTGGCCTCCTTGTGTCAAGAGTTTGCATATGAAAGTGACTCTGCCAAGATATTTCATTTTAATGAAAAATATTTATCATGGTAAATCTTAAGCTTGAAGATTTTACTGACATAATTCATTTCTATTGCTATGTTCTATGCTGGTGCAGCACATAGCCATAGCTATATTTGGAATATTAAGAATGTGCTTTTTAAACTTATTTTGATTCCTACTCTACCTTAGCATGAATATTTTCTGCCATTCGCTCTGTGTAAAGAAAATGCACTATGCATTGTTGGAAATAATCATTAATTACTTATCAACTTTTACTAATGCCTTTAGAGGGGGTCACTGTATGGACATACTATTAGGTCCTTTGAATACAGATGAAAGATCAGCACATGCACCATTATGTCTGAACATTATGTGCATCCTATCATTCATACAATTGCTCTGAGCCATTTGTGAGCTTAGGGGAAAAGACATATTTAAACCCATGGATATCTATAATGAAATAAACCTCACTGTTTAAGCAACAAGTGTCTGCATTAGGGTCACAGGATTGTGTTTCTCCAGAGCTCTTCAGCATAACCAGACTATATATAGAAAAAAAGTGGCTGGCCATTAGAGGTGCAAAACGTGATTCTTTGCCAGAAGCCACTAGAGCCACCTACTGGCTAAAAACACAACAGAAAACAAATAAACAAACCAGAATAGGATTCTGGGTAATTTATATCTTTCCAAATAAAGACTCTCCAAATGCATGCTTTGTTTTCTTTGTTTTGCTTTTCAGTCAGGGTGTACAATAGATAGTTTACTAACATCAAATATATGGAGTTATTACAAATTACAAGGCTAAAATGTGAGGGAGGGAAGACATTTCATATTGGGGACTGGAAGAAATTGATACTCTGCTATAAAAATCAATAGTAAGCCTTATTAGTGTTCAGCTGTAATGATAGGCTTGTTCAAAATTCCCAAAGCTCAGTTAAATGCTGATGCAGTGGCAAGCTCCATCAGCTCCCTCTCTACCAGGAATTTAAACCTGTGCTTGGGATACTGCATCACTGAGCCTGAAGTGATGCAAATGAGGGGCAGGCTGGCACACTCTGCTCTGGCCATTTACGGGGATCTACAGACATGGCTGTAAAGGGTCATAGGAGAAACACAGTGTGTCTAAGTTTTGGTGTCATAAAGTAATTTGTCCACAGGTTCCTTGACCTGGAGATACCTATGGCCTTTATTTATTTATTTATTTATTTATTTATTTTTTAAAAAAACTTTATTTATTCATTTGCCTTGGTGCCTGGAACTGGAACTACAGACAGTTGTTAGCTGCCATGTGGGTGCTGGGAATTGAACCCGGGTCCTCTGGAAGAGCAGACGGTGCTCTTAAACACTGAGCCATCTCTCCAGCCCCCTACCTATGGCCTTTAAATCTACTGTTGGGTACTAATCTACAAGGCAAACCACGACAGACTTGTACATTTTTATGACAAAATGTTCTTACCAGGTTGATCTCAGCTACCAAGCTTCATTTAAACATTAATGATTCATTTCACTATTGTGTTGGCAAGTTCTGTGTCAGCTGTCTGAACTCACATCTTTAAGAAAGTCTAAAAGGGGGACTTGAAGAAAATCCCATGTTACAAAAGAAAACAAACAAGCCAGCTGAAAGGCTTCTGGAAAGTTCTTAACAAAAATAGTACAAGCCCTGGCTTTGACTACTGACCTGTTACAGTTACACCAGCGGTTCACTTTTCAAGTCTTATCTCAGACTTGTCTCCACAAGTGTGTGCACATTTTAGGATTTTCCTCTGGGTTCTTGTTCGAAAGCTTTATGACTTCCTTTACTATATTAAAAACTTTGGAATTATGCTTATAAACTACTCCAATATGCTCTGAATTTCTGGGTGATAATTACAAAATAAACAGATTCATTTCTCACCACAAGTTTTAATTAAGAATTCTAGTTACATGATTATTCACTAATGACTAATACCTACTCAGTACCCAGACACACTATTAAATATGTTGACTCAAAAGCATATTTTCTAAAGACAGTTCCCATGGATCTGTTTCTCATTTGTAAGCCATCAACCTTGGTAGCTGTCATATTAAAACAAAAGGACAAGCTTTATTTTCTAAATCAATATAGGTGGGAGATTCGGAAGACAAGGATAATTTATGATTGCTGGAAATAATTTGACAGGAAATGTTAATAAGCCATGATTTCAGCTTGTTGTGACTATTGGGTAAATTCTGTGTTTTACTTTTGGTCAGATCAAACTAAACTGAACCTTTACTTATACAAGGGGTCCACAGAGTAGCTTATTTGAAAACATGGCCCCAGTCTGGGCTCCTGATCCTTAAAGATATCTGCCTTCCAACCTAGTGAGGAGACAGCTTGGTTTTGATTTATTTGCCAGCTTTTATGCTGAAGTGCAAAAAATATAAACAAGAAAGTAATCTATTTTTGATAACAGGTAAATATGCAGCCTGTGGGGGAAAGATGTGGTATCTTTAGAAACTACAGATAGACTTAACCCTTTCATATGAAACCACTAGGAACACAAAAATGCCCAGAATCAGTGAGTTCTAGGTGTTGAATGGCAAAATGTTTCCTGGGGAGACACAACACTTGTCTACTCATTCCAGATAGGGAGCCCTTGATAGACCAAAGTACACATACAGCCAAAGTTCAACTTGCTGAGCCAATGAGTTTTATTAGGGTTATGTACACTAACACCTGTGAGGCATCCCTTACAGGAGCAGAGGACTCAAAGACAGCTGCTATCACCAAAGTCCACCCCTGCAAGGTAACAGTTTATAGTACACTCCATATTCTGTATGCAGTTCAGCAAGTTGGAGAGTGTCCTTCCCATGTGCCTCAGTTGGTCCAAATCTTTTCCAGTCCTCTCAATCCTGCTGGTTTCTACTTCTTCCAGGCACCTGGACTGGTGTGAGAGTCTTTATTGCAATTTGTATTGCTTACTCTGGAAAGGAGGTGCCTAGTGAATCTGATCGATTTCAGGGACCTCCAGAAGCTATTTTTGAGTTGTTTCTGTTCCTGTTTAAACTGTTACTCAACACTAGGGGAACAGGGACCCTACCAAACAAAACCACAGTCTTTGCAAAATCTAAGAATTCAGAAAGACTGGAAGGAAAGAGGATCACTCATTCATTCTTGCATGTATTCATCTCACCGTTTGTTATTAATAGCAGCAGTCTGCTTTGTGTAAAGCGCTGTGCTGAGATAAATGAGAAACAGCTTACATTCAGACAGCAACTGAAAATTTGAAAAGCAGTTTTATCATTCAGAATCCTGGCAGGGAACAGATGGCATACTTGACTTGGGTAATTCGAGGAGCTGTTTGTGAAGGTGAAAGTGGGGTGTTGGAAGAACACGGGGCCAGTTACCCTAGGGCTGTTCTATCCTCAGTGTCCAAGGAGTCAGGAAAGAAGGCAGTGAGCAGAACCTGAAGTCACAGAAGCAGACGTGAGCCCTGCTAGAAGCACCGACCTTCAGCAAAAGAACTCTGCCAGCCTGAGGTAACCTGTGTTGGGTCACCCTCTCTGGTCCCCCACTGTGCTTTTCATTGGTTCAGCCTCACTGGAAGCCAGAAGGCAAGAAAGTCACTGATACCTTCCTTAAACTCAATCTCCTCCTCCTGAGAAGCAAAGTCAAGAAAAAGAGTTTGACAGTAGGTCTGGTGGAACAAATAGAAAGTCATTTTATTTTGGTCTTTGTAGTTTGCAGAGGAGAACACTCAGCTAAGGAGACAGCTTGCTGTAAGCAGGTTACAAAGCAGAGTCACATCTGGAAACAGACTGCTGATGCAATTCTGAGCTTATCAGGTTCCTCTACTCTCTGCCCTTTGAACTTCCTTATTACAGGTATATCATCAGACTACCTTATTAACATATTTTATCACTTGCCTCTGTAGGAGAAGGAACTAAGCCTTTTTGTCATTACTGTCTTGAACACTGGCTGGGCCAGGGACCCTGGAACTTTTGATAGATGGGATAATTGTAAGGGTTTCTAGCTAGTAGCAGCTTCAAGTTAAACGTGCTAGTCCAATAACCCAGCATGGCGCAGGGTGAGATAAGAATTCCGGGCATGTAGCTGCCATGTGATCATGTGGCCAACCCAATATGGTGCCTGCAGCATAGAGCATGAACAGAGGGCACACTCCTACACATCACTATGTAAATCCATAGTTCTATTAAAAGGAGACACTACGTGAAAGTCTGTCTCTTTCTCTTCTGCTTCTGTCCCCGGTACCTGTTCCACAATTGCCCTAAATAAACTCTAGTGTGACATCTGGTAATGTGTATCTGATCTCACATGTGAAACCAACAATAGTAAGTGAGAGAGTGAGCACCCTAGCTGGGCAGGAGGCTATGAATAAGCAGACCAATATTACAGGATAAATGTAGTGGACATAAATAATAGTGAAGGTTAGAAAAGACTTTAGGACAGGGAGGACTCCTATGAGTGAATGAGTGAAGCCCACTGAGGACAGACATCAGGGATGCAGTTCATAGCACAGGAATTACATAAGGGACAATGGGACACGGGAAAGTGAAAGAGCATGGTGGATTTGGGGCTTGCACATGATCCCTGGGAAAAACTAGAGTACACATGGATTGTCTGTGTCTGAACTGCCAGGTGCTGACCTTTGAATGTTTTCTTGGGTATTTAGACAACAGATACATTTTTGAGGGCATAAATGGTCGTAGTGATCTTGGGATGCTAGAGCTTTGAAGAAAGCATTGCCCAAATGCTTCTCACATGGAGCTCAAGCCAAAGGACAGAGCTTTGAGAGGTGAGAGTGCTTGAAGAAGGATCTTGGTTGTCTCTTCAGGAATGAACACCTTCAGTGGAAGTGCAGCCTGAGAAATGTAGGAATGCCCAATAGAAGCCACACCTAGTCATGGAATGCTTAGTTGAACTCCAGGGAGGGGCAAGGGAGTTTTCCCTAAGCTTCCTCAGCCTGTTTGATCTAAGAAAAATTAAATTATTATGAGTGAGGTTGACATAGACACATAAAGCAGAACATATTTGCATAGGAGGGAAAGTGAGTTTTGTTTGAAGTAGATCTCAAAGTGCAAGCATGTCTGCCATTATAGATAGCCAGCAGGACACTGGAAATAAAGATGAGGATGATACTGATAATAATACCAACTGTCATTATCATTATTATAGCCAGTGGATCTACATTCTAGGGTAATAATAAGATCTCAATAGGCCAAATACAGATGGAAACTAAAGACATTGAGTTTTTATCCAGTCATGTAGGTGAGCCTATCCAAGTTCCGTGTTTTAGAATGCTTAGAATGCTCAAAGTGCCTGGACAAATAACTCTTCCGCCTCCACACCCCTGGACTCTGTCACCCACTTGCAAGCCCTGTGAGAAGAGCTAGGGCCTCATTCCTGCTCACAGCTTATACACAGGCAAAGCAGGCCTGCTGGCACATTGCATTTTCTCTACTATCTTCCTAGCTGACAGTGAGTGGCATGCTTCAGCTTGACACAGAGAAGAGAATTCCAGCATTCTGTTGGAAATTTCTAAAACTTTTTGTGAAACTGTCCAAATCCATTAGTCTAGAAAGACTTTGGGGACTCTTGTTCCCTAATATGGTATAATTGAGGAAAATGTGGCTACAATTAATTTGCTTAACCATTATCATTCATGTAGAATTAAGAAACCTCAGGCCACGATCATTAGCACTTGCTTCAAAGACCTCAGGGAATTTGGAAAAAGATTCAGCTCAGTGGCTTCTTTGACTTTTCTTGGGCAACATGCAGATCTCTATTTTAGTTGATTGAAGGGATGGAATGGAGCAGTAGAGAACGGCTCACTTCAGGATGATAAGAAGAAGCAGGGGCAGATGCCATGAGCACTGGGGTATCACTTATTGGCCAGGCTGAGCTTAGAAGCAGTAGTCACTTAAGAGAATCACATGAATATCTATCTGATTTATTTTTGATTTTTGAGACAGGGCCATGTTATATTGCCCAGACTTGTTCTCTGGTATTCTCCTGCCTCAGCATGATGAGTGTCTGAAACTCTAGGTATGTCACTAGACCTGACTTTCCTCTTCTTCTGCATCCTGTGAGCATTTCTAAACCTCTTACATAGTGTTCTTCTAATGTGGGGTGTGAGGCAGAGACTCAGAGTGGAAAGGAAAGAAAATGAGAAATGTAATCAAATTTAATGGTACATTTCCAAAAAAAAAAAAAGAGAGATAAGTCTATCTGTCCTCTCAATTTCTGGCTTGTAGATGCTGACATTGCCAGGAAATTCTGCTTCCCTTTCCCCCTTTCTGCTTTACTATTTGGCATTAGTGAGAGGAGAAATAAAATCGATATAAGTACTTGTTAATTTCATAGAAACCGCTTCAAATTACATCGAATGTCATAGAATGTATGCTTAATTATATAAGCAACCTTTGCATTAGAAACCTCACTTTATTACCCTCCCATAAACATTTTATGAATCCGTTTAGTTTATGGTTGAATTAAGAGGAACTGAGAAGCAGGGGTGAACTACAGAGATCCTTCCCTTGTACTGTAAACTCATTCCATTAGAACTATGATTTAGTGCTATGAATAACCAAGTGATTCAAAGCAGAGACGGGACAAATCTATACTTTCATTATTTAGTCAAATGTTCGAAAAGCAGCATTTGGCTTTTAATGAATATTTAATATGTCGAGGAGCTCACCCTGAGATCTGGGTGATTGCAGCAGGGACTGAATTGGCATATGGTCTCCTGAGTTCTTTCTCCTCTTTTGTCCCTTTGATATTTCTTAAGTCGCCAAGAGAAGGCAGAACCCCACAGCAACAGCTTTTACTCAGAAAATCCCCCATCTTTTCCCCACCCCCAGGGCTTAGGAATTGAAGATTAGGAAGAGGATACCCAGACTCCACTGAGTCCCCACAGTGGAGGACTGCTTTTGGACTTCATCCTCAGAGTGTACCTATGCTGCAATGGCTTCTCTGAGGCCCAGTGGTCCCCACAAATTGCTGGGAGGACTGGGTGGAGAGCCATTTCTATACCAGCAGCACAGACTTTGGTCCTGATTCAAGTACTTCCTCACATCTTTTGTGGTTGCCTCAAGGCCTGTGGAAGGGAGCACCAGGACTTCCAGGCAGACTGGTCCAAGGTGATACTGCACTGTATGGGAATACAGACAGGAAGCTGCTGTGTTAATAGGACTGTCTGGTGTGGGGGGAAATGGAAGCATTAAGTAATACACTTAGGAACACATGAATTTTAGTCCCTGTCAAGAAAACCATGATGTCTAAAAAAATCATTTGTAATTTAATTCTGTATATATATATGTATATATTAAAGTAAGTATCAAGAAAATAGGCTTTGGATTTTCACTTGTTGTGTCTTTGAGGTCTAATAATGACATGTTTCAGCTTGTCAGGACTACTTCCCTTGGTCATCGTGATTAGGAATGAAGCAAATGCTTGTGAAAGCAACTAAGTTTTAAGAGAGGAAACTCTAAAACTTTATATAAAGACCAGTGTTTAATCTGTGGCCTTGCCAGAAGTCTTGGGATATTTTGTAAGATTGTATACACTGTGCTAGTCACCCTCCTTCCCATATGCCAAGTACCTACAGCTCAGACTTCTGTCTTGTTTTCTGACTACTACTGCTGTGTGATCCACTCTTATGTTGTCTTTTGTAGGCTCTTCATAGCCTCCAGTAGTGGGTACTGGTCAACACAAGCCTGGTTCTGCTTACTGGGACTCAGAACCTTGCCCCTGTATTCTCTTACTGAACAGGTAGTACAAGTGATAATTCAGATTACAAGAATGTGAATGTACCTCTACTGACACACAATCTGTAAATGCACCTTGTGTTTTTCTATGGAACTAGAGTAGGTAATTGGCCACATATAACTTTTTCAACAAAACTGTAGCTATTAAAAATCAGTTGCTACTGTCATTTAATATTATTTTGAGGTGCTAGGTAATGTAATTAAAAATAAGGCAAAATATAAATATGAAAATTTGCAAACATTGTAATGTTTTGAAAGGTGAAATGGGTCTGGCATTGTTAGTAGTGCATAAAATAATATGAAAGTTCTTATCTTTCTTTTAAATATTTTATTTTCATTATCTCCCCCTCCCTTGAGTGTGTGTATGTGTGTGTGTATACATGTGAGGACAGGTGGTCAAGGAGCCCGGAAGGAGAGGTCAGATTCCCTGGAGCCTAAGTTATAGGAAGAGAGCTGCCTGGTGTGGATACTAGGGATTGAACTCTGCAAGCACAGTCCATGTTCTTAACCATTGAGCCATCTCTCCAGCCCTGCCTGAAAACTGCTATCTTTGCTACATATCTCATAAACACACAAGCATTGTAGTAACATATAATGGACAAAATAACCCCTTTAAAAAGGAAATCAAGTATAAAGTATGTGAGGGTAAACTTGGAAAGAGTTGTGAGGATGTAAATGAAGACTGTGATGGTGTCCTTCAGAAGAATGAAGCACTGATGATGCCACTGAGTCCCTGACTTTCCCTGGGCTAAAGCATCAGTCCATTGAAACCTTCCATCACCCCTAGGTCCCTAAGTTCAATGTCATTGTAATTACTCTATGACCTTTGGTGAAGATATAAAAGGCTGCTTTGAAAAATTTCAGACTGCATTATAGTATGAGTTTAAAAAATTCTGAGGGAGAGAGTAATTCTTGGTTCTTCATGTAACTATATACACTTTAAAGCTACCACAATTAAATTTAGTGATGGAAGGGGGAGGGGCACTGGAGTCAGGCAACAAAGACAATGCACAGATAGATACATGTGTATTATTATTAAATGACATATGATATGAATTAAAATTATGATTATGTTAGTATTTCAATCAAAAAGGAAAGCTAATTATTGAATAACCAGTTTGATAAATGGCTTATCTGCTTGGGGGTGTGTGTGCAAATGCTAATATTCTATTTCACACTTCATCATTAAAAAAATATTCTGATGACCCAACCAGCTAAGATTTAAAAAGATCCTATAAGAAAAGTGAATGTTTCCACAGGTGTGGAATAGCAAAGGGTCTCTAAATATGACATAAAACAAAATAGCATGGTGAAAATGCATGTTTTAATTATAAGAATATAAAGCTTTTAGTCTGCTGTGATGGCACACATCTTCAGTCTGTAGCCTTTAGGGAAGGAATTCAGGCTGCTTTCTGAGTTCAAGGCCAACCTGATCTACAATGAGAGTTCCAGGACAGCCAGAGCTACACAAAGAAACACTGTGTTCCACCCTGGCCACAATAAAAATGTATGTACTATACAAAACAAATGTTAATATGGCAACTAGAAATCATTTTAAAGACCAATGCACTGTTTACAGACAGTAGCTGTACAGAGCAACAATTCACTTATCAAAAAGTTGGTGCTTCATTGTTTTCCAGTGATGGGGATGAACTCAGGGCTTCACTCAGGCACTGCCAGTGTCTTATAAAGGAATGCCACCTCCAGCCTCAAATTCACCCTTTTAAACTGTACAAGCCAATGCTGCTTTGTATGTTAGAGTTGGGGGTCTGTCATCACAACCTAACTTCAGGTATGCGTTCATCGTCACACACAGGAACTCAGTGTGCACAGCCCTGAGTTCTTGTTTGCCTTCCCCTTGGCTAATCTCTGTCTCTATAGCTTTGTCTTGCTGGACTATTTCAAGGATATTGATCCATATAATATGTGGCCTCTCTATGACTGACGCCTTTCACTTAGCGTAGTGTTTTCATAGTTTATCTGCATTGTACACATGTCAGTACTTCATTTCTTAATGTTTAAATAAAGTTGTTTTGAATGGACATGCCACATTGAATTTACATTACCATTCACAAAGTGTTGGGCATTTGGGTAATTTCTACTTTTTGTCTATTAGAATTAATGTTTATATAAATATTTGTATGAAAGTTTTTGTATGGATAGATGGTTTTTACATTTTTTTGGATGTATAATTATGAGTGGAGTGTGTGTGTGTATGTGCATGTGTGTGCGTGCCTGATACTGCTATAGGTCATATTCCTCTCTCTCTTCACCTTATGTTTTGAGACATGATCTCTTATGGAACTGGAGTTTAATGTTTTGGCTGGGCTAACTGGCTGGCCAGAAAACCCTCAAGATTGCCTGTCTCTCCCTGATCCCAGCCCTGGGGTTACAGGCATGTGGTTCCATGTCTAGATATTAATGTGCATGCCGAGATCATAACCCAGGTACTCATGCTTGGAAAGCAAACCCCTCACATCTCATCAGCCCCTATTAGTGGAATCCTATGATAATATTTATGTTTAGGATTTGCAAGAACTCTCAAATACATGAATAGCCTAATTGTGCCATAACCTCACCATCACTTTCTCTTGCCCGATTAGAATATCACATTATCTATCATGTGCTTATTGACATTTTAGGTATCTTCTTTAAAAACATGTCTATTTTATTATCTATTTTATGACTATGGTATTTGTATTTTCTTGTTGAGTCTTTTGAGCTTTTTATATATTATGAATGCAAGTTTCTTATTTTTGCAAGATTTGCAAGGGTCTTTCCTATTACTTGGCTTCTTTTCAGCACTTACCCCTTTTTATTCTACTCTGCTCCCTCATTTGATCTTTCTTTTCTTCCTCCCTCCTTTTCTTTTGAAGTATTTTCATTTTGCTTTCTTCAGAAACCAAATATACAGAACATTTCATGTTCATCATTTTACATAATTAAGGGAGAGAATAAAAATATGTATTTATATTTATTTGCAAAGGTATTGAGAGCTGTTAGGTAGATACAAAGAACTGTGTTGAGATGACTAACATTGAGGAAAGTATGGCTGGAGATGGAAGTCGTATTCTTTAGTGTGTCTTTCTTTACAGTGACTTGAGTTTTTGAACCTTGAATATATAATTATCCTTCAAAAATATTCATAAATTAAAAGTTCTGTGTGTAATATGATTTTAAAATTTAAATTCATATAAATGAGAGATTATTCCTTTATAAGTAAAACCAAACTGTTTACCTGCTACATTTGTTCTGTCTGGTTCCTCACAGCCTTGACAAGCCTTTGCGTCAATACTAGAAAAGGGTATAGACCTGCCCTGCAACACAACAGCCCGGATGCGGGCAAGCCAGGATCTGAAGTCCATCCTTTATTTGATCTCAGTCCAGATCTTTGTACAATGGAAGCAATTCTTTGTGTTTTCTTGATGATGCCTTTGAAGCTTCAAACTCTTCGTTTGAAGTTGTTTATTTGGCTTGTAGGTTATTATCTCCATTTTTTTTTTTTTTTTTGGTTACTGTACTTTTTAGACAGGATTTTATATATTTTAGGCTGGCCTCAGACTTGCTATACTACTGAGGCTAGTCTTAAATTCCTTCCTCTCCTGCCTTCACCTCCCAAATACTGAGAGAGTACAGGGGTATAGTTCCATACCTGGCTTGATGGCAGTACTTCTGATGTCATATCTAGGAAGCTATGAAGGTCATGAAGCTTTACTCATGTATTTCCAATATGAGCAGATGACTCTTATGTGTTGGTCTTCAATCCATTTTGAGTTAATGTTTTGTGAGGTAGTGGCTTGAGTTTATGGTCTTGCATGTGAAAGGATTGATATTGTTAGTGTATTCAGAGCACTTTAATAAGAAAAGTACAGTATGCCAATAAAAAAAAAAATGGACAAATGGTGTTGGACAAGCAATTTCAACTAACCTGTGAAGAGATATTAACTATAGTAATAATCAAAATACAAATTAAAATGGTAAACTATCATTTACATTCAATGAATTTAGTGGGAAAATTTACCACTTACAGGGATTATATGTATGTAAATGTTGTATGTTAATTTTGTGGTATGGAAAAAAGTACACTTTATATTGATATAAAAATAAGCTATAGAGAAATGATATTATCCTATATGTAGGCATTTTTCAAAATTAATGTCACCCAAGGATGCATGTGAGTATATGTTGTGTTCATGTGCGCATATGTATATGTACAATGCGTGTGCATGTGTGAATGTGTATGCATATGTGTATATGAAGTATGTGTATGTATCTGCATGTGTATATATGATGTGTGTGCATGTTGTATGCATACATATATAAAGTTAATGTGCATATGTGTATGTGTATGCATATATGTATGTTGTTTGTGCATGTGTATTTATATGTATGTGTATGTTATGTGTGCATGTATTTCCATATGTGTGTATGTCTATTCATGTGTTTGTATGATCTGTGTGCATGTATATTCATGTGTGTATGATGTGTGTGTGTTCATGTATTCATGTATGTGTAAGGAGGAAAGTCTTTTCTATGTACTCCCTTACAAACTGTGATTTTTTTTCATTAAGCTGTAATTAATTCTATTTTCAGAAAAACTTATTAAACTTTCTAAAATGTTCTAAAATAGTCTTCATACTTGATTAAAAATATATATAGACACATATGTACATAAAAACATTCCATTTCTTCTTGCCTTGAAAAGATAAAGAAATAGACCATAATTTAGAACATTATTTTAATCTTTCCTATTAACTTGGCTATTTTCAGGAACTGAGTGTGGTGTGCTTGTGCATGCTTGTATATGTCAGCATTCATCTGTGAATTCTTTGGTAAGAATTATCTGGGTAATTCTATTGATTTTATACTTTCCTCTATGTTGGTACCAATTCAAAGCAGAGAAACCATCTCTCACATGCATTATTTTTCTCTGCATGACTTTCTGGAAACTCACAAAATGGATTGCAGCATAATGGTATCTTTTCTCATTTCCTACCAGAATACTGACATACACAGAAGTTCATATATCTGACCAAAATGTGTTCTGTTACCGATATATGATATACATAACAGTTATAGTCTGTCATAAAGTCAAATAAATAAATGTATCTGTTGTATTTAAACAGCAAAATTACATTTAATGTCCTATAAATATTTTTATTGATTATATAGAGTTCCTCCAAAGTATTATAAAAGGAATGTATAGCCTATAAGGATTCAATTCTACCATGCCATAAATTACAATTATCTGGAGTTAATGAGGTGACTGCAGTAAACTTAAACCCTGGATTAATAATTTGCTTCAGAATGTAGAAATGCTTGGCTCTGGAGATGACTCAGTTAACAAGAGCATTTTATATGGGCATGGCAATTTGAGTTTAAATATTCAGCATTCATGTAAATAGCCAGGTAAGGCCACTTGCAAACCTATACCCATGGGAGCTTGCTGGCCACTAAGTTAAATCCAGGGTCAGTGAGAGATCCTGACTCAAAGAAATACGGTGGGGAGTGATAGAACAGTCAGCCTGTGTCCTCCTCTGGCCTCACATACACACTACAGCACACACACACCATGTATACACACTCGCACACTCACACAGTACACTCTACACTACACGAACATACACCACACACACAGTACAGTACAGTCACATACTATGTCATATTCGCACTATAGCACAAATATTATAGCGCATTCACACATATCCACATTACACTACCCACAATATACTACATGCGCAAATACAGCATAGTCAATATAATACATACAAACATATATATTGTACTTAGATATACCATATACACACACACACTACAGCAAGTCACATTCACATTATAGAAGACACATAAATGCACTCAAACACTATTGTACACTCACACTCATTCACAAGCACACTCACACTCACACACAAATGAACATATAACTTCAAAATTCTTTTGGAGTACTTCAATAGGATGTGTGTCTTTAAAATACACAAAAACTCGGGATAATAATATTTTTGGTCTTAGTATTATTAATAATGATAGCTGTTAAAAATATAAGTTCAAATTGCTTAAATTTAAAAACACTCTGTTCTTTGTAATAAATTAACTCACACTGAAGCCATGTTCAAATTCTGCTTACCCTAGTCTTTAAACAGGCCCATGATTCACTTACAGTGCTGTGACAGATGGTTCTCTACATTCTATAGATTTGGATAAATTTATAGTGACATGTATCTACCATTAGAGTATTATACAGAACAGTTTTAAAGCTCTGGATACCTCAATACTCCATGTAGTAATGTTACTCATTCTCCAATTAAGGCACTAAAAACAGGTAATTTCTCCCTTGTCCTTATAGTTTTTGCTTTTACAAAATGTTTATAGGTGGAATCATAAAGTATCTGGCCTTTCAAACTGGCCATTTTGATAATTTCATATACTTAAGTTTCTTTCCATTTTTCCATTCACTTACTAAAGAGTACTTTAGTTGGCTACAAGTATTGACAGTTGGGAACAAAGCTGTAAAAATTTCCATGTCCAGTTTTTGTATATATGTGAGTTTTCACCTTTGGATGAATACCAGACAGTTTAAGTACAGGCTGATATGTTGAGAACATGGTTAGTTTTTGAAAAAACAGCCCTAATAATTAGTTTTCCTTGCTAACTTAAGAACCTAGAGTCACTTGGGAAGAGGTCTACTGTAATGAACACCAGATCAGGCACCAGCACTTGTGGCCATGTGCTATGTGTCTCTGTTTCATCTTGTGGCCTTGCTCCATCAACTTTTACTGACTACAGCAAAGAAGACAGTAACAGACAATGTCCAGACAGAAATGGAGTCAACAAGTTAAATATTCAAACCCAACCCTGTCACAGCTGATTGAGGAATTTAATTGAGTTTTGACTTCTTCATGTATTGAACAGAGGTTGTAAGGCTGTTAAAGCCTTAAATGAGACAGTATAATGCAAATACTTGGCACAGTATTTGGCACATAGTAGGACTGCAATAACCATGAGTCTTGTCCCTCAATCGTATTACTCAAAGAGGGTTAGTGTTTGAGATGAAATATCGGTGCTCATTGGATGGTGCTGAAGGAAAGAAAAGGTAGAAGAAAAATACTTGGAAAACCCACTAAAGACATTTTCTTCTTGTAGTCACTAGGCTGGGTACACAGTGCTCAATACTTTGGGTAGATAATTAGGACAACAAATGCAATTTAGTGATTGCAGTACTTCACGTTTTATCTCTTCTATGCTAGGTCACTTCTCAGACCAGCTTTCCTCTCAAGCCATTTTAAAAGTACGCTTACTGACTGATAAAACAGAACGTTACAGCTACTACTCAGAAGGAGGTAGTTAGTTTTGATATTGTCTAAAAAAACTATACATCTAGGGATCTCTAGGTGTGTCCAGTTAATGGGAGCCAAGTAAACATGTATTATGCAAACTCTGATACTAGCCCTGTGGGATGCTGCATTGACAGAATGGCTGTAGCCACAGGAAGGCTTCTGTGGGAAGAGTAGCATGCTTGAGTCAGCCATGGGTACAGCAAGCAAGAGAAAGTTGTGCACTCTGCCTTTTTGTGTGAGTTAGCCATACCAGAGCACCATAAATGGAATAAAGTGTAAAGCAGCAGGTGAAATCCCGACTGCAATGAGTTCCCAAGCTAGTACAGGTTTATAATCTAGTGGACTCAAATTTTTTTAGGGCTCATTTATATAAGGAAACTTTTTGTTTTCCTCCCAAGAAGTTTCCCTGCTTGGGAGGCTTTAGTAGCCATGCCTTGAAGAAGTCTTAAGGGAATTCTGTTTTTATTGCTAGAGGTTTTGAAGCAGTAGTAAAGACCGTTAATAAGATTTGTTCCTGTGTTGTGGAATTTGCTCATTTGTCCCTTACTAATAGCTAAGCACTCATTGGCTGCCTCTCATTTTCTGACTTCTTCCAGAGCAGAAGAATTTCTAAAACTGCTTACCTTCCACTGTTTTCTGACCATCCTTTCTTTATGAGGACTACTGCTTAAATATTAGGTTTTACAGACTATAAAATTATAATTCTAATGGGACCTCAATGTGGATGTATATTACATACTTAATAAAACCTGAATATTAGGGGAGAAAGCACACAGTCAAATCCTAGGCAGATAGCTCAGATCCTTGAATACAAGGATAAACAGCTGAGCCAGTCACACACACCTTTAATCCCAGCACAGGGAAAGCCTGGGAGTGGTGCTCAACATCCTTTATCCCACAACTCCAGAAACAGAACTTCTTCTACTTCTTTGAGTTCAAGGCTACACACTTATAATCCTAACCTGGATGGGATAAGGTATATAAGGGCTTGTAGAAACCCAGGGAGACAGAAGCGACAGGCAGAAGCAACCAGGAGTGAGGCTGAGGAAGTTGCAAGACAGTTTGGTGAGGATTGACTCTGGTGCTTTCTGTCTCTGATATTTCAGCCTTCCCCCGATATTTGACTCTGAGTCTCATTCATGGTACTATACCTCAATACATCAATATTTTAATAATGAGCAGTAGTCATTTGGAGGAAAGATGAAAACATGGACAGTTTCCAGTAAGTATGTATTAAATACCCAATGATTTTTTTTTTTTTTTTTACAATTCTTTATGAATATATATTTTAATGTTTGAGAATAAAACTAACATTTTCATGACAATTTACTTTTAACTTTGGGTAAAATAATTTTAGAAAAGTAATCTGGAGCCAAGAACTGTACAAGTTCAGGGCTTTGGCTTGAGGTGCCTCTTGGGCTTCAGTACCTGCTTCCTCATAAGTACTCTTTAATCTACGTGGCTGATGTTCTGTTCTGTTTCTGTGCTATGCATCCTTGTGTTTGAATACTATTATACATGTTGCAATTAATAAGAAATGTATCACAAAGTATTTTTATACACAACCTTGCCTACAGATATTGACATTCACTTGTCTTATGAGATTGCTGCTACTTGTACAAATGATGATGCATACTGGATACTCTCGAAGTGTCGGGTTAATACGAGTATATTTCTTTTTTTTTTTTTTTCCTTTATTTTGTATTTATTAAAAAAAAACACAGTAAAAAGAATTTAAAATGTGGAAGAGTTAACAATAACTATATAGAGGATAAGAATGATAAGCATGGCTTATCAAGGGTAGACATACAAATAAGATTGCTATACCCAATGATTTTTGAGAGAACAGACTCTGTCAAAGAATTCTAGGATCACCTATGGACAGATCTTCAGTTTTACTACTGTAACCACTGATACCCAGAGAGTTAATGATCCTCTGGGCTTGGTGAATTAGGTGAGCATTTTATGAGAACAGAGTCTAAGATTTTGGCATGAGAATATTCCCCAGAGAAAGCTGGTTGTAGGGTCACAAGAGTGGGAGAGCTGACCCTGCCCCTGACCAGCTGCACCACTCAAGACAGTGGCCTTGCCTCTTACCCAAGTAGCCCTCACAAAATGTTCTCAAGAGATCTGGCCCCAGGCCTCATCTGTCATATGGTGGAAAGGGTAAAGGAGAGATGCCTCCATACTCTCTTACCCTTTGCTGACTGTGGGGGTGACAAGGGATCCAAAGAAGCCAAACCTGAGTGAGTAAAAGCAGAACTAACCCCCCTCTTGTCTGTCTTGTGGAGGCATGGGTGAGACAAATATGCTCCCCCCAACACATACCCACTCCTTGGCACCTGCAGCAGGCAGGAGAGCAAGTCCTCTATCTTGCCTGGACAAAACAAGTAGAACTAGCCCTGAGTGGAGATGGACCAGCCCTGGGGGTGTGAGAGCAGGAGAAATGGCCCTATTCCTTACTGCCTGCTACAGTGGGTGAGCAGTCCAGGGCAATGCTGGAGAGCTTGCTCTATTGGTGCTGATGAGGGAAATCTGGCAGGACTCTACCACTCAAGGCCAGAACCAGGGCTATGAGTTGGATCACCCCAACGTTCACCTTATATATGAACTTCTGGAGCACTTGAGGGGCTGGTGTAAGGATTCCTGGCATTCCACGTAGCTGAGCCAACTAGGCTTAGGTGAGATGTACCTTGTACGGAGGCATGCCCCTGGGCATGGCTGCATAAACCCTGCGGCATTTCGTACAGAAGCACCTCCCTGGACCCGTACATGCCCCTTTCCTTAAAAGAGACCGCACACATGTTCGGTTCTCTCTCTGTCCCCTGACTTCTGTCCTGCTCCTCTGCTTCTGCATCCGCCTGGGAATTCTCTCTTAAATAAACTCTCGTGTGTGGCCTTGATAGTATATATTTGCTTTCACGCGCGAAACTAACAACTGGTCCTGTAGATCTAAAGCTGCACAAACTTCATGACACAAGACAACAATAGGGTATTCAAGAGGAATCCTAGAAAGGGCCCAGTATTAATGATATGGCAGAAGTCAGAGATCTGGAACCAGACCAATGACTCATTGCAATGGACATTTACAAGTAAAGATGTATGGACTGAAGAGTATACTGTGTGACTCACTAGGTCACATGGCAACTTCCAAGTTTAGGCCTTTTTTTAAATGTTGGTTAGTTTAGTAGTCTTTGCTTTTAATTTGTTTTGTTCTTCTTTAGAATTTTGTTTGTTTGGGGGAGTGTTGCAAAGGCAGAGGGTGGATATAAAGGGAATATTCCCCAGAAAATGTGACTTTACATCAGCTAGGCCACAAATGGAATGATATTTTATGCTGTGATGGGTAATCTCAATTGTCAACTTGATGAAATCTGGCTGACAAACTTGTAGGCATACTTCATGCTGTGGGATAATGTTCTTATATACTGTAAAGACTTGTCACTTGAACTGATTTAATAAAATGATGATTAGCAGTATGTATAGATGGGTATACCAGACTAAGAGAATTTGGGGAAGAAGAAAAGTGGAGTTAGGAGTTTCTATCCAGATGTAGAGGAAGCAAGGTGAGAATGCTATACTGAGTAAAGGTAACAAGCCATGTGGCTTAACATAGATAAGAATTATGGATTATTTAAGTATAACAGCTAGTTAGTAATAAGCCTGAGCTACTGGCTGAGCATTTATAAGTAATATTAAGCTTTCACTGAGCCAATTATTTGGGAATTGGGTGCCAGGTATTTGGGAGTTACTGGCAGGATAGAAACTTCTACCTGCAACTTCAAGGGGTGGCTTAGGCTAGGCTAGCTTTTAGATAGGCCTATGGGAAATTATCTCGATTAAGTTAACTGAGGAAGGAAGACCTACTCATTGGGTTGGGATCATAAACCACATAAAAAGGAGGAAGCCAGATGAGCAGTAGAGTTCATTGCTTTCCTTCCTGACTGTGGATGCCATGTGACCAGGTGCTCCAAGCTCCAAGCATCTCAAGGATAGTATCCTTGAACTGTGAGCCAAATTAAGTCTTTTTCTCTCTTAAATAATGTTTGTTAGAATATTTTATTATAGCAACAGAGCAGTAACTGACTTTAGAAAAAAAGCCCAGCTTCCTGAACCATTCCCCACAGGCAGGAAAGTCAAAACAAATGGGACAATGGGAGACACAGGATATGCAACTAGCTACCTACAGGCCTATGCTAAGGCTCAGAGTGCAGCTGAATGTTGCAGCAGGGGCCTACAGACAGAAAGGCAGGAACAAACTGGAAGGGGTATGGAGCTAGCAACCCACAGGCTGTGTCCTTCAAGGCTCAGAGTGTAGGTAAATGTCTAAAGTCAATAATCTCTGGCTACCTGGGGAACACCCACTGTGCTTCCCACCAAAGGTAGCCCCTTATTTGAGCTGGGATGGTGATTTAATAAAATTGCATTCTCTCTGAGTGAATGACTGCTGTGTCTGTGTTCTTTTTCAATCCAGAGGACCTAGCCTGAGTCCTGTAACCCAAGTAGCACAGGACGCTACAGAAAGGCAGTTGTCACATTCTATAATGGTCTTTAAAACCTGGCACCCACCTAGAGGAGTAGTAAGAAGGGCGGGAGCTTCATCATGTCCCTGTTCAGTCATTCTGTAATAGCTTACTAAAAGAGGGCAAGAATTCCATCCTGTGGTAAGACATGCACGGTGTTGGTGATGGTTATGATGAAGATGAAAACAATGGCTATGAACTTAGCTGTTTTCATGTATTATGCTCCCATTGATTCTAACCCTAAGTTTGGCACTTAATAATAAACCTTTGAGGCAGATGTTGTCATAGTTTCTGCATCTGGGATGTACATCCAGCCCACAGAACAGAGGCTCAGACACCAGCTCTGACACTGTCTACATGACACAATGAAAGAAACCTGAACTCCAGCAAAGCAATTTCAGTTTCTTTTTTTTTTTTTTTTTTTTTTTTTTTTTTTAAAAACTTTTTATTTATTTATTTATTTATTTATTTGCCTTGGTGTTTGCCTGGAACTGGAACTACAGACAGTTGTTAGCTGCCATGTGGGTGCTGGGAGTCGAACCTGGGTCCTCTGGAAGAGCAGACGGTGCCCTTAACCGCTGAGCCATCTCTCCAGCCCCCAATTTCAGTTTCTTATCTACTAAATGGGCATGATCTACAGGGCAGTACGTTGAAGAAGGGTCCTTCACAGAGCCTGACTTCCAAGAAGGTCACAGCAGATGTTAGGTCCTTACCAGAACCTCAATTCTTTATCTGTGGTGACAGGAACCACTGGCTGAAGCTTTTGCCAAGTAGACAAAGGACAGAGACACTATGACAGAATCACTCCAAATGTTCTAATAATTTGTGAAAATGTTTGTGAGTCCTACAGTCATAGAAAGCAAATCCCATAGCATGATGCTCAGGCATATTATACCTCAGGAAACCCCTGAGGTTTTCACATCCAGAAGAGACTGGGTCAGATATCCTACTAAGGAGTCTTCCAGAGTTTTGCTGTGGACAGTTTTGGGATGGGCAGAACTTCAACCCATTGTGTGTATGGAATCATGCAATTTTGGGTATTTAAAGCCTCAAATGCCTAAAGAAAGGTAGGATTTAAAATCTCTAAGAATAAAATAAAATAAAATAGATCTCCAGGGAAAAAGGAGTTCGAAAACATCAAGGAGTACTGAGGTGAATAAGGAACCCACATTTGTGCATATTCAGCAGTGTGAGCGAATGTGCATGCTTGTCGATGTGTGTATGATCGCTTTGCAACAGCTGTTTGCAAACATCACCAGAACCTGTTCTTACTGGATATACTGATGGTATATTAGTTACAAATGTCAGCTTAACAGATCAATAACTCATTACATGTTCAGAATATACAAAAATCCAATATGAATCAGCTTGCTGTCACATCTAAGTATTTAAAGCTCACACCAATATGGACTTTTAGTCATGTGACCCTCATTTTTCTTCCCTAGACTAGCATTGGAGATTGAGATATATTTGTATGTTTTTAGAGATAGCTTTTTTGTTTTTTACATAATTTAGAAGTTTTGACAAAGGGAAAAATATCAAATGATGATAGGTCTTGAGATTTTTCATAAAACATACACATTTCTCTGTGGACAATGCTCACCTGTTTTGTAGGTAAAGGTCATCAAAGGTTCTGGTAAGATGGCAGAACATATAGCTCAGTCAGGAACAACAAACCTCTCCCAGCTGCATTTAGTGAAGGGCATTTTGGGCACACTGTGAGGGATTTAAAGATGTCCAGACTCTTGATAAATTGTTTAGTCCATGGTCTCTAAACCCTGAGATGCAGCTTGGCTGAAAAGTTTGTATATTACTAGTCTAACAAGAATCTTAAAGGCAAATAAAAATGTACTTCCCTTTCTTTTTTTCCTGTGTATTTGAAAATGCAAACTTCAGCTGTGGCATTGATATTCTAAACCAGTTTAAGTCCACAGATTTTGATCCACCCTGGACACGGTCAAGGGACTTCACTGAGGGTGCCCACCAAACAAACACTGACCTCCTTGTGCCTTGGCAATCCGCCTGTCTGTGTTCCTGAGTTCTTAAGCCCAGGAGGCACATGACAGATATGAGGCTGTCAGTTAATGAATAAATCATCTTTATCAATATTCCCTTTAGTTTTGCCTTGAGCAATGCATACTCAAAAGGCAGCCACACTGGGGAATCAGGATTCTGATCCTGGTATCGGCATGCATTGCTTCTATCTCAATAAGGACAAGAGGTACTCTAATTGACACAGATGTATTTTAATTACAAATCTTCCTTTCCACAGCTTCTTTCCTTTGTCACTTTCATATAAAAATTCTTTTGATTTGAGAAAAGCTGCTGTGTTCTTCATGTACCCTACTGCAAGAAAAAAAAAGTTTGTGCTTGCACACACATGTGTTGATCTTTTCAGAGCTGGACTGTCAGTATTCATGTGAGTTTAGGAAAAATATTGTCATTGGTATCAAGTGAGTGAGTCACAGGCCTGTGAACCTTACAGCCATGGGCTGGAGGTATATGAGCCCCACCCAGGCTGTCCTGCAACTGCTAGGAAGGCAGGAAGGAGGCATGGGGAAATTCTTTAAATAGTTCAAGAGAGGTAAGAATTTCTTTCTTTTTTTTTTTTTTTTTTTCAAAATTAAGTTTTGACATTTTGAGTTGGAGTAGCAAAGCTTTCTTTTGTTTCTGCTTTGGACTTTCTAGGCAGTGTCTCACTTTGAAGCCCTAGAGTCTGGAACTCACTATGTATGCCATGTTGGCCCTGAACTTGTGGTTATTCTCCAGCCTTAGCTTCCCCAATAATAGGGTGACAGACATGGGCCATCACACCTACCTTTTAAGTTCATTTTAAAATTAATTTTTTCTGTGATGCGTCAAACCCATGTTTATGGAGGTACTATATGATATTTGAATATATATCAGATACATATATATATAATGTATAAAACAGTATAAAGATATCTGTATCTTTCAATATCTATAATTTCTTTAAGGTGAAAATATTTAATGTCCTTTCTTCTAGCATTTGAAACACACATTGTCATTTTCTGTGGCTCTCCAGAACTTCTATCCCTGTCTCCACGGGGAGCCTTTGACCCATCTCTGCCCTTCCTCCCTCCACAGTGTTCTCCCAGCCTCTGGGAACCACCATTCTATTCCACGAGACTCACTTTTCAATATTCTAGACAGAAGTGAGATCATGTGATACTTGTCTTTCTGTGCCTGACCTAGTTCACAGAGCAGAACGATCTCCAGGTCCAGCCACAATGCCATGAATGACAGGATTTCATCCTTGTGTGTGTGTGTGTGTGTGTGTGTGTGTTTGTGTGCATTATTCGGTAGTGTATATGCTCCATATGTTCTTTATCTATTCAGTTGATGAATGCATTGGTGCTTCCATATCTTGACCACTGTGAATAGAGTCACAGTACTATGAAGTGAAGATGTGTGTTCCACATACTGATTTCATTTCCTTCGGGCACACGCTCCAAAGGAAAAGAAATTACCAGATCACATGGGAGTTTTATTTTTAACTTTCGTGAGATTTCCATGCTGTTTCCTACAGTTGTTTTACATTCCCACCAACTGTGTGTGTGGATCCTTTTTCTTCATATTTTTGTAGCACCTGTTATCTTTTGTCTTTGAAATAGCCATTCATACTTGGTTTTCAGTTTCACTCCCCTGATATACAGTGATGTAGAACATTTTTTCCTATTCTTGTTACCATTCGGACATCTCCTGAGAAATGTCTACCTGAGTCTATCAGCCATTTTATATTTATGGGGATTTGTTTGTCTACTTTTTGCTTCAGATTTATTTATTGTTTATTTATTTTGCTATTGAGTTCTAAAGTTCCTTATAACAATGGACCAGACTGACACAGACTCTGACCTTCATAATGTTGCATACACAATTTTGTAGAGGCATGCTTTCTGGTGTAAAGGGATTATAGCTTTCTTGTTTCTATTGAGGCCATCATACACAAAACATCAGTGCCTTCCATGAACTTTTCTCAAGTGTGGCACATCTCACATACCTATTTGAATATTAGTTCCTGGCTTCCTCTTTAAGATTGTCTGATTAGGCATTTTTTTTTCATGGAGCCCAAGAATCTGTCTTTCTAACAAGGTTCTGGGAGACTTTCCTACAGGTAATCTTGGGGCCCTGAACTGAGTATCATGGCAGTAGACAGTTGTAAGAATTTCCAGACCCTTCTATGCATCAGAATTCTTCAGAGAGCTTTGGAAAATGCTACACCCATGTCCATGTCTTTAATTATTTTTATTTTATTTTTAATTCCAGATGACTCTAAGGATGTATAAGCAGAATTGAGGACCACCACTTTAGAGGTTACAGGATTCTGTGGTGAGTGTAAGGTAGAGAGAGGTTGAATTGGGACAGGAGACTCCTTTTCAATTGTTTAGATAACAGATATTTCTGTCTATCTCAAGTCATACATACTGTATTTACTTGGTAGGGCTGATAAAGCAAAGAGTAGATGTCACATACAACAACAGCTATGTCTCACAATGACAAAGACCAGCAGTCTAGGACTGAAATATCTGGATGATGGCTTCCTTCTGGTGGTGGTTCTCAGGGAAGAGCCTACTTTTTTTTCTTTCTCCTTGGCTGCTTGTGGATACTGTTTTCTCTCTCTCTCTCTCTCTCTCTCTCTCTCTCTCTCTCTCTCTCCCTCCCTCTCTCTCTTTCTCTCCCCCCCCCCGGATTGTTTCCTCTGTATAAGTGTTGGCATGTGTGGTAGTTTGAATGTAATTGATTCCCCTAATCTCGAAGTGGCACTATTAGGGGGTATGACTTTATTGGAGTAGGTGTGGCCTTGGAGGAAATGTGTCACTGTGGAGACAGGCTTTTGATGTCTTTTGCTTAAGCTTTGTTCAGTATCACAGTCTCCTTCCTTTTGTCTGTAAAATGTAGGATTCCCAGTTACTACTCCAGCACCACGCCACCATGCTCCTGTTAAGATGATAATGTACCTGAACTCTGAAACTGTAAGTGAGCCACCACAATGAAATGTTTTCCTTTATAAGAGTTGCCTTGGTTATGGTGTCTCTTCACAGCAACAGAAACCCTGACTAAGACAGTCAGGGTGGGTTTTCTATGTTTAAATTTATTTCTTGGGCATACAAGGCAAACTCTGATATTCTCAGCTTAGCTTGATTATGCCATTTTTTGTAGGGGACACAGGGGTGTGAAGGTGGACCTGAAATGGAAAGCATGATTGGGATGCATTGCACACAATTTCCAAGTAATTAATAAAAGTATTAGGTTGGAGAAAATTTTGATCTCCAAACAAAGGCATATTCTGAGAGGAGACAAGGTTAGGGACTTCAACGACTGAATTGTTCTTATTGTGGGAGAAGGAGTAGAGGGTTGATCACCTCTAACCCAGATGTTCTTTCTCAAATTGAGACTGTCAGGGGGTGGGGAAGGATAGGCTCCACTTTATTCCCATTTCAAACAAATCTTATTCTAACCACAGAAAACCAGTTCTTTCTAATGGTCCTTTTCAACCTACGGCACTGGCTCTTGACTTTTTAGTGATTTTGAGGCAAAGGAGCAGGACAACAGAATGAGTGCTCACGCCATTGCCGTTCAAGCAGAAGAAACTAGTCACATGTTACCAGGAACCCATCACAGAACATCTGAACACAGACCCCAAGAAAACCTGCACATTTTTTTTTCCAGTTTAGATAACAAAGAACTCTCCAAGATGTCTACATGGATCTGCCAGGCTCTGAGCACTGGAGAGTCAGGCCTAATGTATTTCTGGGTTTTCTGAGTATAATGAATTTTAATGTAATGTGACATTATTCAGGCTGCGAGGCAACCAGGTTTTCACGACTTAATTTTCTATGCTGAAGTAGGACTGTTAACCACATACTTGGGGATTATTTTTAGGCAGAGAAAAAATTAAATAATTATACCTTAGCATGATTATTTCCTTGTTGTCAGAACATAGCTGTTCTACTATCCTGGTATGTCCACAGTGGAGAAGAAAAAATGAAATAAATATGTCTCCATCCATGAGGGAAATGAAGGTAAAGGCTGGTGTGTGAATGTGTGTGTATGTGTGTGTATCAGACACACACTTCTTATGCTTTATCAATAACTTAGAAAAATATATGAGGTTGAACAAAAGCCCAGACTAAGGGGAAAAAAATGATCCTTCTGAATAGTTTTGACTACTCTATACAAGTGATTTTCATGTGTTTCAGCCACTCTTGCCATGCCCCACCACCACCACTTCCTCCCCCCCCTTCCTTCTATTTTTAAAGACAGGTTTTCACTATACTGCCCAGGCTGGTATTGAACTTATGAACTCAAGTGATTCTTTCACTTCCAGAGCAGCTAAGACTGAAGGCATGTGCAGCCAAGGTGAATCACCTTGCATTTTTATAGCAACCCAGACTCCCTCAGGTATTAGAGTTTCTGCCTTTGCTGTCCCATGTGCTAGCAACTCTAGTCTAGAGCAGTTTTGCTAACCTGGCATTCATAAACAATGTTGATTCTCGATTTTTTTTTCTATTGTTCCATTTTTCTTTTACAAAAGCAGTTTGTATGTTTTGTGTGTGTGTATGTGCGGTGTGTGTTTCTCAGCTTTTCTTTCCTCTAGAGCAGACTTTCTATGAAAGAAATAACCATATAGTCAACACTTGGTTCATAGCAAGCACTCAATTTAGACTTTTTAAAATGAATAACTTATGCATACTAAAGAAGGGAGCACACACAGCTGACCAGTGTTACATTGAATAGATACATCTATTTCACCTCCCACATCCCATTAAGCACCTACTATGATGAGTTTAGTTCCACATGAGAGCCTTGTATTTACAATCTAAGACTGAAATCCATCTTTCAAGATAGATGTTATTAATAGTGTTTACTGATGAGAAAGTTAATGACTTGTTCAAGCCTAAAGACCTGAAAGTTCTCATTAAATTAATCATTTTTCCTCAAGTCTCTGTATTTACCTGTGCCAATGACAGTGGCAATGAGGACAACATTTGCACTGCCTACTACCTTTGGTAAATATAGATCCAGGGGAGAGGGGGTTTGCCATTATCTCCCCTCCTTACAAGCAATTGGAAATGCATAGTGATTGCTGCAGGTGGTCACAGTGACCTGGGACTATCAAACTGGAACTTGAGTCTAGAGGTAGAGTTTTTCTGTCCTGATCACCAGCTCCCAAATAAACACACTGAGGTTTATATTAATTAGAAATGTTTGGCTGATACCTCAGGCTTGTTACTAGCTAACTTGTACACTTAAATTAACTCATATTTCTTTCTATTCATTGCCATGTGGCTCATGCCTTGTTACCTCAATTTTTACAAGTCCTGATTTTTCAGGTAGTTGGCTGGTGGCTCCCTGACTCTGCTTTTCTTCTCCCAGAGTCCTCTGTGTCTGGCTGTCCACCTATACTTCCTGCCTATCTACAAGCCTGTCAGGTTTTTATTAAACAATGAGAGTAATACATCTTCACAGTGTACAGAAGGACTATTACACAACATGACCCTTCCCAAATTCTGGTTCCAAAGGAGAGAACAGTAACTTTTAATAAACTGACTGCAATAAAGCACTTAAGTGACCAGCGTTACCACAGCTGAGGACACATACTAATGCCCTGTTCCTCATGATCTGGGGCTCTGGGGTGGCTCAATATTGTGTGGCTGAACAAAAATATAGAATGTCATTTAATTCTGAGGCACAAGTGCCAAATTGAAGCATATTCTAAAAAAAAAAATTAAAGAGTATTTTTGACAAGCATGATGGTCATGAGGAAGAGTGTAAGGTTAGAGAAGATGATGGACACATGATAATCAAATGTAAGATAAATCCTCCATTAAGTTCAGAAATAGTAAGACATGGGAGGAAATGAATAAATTCAAATGAGGGGTACAGATAAGTCAGAATCACTGCTAATTTTAAGGTTTTGATAATTATCCTGTGCTCATCTGAAATTTTAACATGAGGTGGAGCTGAGTAAAAGATCATGACATTCTGTGTGTCTTTTTATGTCTTGATTTTTAAATTATTACAAAATATAATGATATTAGCATGATTTCTATAAAGGTTATCCAATCTCTAAAAACTAAAATACAAATAACATTCTAGCAAGTTGAACTCAGAACAAAGCTGATTTGTAAGGTGAGGACTGTAAATTTAAGTCCACCACCGGGAGTCACTGGGTGATACTGGGGCTGCTAAGTGGATTCTCAATGCACACATGGTAATGCTTTGCTATGAGTTAGTTGGCTCCTTAGAAAGAATCAAGGAAAGGCACTTGTGAATTCTACAGACCATCTCCTCACACTGAAACAAGATGTCTGGGGCACCCTTACTCTCCTTTTTACATTTAGTCTTTGAAGAATGAAGAATTCTTTCATAAAGAATGAGGAAAGTGAACAAACTCTGAAATCAAGACAGGAAGGAGTGCAATAGACTCTCTTCTCCATTTCACTTTTCTGCTGTTGATTTTTTTTTAATTTAGAAATTTTTTTTTCTTTTACATACCAACCAGAATTCCCCCCTCTTCCTCTTGATATCCCCCCTGCTGACCCTGACTCCCCACCCCAACCTACCAGCCAATCTTGGAAAGGGTCAGGCCTCCCATGGGGGAGTTAACAAAGTTTGGCATATCAAGATGAGATAGAACTAAGCCTCTTCCCCCCCCCCGCCCCCCACACACACTGCATCAATGCTAAGCAAGATATCTCTCTATAGGGAATGGGCTCCAAAAAGCTAGTTCATGCACTAGGGATAAATCTTAGCCCCACTGCCAGGGGCCCCACATAGTGCCCAAGCCACACACTGTCATCCACATTCAGAGGGCCTAGTTTGATCCTGTGCAGGTTCCCCAGCTGTCAGTCCAGAGTCAGTGAGCTCCCACTAGTTTGGGTCAGCTGTCTCCGTGGATTTCTCCATCATGATCTTGACCCCTCAGCTCATATAGTCCCTCCTCACTCTCTTTGACTGGACTCCAGGAGCTGGGCCCAGTGCTAGCTGTGGATCTCTGCATCATGACATTATGGGATTTTCAGGCAAATAAATAGAACTAGAAAAAACCCATCATGAGTGAGTGAAGTAACCCAGACCCAGAAAGACAAACATGGTATAATCTCACTCATAAGTGGATATTAGACATAAAACCAAGGATGACCAGGCTACAATCTACAAACTCAGAGAAACTAGGAAACAAGAACCCTAAGAGGGACATCCATGAATCATCCTAGGAAGGGGAAAGAGATAAGATCTTGTGGATAAACTGGAAGCTTGGGTGTGGGGTGGGGGATGAGAACAAGAGGAAACAGGATGGTCGAGTGGGGGGAGGAACAGAGAGGGAGAACAAGGAAGTGTCTTGATATAGGGAGCCATTATGGGGTTAGGAAGAAATCTGGTGCTAGTGAAATTCGTACCAATCCACAGGGATGACTCCAGCTAAGCCCCAAGCAATAGTGGAAAGGAGGCCTGAACTGGCCTTCCTCTGTAATCTGCTTGATGTCTACCCTAATTGTCATCATAGAGCCTTCATCCAGTGACCGATGAAAGCAGATGCAGAGATCCAAAACTTGCTGCTGTTTTAGGTACTATGTCCACAAGAATAGGGCCGAGTACAAGCAGTCACATCCAGAGAGAGAAAGTCACAGTCATCTGAGTTTTACTATGAATTAGTTTTATTAATTATTGTCAATTTTTTATTGTACATAATTTATAAATTAAATTTTACCACAATATGTATGTGTTAGAGACAAAATAGCACATTTGTGAGGCTCAGAGTTGCATGGGAACCCAGGGGAAGAATGGCTATACAATGTAGATCCTGTTTCACTCTTTAGCTCTACAGGGCTACCTTTTCTCTCTCATGAAAAACTAGTGTGTAGTATTTTTCCTCGTATTTAATATAACTCTAAAATAGGCTATGCAAAGTTTTTGAATAACTTGCTTATGATCCAGCCTGTAGACCACTGGTTCTCAACCTTTCTAATACTCTGACCCTTTAATACAGTTCCTCGTGTTGTGATGGCCCCAACAATAAGATCCTTTCATTGCTACTTTGTAACTATAAATTTGCTACTGTAACAAGTGAAAATGTAAATATCTGATATGTGACCCTTAAAAGGGTCACAACTCAGGGGTTGAGAACCATGGCTCTAGATGCGAGACAGAAAAGGAAATGGGCCCTGGGGCACATGCTTGTAGTCCCAGACAGTTGAGAGACAGAGGCAGGAGAATTTCTTCAGTTCATGAGTTAAAGAGCAACAACATAGTAATGAAACCCTGTTTAAGAAAAAAAAAGCTTTAAGAGAGAAGCCCCCACGTTTAGAGGCTTCTGAGCTTTCCTGTAGATGCACTGGTTTCCTGCTACACCTAGCCTAGAAATTTATCAGTGGTTAGGGTACCATGTTAGCAGATGGGCAGTGCAGAGTGGGATGAACAGGGGGGCAGAGCCTTAAACTGTGTTAACAGGGGAAGTAACCATAGAGGTGATTTGAAAGGAAGATTTAGACCTCACAGTGTGTAGGTTGGGGACGCATTCTACACTCAGCACCTGCTTCCCCACCCTCACATCACATTTCCAGCTGCCCACGAAGCTTTTAAAGAGCAGAGACCAAAAAATGCAGTGATGATCAGGTTCATGCATATAGAAAAGCCCCTGCCCCAGCAACGCCAGTGGCAGGAAAAGCCTGAAAAAGGAACAGTGGTGGTAAGGGTACTGCTCAGAAATAGGGAGTTCACCCCATTTGTTAGTGAGCTGGTGGAGGATCTGAGTGTGGGAGCAGGATTAGAAGAAATTAATTTTTTACTTTCTAGTAGTTTATGGAATAGAAATCAAATATAGAGCTGTGTGCATGCTAAATGTACACTGTACTATATCAAGTTATGCTTATATTTTTGAAAGTAGGGTTCTTAGACTCTAGATCCTTGTTTTATGCATTAACCTTCAGGTTGAATTGGGTTGTTTCTTAAATCCTGATGAAGGAGACTTTTCCCCTACTTACCTAGTGACCCAGGAAATCCCTAGCTCTGTGTAGCCTTAGGAGAAGTTGATAGACAGAATGACCCAGGGGTCTGTTCACTTCCTGATGCTGACCATATTAAGGCTCTGACCTTAAAAGACAGGCAACTGAGCCATGTGGCAAAATTTCTCAGTACTCACCACTTGGTTGGTATAATTTTGTCAATATTTAACCACAGAGGGATCAACCAGTGACAGAATTCAGTTTTGTTACTACCAAGAATGGTGTCCCGCATCTAGAATTTAAGCTTTCCCTACACAGGCCACTTAAAAAGCTGACTCAAATAGTCCCTACAAAAATGAAATTCAAACAAATGAGCACAGCTATAAACCATCTTAAAATTCCCAACACAAAGATATTGTTGAGCAAGAGATGTGAGTAGATATCAATGACAAGTTCAGCAGGGTCAAACAAACTTAATTTCTGTTTTTAGGCCTGGGAAGTGCATTGTGCCCACATCCCTACTTCCTGGACTCTACTTATTCTGTGTGAGCATTTAAGGACTTGAAAGTCCATTATACTCACAATGATTCAATATGGCTTATCCATGACTCAGTGTTGGATTGTCCCATCTTTGCTAACATGCACAGTCAGGCAGGACTCATTTCTTGGCCTTTCTTTGAAGCTCTTATTTCTTTCTTGAAAAATTCTTTCAGCCCACCAAATATGCACATGATACATTCTCTGAGCTGAGGTATATGGGCAATTTGTGGTCAGAAACCCTATTCAAGAATGCTTACTAAAGTGTTTGGGCTATTAGCTTTAGGGACCTTAGCAAATATTGTGCCATTTTAATGAGGGAACGCAGTACAGTTGGGTGGGTTTCCAGCTACACCTTGGAATGATACACTAAGAACTCAGAAGTGACATGTGCCAGGAAGTCCATGGAAGTAATCTTGCCTCCTTGATGTTTCTCATGCATGTCTCCCTGAATCACAGGTCTAAGGTTGGAAAGTACCTTAAGGATTTGTTCCTTTTTCTGTCTGTCTGAACTTGTCATTGTCTCTAATAAATCCTCTCAGGTCTGCCTCAACCTCAATGAAACACCTGTGAGATGAGGTCTGTACTGCTTCCATGGCCTTGGAAATGCATGTTGAATATGTAAGTACATAGCAGTCCAAATTCAGCTTTATGTTATTGCTTTTCTAATATTTGAGAACAACTTTTGTTTCAATAGCTCTTAGATTCACCTTGGTCTTTGAACTCTTCATTGCCTGGACCCTTTGGTGATGCTGTATCTGCAGTGCTATCTAATAGATCGTATGATGCTATGCCTGGTCCTATTGACTCTAGGGAGAATGACTCAAGACATAACTATTTTAGGACTAGGTATTTCATGTGGACATCACTGACACTTTATTTTTGTTATTTATCATTTTTTAATTATTATGAATAAAGAAATCACACTTTCTATCCTTGTATATCCTTATTCAAGGTCCCTTCCCCCTCCCACCACATCAGGTAGGATTCTTTCTTTTCCACATCTCCCCATCCCCCCCATGGGCAGGCGGTCCCAAGGTCCCAAGGTCCCAATATTGCTTAGTTCAGCCTCCACTCCTGGCAAATCCAGTTTTCTACCCCCAACATCAAAACTGAGTTAGGTGTTTCTCTAGGGGGAGTGGGATCCAAGGTGTCAGTCCAAGGTGTTTCAGACCACAAGCTGTTCAGTGGTTGTGGTTTGCAGCTTGGGCATGCTTTGCACTTTCTTTATTTTTCTTTATTTATTTTTTGTTTGTTTAGAGTCCACTAATGCATGAATACATCCCCTGCTTATCTTTCTGGGTTTGTGATACCTTGCTCAGGAGGATATTCTCCAAATCCATCCATTTGCCTACAAATTTTAGGATATCATTTTGTCTTACTGCTAAGTAGTACTCCACTGTGTAGATGTACCACAGTTTGTTAATCCATTCTTCAGTTGAGGGGCATCTAGGTTGTTTTCAGGTTCTTGCTATTACAAATAATGCTGCTATGAATGTAGTTGAGCTAATGCCATTGGAGTGCGACTGTGCATCTTTGGGGTATATACTCAGAAGTGGTATTGCTGGGTCCTTGGGGAGATTGATTCTCAGTTTTCTGAGAAACTGCCATACTGCATTCCAGAGTGGCTGAACAAGCTTTCACTTCTACCAGCAATGGAGGAGTGTTCCCCTTGCTCTGCACCCTCTCCAGCATAGGCTGTCATCTGTGTCTTTTATCTTAGCCAATCTAACAGGTGTTAGGTGGTATCTCAAAGCTGTTTTGATTTGCATTTCTCTGATGGCTAAAGATGATGAGCACTTTTTCAAGTGCCTTTCAGCCATTCGTAATTCTTCTGCTGAGAATTCCCTTTTTAGATCTGAACCCCATTTATTGATTGGGTTATTCAAGGTTTTGGACTCTAGATTCTTGAGTTCTTTATATATCTTAGAGATCAGTCCTCTATCACTTGTAGGGTTGGTGAAAATCTTTTCCCATTCTGTAGGCTGTCCTTTAGTCCTATTGAGAGTGTCCTTGGTTTTACAGAAGCCTCTCAGCTTCAGGAGATCTCACTTTTTGATTGTTGATCTTAGTGTCTGTGCCACTGGTGTTATATTTAGGAAGTGGTCGTCTTGCCAATTTGTAGAAGTGTATTTCCCACTTTCTTTTCTATCAAGTTTAAAGTGGCTGGGTTTATGTTGAGGTCATTGATCCACTTGGATTTGAGTTTTTTGCAGGGTGACAGGCTTGGATCTATTTGCAGTTTTCTACACACTACCATCCAGCTTGTCAACACCATTTGTTAAAGATACTATTTTTTTTTTTTTGCATTGAATATTTTGGGCCTTTTTGTCCAAGATCAAGTGTTCATAGGTTTTTGGGTTAATGTCTGGATCCTCAATTCTATTCCATTGATCCACAAGTCTGTTTTTATACCAATACCAGGTTGTTTTTATTACTGTAGCTCTATAGTATAACTTGAAGTCAGGGATTGTGATGCCTCCTCAGGTTCTTTTGTTGAGCAAAATTGTTTTGGCAATCCTGGCTTTCCTTTATTCCAAATGAAAATGAGTATTGTTCTTTCAAGGTCCAAAAATATTGTGTTGGGAATTTGATGGGCAGTGCATTGAATCTGTAGATTGCTTTTGGTAGAGTTGCTATTTTTACTATGTTGATCCTACCAATCCAGGAACATGGGAGAGCTTTCCATTTTTTGATATCCTCTTCAATTTCTTCAGTGATTTAAAATTTTTGTCAAATAGATTTGTTACATCTTTGGTTATAGTTGCTCCAAAGTATTTAATACTATTTGCAGCTATTATAAAGGGTGATGTTTCCCTTATTTCTTTTTCAGCCCTTCTACCTTTAATGTATAGAAGGGCTACTGATTTCTTTGAGTTAATCTTGTATCCTGCTATATTGCTGAAGGTGTTTATCAGTTGTAGAAGTTCCTTGGAAGAATTTTGTGGGTCACTTATGTATACAATCATATCATCTGCAAATAGAGATAGTTTCATTTCTTCTTTTCCAATTTGTATCCCCTTAATCTCCTTTCGTTCTCTTATGGCTTTAGCTAAAACTTTGAGAACTATATTGAATAGATAAGGGGAGAGAAGACATCCCTGTCTAGTTCCTGATTTCAGTGGGATTGCTTTGTGTTTTTCTCCATTAAGTTTGATGCTGGCTGTCAGCTTTCTGTATATTGCCTTTATTATATTGAGATATTGTCCCCGTATTCCTGATCCCTCCAGAGCTTTTATCATAAAGGAGTGTTGAATTTTGTCAAAGGCTTTTTCAGCATCTAACAGTATGATCATGTGGTTTTGTTCCTTTAGTTTGTTTATATGATGGATAACGTTTATGGTTTTTCTGCATGTTAAACCAGCCCTGCATTTCTGGGATGAAGCCTACTTGGTCATAGTGGATGATATTTTTTTTATATTGTTGTTTATGGTTTGCCAAGATTTTGTTGAGAATTTTAGCATCAATATTCATGAGGGAAATTGATCTGTAATTCTCCTTCTTTGTTGTGTCTTTGAGTGGCTTATGTATTAGGGTTATTGTGGCCTCATAAAAGAAATTTGGCAATATTCCTTCAGTTTCTACTGTGTGAAATAGTTTGAAGAGTAATGGTAGTAATTCTTCTTTGAATGTCTGGTAGAATTCTGCACTGAAACCATCTGGACCAGGGCTTTTATTTTGGGAGAGGCTTTTAATGACAGCTTCAATTTCCTTAAGGGTTATAGGCCTGTTTAGGTAATTAATCTGTTCTTCATTTAATTTTGGTAAATAGTATCTCTCCAGAAAGCTGTCTATTTCTTCTAGGTTTTCCAGATACTTTATTTTTTCAATGACAACATTAAGTCATTGACTCATTTAATTCACTGTATTTTCAAACCTTATTCTCCAGCCCCATTTACACTCATTGCTTTGACTACTACACCTCTCTCTCTCTGTCTCTCTCTTTGTCTCTCTCTCTCTGTTACATATGTCAGTCATTGAGTTTAGATCTCACTCAACTGCCCTCTAGATTTGTATTTCATTCTTATTTTGATCACCTATACTTGAACAAAGTAAAGGAATAATAAATTCTCCATGTCTTAAATTTTCATCATTACTTAGTTCTCTGACTCTTCTGTTACTAAATGATCTGATCTTGAATATTATGATCATATGGCATGGGATTCAAATGAGAAATACCGGTATTCATCTGTGAGTTCTCCCTTTCTCCATGTAACTCACAGTATTCAGCTGTTTCTCTGTCAGAGTTTGACTTCCCCTTTGAGCTCTGTCACTGGGTATTGGTATGAGTTGCCTGGGTTTCTTCTATTTCTCCATAAGTATCCAGGCTCCTCCTTGTGGATCTCTTATCTAAATGGCTCACCTCCTTGCTTAGAGCTATGCAGTAACCTCCCATTGTTTTTATAACAAAATATAATTACTTAACATGGCTGGAAAGACCTCCCATATGTGGTTTACAGTACATTTTTTAGTTTCTTTGGTAAGTCATGCTGTATACAGCTCTATGTGGAACATTCCACTGAATCCCTCTTGGCTACTTTCAAGTCATTTTCTTTTTTAAGAGTACAATGTAAATATCACCGCTTTCGGATGTGTAAGCCATCTTCTGACAATTTAGTACCCCAGAAAACTTTCTCCTATCACAACACCTGGCTTTACAGTTCAATTTTGCTGCTTTATTGGACTGCCTCCTCTGGTGGGTTCCTTGCACTGCTACACAGATAGGCATCTCTATAGACAGAGAACCTAGTATGATGGCAATGAGAACAGGTGTTTAAATATTTCCCATGGTTGGAACTAAGTTTTGCTATAAAAATTCATGCTCAGTGAGTAATTCACTCTTTCTGGATATTTTCATTGTCGTTATTAGCAGTATTTCAATTTGAAATCACTTGCATGTGTATCACATGCCTGGCTCAACAATAATTTTGATAAAACTAACTTTTGGGTGTTCATTACAGGAATGGACATGCATGTTGAGGTGATGCTAAAGCCATGACCTGAAAGATATTTGAATATGATTGGAGAACTGGAGGCCCTGGGAAAGTGGCAGATGTGAAGAGAAAGGTAACCCTGGGAAGAGCCTTTCAGACTCCCCAGATGCCTTAACAGTGGGTTTGCATCATGTCTTTGCTCATAATGATGCTAGTCACTTAGGTAAATGCACTAACATTGAATATGACCTAAAGTGTATGTGTGTGTGTGTGTAAGCTGGCTTTTCTTGAGGAATTTCATATTGTGTAGTATGGCTTTTTCTTTTACTAAAGTATTTGAAATTAGTCTAAGCATGATGAGATTCCCGGCATTGCCCAGCTAAGAACAAAACTACCACTGAAGCAATTGCAAACCTTTCACAAGTCTGGAACATAATTAAGTGACCTATCTAAAATATCTAAATACTTAATGCATTTTCTCTTTTTTGGAATTCAATCACCAACATAATTTTACTTGTGAACTATTGCAAATAATTTTGTAACATGACTCCTAGTGAGAGAAGGGTTGAATATAAATAATTGAATAAATGACCTAATGTCCTCTTAATCACATCTCTTACCACCCTGCAGGAATGCACAATCCATTTTCCCTGTGTATCACAGTTAAGAGTTAATGTCCATTATATTTTTATTTCTCATCTGTCCCACAGATCCAGACCCATTGCCCTCCAGTGGAACCTCTTCAGTAGTTCAGCTCACCCCCAGGTACTTCAAATACGCTTCTAATCAAGTCATTTCCCTTTGGTTTTGAGATTGCTCGGAGGTTCTGATTGGAGTCTGTTTGAAGTGCAAAGCCATTTGGGGCACATGAAAACATCTTACTGGGGTTAGTTTTCCTGGTTGGTTTTATCAGACACCATGTGTGTCTAACCCCAGAATCTCTGAGTGACACCTATTTCTAAATCCTTCAAGGCTATTCATTCCATCAGTCCAGACAGAAAGTATTTTCTCTCCTTTCTGATGACATGGTTTGCTTTGCAGCCCTCCACCCCAAAATAGAAGAAGCATTTCCAGGTGGAGCAAGCTTTGGTAAGTGTGGAGGAAATCATCAGATAAATCCCTTCCCATCTCCCATTTACTCATGCAGTGGGCTGTTCAGCAATGTCGCCATCTCTACATGGCCTTTTAAAAGGCTTCCTGCTCAACTAAGCAAGCAGCTCTGATGTCAAAGTGTAGCCTGCCTCTCATGCCTCTCCTGTGCACAGCCTTTTTGGACTGGTCCTTTCTTTTTTGCTCTCCTTCATGCTCCTCTGGGTTTATACTAGTCACTAATAGCATGAGAACATTTGCCTCAGACTCTCATTCCTACAAACTCACCGACAATTTCTATGAAGGTTACATAAAGCATCACTTCTCAAGAGTGCCCAAAGCTTACAATGGCCTCTTAGAGATGCACAAGCTGAACCCATGAAGTGAAAAGCCAGTCTCTTCCATACTTAGGGAGCCCTCAGTGGAAGTCTGAAAGCAGAAGCATGTGTCCCTCAGCACCACATTTACTCCTGAGAGGCAGTGCATGCTTTCCTCCCCTGCTTCCCTTTGGAGGCAGAGGAGGTGTATCTATGTTATTAGTAACATTCTTTGTTCAGTTTTTCTTGTCTCACTCACGTCTCTGATATGTGGCATTAAGTCTAGGTGGTAGAAGTCATATGGTGGAGTAAATCAATTCATGAATGAATAAATGAGTGGAGTGCCTCTCATTTTTTTCTATCAAAATTAATAGATTTTGAATAATTAAAAGTGTGAATGGTTGTGATAAACCTGCCAAATTACACAAAGTTTTAAAGGGAAATTTATTGTAAAATGTCTTACAATTTGCTAAATATTTAACTTTCAATTATTATTGTATAACTGCCAAAATAGAGAGCTTAGCCAAGCAACGTTTATTTATGCATTTAAAAAATTATTATTAAGCTCCTGAAATCTTTGAGCCCTAACAGGAAACATTGCAGTGAACTGAACAGCCAAACCTTGCTGTTTTCAGAGAATTACATTCTATGTTATGTCTCTGTATTTCAATGATAACTGGCACCCAGGTTTTAGAACAAACGATTCTATTTGTTATGATGGTTAATCTCTACTCTCCACTAGATGAGATCTAGAATTACCTGGGAGAAGAGCCTCTGGCCATGCCTGGGGGATTACCTCAATGAGGAGAAATGAGGTGGGAAGACCACTGTGGTAGACAATATTCCCTAGGGATTCTGGAGCTGAACACAAGTATTCATTTCTATTGCTCCTCCACTGTGGATGCAGTGTGGTCAGCTGCTTCAGATTTCAGGCATTGTGACTTCCTTGCTATGATGGATCAGAATATCTTAATTATGGACTAGAATAAATCTTTCCCCCCTAAATATCTTTAGTCAGGGTGTTTTACCAGAGACAGGACAAGTAACTTAGATACTTATGATATCAAATAAACACATACATGTAAAACTTTTAGCACTGAGTATGTATTCTATATCCAATAAATATTAGTAATTCTTACTATCATTGTTGATATTTAAATTATTGTTATACTACCTAGAAAAACATAACTGGCATGAGGATAATGCAAGCATGACCCCATGATCACCCTTCTAGTGAAAGCAGTACTTGCTGTGGTCTTAGGAGACATCAGTGTCTTTCAGGAAGAGAGGAATGGGTCATGCTGCTTTTCTTATTCCCAAATTGCGTAGGTAGAAGGACCTTGGAGTCTACCATCCTGCAGCTGACTCTATAGAAAGATAAAAACCAAACTCTACTCCCCAGGAGCTCTGCCACCTGTTGCCTGTCCGTGGTAGCTCTTGGGGTTTGCTATTACTCGGTATTGAACTTTGGAAGGTCAATAAGTACATGTTAATAGAAAAAAAAAACATTACTTACAGATTACAAGGTCAGAACTGGGGAAAGACACAGTGCATTTCCTTTGTACAGTCGATGGTTCATTCATCCATAGCCTCACCACCTGAACTCCCACAGAAGAAGGATTGCTAATGAGCCTGTACAGCTACATAATTAAACAACTATTTTGTACATGTGATGTAGGATGCCTGTTTATAAAAATAACCAGTATAAATATATAGTAAATAAATGTGCAAAGCTAATTCTTTTTTTTAAAAGAATATCTACAAGTTACACAACTAAATTTTGATTTTTATTCATGTGAAATAGTTGATTCAAAATACAAACAGTGCCATGCTTTCCATGTGCTGGCTCTATTTTTTTTTATGATTTTTTTTATTAGTTTTGTATACCAACCACAGATCCCCTTCTCCTTCTTCCTTCTGTGTACCACAGGCTCCTCTCCACTCCCCATTATCTTCCATGGGTGTCAGCAAAGCCTAGTACATTGAGTTGAGGCAGGTCTAAGACCCCTCCCTCCGTATCAAGGCTATGCAAGGCATCCCTCCATAGGTAATGGGCTCCCAAAAAGCCAACTCATGCATCAGAGATAGATTCTGATCTCACTGCCAGGAGCTCCTCAAACAGACTAAGCTACACAACTGACTGCATATGCATAGGGCCTAGTCCAGTCGCTCCATAGCTGCAGGTCTAAAGTTCGTGAGTTCTCAGGAATTTGGTTCAGTTGTCTCTGTAGATTTCCCCATCATGATCTTGACCCCTCATGCTCATATAAGCCCTCCTCCCTCTCTTTGACTGGACTCTTAAAGTTCAGCTTGGTACTTGGCTTTGGATCTCTGCATGTGCAGACTTTCTAATAGACACAAATCTAAAGATTATGATATTTTATGGACTATTACTTTTTCTGTCTCCATAGCCTGCAAATCACCACATCTAGAGGCTAATCTTTGGATAAAAATATGGACGCAGACTAATCATCTCTCTTTTGGCCTGTTCTCTGTTTCTCAAAGGCTGCCATTGGAATTAGGTCAGAACATGCTGAATACATGAATAGCACCTTCTGTCCAAAACGCTCATAGGAGGAACAGATTGATAAGCAACTTATTCCTAAGTGTGCAAAGTAAATTTTGACCATGTGAGTACATGGATGTATTATAATCATACCAGGAAAACCAGGCCAGAGGTTGTCAACCAAGGATTGGGTGTAATGCCTTCACCTGGACCCCATAACAAAGAACATCTAACAAATGTCATGGCAAAGGCTACAGGGACATGCCATCCAAACAACCAACTTCTGACTTCTGTTTCCCAGGAAGGCCTCTTTGGAACTCCATGAACCTCTGAGTGTTAGTTTGTAGGAAGGTTTGGAGTGAGAGAATCTGTGCTTGTCTTGGGTCTCATGGGAAACTGGGACTACTTGGCAAACTGCAACCCCCAAATCTGACTCAGCTTATGAATTTACTATTATTCAGCAAATTTTGACATTATGGAAAAACACACACATCTATTATGTTTCTGCCAATGTCCTCATAACAAAGAAATTAATGACATTCATTAAATTGCTCTTTTACCAAAGAAAACCTGTATTTATCCTCACAAATTGTGCCTCTGCACTGTGAAGGATTTGTCTTTTTATCAGAGGTCTTGGTGTGGGCAGAGTTCTATGTATTGCTCAGGTCCAGTGAAGTCACATCAAAAAATGAGCAAGTGTTCAGTTCAGCTAAGACGTTCAGCAGGTCCACATTGTTCTTGTAGCTTGATAGATTTATAGCCTGATTACTGCCCTACTGTGTGCTATAGCAAAGCTATCCTGGTAAAAAATGGGCTTGCTGATAGTCAGGATGAGTAACTATAGCTTGGATACCTGGACACTGAGGTGTTTAATTTTGTCTTTTCAAGTTGTGACTTAGACTGCTAAATGCATGACAAACACAAGAGACACAAAAATGGCACCATTGAATCAGGATGTCTTTCTTGGAATATTAAGTGGTTGAAAATGAACAAAACAGAGTTACACTTTAGGGCTTTATGTATGTCCCATCCATCATTCCTTCTTCACTGAAATTCAGTAGGATAGATGCTATTCTTCTGAATTTTGGCTTTTTAGGAAAGCACAGTAGTATTTTAAATGGCCAGGCCTAAAAGCTTTTCTTTGAGAGTATTTTTATAATTAATTACTTTTATTTCTGATTACATTTGAGGAAACTTATCAACTACACCATTGTAATGCTGTTTCTTTGAATGGAGAAACATTAGTGCAGTATATGGTAATAAACTCTTTTCATCTAGTGATGTTCACAGTTAATTTCTAGCTCTTTTCCCTCAGACCCCATCACCCTACAGGAGGGATTAGTATTTGAAGGGAATGAGGTTTAAGGTCATACAGAGCTGAGGGGTACTTATTGGTCTGAAGCAAACACCCACTTCTCCATTTATTTATTCAATTCATTCCTTTTTTTATTTCATTTTTAGCTACTTGTTTAGAAAATCTACCCTCTTCACACACTTAAAAAATATTTTATTTACTTTTATTTTATGCTTATGAGGTTTTGCCTGCATGTATGTCTGTCTACCACTTGTATGTCTGGTGCCAATGGGTCCCAGAAGATGGCACTGAATGCCCTGGAAATGGAGTTGCAGATGGTTGTTAGCTGCCATGTTGGTGCTGGGAACCAAACCTGGGTCTTCTGCAAGAGTAGTAACTTAACTGGTGAGGCATATCTTCAATATCGCAATACGTTTAAATATTTCTATTCAATGTTGATAGATGTATATAATATATTTTGATCAAATTCACCCCATTCACTCCAGTTTCTTGCCTTATCACCCAATACTTTCCTTTCCCAATTTCATGTTCTTTATCTCTCTCCCTTCTTTTTTTCCTTTTAAATTTAATACTCATGAGTTTATTTAGAACTGCCTCTATGTACAGGGATGTAGAAAAAAAAATTACTAGAGCATGGATAGCCCTGCAAAGCCTGCATCTCAGAAGAAAACTGACTCCCCTTCAGCAGCCATCAATTTCCTATAGCTTCTCAGTCAGTAGTGAGGCTTATGAGTCCCCCTCATGTTGGGGTTTTGGCTGGCTTGACCTTGTTGAGATTTTGTGCATGTATGCAGCTCTGCTGTCATGACGTGTCATGTCACTGCAGATATATGCTCCTCCCGGTTCTTTCTGCCCCTTCTTCTGTGATGATTCTTGACCTTGCATCCTTGAGCTTGCAAATTAAAATTTTCTTTTTAATGCTTTTTTTTTTAAAAGAAAGCATTTGCTTTTCCAGACCTCTTTCTTCTTGCATGACTGAAACTCTATAGCCACTGATAGCAGCTCCTCAATCATCCCATCTCTAGCATCTGACACTCTACTTTACGCTGCTATGAGTTTGATTTATTTGTTTGTTTATTCTTTCAAAACCAGAATCTTGCACACAGTGTGCAAGCATGATACTACCGTGCCACATTCCCAGATCAGTTTGGCTACTTTAGATATCTTGTGGAAATGGAATCATAGTATTCATTCTTCTTTCATTTACCTTAAGGTTCATCCTCAGAGTTCCTCTCCATAATAGTATATGACAGAATGACTTTTCTTAAGCCTGAATAGTATTCCAATGTATGTATATATACACTCATCTATATACCTGCAGTATTTTAAGGTGCATCCATCTCTTGGCTGTTGTGAGTCATAATATAATAAAAAATGTAGATCAAGTATGTTTCTGGCATATTGACTTCAATTTCTTGGGATAAAGGTCCATTCAATAGCTGCATGCTACTTCTGATTTTTGAGACACTGTTTACAGCAGTGGTTTCATTTGGCATTCCCAATAGTGAAGGAGGGCTTCAGTTTATCCAAGACATTAAAACACTTTCCATTTGATCTTGTGATGATGGCAGTCCTCACAGGGGTGAGGTGAAGCCTCTGTGTATTTCTCTGAGGATTAGAGATGTCAATCATCTCTCATTTGCATGCACTCCTCAAAAAAAGTCTATTCAAGTTCTTTGGCCCCATCAGGTAACTTCTATGTTCTGATTTTGAGTTGATATGAGTTCCTTTTAATGCTAAACCCTATTATGAGTATTTTTAGTTCCTGTTATACTATGTGCTGTTTAGATGGAGTCTTTTGGAGCAAGGCTTTGCCTTACCAATAAATATCAGATTCTCTGATACATTCAAATCTCCACATTTATGGCATGAGCTTAATTTCTTTGAGAGTAATGCTATTTTAAGTATAGATCTTTTTATCAGGAAAAGTCAAACATTAGCCACAAAGTATTCATGTTTTTGTAGATTCAATTGTTATCACATTCTTTGGTTCAGAGCAAAAATTGAGTATGATATGACACCAGACATGAGATCTAGTGATCACAGTGTTGCCAGGTAGGACCATGAGGCATAGCTTCTGAGACAGGATTCATGTGTGCACACCAGGGGGGCCCTAGAGTCACACTAAATAACAGAAAGAATGATATGAAGAAATGGGAGGTAAAGTGTCCATGTCAGGTGATGGAAAGGGCACCAGAGGTAAGATCTTGCTAATTTGTTTAGGGAAAGAAGTTGGTCCCCCTAATTACACCTAGGCAGCATAGATGCCTCTTTACATGGTAGTGTGTGAAGAGTAGATGCACATCTAGCTACTTCATGATGTAGTCACATCATTGGTGTCCACAAGCAAGGGATCAGACTGTTTTGTGAAAATATGTGGTGCCTCCCAAACCTTTGATCCTTGACATAAAAATACCAGGTTAGTTTCTATGCTACTTTATGGCTCCTTTTGCTATTGAACATCTTGGAGAAAGAAAGGGGCAGTCTAGATAACCTAGTAGGCAAAACCTTTAAGCTACTTGAACCCTGCCTTTTCCTTTATGAAAACCAAAATAATTACACAGACCAAAAGACAGGGACTGGGGCAGGCATCCCCTTTCTGAGGGATGTCATGGACATACTAGCTGTCATTATCCTAATTATTTTTTCTTCTGCTATCTCAACATTGTGAAATTTCTCATGAGAAAACTTATTTAAAGTTTCACCATTTTAAAAGATACATGTTATGAAGTACTTTGGACACAGACAAGGGAGTTGTGAAACTCAAACAGAGTGGCAGATGTTGCTTCTCTGCTGGGGCCAAGAATCAACAGGAGAAGAAGCCAAGGCTGCCAAGCAGCCCAAGGGCATCCTGGGAAACCAGGCCTTTTCTTCTTTTCTCCTAGGGACAATTGAGGGACTCCCGTGAAGAAGAAAGGAAACCAAGCCAAAGAAGATTTTTTTTCTAGCCAGAAAATATGATAGAAGATACTATCATATTTCTGTTTCAGAATTTTATCATTATTTAATTCAAACTCTGTTTATATATGTGATGTATATATGCACACACACACATACACACACACACACACACACACACACACACACACACACACACACACACACAGAGCATTGCTCAGTTGCCCAAAGACAACAATTAGCCTCTTCACAGTACTCAGCCCTAAGTGGCAGAGCTCAGCCTCAGCTCTGGGTCTTCTGCTTATGAAGCCAATGCCTTCATTTCCTGCCTGTCAAATTAAGCAAACATCCACAAATGCAGCAGAGAAAGTGGCACAAACACTGTTTGCAACAGCAGCAAATGTCTGCCAAATTCAAGTGCAACTTCAGGAGTCAGGAAATATTAAGTATAGGGTGACCAGAGTTCATAAGTATTATAAAATAACATGAGAATTTGAAATTTTGAGTCAGGTATCTTGAGTGTTTTTTGTTTCTTAACACTGACTTCAAGACCTAGGAACCCTAATTTTACCTCTCTCTACCTCAGTTTAGTCATTTGAAATAGATCACAAAAATAAGCAGCCCTGTTATTTACATGTATGAGTTAAATAAGTTATCCATATGGTATAGAAATATCCAACAATATATACACAATGGCTAGAGAGATGGCTCAAAGGCAAAATAATTTACTGTATAAGTCTAAGTGTCTGAGTTCAAGTCCAAACACCTAATATCTAAACTGCAGGGCGTGGCTTGGTGTACCTATAATCCCAATGCTGGGGGAGGTGGAGACCAGCCCTCGAGAGCTTGCTGGCTGTCTGCTTAGCAATGGGCTCAACAAGAGACTCCATGTCAGAGGAATAAGACAGTCAGAGGTGGAGCAGGGTACTGGGCATTATCCCCTGGCTTTCTATCTGCATACACACACATGTGTATACCACACACAAGTACAATACTCACACAAAAATGTGTGTATGTGTCCAAAATAATGGAAATAATGGTCTCAAACCCTGCAGAGAAAATGCAACTAATTTTTGTCCTTAGAAGAGCAGTAATGACTAATGGTGAAAGAGAGGCTGTAGAGAAAACGGTGACAATCAGAAGCCACTTTGCCACTGCCATTTGTGACACGTCCTTATTGCCCAGCTATGTCACATTTGTCACATGTTTAGCTTGCAAGCCTTCATGTTCCTCAGTGGTGGAAAGTGAACAAGTGGACCCAGGAGCATAGGGCCGATGTGAGAATCAAATGGAGCAATGCAGAGAGTTCTTCTGAGACATGCATGTATTAGGAAGATATCAAGGGACACAGAGCAAAGGAAAGAGGCGAAGCAGGGAGGAGAGGCAGAGAGAGGGAAGGAGGTAGGTAGAGATGGAAAAAGTAGATGGAAGCTAGTGCTGTTTCCAAAGCACTTTCTGAGTGTCAGAGTCGGGGAACTCTGCCAGGCTCTGCTGAAAGTCAGGTCCTTCTCCATGCTGTCACGGCCCCCTTACTGGCTCCTTGGTACTGGGGAATCATGTGATCTGGGAACGACTGTTACTGGGAGTGCATACAGTCTGTACTCTTCTGCCCCTTGTCACTGCTCTGGAGGAGCTGACCTTGAGGTCCCCTTCAGCTCTAATTTTCTATAATGAAATTATGTTTTCCATGCTGGTGGTACCTCTGGAATAAAAAGCAAATAGTGAAACTTTAGGCTATAGAAGGCATCACATGCTCTGAGATTTGCAGTAGAAAATTAATGCTCACAGGGTACGCTTATTGGGAAAGGAGACTCCCCAGTTTCACACTTCTTTTTCTGTAGAGGCGTTTAATTTAGTAGGATTATATTGCTTTTTTTTTGCTGCTCAGCAGCTGTCAAACATGGGTGGACTTTTTGAAAATTCTTTAATCATCTATGTTCTTACATTCTCTGTCTAAAAGCGACCTCATAAGAATTGCTAGAAATTTAAGCCTTTCCTTTCATTTGATTTGGTTTTCCAGACCTATAGCTAGAGAGATATAGGTGTCATTGTTCACAGTGAGCCAAATGCTGAGTGCTTCCAGCAGGTGTGGGCTGTAAAAGCAATCTTATTTAATTCTTTCTGTAACATTGGAGATGCTTTGGCTGGGGGAGGAAAAGCACCAAGGCAGGGTTACACAGCAATGAACTATGACCCTTATGTCTTTCAAGCATGTGTCTCACACTTTCCATTTCACCATTGGGAGATGGTGCTAACTCCTCAACCACGATTCTGTTTGACTAAGAACAGCAAGTCTAAGCTGTGAGGGACTGGAACTTTCTGCTTGGGTCTCTTAAGGTGTTATCTTAGAGTCAGCTCCAATGCTGTATGCTGTGAAAAGCCCAAACCATATGGGAGGCTGCTGAGGAAATGAAATCCTATGTTTCTAGCAAGCTTCTGTCCCATAGCAAACACCTAGTCCTGGTCCAAAGAGGACGTTTCATGGGTATCCAGCTTAGTTGCTCCTTCAGAGGCTCTCAGCAGCAATTATGTGTGACTACACAAGCATCTCAGCAGAGAGTTCTTATTGAGCTAAGCCACCCACAGAGCCATGAAAGGCACTATATAGGTGTTTCAGGATGTACTATACTGGTTTACACTGCAGCAGTGAGTAGCCTGAGTATCATCCTCCCTTTCATGGGGTTTGAAGAAATAACTTAATTAGCATGTGCATTTCAGTAACTGGGAAGATTTGAAAGTGACAGCTATGAGTTTGAGTATAACTGGAAGAAACAAATTAATGTCAGAATTTCTCAAAATTTCACAAATTTTAACTTTGCATCTTTTGCTGGTTCAGAAAACATGAGTCTTTTGTTGGTGGCTGCAATCTTTAAATGTGGACCAATGAGTTATGAGTGGACATAAGCAGAAATGTGTATGATTGCCCAAAAGATTTTCTGAAGTTTCAGAATTAGCCAAGATATAAAACCTTTGTATCCCACTTCATCTTCCAGAGTTGATCTGGGTGTGATGGGGAGAGGTGCAGCCAGTAGCTTGGAAAATAAGGGGCTATTGAAGACAGAAGTTGCATCAGAGGGGATCTAACCAGGAAAAGGAAAACACGTTTTGTGCTCAACAGTGATTAAACTCAAAGTAGAGGGCTGGTTTACACAGACACTGGGTTTCCAGACTCGGTGACAGAGGAACGTAGAGATCAGAACAGCTGGTAGCCATGACCAGTGCCAAGGGAAAGAAGTAATGATGTCAATCCTTTCCCAAATCCAGCTGGCCTTGCAGTTCTCAGGCTTTTTATCTTGTACAATTGCCAGCCTGTGAGAGCTGCTGAGACCTTTCACAAGCCAGGATTGCAGTAATCCACATGGATGAGGGTGGCCAGCCTCTCTGTTACTCTCACCCTGCAGAAGGGAGACTCCTTAGGGCTATGGAGCTGGAGTAGCCAGGACGGTATCCTGGGTAAACCACTGTGCTGTTGCCCCAAGTCTTACAGTTTCAGTTTTGCTCCTACTGATTTCTCAACAAATACCCTCACAATGCAGTTCTGCACTTGATGCCTGGATCTTCCTTCTTTGTGGAGGGGCAGGAAAGTGCTGGACACCTCTGTTCTGCCATTGTAAAACCTCTGTTAACAATGTTTTTGACCTGAACTAAGTTTCTTAAGACCATGCTTTATCTGTACTGGGTTATGAGGGTTAGCATGACCTAAAAGACCTGTGATAACAAGAGTGATGTAAAAAATTCAGGAAACTGATTTTTCCCTCCACAGTATTGCACAAATTCTACTTGGCATTATTAATAAAAATCTGGGGACAAATATTGAGGAAAAGCTGAAATATTAGAGAGACAGAGGAACAAGCCACATCCAGTCCTCACCTAGCCAGCTTCTCACAAATTCTCAGATTGAATGCCTCTAATCCCTCAGCTGAAAGGGCTAGATCCTGACTTCATGAATCCTGAGACTCTGTCCCTTGGCATTCTCTTTTGAAAGGGAACACAGGTGAAGGGCTCAACCCTGTCTCTTCTATTCCCCACCCAGCCATCTCCCTCCCTCCATCTACCTTCCTAGTGCTAGGATTAAAGTTGTGTGCCCTGTTTGGCTTGGAACTCACAGAGATAAAGAGGATTTCTGCCTCTCCAGTGCTGGAATTAAAGAAGTGGGTCACCACTCTCTGACTTTCCTAGCTTGACTCAGTCCTCTGATTTTCAGACAAACTTTATTAAATATACAATATATTACTACATATCCCCTTTTGTGTTAAAAATTTAAAAAAGTATTATTAATATAAGAAAGATCATTTACAATAAGTACAATAACTAAATACAATATATACAAGCAATAATTACATTGATAATGTCCAGTCCATTAACAATTGAAAACTTTAGAGAAAATACTTCATTATTTATCCTATCTTGGTGAGTACCTAGTTCACTTTCTATCTAGCTTTTATTACCAATCAAAAACTATCTTTTCATGTCTCTCAAACTTACACACTTTAAACCTCTTAGTGAGTTTCTTTTTGAATCTGTAATTAGGAAAACTATGCCTATAACTAGCTAGTCTTCAACTCCCTCAGAGACTTGAGAAGGAAATATTATTAACTAAGTAAATAGGAAGTACAAGCAAACGACTTTCAAAAAATGTGAGAAATGACAGAAACAGCTGGCTGCTTGGACAGTCACCCAAGGTTCCTCTGCAGTGTTAGGGCATCCATCTTTGGCCTACAGGCCTAGCATATCTGACAGATTTATCTGTAAAGCAGGACCTTCCTACTATGTCTTGGCAAGATTTGGCAATTTTTTTCTTTTGTGTCCTGCTTGTTCATTTTGGACATTATACTGTTAGCAGTTGATGCAAGAGCACTTTCTTGCCAGAGGACCAACTTTTGCCACAAAGAAAGTAAACTTCATATAGAGTTTCTTTAATGCCCATGATCTTCTCTGAAGTGCCTAGAGCAGATACATCTCATTGTCAGAAAAAAAATAAAAACTATGTTATTAAAATATCCTAAATACCATATTCTATAAAACTCTGAAGTTGAAGACAACCTGTCTATCTAAAATATATCTTTGCTTGACCTTGAAAACATATCTAATGTGACTATAAGTTTGATTGTAATGACTAACTTGCATTTTCTTATATTCTAATTAGTCGGTCATAATAATTTTCAAGGAGTAGCAATTTGCATTGCATTGTTAGATGAGATGTATGGCTACAAAACCTTGACCAAGAGTAGAAATATATGTGCAGAAAATGAATCTCAACTTTGTATCAATATACACAATTTGTATACAATATACAAAATCCAATCCAGTGTAAAATATTTAAAACCTAGTAGTTTTTAAAAAATAGATTCAATAATCAACCCTTATATTCTATTACATCTGTATCCCCTTTGTATTTTTCTATTATTTTTTTCAAGCAGTAATACCCAATTCCTTCTGCCCTGCCTTGGCATCCATGGTTTAGTTGGAGACAGAGCCTGGCTTCCCAATGGGGAGAGCTTTGAAAATCACCCCTAGGGTAAATTTTTTTTTTTCAAAAATAAAACCTTAGAAATGAACACGTCATCAACAGCATGTTTGCTCATTTCATGTTATCTGAGTTTCGTCTGATGAGGATCTGGGGCACTTGGCCCGGAGTGGAGTTCTAGGGCCTATTGCTGAATTTGCATTGGATGTCTCCTAGCTTGATTAGAATGAAGTGGGATCAAGAGTTTGTCCACAGCCATAGACCCAGCAGAGCAGCAGTGGACCGGAGGTTTCTCTTGGAATGACAGTACAACACCACACTTTTCAGGGAGGGAGACCCTTATATGCATGCCTGCGAGGTTTCCAGTGAATGGAGGGTACTTCTGCCAATTTGGAAACACAATCCTGGTGGTTCTTTCATTCTCTTTCTTCTAAACGACCTGCTGCTGCTGCCTCAACTCCTACCCCACACAACAGCTTTTTGCCTCTTCTTTCTCACTCTTGATGCGAGGTCCAGAGCCAAAATGGTTTCGTCTCATAGTCTGGGCTGATTTTCAACTGATTTTGAGGTCAGTGTTCTCGGTGCATCAGAACAAGCAAATGCTACCTGCATCTTCTCGCCTCTTTAGAACGGGACATCCTCCACGGAAAGCTTGCCAGGCTACCTCAGGTGTCCTGTGATAAGCAGGGAGGCAGCATCCTCAGCATGAAAGCTGGGAGACAGCCATCTGAAGGCAGGGGTTAAGTTGGAGAAGGAAAGGGGAGGAGAAGCGTGTTCTCAGCTCCTGTTGATTTCTGTCAGACTTCAGCTGAGGTTTGTGAAGGGATAATTGTGTTATATTTTCTCATCCTTCACAGCCTGGTGGTTCCTGTATAATTATACACGCCCGAGTTTAATATTATTTCAGAAAGAGGAAAAGATACAGCAGATTTTTAGCCTCGGGGTTCTTATGATTGGGGACAGATTTTACTCTCACAAATAATTTCATTCTTTTTTCACCCCCTTTACAGAGCGTGATTGTAGGGATGTGGCTCATATGGGGAGCCAACCATTGGGGATATTTTCGGAGCACAGAGGAAGAGCTGCCAGGCTAAGGGAGCATATATCATTGAAGACCCAATGACATACAAAAGTGGCCCTCCTGTGTTTTAGATGGCAGCCTGGGAAATGATGGATCTCTCTGCCTCCTGCCTCTGGCACCAGAAGTTAGCAGAGTTTAGCTTGTGATAAAATTCATATTTGAAAAAAGTTCCCTGTCTTTCTGATAAGCAAGTTTTAAAAATTTAGGAATTATTTTTGGTTGTCATTTTTTTTTGCCATTTACATTATTAATGTGTTTAAATATTATTCAGTTATATTTTCATGCTCTACTGAATTAGTATGTTCTTTATTGACATGTTGCCTAAAGTGGAAAATAAAAAGCTGAACCTCAAACTAAGGGAAATTTTCATATTGATATTACATCATTATCCTTATTGAACAAGAAAAAAAAAAGAAAACTGAAGCAATTAGGAAAATAAAACACAGTTGAAATGGTTTTATTAACATCCCTAATACATGTACTCAGGATTGCCAATAAAAAATTCAATGCAACCTGGTGATAGAATAAATTACATGCATAATATAATTATTTCAAGTTAATTAAAATATTATGATGATATGCATTTCATGAGACAGCACCCATGCTCCTCACTATTTCTTCACCTTCAGGTTTCAGACTCCCTATGAATGACTTCAGTAAAGAGCGTGAGTACTGCCTCCCTTTAGACGTTTCTGTGGTAGGCCATCAGTAGAGCCTTAGACATCTCCACCATCATATCACCAAGAGTCAAAATCTGGTAAACAGTGAGATGAAGATGCTCCGTGGTACTTGGTCTCACCTATGGCAAGATGGCCAGGCATGTACAATGCTCACTAGTACGGTTGCTGGCTATGAGCTCACACTCTCTGAAGCTTGGCTTCCTGGTTTCAAACCATGGCTTTCTAGTAACCATCAGCAAGATATTCAACCTCTCTGCATTAATTCCCTCCCCCAATCTGTGGGGTGTGTGTGTGTGTGTGTGTGTGTGTGTGTGTGTGTGTGTATATCCTGCAGGGCTGCTGGAAGCCTTATATGTGATATCACAGAAGGGTATTAGGTGTTATTTATGCATCCCCATTGGTACTGTTTCAAGCAGTGTTTGGCATAGAGTCCTCATGATGCAGTTGCCTTCTAGCATTCCTATCATCATGCTGTTTGGCACAGAGCCAACCCTCAAGGAATAGCAGCAGTTATTTTTACACTCCTTGGATGTCCACAAAGAAGAATGTTCTTACTTTACTCCTCTGCCATTTGTGTGCCCTCTGACTTCCAGCTTCTGCCTGGCCTGCTGAAAGCCTACTACTGCCTCCCTCACACCTCTTCTCTTCCAGTTTACTGTCCCTGCTATTAGGTTTGGAAACTCAAAAACATTGTGGCCTCAAAACTGCCATTTCCCTGTCTGGTCATGGTATATACCTTTAACGCCAGCACCCTGGAGGCAGAAGCAGAGGCAGAGGCAGAGGCAGAAGAATCTCTGTGAGTTTGAGGCCAATGGATTCGAATGTCAGTTTCGGGTCATCCAGGGCTACAGGATGAAACCATGGTTTGAAAAACCAAACCACATAAACAAGCAAACACAAACCAAAACAACAGCAACAAACCAGATCTTCCCCTGTAATCCTGTTTTCTTACTAACCCAATCTTGTGGGTGTCAAAGGCCTGCTTATATTCTCTTGAGTTCTACTTTCTTGGTTCCTTGCCTTGTCAACCCAAGCTTTCTAGATATGAACCCTCAAAATGTTGTTCCCTAAAAGCTGTGGCCATAGTCATTTTTTATTTCTGGGTTCCTGCCACCTGGTTTTTCAAATACTGCACGCCTTCCCTCCTAACTCTGTTTATAGCTCTTGGACATTTCTAGTTATGTTCTTGAGCTCGGACACACCTATATTTGTCACTGGAAACAAATATTGTAATGCTTTATTTTAAAATTTAATTTGTGTCTATGTTTTGTATATACCTTGGGCACAAAGGCCACTTTTGACAGTTCTGTTGAGTATGTCATGCTCTCTCTCCTTTGCCATGTTGCATAGAGATAAACAAAATAGATAGCACTTCAAATATTCTTAGTGTAACTCTCCTATCTGGCTGGAATGACTGTTTCATTTTTCAGCTCAATTCAACACCATTTTCTGGTTCTTATGCACTGTGTATAATGAGATTTGCTTTGAGTTATCAACACTGCAGGGGAATGTTTAAATTAGAAAGAGAAACTCCGCCATCAATTTCTTTAAAAATGGAATAAAAACACAAGGATATTTTCCCTATATTCTACTATCAAAATATAATCTAAATTCAAAGCAATTTTACCAACAATGCCATTGTTTTCTTAAGATTGTGAATTTGGTTTGGAAAATGTATTTATCAAAAAATAATTAAATGGGAATAAAAATCTTTGTAGATTTCTGCATAATATTTCTTTCAATCATAACATTGGCTGATGCTGAGCAACTAACAGAATAGATGGAAAATGCAGATATCTTTCACAGAATCTCTGGACTTGGGAATTGAATAGTAGCCCTTTAAAACTGAAGAGTGAGGGTAGACAGGGGCTGTACAAACACTAATGAGAGTGTGCGAGAAGGAGGCCAAGATCCTGTCTGTTCTTTTATTCTTTAACCAGGAGTGAGAGGTCAACACATCATCAAAGTCATTCAAAACTTGCTAAGCTTTATTTCAAGGAATATCAAGCTTCTAGGAAGAAAAGAAGGAGACCATGTGCACTTCTTTTATACATTCATGTTTTCTGCTGTGCATTGGTCAGGAATCCCAAGAGCATTTACTTCAGTTCTACCATTAGACACACCACTCAATAGATAAGGATAGACACTCTACAGCCATGAACTAGAACTCAAGATGAGTGTGTGTGCACTAAGGTGTATGCAAGGGTCAGAAGATGAATACCAGAGTAAGGTCTCTCCTTCTATCATACTCTGGGAATCAAATTCATGTCACCAGGTTTGGCAATAAATACACTCATGCACCAAGCTGTCTCAATGGCCCTCAAGACAGTTTTTTTTTAAAGGGCAATTATTTCTTAGAGCTTGTAATATGTTCTTAGTCATGGATCTAACCTGTGTGTGAGTAAGATCAACTGAAAAAAAAATCATGTCACGATGTGATAGATCCCATGTAGGAGTTCATGGAATAACAGAGTGGATATTTTAAAGTGTTACTAATACTTGTGGAAGGTTAAGGAGGAATAAACAGGGGCTGAGTTAATTCTTTTTCTTCTGGAGGTGGTCAAAAGGGAAGAATTTCCAAGGGTGTTTCCTAGGCAGTAAACATGTGAGCAAGGTCTGGAAGGAGACACAAATTGTGGTAGCTGTGGAGTGTTCAGGAAGTGACATGTCCAAAGGTGAGAATGACTGAAAGCATTTGAAATGCTCTGTGGACTGGACAAGAAGGGTGATTAGGTAAACTAACTGGCTACCTTATACCAGGAACTGTTCTGCAAAACTGACAAAAACACCTAGTTTCCTAAAATAACATATTCCTAGCCTTTTGCAAGGCATAGAGACCGGTAACAGCTGGAGAGCAGTGTTCATCCAGGTCAGACTCCAAGGAAATTTGTTATAACAAATTCACATATTGCTCAGCAGAGAACATGGTTGTTTTCTTCTTAAGATGAACTGAAAAGAAAGGAAAGATGCAGATGTGGAAGAGAAGGAATTTGATAGAAGAATTTCCCTATGTGTGTGAAGAGACCGGTGAGATCATCCTGTGAAAGGGAGAGGGGGAAGGGATCAGGGTACTAAGAGTCCTGAATAGGAGCCATGGAAGGTGACAGTGGAGGCCTTCTTGGCGAGGCAAACTTGGTAGCTGGTAGGAGAGGCCTGGGGGATCAGAGATGAGAAAACAAGGAGAGTCCTCCCACAGTAACCACTCATGTGTCACGTTGAGGAATGGCTCACCTAATGTGTCCTAATGGGTTCTGTGCTAGGCACTGGGTCAAGCACTCCTGACCCAGAGAAAAACAGAGTCTCACTCCAGGAACGTTTGGCTGAATAAAATGGAAACTTGTGAACAGCTCCATGTGAGTTAGTGCTACTGACTGGAAAACAAAGGAGCATGTGTGAGAACCGCTAGTGACTCTGAAGAGGTGAGACTTTGCTGGGTGGAGGGAAAGCATGCCAAGAAGGTTTCCCAAAAGCAGCAAAGCAATAACAATACGGGGATCTCTGGAGGTACCCCAACTCACAGCAGATTTTCTATGTTTTAGTCTTTCTTTTTAAGTAAGAGTTATGGAGAATGAAAGGAGATGTATAAATTGGGATCACACTACCATTTATTCCTGCTGTCATGTCAGTCCAAGGTCTGAGCATGGTGTGTGGGTGGAAGGAGCGGAAGGAGGCTGCAGTCCATGGAGGCATAAAGAGTGGTTGAAGTCATAACCCCAAGAACAGCAATCAGAGCAGGGAGAGCCTGGGGTGCAGTGTGGGTACAGAGAGTCAATGCTGAAATGGGCAGGAAGAGGACCTGTTCTGAAGATCAAGGAACTATGATATTAAAGTGTGAGAAGAGACACTTCCCAGCTACCAGAGCATCTCCAGAGGGCTATAGTGACCCTTGAGCCTCCTGGGCTTGTGAGCAGAGCACAGAAAGGGCAGGATGGAATGTGGCTTTTCTCTCATTGATTTTGTAATTTCTGAGGTGTATGAAGCCAGAGCAGGCAGCAAGGAGCAAAATAGAGCCCATATATTACCTAACTCTTTATATTCTAGGTGTTGCAATCCCGTGTACATTATAAACAGCCAGGTGGAAATTAGCTGGCGAGTTCAGGTTGAAATGGGTCAGACATTTGTATGTCTCTGTTTCATCTACTAGCTGTCCATAGTACAACAAAGTAGAAACTGACCAAAGTTATCTGAAAGCTGTTAGTGCCATGCAGTATTTTAGATTGTTGTTTTAACAATTGGCTCTGGCTACAAGCTACATGAAAGAGAATATAAAGTCAATGGGGTTCAGTACTGAGATAAAGAGATGCCCGGTGGCTGTACTACTGTAGTGGTCATGTTTCAAAGCAATTTAAAAAACAATTTTACTGGTTTGAGAAAAATCATAAAGAATGAACACCTTTTTTTTAAATGGAAGAATCTCTGCACAGCATAAGCATCTGGGAAGTTAAGCAGCCTCCCTAGATATTGCCTGGATGTAGCTCTGGGACCCTGGGAATTCCCTCTGTGTACAGTTTATAAAGCACTCAGACTTTCACAGGAAGCCTCCCAAACACTGCAGACTACATATTTCATTCCCCCAATGTTGACTTGTTGAAGCCTAATACCCACAGGCTGGTATTTGGAGGTGGGGATGTCAGAAGACGGTGAGTCATAGTAGTGTTACCCCAGATGGAAAAGATTAGTGTCCCCATCAAAGGTCCCTAGAGAAGCCCCTCAGACATTTTGAGACACATCATAACATGGCTGTCTATGGACCAGGAAGTAGCCCTTCATTAGTCACCAACAGCCCAGCACCTGAATCCTGGACTTACATCTTTGAGTATAACTCGATGTTGTTGGTCAGCTATCTGGGGTATGGAGTTTTGTTATTACAATCTAAGTAGGCTGAGGCCTCTTTGTGTGGTGTTATAGGGAGTGTAAGGCTTGACATACAGGATACTACAGACTCACACAGGACTTCACCATCCTGTACCTGAACACCATTTACAAATTTTTCCATGTGATTGTTTATTGTTTCAGAAATTCAAGTCCCAGGACTGTGACTACTTCAATTATCCTAGCTTTACAACTGGCCAGCCTATAATTTGTTGCCATTTTGTTATGCTCATTGATTCTATGAATTTGGAATTTGAATAGGCTGTGACAAGGGTAGTGTCCTATAATTCCAGGTGCTTCAACTGGAAAGACATAAAGGCTGCAGGTAACTGGAATAATCTGGTTGCCCCTTTATGCTGACTCCAGGGCTGAACTCAGATAAGGCTGCTGACTGGATCTCTTGCAACAACTCATTCATGTGACTTGGGCTAGTTCCCAGGGTAGTAGTGTAGACTGTTTCTCGTGTAACTGGGCTTCTTTCTGCTGCAGACTGTTTAGGAATGTATAAAACCGTAGAGAAGATATGAGGATGGCACCAAACTCAGAGACCATTTTTCACTTAAACTATATTAACATGTAGGCAGTTTACTTGCTGTTTATGTTATGGGCACCAATCCTGGATGCACAGAATATGGAGGAAAAAGAAGTGGCTTAGGAAATACAGGAAGAAGCAGAATCTTAAGAGTAATTAATCTTAATTCAGCACGATAGTCTGTGCACTCAATGATGCGTACACATATTGGCATTGCCTATTCTAACCTCCTACACAGTTACATTTAGGGGGAGATGCCAGCAAGCCAGGGAGACTTGCCTTATTCTGAAGCATCCTGTGCCGTGCCACCCTCCCAGTTCTCCTAAATGCAAATGAAGAAAGAGCTAACCCCACAGGGGTTATGCCTTCCATGATTCTGTTATTCAGGCTTTTCCTAAATAGAATATCCAGTGGGTTCTTTCTCAGAGACTTTCATGGGATGCTGGCCTCACTATGGCACACAGGCTTGTCTGGACCTGACTTCCTGAGGCAGGAAAGTGGTTCTATTTTTTTGTTTCCTCTCACAGCAGTGAGGAAGCAAACATTGTTGGAGCAGGAAGTCTGAGCAGGAATTTGTTGACAAAAGCATTTTTGAAGGTTTAAGGAAAGGGTGTCTTATACATTTCCTTTAACAGCTGGCTGACCATTTCACTAGAAATATACAGGATGTCTGACTTCTAACACTATGGGAACATTCACTGTAGACAAGCACACAGTTTTAGGATAGCAATATTTGCACTCTCAGAATTGAGATGGGGGTAGGGTATGAGAAAAGAAAGAAATCTGGGACTCTGTTTATTGTGGCTATACTGGGCTGCATTGGCGAACCACTGATCAGCTCTTCTAAGAAAAATTACCCTGGAGAGGTGGCTCAGTGGTTAAGGGCACTTGCTGTTCTTGCAGAGGACCTAAATTTGGTTTACCTATATGGTGGCTAAAACCCCCTATAAAACTCCACCTCTGGGAATCTAATGCCATCTTCTGACTTCCATGAACAACGCTAGGCATGTATGGGGTATGCATGTATACATATGCAAAAACACATACACATAAAATAAAAAAATATGTCTTTAATGAAAAAGGGAATAAATGAATTTCTCAGCCCAAGGCTGCTCAATGAGCTCCCTAGACTTGTTCGTCTATGTGACTGCAGCTTAGCTTCCTAAAGAGTTCAAAGGAAACACAGAAAAGAAAACAAACAGATGACTGAGCAGAGGAAAAGGAAGATGTCAAAGGATGGGAACACAAGGACTTTGAGCCCCTAAGAGCCAAGGACGTGCTCTAACGCTGCAAGAACAGACAACACCTTCCTTTCTGTTTTTTTCTTTCTCCTCAAAGCAGCTCTCTTGACTTTCAGAGGAAAAATAAGTTACATAATACGGCTCACCAAGTCAACAGGAGTGTGCATAGCATTGCATCCGGTATATATGGCAAAGGAAGACATTGTTAGGAACTCCAAAGTGTTTTGGAAGGATGAGATGGATGGTCTCCCATATAACACCAGCCTTAGAATTGCTGCCTGCTCTCCTCACCTAGGTCAAAGCCAACAAATAAATCCCTCTGTGGCAATTGTAGCAGGAACTGTATAGCATCCATGCTTGCTGAGGTCACTCATGAAGCCTGCCCAGCCTTTCTATCTGTCTTTCCTACTAATGGAAATATGGTGACCAGCACATAGCATTGATAGATGGGTTCAACTTGAAAGATAGTGCACAGAGAGAGCCTTGGAACTCTGCAGTAGGTTGCCTGGTTCAGTTCTAGGAAGCTGTTACTCACCTCAGACTGGCTTGGCTTAAGAGAAGAAGATGGAAGATGGTAGTAGGGAGGCAGGAAGCAGGAACCGAGGGGTATGGCAACCATGGCAAATGGTTTATAGTTCATCCACAGCACAATGTTTTCAACTTTAAAATTAGATCCTATTGGGCTGGAGAAATGGCTCAGCAGGTAAGAGTGCTTACCGCTCTTGTGGAAGACCAAGTTCAGGTCCTAGGACCCATGCCAGGTAGCTCCCAGCCACCTTGTAACTCTAACTTCAGGATATGATGTCTCCTGTGTCTGCGGAAACGTGCTCTCAAATGCATATACCCAAACACAGATACATGCACATATACACATTTAAATATAACTTCAAGAGTCTTTAGAAAAAAGAATCATTCTAGGAGAAAGAATTACTATCTTAACTGTTTTCTGATGCATATAATTGTAGCCTGTAAAATATTGTACAAACATATGCACTACCCCTCCAGAGACTGGTAGTTATTTAGTTATGAAATATCAATTTATTGTATTCTCAAAATATTATACTGAGAAATAATTTAGTTCAATAGAATTTCTCTGAAGGTGTCATTGTGTATGTATATATTTCTGGGGATGCAAAGAGTGGTACTATAGCCCTGAACATGCTAGATAGGCACTCCACTACCGAGCCACACACTTAACCCAAAGGGAAAGTATAGCTCAGATTGGTCTTGAACTTAAGACCTTCTGACTCAGCCTTTTCAGCATTGCTGGCTTGTCCCTGTAAGCTTGAACACACCATTGGCACCATAAGACTTTAAAGCAAGTCACATCCTTTTATGTGCATGTACATAAATATGGAAAGTGAATAGGAGTCACTGTAAATCCAGGATATGTGCAATGACCAAATGTCAAGGGTAAAAACTGCTTAACTGCGAAGCTCTGTTAACATATCCAGGGTCACTCATCTTCACATTTTTCTCTGACACTCATTTCTGAATTTTTATTCATTAAAAATACAAGTAGATGAGATAAAGAAATATAATCCAGTAAAACAAGAACAGATAGATAAGTCAAAGGGCTTGGGTTCTGGAGCCTTGAGGGTTTCCTAACAGCCTGATGTCTACGGGCTACCACTTTTCATTTCCCAACAAGAGACCTGGGTCAAATCAGTTTAAGGACCCACTTTTCTGAATGAGACAGGCACTTTCAAACTTTGTCTTCTCCCCGAGGACCTCCTACAATGTATTAGCAATTCCCATGGTTGATTTTCAACTGAATCCAACAATGTGCTGAAGTCTTTGGATTGATTTGTTCCAGAATTTTGGTGAAGAATTATATGTCTGTTTTGTTTCTGGACACCATTAGGTATGCTTTATGCTAGCAAATAAATATTTTCAAGGTCCCTAAGTATATTATTGCTGCAGAAATAAAACACAGCAGATTCTTAAATCTGATACTTCAGGGATCCATCTGAGACCTACTCGGCATTGGTAAGTCAGTTCCAGTGACTAAATTGAGGTAGAGTAAAGAGTTTCTGGCCAGAAAAAGTCAGACAGCCTGAGCACCTTACTATGCTCTAGTTATTTTCTCATTTGGATATGACTACCCTTTTGTACAGTGAGCCTCTCTCCCTCTGAAAACTGGCTCTGTGTAACTTTCAGGGGTTTCTATTGATCACTCAACTACCTGAGCTGATGTGTTATAGTTACCTACACTGTAGCAGACATTGTTGAATGTCTTATATGTGGTACCTCTGGGTTCGCTAAAGTTCCTTTAGAGTAAGCTGAGTGTTTGGATCTCCAGTGTCAGATCCTGGAGAATAGTAGCAATGTGAATTTAAATCAAATAGCACAGGGTTGTCTCATTTCAACCATTCAATATGCCCCAAAACACATCCCTGATTCCCCATTAGTAGCTTTGATTATTCTGAAAGGTTCTTTTATTCTATGAGCAGTAAGTCTGATGCTGATCTCCCGTTAGTCTATTGCCTCAATCTGGGTGGAATCCATCCAGCTTCATGAGTCTTTGGAGCATTACTCAAAGTTGGTACATCCTGGTACTCAAAACGTACACACTGCATTTAACTCATGTCTTTTGTTTAAAATATAGGTTTTAAAACAAATTGGTCTTTAGGAAGTGTGGTAAAGATGTATACTATGGAGACTTGTCTAATGTGAAGGTTGTTGTAGCAATGTATTTGGACATATTTGGGACTCATAAAAAGAGAGGCAAGAAATTCTAAGAAAGGTGCCCAGAGAGTGAACTAAAACCAAAATATCCTAGCCTTTCTGATGGTACAACACTGCATAGAGTGGATGAAACAGATGAGTGCCACTCCATGAAGATTGGGCTAAATTTAGGTTTTAGTAAGGCATTTAAAAAATGGCAAATTTGGGAAACAGATGTGTCTTTGGCACTCTTCTGTTATTAACAATTATTAAGGATGTCTATACCAATAGGATACCACTAAGTGTTGAGTGGCAGTGCCCCATCGCTCCTTTGCATATACCAGGCTTACTGGAAAACTGCAATCTGTTGCTCTTCACATGTATGAGAAGCACAGTGATCAAACATGGACACGCTCTAACATATGTCCATGCTAGCTCTGTGTGAGACATATGCTTTCAGTGAGGCACATCAGATATGTACCTGGGATTTACATGCTGTGTCTGGTTTGTCGTGATTGGCTTAGAAGGGGTCTTAATTCATTGCTGCTTTTAGGAATATCTGAAACCACCCAGCAATTTGAACTGTGATCTGTGTAAGATGTTCAGGTTGGTTCTCTAACTGGGACAAGAGTAACAGAAAATTGTGTGAGTATGTGTGAGAAGTCATTGCCAAATCTTAAAGGACATGGCTTCTAATTTGACTCTTGCCTGCCCTTTTAACATTTAGAGCAAAAATCTCCCTGTAAGCAAGCAGTGTGATTCTGCTTTATATAAAGGATTTCAGCATCACCTTTTCAGGACACAAACTGATCTTTATTCTCCATGGACCCACAAGGGTTATTACCTCCAGCATGTCCATTTTCCCACAGGCAAAGCCTCTCTGTATGCTTCCTGGAATGGGCTTTTCACGATGACTGCCTTTTCTTTCTAAGTTCCTCCCTTCAGGAGAGAATGTGAGAAGCCGGCACTTCCTGCAGTTTCCATAGCTTCACTCCTCACCCAGAAAATCTCCAGGATCGTAGATTTAGCAGGGCACTGCCAAAGTGTCAAAGCCAAGTAGATTTAAAAAGTTTAACCCAGCCTGCTAAGTACAGATTACATCATCAGGATTTTCATCATAATAAATTTTAATTTCCTTTTTTTCTGATCAAGTAGGAAAAAAGAGCCACTTAAACATGTGAGGAGACATTCACTCAAAAATAGAGTCATGTCCAGTGTGTGTACCCCGTGTATGAAGCAGTTTCCCCAAGGAAGTGCATACTAAAGATTTCTGAATGGAGAGGAAAGGAGAGCTGCCAGGTCTGTACAGGGATGTCCCAGGGTGAAAGCCTCATGTAAAGGTGATTCGGAAAGACCTGCATTCTCCTTAGTTTCTTCCAAGCAAGTAAGTGTGCAAAAGAGCCTGTCCCTGGGACTCAGTGCTCAGACCTCAACAGCTCATTTGCTCAGGGATAGTTCTTGGCAAATGAGCTTCTTTCTACTCCAAGATCAGCTGAAGCAATGAGAGCAGTAACTTCACTTTTCAGATGATCTAAGTTTGCACTGATCATAAGTTCTCTTAAACTGTCCAAATAAATCTAGAGAAACAGAGTGATACCAGGTTTTCAGGATCCTTGGAGAGTTATGACTCTGGATACACACAACAGCACCAACAGCTATGCCGAGACCAGCTTCCAAGTAAACGGAATGTTTTCAGTGGCAAAGGAGACTCATACAGCAAGATTGTATATATTATTAAAGGCTGCCCACCCCAAAAATGTTCTCAGACTTTCATAAATGTCATTCAAACAGATCCTGTCAATAGTTTGTCATCAGTCCATCCAGAGAGGATCAGAGGATCCTTCAAGCAAGAACCTGTGTTCAGGCCCACTCCCACCTTCTTTCCAACCCCAACTTCCCTGCTTCTTTTAGTCTATAACATTGCTTCAATGCCAATAATTTATTCTGGGGGGCTTTCCTCTGTGTGTGCATTTCAAGTTTCCCCAGGCATTTGCTATAACTTTCCAAGAAATATGTTCTTTTCAAGAACAGCCATAGGCACATTATTTAACCAGTTTCTTTCCCCTTACTTGGTAACTGGAGACAGCAATCCTGCTTATCTGTGCCAAGTGTTTTCTTTTAAAAAATGAGGTTTTCCTTTACCTGTTACAATTTCATGTAAACATATTTCGATTTTATTTTTCCTCTCCCCAAAGTCTTTCCATATCTTCCTTTAACTTCCTACCCAAACACATATTCTGTTTTTAAACAACCAGAACATGGAGTTCTCTTTATGTTGGCCGATTCTTCCTTGGCATGCGGCCTGCCCAGTGTCCTCCGCTGAAGCAAACAGGCTCTCCCACACCCAGCAGTGGTCAAATGCCAAAAGTATTTTAGCTGAGTGTAGAACTCCCTGTCACCTCCTCAGCTTCAGTTGGGACTTTGCCTGGCTTGAGCTTCTGCAGCTCTTGTGCTGTCATTGTGTGCTGGCTGGTTTTATGTTAACTTGACACAGGCTACAGTTATTAGAGAGGAGCGAACATCAGCTGAGGAAATGTCTTTGTAAGATCAGGCTGTAGACAGGTCCATAGGACGTTTTCTTAACTAGTGACTGATGGGGGAGAGCCCAAGCTACTGTGGTCACTGGCACTCCTAGGCTGGTGATCTCTGTGTCTATAAGAAAGTAGGCTGCGTGAGCTGTGGGGGCCAGCGAGGAAGCAGAATCCCTCCACAGCCTCTGCTTCAGCTCCTGTCTCTACATTCCTGTTCTGTTTGAGTTCCTGCCCTGGCTTCCCTCAATGAACTAGTACATGTAAGTCAAATAAACCCTTTCCTCCCCAAGTTGCTTTGGTCATGATGTTCTATCATAGCAATAGAAACCCTAATTAGGCCACATAGTCTCTGTGAGTTTATATGCACATCTGTCCTTTTGTGTGTGGAAAATGCTATTTCTTTGAATTTATCTGCAAACTCTGGCTCTTACAGTCTTTCTGCTCCATCTTCTACATAGGTCTCTGAGCCTTGAGGGGAAGAGATATTATGTAGACATCCCATTGAGGGATGAGCACCTTGCTCTGCTGGTTGACCAGTTGTAGGTTTTCTTTTTTGTCAGTTGCCATGTAGGGCTAGAAAAAGCTTCTATGATGAGAGTTTAGCAAGGCACAAATCTATGGATATAGCATTAGGAGTTATTTTTATTGCTGTGTTCCTTTACTAGAATAATTGCAGTGGTTATCCCCTAAATCCCGTGATTTATCAAACCTCAGGTTCTCGGCCTCATTGATGTCATGTATGTACTCCATTTCAAAGAGTGGGTCTTAAATCCAGTCAAAGGTTGCTGGTTACTCCCCTAGCATTCATGTCTCTATTGCACCAGTGGACAGATATCTTGCCAAGCAGGTTGCTATTGCCGACACAGAATTAATATCTGGGTAAGATAGATGCTTTTCTCCTCTCTTTTCAAATTTAGCATTTTCTAGCTACTAAGAATGAATCTTCCAGTTGAGTACCAGATTTCTCCATGTTCTATGGTATAAGTAAGTGGAGTCTTACCATCAAGTTGTGGAGGGTGACCAGTAGTATAGTCTGCAGGCGCTTCATTGGTCAAAAACTCAAAAAGATATAACCCATTCCTGGCACCAGCGTTTCACCTGATAACATAAAATATGTAGTTGGGGTATTATTCCTCTATTATAGGGCAACTCCATTTAAATTCCTTATATCTATGGCAAACACTTTAAATTGGCTGGCTAGCAACTATGCACTCCTTCTAAGTTTTAGAAATTTATTTTTGACTTTGTTCAAATGGATTGAGTCCCTACTCTAATCTAGTCTTTTAAAATTAAATAAAAAAAGTTGGTGTTTTGGGCTTCCCACCAGGACACTATTGCTAAAGATACCGCGTGCTCTGCTTGTTGAGCAGAGAAAAGACAAGGTGGAATTGCACTGGAAGCTTCTTTCTGGATATGCCTGATGGTGCAATAGTAACATGGATGTTATGTGGGCAACTAATGACTTTCCATGGGAAAGAATTCATGCCTGGTACCATAAACCTGGTCAAAAGCTGTGGATGAGGCAAGCATTGGCTCTAGCACAGAAGATACTGTTGTTGTTTTGATAATTGACATGTGTGACTGTCAAATGGCCTTCTCAGTGTTTGTGTCTTATTCCTGCGAATGAATCCTGCTGTCCTTCCTGGTCAGAAAAGTTTCTTTTTGCAGTGGGAGGCAGCTAATATAGACTCTTAAGTGGTCAAAGTGCTGAGAATAATAGACTGTTGAGTGTACAGCCCTGAATAGGGCATGCACAGCAACGGACTTCTCAGAGGTTCAGGAAACATGGGAACTTGGAATTTTTGTAACTACTAAAAAAAAAAAAAGGAAAAAATAAGTGGTTTCTTTTTGTAAGACTTCATCTGCTCAATTTGTAAACAATAAAAATAAAAGTGACACCATAAATACTTTGATTTTATGTATTCTCCTCAAACTTTAAGGTTCTTAGACTATTTGATTCCTAGAGCTATTTGTAACATATATAGCTTTAATAGTTTGTAGATGACTGACCCATCTTCCTGATATAACTTAACTCAGCAATGCCTGTTTCTTCATTGATTTTAGTATAACACTTTTCAAATTCTAAGTAGATTTGGCTATTTTAGATTTTTTCTCATATTTTATTAATTCACTTGTATACAATATGCTAATAGAAAACTTTATTGTAGAAATACATTTTTATGGTGATTGATTCATCTATTATCATTGTTTAGTATTTTAAAATTGTTCCTTTGTGTTTATCTTTCCACTGCAACATTAGTTTTTTTTTTCTCTAATTTAAAATATTCTATTGACATTTGAAAGGCAAATGGTAAAATTGTAAAATGAAAGTAAAAACTTTTTGGTAGGGGCTGGGGTGGAGGGATGCTTCAGCAGGCAAAAACATTTTCTATGCAATCCTAACGACCTAAATACCTAAATTTAAATTTAATTTAATTGCCAGAATCCACATTAACACACACACACACACACACACACACACACACACACACACACACAGACAGGGACAGTAACAACAGCAATGCAGTGGCTTACATTTATAATTGCAGAGTTTCAAAGGTAACATGGGAAAAGGGCACAGGAGAATTGTCTAGGAGCTTGCAGACCAGCTACCTAGCTTGGAGAGTATGAGTACAGTGGGGAGGGGGGAAGGAAGGGAAGAAGGAGAAGGAGGAGGAGAGGGAAGGAAGCAAACCAACTCCTGTAGGTTGTTCTCAACGTCCACATGAGAACAGTTGGGTCACTCTCCACAGCCACCACCCCCCCAAGTTAAGAAAAGCATTGTTGGGAGATAGCCATAATCAATGTATTTGTAATCTCTTAATATATATATATATATATATATATATATATATATATATATATACATATATATATTTGCTTAAGAATCAAACAACTTTGAGATACCACCTGACATCTGTCAGATTGGCTAAAATAAAAGAACAGGTGACAGCCTATGCTGGAGAGGTTGCAGAGCAAGGGGAACACTCCTCCATTGTTGGTGGGAGTGTAAGCTGGCTCAGCCACTCTGGGATGCAGTATGGTGGTTTCTCAGAAAACTGGGAATCACTCTCTCCAAAGATTCAGCAATACCACTATTGGGAATATACCCTAAAGATGCACATGCACACTCCAAAAGCATTAGCTCAACTATGTTCATAGCAGCATTATTTGTAATAGCAAGAACCTGGAAACAACCTAGATGCCCCTCAACTGAAGAATGGATTAACAAACTGTGGTACATCTACACTACTTAGCAGTAAGAAAAAAAATGATATCCTAAAATTTGCAGGCAAATGGATGGATTTAGAGAATATCCTTCTGAGCAAGGTCTCACAAACTCAAAAGGATAAGCAAGGAATGTACTCATCATTAGTGAACTTTAAACAAAAAGCAAAGCATTCCCAAGCTTGAAACCACAACCACTGAATAGCTTGGGATCTGAAGTACCTTGGACTAGCACCTTGGAACCCATTCCCTCCAGAGGAACACCTGACCCAGTCTTGATGTTAGGATGAGGAAAGAAGATTTGTCTGGAGTGGATGCTGAACTAAGTCACCTTGGGACCTCCTGCCCTTGCTGGGGAGGAGTTAAGGAGATGGGGAGAGAGAATGACTGAGGGTGGAGAGAGGGGGAAGGGAGTTTGAACAAGGGGATACATGGATAGAAAATGAGACTTTATTCATAATAAAAAAGAAAATAAAAAGAATCAAAGAATACCCCTTTATCAAATATTTCAAGAGAACTTTAGAGTTTTTTTCCCTTTTAAAGTTACATGAATTAGAACCAGTGAGCTTGCTCCCTGGTAAAGGTGGTTTCTGTTCAAGCATGAAGACCTGAACTTGATTCCTGGAATCCATGTAAAGACAGAAGGAGGGAACCTACTACACAGAATTGTCCTCTGACCTCCACAGTCATGTGTGGCTTGTGTGGCCACATATCATGTAACACATACAATGATGATGATAATGATAATAGTACATTTAGTGGATTTATTGCTGAACTTATTACTATGTTTTGTCAGTTAAAAAGGTGTCTTTTATTCCACTGTATTTTCTAAACTTTTGTATGTGTTTGTATCTAGAAATGTTGCGTGTTTTCTTTCTTAAAACAGAATTCACTAAACATAACTGATTGATACTACTTTATACACTGAATTTACCCAATGCTGTAAACTATGGTGGGAGATATCTTGATGTCTAGCTGAAAAAGGCTAGAACATGCCTTCAAAGATGTGTGTTGGGGGTGGGGATGGACAGTTGTTGTAATTCAATATGGAGGTGACCAAAATGGCTTTATTCAGAGTCATTCATGAAAATCATATCTGAAATTAAAAACAAATGCTGAAGCTGGGTGGTGGTACACATCTTTAATCCCAGCACTCAGGAGATAGAGGTAGGAGAATCTCTGTGAGTTCAAGACCAGCCTGGTCTACAAAGTGAGTTCTATGACAGCCAGAGAAACACAGAAGAACCCTGTCTCAATGCCCCACAAAACTTAAAATTTAAATTCTAGAGTCTTTTATCTATTTTTGGATTTCTAAATTATATACTTTTTTATGTTTTGAGGTTGAAATACGTCCTATAATTCATATATAGATTTTATAGAAAGTTTTCTTTCTCACTGAAATGTTATTTACCATAAAAACTTACTGCATCTAAGAATAAAAATATATGATATATATTATAACCTTGTAGATTTCCATGTTCTATCCCAGAAAAGCAAGTATACTTTAATATATTTATTAATAGTACTTAAAATTCATTGCTAAAAATAAAATGCAGACGATGGGGTGATTAAAATACGAGTGACATTTAACATCTTTGAATTTTCAGAAGTGTTTAATATATTAGGTAAAGAGTAGCATAGCATTTATGTCATGGAAGTTTCTAAACTCAGCTACCAATGCCATTCTTACAATATGACTACAGATGGCATATTAAAATTCTAATGAAGACATGAAGCCCTCTGCTACTATGTATTTTCCTTTAGAATTCTAGTTAGAGTATGCTGGCTAGTTTTATATCTACTTGACACAGACCAGAGTAGTTTGTAAAAAGGAAACTTCAGTTGAGAAAATGCAGCCAACTGATTGTCAATGTGGAAATACTTAGGTCATTATGGTGGCTAGTGCCACTTCTGCTATACTGGGCAAGTGGTCCTGTGAGCTGTAAGAAAACAGGCTGAACAAGCCTTGAAAAACCAGCCAGCAAGCAGCACTCCTCTATGGCCTCTACATCAGTTCTTGCCTCCATGTTCCTGCCCTGGCTTCCTTTGATGATTAACAGTGATGTGGAAGTGGAAGCCAGACAACCCCTTTCTCCTCAAGGTATTTTTAGTCGTGGTCCTTTGTCATAGCAATAGAAAGCCTAGCTGAGACACTAAGTTAATGTGGGTTGAGTCAAGGCATAAATGCTGAAAAGGAGCAGAACAGTCGCTCAGACTTTATATGAGTGTGTTAAATTCTAAATGAACATAATAGGAAAATGAGGAGATGCAGAAATTAACTCACTTACATACTTGTAATCTCTAGTTCAAAATTAAAATGTGAAGAATTCTGTTCATGACAACACTAATAATATTTAACACTCTTGGAAAAAATAGAAAGGATAGAAATGAACTTAAGAAAACCATAAAAGTCTGCTAAAGTACATACAATTACAGACGTGAGTGGGATCTCATTGCTTCTTTCTACAGAAATCCTAATTACTAAGGCACTTAGAATGGAGAGAAATTTAATGGTTTCCCTTTTAAAATCTTTATATTAGGGTTTAAAAATTTGCTGCTCAGTTGGCTTGATGTTATTGTTTGTGCTCATTCTTCTCTGGGAGCGTTAGCATCACTTTTTAATTCACATTTGGCCTTTTACATCAGAAAGGAAAATGAAGTTATGTACTTTCTCTATGTTTTGAGCCATTGCAGAGATTTCATGCATCTAACTATGCATGGGAACATATTTAACATAGCATTGCCACTTGAACAGGGCAACCGTGGTAGTTAGAGTGAGAAATGTCCCCCACAGGCTCAGGAATTGGAACCATGGTGGTGGTGCTGTTTTGGGGGTAGGGTTAGAAGGGACAGCCTTGCTGGATGAACAATGTAACTGGAGATGGGCTTTGAGATTCCAATTTGCTCTCTCTCTTTAGCTGATGGAGAAGTTTATGAACTCTCACCTTTCTGCTCTGTGGTCATACTTGCTGCCTATTGTCATATTTCTCTACCATGATGAACACACTTATTCCTCTGGAACCATGATCCAAAATAAACTCTTTCTTCTAGAAGTTGCATCGGCCATGGTACTTGATCACAATAATAGAACAGCAACTGATACAGCCACCTGTTACAGTCTGGGTGTCACATGCAACCTTTAACAACCACACGATTGTTGGTGTTGGACTGGCCCTTTACTGCTAAAGAACTGCTAGCTATTTTTCAGTTGCATAGAAGTTCACAGGCTTTACAGAAACCTGGTCATTCCAGAGTACCCAATTCTGGACAGCAAAAAATCAAACAAGGAACTGTGCACACAGACAAAGAAATAGTGGGACCTTTAACACAAATAGGATGGATGTTTCCATTAGTGTCTGAGCTTATTTCCAAAGACAGTGTGTAGAGGTTTAAATGAGAATGGCTCTATGGTTTATGTATTTGCATGCTTAGTCTGATTTGGTGAACTGATTGAAAAGATTAGGAGGTGTGGCCATGTTGGAGTTGGTATGTCCTGATTGGGAGAGTTGTGTTACTATGAGTTGGGCTTTGAGTTTTCAAATGCCCAAAGTAGACCCAATCTCTCTCTCTCTCCCTTCCTGGCTTCCTCTCTGGCTCCCTTCCCCTCCCTCCATGCTCTGCCCCACCTCACTTGTGGATCAGAATGTAGCTCTCAGCTACTGTTCCAGCACCATGATGACAATGGACTAACCTCTGAAACTGTAAGTCAGCCCCCAATTAAATGCTTTCTTTTATAAGAGTTGCCTTGGTTATAGTGCCCTTTCACAACAGCAGAACAGTGACTAAGATACAATGTTAAGATAAAAATCTTAATGATGCACAGAGTGGGTATCTTTTACTTTTAGTAAGAACTGGGTTGCCAGACAAGCAGGTTGCTTTATGTAGTTGACATGGTAGTTTTGTTTTATGAAATCAATACAAAACCTCAGCTGGGAAACACTGAGCTGTTCCTTGTAGCAGAAACACAAGGCTGAGTTCTTGTGAGCCATTGGCCACATTTTGGCCAACATGCCAATGCTTAATCTTGTTTTATGTTTTTCTTTAAATATGTCTTACTTAATATATATTTTTTAATTATTTAACATTCAACTTAGAAGGACCAACCCCTAAATGAATGAAGCTTATGTAATCATATATTTTCTTCATAAGACACATCATATGTATCAAGCCATTCAAACATTCCAAACAGTAAAACCACCAATAAATAAAAGGTGTGTTCACCATTCAAGAGGAGAACATTTATTTGCTAGTAATGAGTGCATGAGGCAACTCCAACACTCTACCCTTCTATAGGTCCACAAATGACTGCTTGAGTGTCAGGAATATTGACTTGGATGTCACAAGCTCTGCATGTAAGTAAATTTACAATTAAAGTGTGTGAATAATAAGAATCTACTGATTTGAATTTTTAATTTAACAGCTAGTGCTGCACAGGAAAAGCTAAGGCAATGTGGAATTTTAAATTGTAAGCTTCAAGAGTACCTAGATAATTTGCAGTTTGATTCTAACCTTTGCACTTCCCCACAAGTGTCCTAAATATTAATAATGAATGTATAAGTTGTCTTCTTTAAAGGAACTGAATATAGATGCAATATTTAAAGGACAAGGCACGCTCACATTAAAACAGAGTATTGATCTATGGAATTGATTTTTTTTGAACTTTTTTCAGTCTTATTTAAGATATTTGTTAAGTATTTATGGCAACAACATGCATTCACATTTTATTTTCTTTCAGGTTCATGACTTTCTGCTCAAAAATAATAATGCAACTGCAGAGAGGTGAATTATCTGCAGAGAGGAAATTTATAACTCTGCCTCTCACATTAGAATAACTTGGCCAGTTAAAATAGAAAACAGAATGTCCAAACTCTCACTTAGGCTAACAAATCAGGTCAAGGCCAAGGCTTCTGTAATATACTTTATCTAATCTCAGGTTATTTGATTGTGTAGCAAGGTTGAAACCCATTGAGCTGCATACTGAAGAAGCCATCTGGGACATATGACTCAATTTTCTATAAGAAATCAAGAAATCTATCATGAACACGGTAAAGATAATCATGCATGTGTAAACCTTGTTGGTGGATAGTGCAAATAATTGTTTCAAGCCCTGTAATTTAACTGAAATAGGAAAAAGGAGCCTTGGATTTTGTGGAGGAAACTCATTATCACATTCTCTTTCTTCCTTCATCTATATCCTGGAGGTGTTAGAAGATTTGTAATCACATAAGCATACTAGATGAGATTCCATATTTTCCCAAATCTTCAAGGGCAAAGGTTGCTACTATCTTGCCTTTATTAAAAAATATTATTTTGTCTCCCCACATCAATGCTTGAGGCTTGTAGGAGAACTAGCCCTGAGGTCATAAGAACAGGAGAGCTGTACCTGTTCCCCACCAGCTGCAGCACTTGGGAGAACAGGCCCTATACTTCACCTGGGCAGTTCAATAGAGCCAACACTGTTAGTGGAGGTGTGGGTGACCCAGCCCCAAAGTTGTGAGTCTGGAGGAGTTATCCCTATTACTCATCTGTCATGTGGTGACATGGGCAGGGCAGGGAAGATATCCCCACACTCTTCAGGTAGAACTTGCCCTGGAGGTCATAAGAGTGACCCTCATCAGCTGTGCACTCCAGAGAGTGGCCCCTTCTCCTTGACTGGGCCAATTGTTTCATTAATTACTGTTACATTCATGTATGCGTATGCATGTACATACCCACAGATAAATATTGTCTTTATCTTTGTCAAGGAACCTTCTCTTTGTAACAGTTAGATACCATTACAGGAAATTGTAGTGGGATTATGTTATTACATTGTAAATAACTGTCCTACCTACTAGTTTAACAAAAAGCTGATTGGCCAGGGGCAGACAGGAAGTGTGGGCCGGCTGCCAGACTAAGAAAACTCTGGGAACATCTCAGAGCAGAGCAGAGATGCTAGGAAACACAGAGGAAAGAAGTTGAAATGTTGCTGAGAAAAGGTACCCAGCCTCATGACTGAACAAGAATCACTGATTGAGTTAAGATGAAGGAGTTAGCAAGTTATCTGCCTGGGCCCTAGGTCAATCAGTGTAAAATTAATGTAAGTGTCTATATGTTTCTGTGGGACTGCTGGTCAGACCTCTGGAGTAGGCCTGAAAGTCTGGGCCAGAAACCTATTACAACAGAAAATCACAACCAATCAAAGTGTAGAATTGTAGAGCCCCATGCCAATGGCTTCTTCTACAAAACAACTTCGGCATCTAAGGGTTGATGGTCATTGCAAAAGAAGCTGTGGAAAGATGGTAAAGTCCAGAGGATCAAGGAATTTTCTGTAAGACTGAGTTTCCTATTTTGCTTTTGAATGAAATGACAGAGCCCAGTTCAATGCCTGGAAGGGGCATCTCATTACCTGGTGCTAGACATATTCAGGAGACATGATAGTCATTCCGGAGTAGAGGATGACAGGGACCTTTTATCCCTGGTTAATCCTGTATTGTTTGCAGATGTGATAGCATGATTTCTGCACATATATGTCTTCTGAACAGGTGCTTACTGTGTCGCATATGAGATGATTAGAAGACAGGAAGTGTCACAAATTCAAGTGTTGATACATACACAGGCATAAGAAATATTAGCAATCTGTACTAAATAATTACTGTAAAAGTGTCTCACTGAATCACAAAGATAATAAAGGTTGTGCTTAGCTAAGTGTTTAGGCAAAGCTTTCAAAGGCACTAAATCCGTAAGTGGCTCCTGGAGAACCATTATGTTGTGTCTAGGGAGAAAGGAGCATGTCAGTCAAAGAAACATCCAAGGGATAAAAGAAATGCTAGCAGCATAGGCTCTTCTCTACAGGCCTAACTATGGAAGGATTGGTATTTTCTGTTGATGTGGAAAGAATGCACGGGTACTAGGGAATGAACACCAGAAGTCAGTTTTCTCCACTGTTTTCTGATTTTTTAAAAATATTTTCATCAAGTACTTGAAGAGTCTCTATTATGTCCTGTGGAGTCAAGTTTCTTTTAATGTGCAGATTTCATCATCCATTAAGCATGCTTACATGGGAATAGCTTCAGGTTACAGTTCTATTTGAAGGGTTTTTATGTAAAGAATGATTCTGCCTTGATTTAAGAAAATTTCTCATTATCAGGCATTTTTCTTGTAAACTGATCCTTTTCAGTTATAACATGCCAGGTGTGCAGGTATGTTTATTTGCTAAGAATATAAAAGTATTTTTATCATGCCTTTTCCTAACTAAGGAGAACTACAGTAATGAACATGCACAGAAAATATGTCTATCAATGTTCAGAAGTTCATGGTACCAGGAATTCCATGAGGGAATGCTGGGAATGTATTCCGTAATATTTAAATTATCATAAATTATGTCATTAAACAACGATTTAATTTAAACCAAGCTTAATAGCAGTTAGACCAGGAACCTCTCAAAAATACTTCTACTCAGTTAATGGCGAGCAGCTTGGCCAACATATATCTGGCTGTGAAACAAAGTAGATATAAAAAGGATAGCTTGCTTCAATAACTGATGCCCAAGGAGACAACTGCAGAACTAATTCAGCCTCTGTCTCTTCCTTTGGCCTCTGCTTTGCCTTCTGACCTCTTGGTCATAGGTATACAGGAAGTCCCTTGGGCTAATGAAATAGCAAGAATCACTAGGGCATGGTCTACACTTGATGTAGATCATAGAATGCTCAGTAAGGACCCTGGTCGAGCACTATTCAAATGTACCCAGTCTTATCTGGCTACATAATTCCACAGCTACATTTTTAATTTGGAAGGAGGGGTGCTAAAAAGGAGAAGGAGTAGGGCTGGGGAATTCCCAGACTAGCATAAACTTCAAAGACCTCCTCTGGTAATCTTATAATGTCCTTGAACTCCTCCACAAACAGCTGCAGTTGCTAGTAAAATCTAGCTTAACTCTTTGTTTGCTGGTTCCCAGCCAGCTCAGAAACTACATAGAAGCAAAACATATCAACGAAACAAACCAAACAGGTGGGGCTGTCTATTGAAAACTGTGATTTCCTCCATGTTCCGTCTTATTTTTCATGCCTTAGAAGTCCTCACTGAGTTTTAAGCCTGAGTGAAACCTCTACCTGAAAAGCACTGTGCAAAGAGACTAGGGAATTCTAAGTACTATGAGAAATATTTCCTAACCACATAGGAGTTGTAATTTCTCAGGGAGGCCATCACAATGCATTATGTGTAGCAAAAATAGTTAAAAAAAATAAGGCTGTAGATATTAATAACAGGATTAGGTCAGTACCAACTTAGGAAATTGAAGGAATGTTCTTTATCTGGGAAGCCCATTCATGAAGGGCACACATTATGAGCCTTCTAAGGTCCCCCCACGAGGGAGAGGAGGTAGACAAAACATAAGGAAGCAACTATAGAGCCCAGCTAAAGAGAGGTCCATATGGGATGGAGTGGTTTCCAATGCTGATAGGGAGGCTGGGGCTGACAGCACCAATCTGCGGAGATTTCCAGTGCAGAGTGTCTGAAGGAGTGTTGAAGGGTGGCTGTCTGTTGCTCTGTAGAGTTGTGTAGACTGGGTATGGAGTTCAGTTTGGGGGAATAACAGTAACAGGCCTTACAAGATTTCAGTGATTCATTCTTTTCCAAAGCACTTCCACATTTGGTTCATTTAGTACAGCAGGCTGGGAAACTGGGACTTGAAGAATGCCATGCTTTCTTGGTTAAACAGCAACCCAATCAATAGTCTTAACACTCAAGATCAACCTCAGGGATTCGACCCAGTTCATTACAGTCCCAAATGTTCTGAGGCTCAAGTATGTAAACAGAGATGGCAACCATGGGTAAAGGAAGCATGGAGTGGCCGGAAAGATACTGTTCAGAAAAGTCTCTGGGTCTTGGGGAGTGATCTGCAGGGCATGGTGATGGCATAAAAGTCACTACACTAAGCATGTCTTGATTCTGTGGAGCTTTGGTTGAGCCATTCCATGTGGGGACAGGTCACAGAGTGCCATCAGCCAGTTTATTACTTATCAACATGTAATTCTGGAGTGATAGTTTTATTTGAAGTTTGTGACTGCTTGAAGAAGAAGCACTACTTTGCTTAATCCCATTACTTTGATTACTAGAAATGTATATATATGGTTACTAGACAATACTTAGTCATATGCCTGGGATATGACTTCTGGGGACATTTGTTCAGTGTTCCATGTACATCATGAGCAGAGGGAGAATACAGATTCACAGTACTGGTTACAGGTGGGTTGGTAAACTGCTAGTCTACTGCAGTTTTCAGGTTCTAAATGGGTTGACAATCATTCTTTCCTAGAGGAAATGAGAGTAGAAATCATCATTTTCCATTGTGGAAGGCATGTACTGCAATCTACATTGGATTATAATAATTTGTTTATTCTACAATCTTTAAAGGGTGATTTCTGAGAGAAAGATACTGTCCTGTGTGCTGGCACAGAGAAGCCTTGGAATGGTAATGAGCCAGCACTCTGGAACTCTAAATCTTCATGAGGCAAAGAGCTGGGTTTCCAGGACCAGGGAGCAAAATATGTGGTAGAATATGCTGGAAATGATACTCTCCATAGTACGTCAGTAATCTATGGGAATCAGTGTGGAAGGTTCAAGAAAACTAAAAGAATAACTTACCATCCCTAAGTCAGTATGTCACATGCCCATAGAGCCATTTTAAAACTATACCATTCCCAATTGTCAAAGCACAAATCCAGCCTAGACACCCACCAACAGAAGAATGAATTGAGAAAATGTAATACATATATGCAATGGAGATCTAGTTAGTCATAAAGAAAAAAAAGATTATGCCATTCACAAGGAAATGAGCAAAGTAAGAGACTGCTGTGTTAAACCAAATTACTTGGCCTTAGAAAGACAAACGCCACATATTTGCTCATGTGGAGTCCAGATAAGGAAAGACAAGCTGTGGAAAAGGAAGGGGTATATTTTAGAAGAGGGAGAAAATCAGGAGCAGGGAAGGAGACAGGGGAAGGTAAAGAAAAGGCAGGAGGGACCTAAGTATGTGCTGTTTATGTGTAGAAATGTCACAAACATGTTTGAGGACTACATGCTAATAATGGTTACTATTTATTTATTTATTTAAGAAGATGTGTAAGACACAGGGGCCATGCAGTTCCAAGAACAAACAGAAGAATTGTCACCAAATCCAATCAGGAGACAGAGTTAGGTGGGACATCAGGAGAGCCAGCTGATGAGGGGGTGGGGCAGGAGAAGATGCTGGAGGTTTCCTGGCTTCAGGAGCTGTCTTTGTGTCTAGCTAGACTGGTAAGGCTGGCAAGGGTCCCTTTTGGGGGTGGGTACTTAAAGTCTTCAACTAGATTAGACAAATATGACCAAGGCTGGACACAGGGACAGAGCATGAAAATGGTCTCCAACACACTGACAGTCAGGAATCAGCAGATGTCAACATGGAACATCCCAGGGGACAGATGACATGTTCGTGATCAGTATTTATTCCAGATAATTATAACACTCTTTCTTATGTCAGAAAATTCGAGTAATTTTCCTGTCACCAGGAACAAACTCCAGATGCTGCAGAGTTAGAAATCCAAGGCAGGACTTCTGTCTCGGGTCCATGTGTTACCGTTATGTTTCTGGAGAGTGGAACAGTCCTTTGTGCCTCACTTTCCTAATTTGTAGAGGTACTAAAATATGCCTGCACAAGTGAATCAGCCAAACACTAGAACTTTCTTCTGAGAGTTGTTGGGAAGAGAAAATGCTCAGCACATTGCTGACATATATAGGGGCTCTGTGAATGTTATTAATGCTGGTAGTGCTGGTTATAGAGAAAAACAAACAAACAAGCAACCCCCCCCAAAAAAAAAACTCACATAGGATTGATAATTCTGCTCCTAAACTTTTCTGTCTCTGCCTATTAGGAAGATACATGCTCAAGGAATACCTTCTGGTGGTCCCTGTTTCTCCACACAATATTTCTTCTACCAAGATTGAGCTGGTCAGGGCAGTTTTAAAGCATGATAGCAACTGTTGCTCTTTCCTCACGGAAACTACCTCCAGGAGCTGTTATGCAGCCATATCTGTGAAAGGTTGGAGCCATTTGGGGTACTATGACCGCGAAATGCCATCTGTGGGTTCTGCATGCCTTTGCACAAGGAAGCCTTGGAGTTCTTTTTTTTTTTTGAGGACTTGGGGCTGATGATTTTTCTCTCTTCTATTTTGTGAGCTAGGAAAGCCCCTTTCTGTGCATGCTGCAATAGCTGGGGCTGGGGCTGTTCTGTCAGCGGATGATGTTCCAATAGCTTGTGTGTTTCAGTATTGAATGACTCACTGACATCTGTGTCAGGCATTTATTTTTAGTACATTTTGCCCCACACATATGTCTCTGGGATGTGTTTCTCTTTTCTTTCTGGACCAATGTTTTTGTTAGTGACACACAGAATGTTGTTCCTGAACTCTCTGTAGCTTTTGTCTTCCTCATATTACTAGAATGGCCATAGGCAGCTACAGAAAAGATGGTTTCTCTCATTAGTGGATGGATTCTTATAGTTCTGGCTTCAGTGTTATATGTTAAAATAGGTCCATTGGAAGTACACATACATCCATGGTTATACAGCAATATGTATGTGGATGTATTTCATATATGTTTTGTGTTATATTAGTATGTTCAAGTAGACATCTAAAAGATATAGCTTTGCTTATAAATAAACATATAAGTGAGCACATTAAAGGTAAAATTTATAGATTTTATAAAATGATGCAAGTTTCTATTTTATTTCTTTATTTTACTTTGCAGCTTTATTTTTTTGTATTCTAGGTGTCTAGAATATAAATATAACTCCCAAATTGTTAGTATTACATGTGTGGCCACCTTCTTTCTGCCCTCCTTTGGTGGACACTTATCTTCTCAGCTGGGGGAAAGCTTGTTTGGGGTTGCTCTGTGTTACAGCAGTTGATTTCTTACAATCTGTGCAATAATTTGGCCTGTTTGGATCAGCCTCCCTGAAGGCTGGCAGTGAACTCTGAGCATGCTCACTGTGAGTTCTGAATGGCTTCATTCAATAGAATTTGTATAATCCAAAAACATAGGAATTTGGCTTCAGACTTATTTAAGAGATAGCATATTTCTATGTCTGCTCTCTCTTTCTCTCTTTCTCTCTTTTTAACATGCACCCTTTGTCACTAAACTATCAATTTGTCTTGTAAAGTGTAGGAATATATTTGACTCTACACATTTGCACATGCATACAAATATTCACCCTCCTCCAAGTATTTACCAGGCTTTCCATCTGCCTGAAGAATAAATACAACTGCCATCATGCAATGATGTTAGTTCACAAGGAGCTTCAGTAAGACGTGGCTAGCCAAAGGAAGATTAGCCTAGCGTACCCAACAAACCACAGGGTTCTGTTTTCATGTGCACACTACTGCCTGTTGGTGCACTATTAAAATGTTTGACTAGGACCTCCTTGCAAGGGCATCTATATCCCAACAGTTAAAGCCCAGTATGTGGTGAAGTCCACTTGATAGCCAAACAGTGTTCTCTTTGGAGACTTGTAACTACAAAAGTTATGCTGCTGTGTCTTATCATTGGAAACAGCATATCAAGGTAAAATTAAACCTGCCTTTGAGTCACTGGTGATGACAGAGAAGAAAATCACCTGGGGATTTATCTGGCTGTGGAGGGTGGAGGCTGCATAACAATTATCCATGGCTTAGCTGATTATTGCTAGTCACAGCTAAAGACTGTATGAAACCCAAATGCCAACTGTTCTTAATCTCTGGAAACCCCATTTTTATTTTGTAAAATGTGTTTAATATAGTTTTTATAAAGAATATGCTGGGTGGATACACTTTTTAAATAGAGACAAACTTAACTAAAGGGGACAGAGTGCCTGAGTATGAAAACCCAGTCCCGGCTCACATAAGCATTTCTGCTCCTTTCTTTTCGGAGGTTTGAACTCAGGGAGCTTCTGTTATCTGTCCTTAGAACATAAATACATGGTCATTAAATATACTCAGGCCTGAGGATATGAAAGAAACTTTGAATCATCCAATAGTTGTATTCTCCATTTGCAAATACAATACTGCCAAGGGATGGTCTCTGTCCTCACCCATTCTCCTAACTTACCCTTCTCTGAAAACACCTTTCTCTTAGTTTAAAATGTAGAACTTTCTGAATGTGCTCAGTTGATACTCATGTCTAAGAGGTCCTATGTCTTCAAAGGATTCAGGCGGGCTGGCAGAGCATGTATGTGCAACCAACACATGTTCTCTGCTCTGTTTCCTGCCTTAGGATTCCTAACACGCTTGACTCTGTACAGAGGCTGCATTTTTGGAAGTGAATGAAACAACTGAATGAGGATACAGGATAAGTTTGGCTATCAGAAAGACCAAGGCAGAATTAGAATTTTAGACTCATCCCCACTCCTGGCAGTCTGAAGGTAAAGCTGAGCACCCCAGAACCAATAAAGTAATTGATCATGTCTATATAATAAAACCCCTGTAAAACATGGTTCTGAGAGTGGCCTGCTGGTTGAACAGAGGGAGCCTCCTGCAGGGTAGTATATTTAAATATGTGAGTCCTTTATTCTTTGCCATGTACCTTGTCTGTGTGTCACTGCACCTGGTTCTTCACTGCTATCATTTATAAAATGCCTTATAATAAATCACAAACATATATGTGTTTTACTGAGCTATTTGAGTTGCCTTGGCAATTCTATTGAGCCCAAAAAGTAGACCGTGGTGTCCTTACATTTATAGGCAACTGATTAGAGGCATTGGACCAGCTAGAGATTGAGACTAGCATCTGCAGTGAGCAATGGCAGTCTTGTGGGACTGAATGCCTTAATTGTGGGACCTGACACTTCACAAGGTAGACCATGGAATAGAATAGGGTCACTGGGCTGATGTCCACTCTAGAATTTATTAAATTTGGGATAAATTCCCATGCATACACTGTCAGAAGTATTTTGTCAATTATTGTGAATTAAAATGGGAGAAAGAATTCAAATTGTGTCTAAAAGAGTACTAAAGTAGTCTATATAAGCAAAGAGGAGCCTAGAGGCAGAGGCTGGGGAGTGTTAGCCAGGAGCCCCTGTAGAAGCAACTACTGGTCCTGGATACTTTGTAAAGCACACACTTTGATCTGTGTTTACACTGATACATTCAGAGAGAAGAAGTGATCTTTTCAATTGGGGCAGTTATGATAGCAATTGGCAGATGATACAGGTATGACAGCATTGGGCGTGTGATAAAAGGGAGGAGGAAGAGAAAGAAACAGCGTTCCCTTCCTGCACTATACTGCCACTGTTTCCTCAGACGTTTCCAGTGCAGGTGCTGGAGCATCACAGGATTTGGTCCTATTCTCTGACCCTCTAACTTGGATTCTCAAAGCTACCTTCAGAGAATCAGAATTTGGAACCCAACCAGTTCAGAATAAGTTTCATCACCCTCATGCATGCTACCCCGTGACAGGCTCAAGACAACATCTCCAGAGCTGGATGTTCCTTTGTTTTCTTGGAAACAGTTGTGTTTGTCCTTTTAGAGACAAGCAGATCAACTGTGTCCCTGGAAAAAAAAAAGGAAAAAAAAAAAACCCAAAAACTCCATTTCTCTAATTTCAGTCCCTGTATTAGAGGCACTAAGCTTCATTTGCTCTTGTGAGACCTAGCATTGGCAGGTGATGGGGGCATCTCCCTATATCCTAACATGGAAAAAAGCAGAAGGACAAAGAGCAGGCTCCTGTTTCTATCAAGCTTCTTGATAATGGCACCACGTCTCACTAACACAGAAGAGGTCCACTGCTGCCCTCATTCCTTAAAGACCTTTTGATTCTGTCCCACTCACTGGCTGCACCGGGATTGTAGAGGAAACATTCAAACCATTGCAGCATCTTTATGGAAAATGAGAAGAAAACTAGAATTAATTTTTTCCAGATGTTCATTCAGGTCAGGCAGCCTGATTCCATCATTCTTAAACAGATTCACCTAATGAATATGACGTTATCTCAAACTCATGGCTTTGGTGCTGACTGCATTGTGTGTACACTAATATTCTCATGCCCTTTCCCTCCCTTATAAACCATACATTTGGGGGCCTAGAAATTATTTTAGAAATCTAAGAGATTTGAAGGAGTGAATATTAAGTATAAGAATAAGAATTCTGATCTTTGAATCTTTTGTTGCCTTATGATTTCACAGCATATAAAACAAGAGCATTGTGGTGAAACTTGGCGTAGGTGGTTTTTTGAAGCTCCCCAGGTGTACAGGGATGCACTCTTGTCTAGACAAAAGTGGATTAGTTGGCTGCCCTCAAACCCAAGCTTCATGATCCTGCTTAGGGCTGTGTCAATATCCCGTCAAAGTCTGAGATGATGCAGAACCTTAGGCTACATGATAAACCCACTCAAGCAGAATGTTTTCTTTAATAAGATAACTGGGATCTTACTAAAGGACATTCATGGGAAGGCCTGCTCTACCATACTCTCCAGCTCAGTTCTGCATTTGAAGTCCAAGCTAAACCTCATCTGTCCTCTTTCAAACACAAGTTGAAAGCTTTGCCAGAGCCACTGGGAGCCTGCTCAGTGGACACACACATTTCCCTCAGATTTTCCAGAGCAGTAGAAATATGGGCCCTTCATGAGTTACAGGACTGAAAAAACCAACTTCATTCATAATGATTAGTTCAAAATATGTTCTCCATCAGAGAACAGCAGTCAGATCTTTAAAGCAATGGACATTAGACTTTTTATATACTGTGTGTGGTTGGACCACTTGTCAACGCAAGTGTGGTAACTCAGAAAGCAATCCTTCTACAGGCAGGCTTGCATGATCCCACTCTCCTTTCCACAGGTACATGGACAATCCTTCCTGGCATTTGGATTATGAAATAAACCTTGTTCTTTTCCTTATTTCTGCCTCTCCCTCTCCATGAGTCTCTTGCCTTTGTCTTTCTTCCAATTGTTCTCTGGTATTAAATATACATTATAACACAATATATCACCACACCCTGGTTTGTTCCTTCATCCCCTTTCCCACTCTGCCTCTCACCCTGCCTCTTGATAAATCTAGATGCCTCCTCATTTTCCAAAACTAAAGTGTTTTTCAACAACAGGACAGCGTAACATCATACATAGTCCCCACGTCTCCTGCCTTTCTGCCCTGTTTTTTCTCTGTCTGGAATGCAGTTTCTTTCAGGCCATCTTTTTATGTTCAGTTTCCCCAATACCCACCCTGCTGTGGGATGATGCCCTTGTACATTATAAATATTTGTCTCTCCTATTGGTTTAATAAAATGTTGATTGGCCACAAGGCAGACAGGAAGCATGGGTGGGGCGACCAGACTAAAACAACTCTGGGAAGAGGGAGAGCAGAGCACAGATGCCAGCAGATACAGAGGAAAGAAGATGAGACTGCTGCTCTGAGTAAAGGTACCAAGCCACCATGTGGCTACACAAGATAACAATCATGGGTTAGTTTAAGAGTAAGAGTTAGCAAATATGAGTCATAGGCCAAACAGCATGTAATTAATATAAGACCTTGTGTGATTATTTGTGACTGAAAGACTGTGGGACCAGCTGGGAGGGACACAAAACCATTCGACTACCCCACTGCCACCCAGTGCCTTTTGCTCCATAGCAATATTTCCCTAGAAGTTATTTTATAGATCCTTGATTGATCACTCACTCCTAAGTCCCCTTGGATTGTTTCTTGGCTTTAGTGGAAGGGGGTTTTTCTTCTTTAGTGACTAGAGAAGGCTTTTCGAGCATGGCCTTTACCTAGCTGCACTCATCATATATACTCAGCAGTGATTTGAGCATACGCATGCTTTTCTCCATTCCTTTTACACGGTGATGGAGTAAAGAAGTACTGGACTCTGAATGACCATCAATACCATCCTTAAACTCTATGCCTCATGCTAGTCATCTGTAAAGAAAGGATTAGAGGTAATGATCCCTGGTTCTTTCTAGCTCAGATGTTCTATTTCTGTTGATGTCTAGTGGCTGGTACTTTTGGCAACAGCTAATGCTTTGGAATCTACTCTAATGAGGACATAGCATATCCTCTACACAAACAATGATAGTCATCAGATTGTCTGTAAATTATAGAAAGAGCTGACTGACACTATCAGTTAGGTGGATTAGAACCCTTGAGAAAACTGGGTAAAGAGATCTCTTCTCATTCAACAAACATTTGTTAAGTAGCCATTTTGCTCCAGCTATGGTGCTGAGCCTTGGTGATCCATTCCTGAAGACTAGCCCGAGAAACAGAGAAACCACCCACTTTAGCACAGAATGCTTTGTTGTGTCTCACAGCACATCTACAACACTATCCAGTACAAGGACAGGGCCTAATCCAGGTCAGTGATTATTGGAAAGAGAAGCTTCAGGTGAGTGGTCCACAGCAGAGAAAAAGAGTGATGGAAAAGAATATTGTAAGACCTCACATAGCAGGAACATCACCATGCTAGGCCTCACAGTCAGGTCCTCTGCCAACAAACCACTCTCTACTTTCTCTCAGCCTGCATCTTGAAGATTTTCTGGAAATTCTCGATGTCTGCCTAAGCCTTGGTATTCTGGAAGTGTTTTATCCCCACTGCCCCTGATGTTTTCCACAACCATTCATTATTTCCCCTGATTTCCTGCCAGCTGGTCCTGTGGGAAAGGCACAAGGGAAAGAGATGGCTGTTGAGTTAAGCCGTAAGGCTTCTCTTTTCACCCTGCTCCACATAAACTTGGCTTTGAAAGGTCAACCACCGAGAACTGTTTTTTTCTTTTCTAGACCAGTGGCTTCTTTACCAAGAAATGTGAGCCCTGCAGATATGAAGAATAACTGGTGAATGGCTCTGAGGTTTCTTGATTACAAAGGAATGTGAGAGTACATAATAATGTTATTACTTTCTGTTCCAGAAATAATCACTGTAAAACAAAAGGTAAGTAATTTCCAGCCATCTCCGCAGACTGGCTTGTGACCATATATACCATGAATGTCACATTCCTTTGGGTGCATATAATTATGATGTTTTGTGACTTGTTAATTCTCACTTCACTTTATTATGGTACCATACTTTGCTCCAACACCAAGCAGCAACAAGTCAGACAGCTGACTGATGACCCTCAGTTCATAAGACAGAAAGAAAGACCCCTAAAGCACCAACTAAACCACATAGAGTGGAACTCCCATTTTGTTAATAAGCCCCTTCATGTTAGGCTCATTAAAAATGCATCAGAAGCTCTGTCAGGGCTGCTAGGCTCTTATAAGAGATTCACCAGTTTCACTAGTATGCAGGATGACTTTTTGCGCTCCAGACAGACATGTCTACCCCATCTCAAGAGTATCCATAACTCTATCAAGATGCTGGAGGTAATAGGACAGTATCCTTACACATCTCCATCTATTGTCTTTTTTGAGCTATCTGTGCCCACCCTAAGTACAGGGCTTTCCTTGACAGTATGTGAGGAGTTATCCATGCCATCTTACCTCAGCTCCAGCTAGCTGACAGTGAACTATCTCTGATGCCAAGTATTTCTTAAAAGAAAAAATGGGTATCAACAAAGCATGGCATATTGACTTGCAGTAGGACCAAGCCCCTTCTGAACAGAAACAGATGTGGGGGTGTGAGGAAGTAGGGGGAGGGACTGGGAGGAGAGGAGGGAGAGAAAACTTCTGTCAGGATGTAAAATAAATTAATACATTTAAAAAATAAACACATTTTCCAAACACACACAAAAGTTAAAAAGTTGCATGTTCTTTTATGAATACAGACTTGTTTTGGAGAGCAATGTTTTGTATGTGGAGAGTTTTAGAAGACCATTATAGATGCTTCCTACATACCCTGCACCTTCCCTTCCTATTAGTAAGAACTTACACCAGCATAGTTACATTCCCTGCTGGTAATGGTGCTTCTAAGATGTGGATACTAGCACCCACCTGTGGTCTAAATGTCCACACTTTTTATCTAATCTCTTTCTGCTCTAAGATCTCATCTTGGACACAATGTGTTCAAATTCTAGCCTTTGTCTTTCTCTCATTTCCCTTATTTTGATGACCTTGACAGTTTTTATTCCAGATTTTTGTTGTTGTTGTTTAAATGTTCCTGTTGACTGGGTAAGATAACTTAGTGGGTAAAGGTGTTTTCATCCAAGACTCATGACCAGAGATTGGTCTTTAGGACTCATGGGGTAGAAAGAAAGAACTGACTCCCATAAGTTGCTTCTGGCCTCCACTTAAGAATCACATGCACATGCATGCACACATATATACATTGTATAAATTGAGTAATATTTTTAAAAGAAAAAGTCTCTCCTTTAAAATTTGTTTACTTTTTTCATGATAAGACTAGGACTAAAATTTAAAAAGTCAATTTCATCAATATTTTATGTCTTATAAGTGTCTCTGTTCCCTTTTAAAAGGTTTTTCTAATAATGTCAGGAAACAAAAAGATGGGGACCATGAGCTTTGGGGAGAAATGCCAACTGAACATTGAAGGTACATTTGTATCTTGTCCCATCAGGTACACACCACCAGTATGATGTGCTACTGTGAAAGCTGGCCTACATTGCCTGGCAGAGGAAGTGATCAGCTGGTCTCTTTACTATTGCATTACTTTTGCCTCATTTCTACACTGTGCCCTCTGAAAGGAAGCTACTGTGCTTGGCCGTGGGATGGAGTGGGAAGTTCTGCTCACTCCCCAAAAGTGGTGAACACACACAAATCTCTTCAAATATTCTGCATGGCTGTTTGGCTCTTATTTCCCATTTATTAGTGTCATCAATCACTTGTCTCTAACATTATGGATTCATGGATTACTTACTATTCTATTTTCTTTCTTAAATTGATTCAGCTTTGGCCATTGGGGTCTTTTCCAGTCATATCTGGTGTTCCTTTGGCACATGACACCACTGTATTCCTTTAGACTGTTCCTTTGATTTCTGCCTTTGTAAAACACACCAAACTAAGGTCTTAGGTGGGTTTTCCACGTGTGGAAAATGGTACCAGTGGTCGTCTATTTGGAAGTACCTGCACTCACCCTTCAGTGAGCCTCATTGTGTAGTCTATACAGGTTAGAACTGAACACAGGATCATGTGTATTGTGAGCAGAGCCCATGTCCTCCCTGCTGGAACAGTGGCCTTGGTCCCAGGTGGCATGGTACATGAGTATGAAGGAGATGTCGAAGACAGACAGATGGCTGGACAGAAGAACAGCCAGAAGGGGTTGCAAACACAGAGCCAGACATCTTCTGAAACCAAATGCTGCTGCTTCAGGCTCAAGCACTGATCATTCACAGCTGACAGCAGCACCCAGCTAGCCAGGTCCATCTGCTGACAGGACGTCTGAGGCAGCCGATTGCAGACACATTTGAGGGGCTTTCGTGGGTTAGAACAGAGTGAGAAGTCAGGAACGAACAGAGAGGAATCATCTCTGTGGTGTCATGTGCCAACTCAAATTAACAGCTAATGACAACAGATTGTATTTAGCAGATTTTTAATATAAATTAGGTTAATGGTGACACATTTGAAATAGTACACTGAAAAAAAAATCAGTGTGTAATAACAAGCTAACAGATGTTGGCATTTTTATTATTAATTATACATTTCATTATCATCTGATTATTGTCAAACATCGTTTGACAGAAAAAAATGTATAAATGATTCATACACATTTGTTGTGATGTTAAAAGGGACCTGTTTTATTAATGGAGTGACTTTGAATCTTCTGATACCATTCTGAAAACCTTAGGTTTAATCAATGTACAAAATGCTGTACAACAATTCTCATCTACACTGGTTATGAGGAGGACTTGGTTTCATGCTGTGACTCATCTTACCCATTTTAGTACACAGCCTGCACAGGCTACAACCAAAGACAGTACTTCACAAATCAGAGAGGCCCAGCAGATACCACAAAGAATCCCAGAGATACTGGGATGAATGAATTGCTCTTGAATTTTGGAAACCAATTTCTTTTTGTCTTATTCCAGCAAAATGAAGCCAGGAAATGGACAGCCATAAAATAAAATTTAAGGTAAGATTTCCACCCCTACTTACATGCTGTCAAATCTGCTTGTCCAATGCATACTCAGTGGATAATGTGCTGGTGCTGGCAATATAGCCTTTCTGCGCAGACAGCATCTCAGTTAGGATTTACTGAATACTGCATACATCTCAGTTATTGTAAGGAAGCCCTGTGATTTGTTTACTCTCTGGAACTTTTGTTCGGCACTGAGTGGATTGTGGGGTTGAATTGTGTGTAAGTGATAGACACTACTAAAAGTGATACTTGAGGCTAAGGAAAGAGATAGAATAAAGGGCAACAGAAGAATCATGAGTAAGAGGACCAGGAAGGCTGCTGTGGGTCATGCCTTCTACCTATGACATCTCAACAACATGACTGCCTAACCAAGACCTGACCAACTTTAATAATAGTTACCATCTCAAAAGAGATGGGAAAATTTCATAGGGTCCCACCCCTAAATGGAGGGATACAGGAAATTAACAGCTGCAGAGAGGGAGAATTAATTAGCACTACCCAGGGATGAGGTCCCTGATCAGCCATCCAATACTGAGTGCTCAGCCCTAGAAACATACACAACACTGAGAAGACTCCCTCTATATGGAGGAATGGGCAATAAACAAGAAAAGGAGGTCAGACATGGGAAAAGTAGGAGAGAAGGAAGAAATGTATACTTATATTTGAATTAAATAAAATAAATCCTTCCTCTAAAGTGGTACAGAGGCACCAGATGACCTTGAGAAAGTGGCAATGTAGTCAGAGACAGAAAAGACAGTTTGCATTAGGTCACGCCTGCTCTTATTCACTTGCTTTGAAAGAGCCTAAGAGAAAAACTCTCCGGGAGTGTCTACTCTCAAAGGCTTATTACAACATCACTCTGGCTCACTGCCTGGTCTAAAATTCCCAGGGTGAGAATCATTCCCATTGGAGAGCTGTAAGATGCTGGTGACTGATGAGATCAGGGTGAAATACTCCTGTTTTCCTGAACTTCAAGGAGGGCTCATGCCATGCAATGCTCTAGGGGAAATGCTGAGTCCTCTATCAGCTAAGAGACTCATGAAAACCTTAACATGGCTTGGAGCCCATTGTCAGGTCAGTGGTTGGCCCAGCCAAACATCTGTCCATGACTTTCAGGCAAAAAGGGTGGTGAGCAGAAGCAGAAAGCTAGGAGAGTCAGAGTTATACACCTGGCAGATTCTTCTTGAGGCACTGTTTAGAGAGGAAGGAATAGCAGTAGTACACTATTCAACATGAGTATGTGAGAAGTCCTGGGGCACACTCCAGCAAGGTGAATGCAAGCCCCTTGCCTTGGAAAGGATGTGTCAGACCAAGTTTTTGTGTGGCAAGCTAAATTCTTTAGAACTCTGAAGTCTATACACCCATTACTGACCACCATCACTGCTCATGTTTTTTATTCAGCTCAGCCTGGATCTGGATGAGATGAAAAAAATAATTGGTGACTGACTTTATTAACAAGGAGAGACCAGATAGAAATGTTCATAGGAGATTTGTGCCTCTAAGGCATGGTGTGAATGGGGTTATGGGCCTTTCTATACTAGAGACACAATCAGCTGGTAGTGCCACAATGAGACAGAACCAAGTATACCAAGTTCTCCTCTACAGCCCTGGTACAGAATTACAGGCTGAAACCACAAACCACAGAGGGGTAAAGAATGCCCATGAGGTCAAAAAGAGTCTCAGCTTTGACCCCATGATATTATTTGTTTTGCTTTTTTTTCTTTCTTTCATTTGTTTATTTGTTTTGAGACAGAGTTTCTCTGTGTAGCCCTGGATGTCCTGGAACATTGTAGACTAGGTTGGCCTCAAACACAGAGATCTACCTGCCTCTAAAGTGATGAGGTTAAAGGCATGTGTCTCCATACACAGTCATTGTGAGATGTTCTTGATGTCCATACATGTGGAATCACAACAGGAAATGGCAGTGAGGTCTTCCATATTGCTATGCTCAGAGTGTTGGGTGACTGCAAGGGAGGTAGGCCTGAGAGTTCTCTAGCCAAGGGAGACAGAGCCAACTTGCTGAGGAATTTGTGGTAAGCAAATTTAGGAAATGACCACAATCCCTGATGGAAGGAGAGAATTTTCGCCAGGGACAGAGAGGCTCATTTCAGAATCCTTATAGTTTTATGTGATCACTGGATGTGATCAAAGTAATATTTTCAGAGTAGAATTAAAAATTTTAAATCCCTTAATCCACAATGGAGCAGACTACTGTAGGGCTTTGACACTAGATTCTATTGTGATTCTTAACGTTTAGTTCTTTAATTTTATTTTTACTCTTACAATTTCGTACTGTTTTAGTAAATTCTAAAATTGTGCAACCATCATCACAGCCCAGTTTAAGAACACCCCTGTGTGTCCTTGGACTTCAGTGGCTGTTTCTCATCTGCATTTGTTTGCAAAGGGAGCAGAGGAATATGTGCAGGAACCTGGGGTCTGATAGGCAAAAATTCACACACTGGGCTTTATTCAACTCCTTTTACATTACACTTTGAAATATGGTCGCACTAAGTTGCTTAAATTTGTGATTTTCTTTTCCTTTCATTTTTCCTCCTCAAGTTCAGAACACTGAGTAGCTGGGATGACAAACAGGCCTGCATCACCATGCTTAATCAAAAGTTTAACTTTTGTTCAGATGCACCTCTTATTCACACTGGCAGTCTGGACTGAATTTCCAACTCTCACTTACTTAGCCTTTGGTTCAGTGAAAACATGTCTAACCCCGCCACTTTAGTTACTGACCCAGTTGACCTGCACTCTGCTAAGGCATTGGACTTGGACCATTCCTTCTGATGTCCTGTTGTTGAAGGTTATCTAGTTCTCTGATGATCCTCATTGCAGCTGGATTTACAATTCAACTCAGTCCTAGCACAGATTCCCCAAGTTACAGGTTCAGCCCTCCTGCTGCCAGCTTCAGATATCAAGTCACAAGCTCTGGGCATGAGGTGTTTCTAACCAGTATTATATATGTTTATATGTCATGTGTGTTTTATGGCACTGAGTACCTGATAAATTCTTTCTGGCTTGGGAGAGGTTATTCCTCCTAGGTCCAGTCAAGTCTTAGAGATTGTATAAGGCCTAATACAGGAGCATATCTTTGAGAGGCAAACCATGATAGCTCAAGACACATCTCCCATATGTTGGTCTTCATGTTTAGGAGATATGACATTCTTCTGAAAGGCCATTTCAGAGTCAGGGACCAGGCAACTAGAAACCAACACTGAGGCCCATACCAAACTATTGATGAACTTTCCCTTTTTTTGAGAATCTGAAAAAAGCTTCATCAACAATATCACCCCATTCATGCCCTTCCTTGCTCCATCCTCCTGGTGTTTTCCAGAGTGGCCTTGATTACAAAGAAGGCAGATAGCACTGGGACATCAGGGCTCTGGACTCACTAGGTGGCAAGGTCCCTATTTTTCTTGTTGTCTACTACATTCTTCATAGTGATCAGCAGTAATCTCCAGCTGAGAGAACCATGAGGTTTTCTAGAGATAACAAGGGATTAGTCATCAGGAAGATACTCCAATGATAAGTGTAGCACCAGCCACCAAGCAACCTGCAAACTCAGAATTGCTGGAGCCAAACAGAAAAAGAAATGCATGGTTACAGCTGAAGACATCAACACCTCTTCTTGGTAACTGATAGGGCATGCAATATCAGTCAAGTTCTGTAAAATCTGATGGACAGAGCCAATCTGCAGGATCCAAGGGATGTAGAGCACCCTACTCCACAATCTCAGGTTGCACTTTTGAAGTTGTGCCGGGACCCCCATCTCAACATAAAGCATATTTTCATCACAAGTTGGGTATCTACAAAAATAAAGGATGGTGTCTTTGACTACAGTGGATGAAACTGGAATCCAATAAAAAAAAATGACAGAAAAACCTCCAAATAATCAAAACTTAAATAAACCTCCAAAAAACCCGTGCTCAAGTAGTGAGACTTGAAGGGAAAAAAACTGAAAACACAGAACTGGATAAAAAATAAATATATCAAATTGTGTGGGATGTGGTGGAGCCAGCAAGAAAAGGGGATGTTACAGAAACAAACATTTATAACATAATGGTAAAAATGCCTAAAACCAATTCTCTCTTTTACTGTCTCAAGAAACTAGGAAAACAATAGCAAACTAAATCTCAAACAAACACAAAACATTCCAAAGAGAAAAAAATAATCAATGAAATTGAAAGTAGAAAAGTAATATATAAGATCAAATAACTAACAACTTTCTACAAACATCAATGAGTTTAGTAAGATGCTAGCATGATGATGAACATACCAGGAAGTGAGACGGCAGGTATCAGCATCACAAATCCATCACTAAATTCCCATTGTCATTGAACTGAATCCATGCCAAACACACCCCAGTGAGAGTGTATTCCTTTCCAGTGCCACTGCTACCAACTTATCATGAATTTTGAGCACAGAACACAATTGCTCTCTTATGGTTCTGAGATCCATACTTAGATGGGTTCTCCACATTTCTCACTAAAGGAAAGGATACAGTCCCTTGCATTTTCCATTTTCTTTGCCTTCATTCACTGTATGCCTTGCTCATGCCCTTTCTTGCATCTTGAAAACTGAACATCTTACTTAGGCTATCACATTATATTCTACCTGTCAAATTGTCTACATATTCCCTGCCTTAAGGACCCCTGTGATTGCATGGACTATCCTCCAGAATAATCTTTCTATTTTAAGGACTTTAAATTCACCACATCTGGAAAGGCAGTTCATTGCATATAAGGTATTACCATTTACTGAAATTAGGACATGAGTTACTCTGGGGACTAATACCTAGTCTACCGTAGAAGAATCCAAAAATACTACAATTACGAATGAGTAGAGTTCAAACTACAAGCTGCTAAACTTCATCAAAGTGAAACACACAAACAAGATAGTCTCACAGGCTTTAATATAATGGAACTTTTAATCAAATGACTTCTGATGGAGAATTTCAGATCTAGGAGTCACATTGAAGGAGTTATACTAACCATTAGGGAAGGATTAACAGCAGTTGTGCAAAATCTTTTCCAGACAGATGTACAGGGGGATATATCACTACCAGTTCATGAGACTGGCATTGTTGTATTGTCACAAACAAAGAGAGTGCACAGTAAAACCACAACTACAGATCAATATTTCTCTTAAACCAAAGATGTGAAAGTCCATAGAAGTTTAGTAAATCAAAGCCAGGAATATATAAGCAAATTATGCACCATGACCATGTGGAATTTATTCTAAGTATGCAAATCTGGTTATATATTCAAAAATAAATCAGTATAATGTACTATAGCATAAGGCTAAAGAAAAAAATCACACAATCTTATCAATAAATATAGAAAAAGCATTTGACAAAGTCTAGCACCAATTTATGGTCTCAAAATCCTTAGCATAATAGGAATGGAGGAGAACTTCCTTAGTTTGGTATGTTATGTCTACAAAACTTCAACAGTTAATATACATACTATAAAAGATTATTCTGGTAGTGGGATAATATACTGCTCATAGCAGTCTTCTTCTTATAGAATGGGAGTACCAGTCACTTCCACAAGACAAAAGGAAAAAAGAAGAAGAAGGAGAAGGAGAAGGAGAAGGAGGAGGAGAAGAAGAGATAGTGAAACACAGTTCAAGTGGTCAGGAAGAAATGACATTGCCTCTGTTTGCAGAGGAGATGATTGTCTACATAAATAATCACCAATGATCTACAAAATTTCAATACTAATTAGTGAAGTCATGATCATAATCAATATACCAAAAGTAGTCTTCTTTCTACATAATTAAAATCAAGTATGTGAATACTAGAAATGAAAATTGTTATTTATAACAGAATTAAAATGAGTGAATTTAATAAAATTTATATAAAATCTATTTGCCAAAAATAAACAGAACATGAAGGTAATGGACAAAAACTTGAACTAAAGAGATAACATTATGTCCACGAACTGAAAGGTGGTGAAGAAAGGCTTTCAACTCCCTTTGCTGATCCATTGATTTATATCATTCCTTCCTGCTCTATACAGGAATCTCCTATCATTTCTTTCAACTGTGTGGGAAGCCCAAACTCTCACAGAATAGAATACGTCAATGGAGATATGAGGAGAGCATGTATAGAACACTTACTACATACCCAGCATTTGGCTAGATGCCATAGTATCTATTCTCACGTCACCTCGATGAGACTTATAGTTACACATTAATTAGTGACAGTAATAATTTAAGAAATGTATCTGTATTAGCTACTTCTCTACTGCTGTGATAAAAACATTATGATAAGGTAACATATAGGAGGAAGATTTTATTTGGGCTTATGTTCCAGAGGGGTAGGAATTCATTATGGCAGCAAACAGCAGACATGGCAACAGGAACAGAAACTAAAAGGCCACATCTTCAAGCAGAAGTACAAAGCAGAGAGAGTGAACTAAATTTTAGCTTTGAAAGCCCACCATCAGTCATGTACTTCCTTCAGCAAGGCCATACATCCTAAACATCCCCAAACAGCGCCACCAACTGGAGACAAAGTATTTAGATATGGGGAGCACCTATGGGGGACATTCAAAATTAAACCTACTTTTCCCAAGGCTTTGATGAACCAAACAATGTGTGTTTAAAATAAGCAAAGGGAACATAATGCAATCAAGCAATGTTGTAAGCTGCAGTGTGGGCTGCTGTGGGTAGAGCATGGCATACTGTTTTACAATAAATGTAAAAGATATATACATAGAAGTAGAATGATATAAAACAACTATAAATTCTACCAGAATACACAGACTAACACAGTAATGTAGTTATTATATTGAGTGTCATGGACTGTATACTATACTTCCATACAAGGGGCAGGAAGTGGGTTTTTTTTATACTGAAAATACTAAATGCATTGCATTAAGATATTCTCTCATTGCAGACATCACTTAGCAGTGCAATTTTTCAGCTTCATTCTAATTCCACAGGCCACTTATATAGTAGGTTATCAACCAAAATGTTATAATCACAGGCTGTCATGAGAAATAACAACTGCTGATATAAAAGATAAGTTGACTTTGAAAACTTAGTGGATGGAAGCAGAGTTGGGCTTTTATCACTGATCAGACTTAAAAAAAATTGGTGGGACATAGGTTAATGAGGTCAACTGCCTGACAAATCATCTCATATCACCAATTATAGTATTAATTTACTGAGTAAATGTAAATACTCTAAGTGGCGTGTCTTTGAATCTAGATACTTCTTATGGTGGCATTCATTAAAAGTGAATCTGAGAATGATCATGTCAAAGAGATGAACTGATTTTCAGTTTATTATTCTATCTCCCTTTCCTGTAAACGCAATCACCACCACCAGAGTGACAGATGCAGGCACTGATAAGTGAGACAGTACCACCATCCATGTAATCTGTCCTGTTGGTTACTCACTCGTCCCCAACAAGGAAACCTCTGAAGGGAATGCTATCAGCTTCTCAAAGAGTTGGAGAAAAAAATGAAAGACAATTTCCTAAATACTCTGTCTCTGTCTCTCTCTGTCTCTCTCTGTCTCTCTGTCTCTCTGTCTCTCTCTCTCTCTCTCTCTCTCTCTCTCTCTCTCTCTCTCTCTCACACACACACACACACACACACACACTCCCCCATAAGCTTTTAGGTAAATATTCTACCAGTCACTTTTAGTTTAAGGACACTTCTGAGTTGGTGTATCGGTGGCATGTGTATTGAAGAACAACTGTACACTAGAGAGATTGCATTTATTTATGTCACATGTCACACATCAGTGGTCCTAGGTTGCTCTGTGTCTTCACTTCTGTTTCCGGATCTTGTTAGGGAATTTGCTTCACACAGGATCTGACTTCATATAGAGCCGTCTGGGTGACAAGATATTCTATCACACTCCTGATATGAGCCTCAATCTTCTCTGCCTGAGTGCAGAATTCACGGAGCCTCTGAACTCCATCTGCCTGGATGCCTGAAAAGATGGTGACTTGGAAAGATGGTAACCTTAAAAGTTCCTAATGCCCAGCTCTCTCTCCTTCTCCCTTCCTCTCTCCGTGCCTCCCTCCCTTCTCTCTCTCTCTCTCTCTCTCTCTCTCTCTCTCTCTCTCTCTCTCTCTCTCTCTGTCCCTCTTGGCATCCTCAGCTAGGAGATGTCCTAATTGGTGGTTTTCAGAGTATGGTATGGTCACCTTGACACCATGAAAATCTTTCTATTGGGATAGGGGGACAATCCTGAAATCATATTTGTCAATATTTTGTGCATACTTTCAAATTACTTTTTGTAAATGTTGGATAATATTTAACTGTATATAACATACTTGCAGGTTGAAATAAAGAAATGTTTCTATTTTGTGTATATTATTAATAGATATTTTACTGACAAGTGTTTAAACACCAAAACTGTAGAGCTGACTCTTGGCTCTGCCCAGCAGATGATTAACCATTTTCTTCTTAGGAAGAGATTTTACAACCTTAGCAATAACTCATTGAAACACTTTATCGCTGTCTGCACTTATATATCCATTCACTTCAGTCACTTAACTGTTATAGCGCATGACAATTAGGCCATAAGCTTGGTCCTAGGTTTAGGCCAGAAGTTATTTTTTTCTCTGGGTGAGTAAGACTTTCCCCAAAACACAATGTTAGGGAGAAAAGTGATTTGTAAATTAGAAATTTAAGTTCTCCTTGGCTTTTTCATAACATAAAAGAGCAATTCTACCTGTCTGTTTTTAAAAACATCTTATGATAGTGATAATAATATTTAACCTGTAAGTTATAAAATCAGAATGAGACAGTGCTCATTAACACAGCTGTTAACTGGACCTTGGATTCACTGCAATGTGACTGCCTTGTTTGGGGCCCACAGCCCTTTCCTGTGCTAGATTGCCTCATTTGCTTCAATATTTTCCCTCAAATATATTTCATTAGCTTATGTCTGGGTGATGGAAAGTAGATGCTCAGGCCACAGTGAAGGTAAAATTTCTTCCCAGATGATACATTAGACCTCATTTAATGCATCTGGGAACATGAATTTGCGTGTGATTTCTTTATGTAACGGTGCTTCATTGCCGACTCACATTTATCTTCTGGTTAGTTATGCGCCTTAAACCTTTCCACACTGTTTTTCTGCTCAGTATCCTGTTTTGCTGACTAGATTGGGGAGTTTTGGAGGATGACCTGAATTTTGCCATAATACATTTCAGCATTTTTTCTTTTGGTGAAATCATTCCCTAATCTTTGAGAGGTGCATTCTATTTTCCTTCCACAGCTAAGATTCTGGTAACCCCAAATGCTTAAATATTACATACAAATTAGATGACTATATGCTTGCTTTTCTTCATAGTGTTGATAAAAAATGACATGGTTCCTGCTGTAAAGAGTTTGATACAGCTCCCCAGGTCAGTGTCATTAATAGCTCTTTCTGTCTTGTTCCTTTAGGCTAAAACTATGCAAATAAACTCAACAGCATTGGTAAATGTAGTTGGTCTTTCAGATCCACAGATTCTACATCTGTGTGTTTAACCAACCACACACTGGTATATAGTCTTAAAAAGAAAGTATCTGTTTTAATATCTATAAACTTTATTTTGCTGTTATTCCTAAGAAATACATATTAACAACTATTTACATAACCTTTATGTAGTTTTAGTTGCTGTAAGTAATTTAGAGATGATTTAAAATATATGGAAGAAGGCATATAGATTGCATGCAAATATTTGATAGAAAAGGCTTGAAAGTCTGCAGGTTTCAATGTCTGTGGGGAGTCCTGGAATCAAGCCCTTATGGAGACCACAGAGTGGCTGTACCTGGACTTAGAGGAGAATGCATGTGTGACTCTTGTCACATGAAGGGTATGTGGAGTGAGACAGGAGGAATAGGTGATGATGAACTCAGGATCAGGTGGCACAAAGGTGAGACAGAGAACATGAACATTCCAGAAAGCAGATACAAATGGGCTGAAGGTAGGAAATACTCATTCTAGGCACAGAAAGCAGGCTTGCATGACAGGATGGGAATCAGGGTCCTGGTAAGAGATGAGCTGGGAGAGAATGCAGGGGTGATTCTTCAGCATCTTGGCAACCTCATCCACTTTGAGCCAATTTTGAGAAATTAAAAAGATTTCAATGTAGGATTCTGATATCCTCATGTTCTATAGAAAACTTAAATAACATTCTCCCTTCCATGTAAAGAATGGATTAGGGGGAGCAAGACTTGAAGCAGATGTATATCTATATCATCTATATCTACCATCTATTTTTTTCCATTTCCTAGCATGAGCCCTTAACAGTATTTTATTGATATCTAGAAGAAGACTCATCACAATTGTGTCTATCCCTTTGCTGAATATGGCTACTGTGAGGTGAAATCAGACTGGTCTGGCTTCCTTCTTCCTTACACACTACTGCTGGAACCATCACATAGCTTCATTTCCTATGCTAATTACTTGCTTGATGATAGTTAATACTATATGCCAAGGAATGATTAGTCCACTGGCTGGCACAGCAGGGGATATTCTACTAGCAGAGGAAAGAGAAACATCATGTTGTGTCTGTTGTCCTTTCTGTAAAATGAGAATGATAATTTAAACTGAATGATGAGCTTCTTCTGAGTATTCAATGAGCTAAAACAGATAAAGTACTTAAACCAGCGCACAGATGGGCGCTTAGTAAATGTTGATTATTGTGTCGTGATAATGTGGACAGCTAGCAAGAGGAGACATGGGTCAGTGAGCACATGGGGCTGAGATTGGGCTGCAAGGTCATGGGTTGAGCTTGTGCATGAGATATTGATCATGACCCATGTGATATGGAGTGGGCATTAAACTCCAGGTAAAGCTGCTGGTGCATCTAAGCAGAGGGAACAGGATTCAGCTCTCTATTTTACTCTAAAATGTGGCTGTTCAATGAGGAAAGAGGGAAGAAAGGCTGGTTTGAAGCATAAACGTTGGCCCTGAAATGGTAATAGGTATTTTGGAACTTTGACCAAGTGCCATCTGACCCTTCATAATGATCCCAGGTGCTTTTCCTCAATGTCTGTATTCTTTTACTTCTAAGAACTATGTCAGAGCTTTCTTTGGAGGTCTCTCTGAGGATGTCATCAGCAGAATTCCCAGAGTCTTCCCAGAGCTTGTAAAACTTTAGGAGGGCTCACTACTGAGCGACCAGTCATACAAAAGGCCCAGCCCCTGCATCCACAAGGGAACAGACTGGGAGGGATGAGCCAGGCTCCAGAGCTCTCATGTGGGATCAATCTGGGCCCAGGCCTTTGAGGACGATCAACCACATACAGGTTGCCTTTCCCTCTTTTTCCCCGATGAGCAACTTCATTGCTGTCTCCTAGGTTAACTTAGTAAGAAGTCATGGACACCCAAATTCTTATTTCAGAGTCTCATGCTGGAAAGCTTCTAAGACAGGTGCCTGAGCCAGGAGATGGGGACTGAGAATAACATCAATGGCCCAATGGTGCTAATGGTAAATTTAGCTCCAGCCTTTAGAGGTCAACTCTTCCATGATGTCCACGCTGACTGACTTGGATGGACTGAATTTCCTGCTTGATTCCTCGTTCGTGATCAGGACAGGGGCAGTATTCCAGAGAGCTTCATAATGTCAAACAGTACTTGAGCTTCCCTGGGAGATGGAAGTTACCCTCTCATGGTTCTCATTTCTTTTAGAGTCTGGGTAAATGTCAGCAATCTCACCCAGATTTTCAGTGAGTAGACTTGACCTGTCTCATTTCTGGAGGCTCCTGGCTTAATGCTGCTACAAAAGGCTTTGGTGAAGGGATTTTTTTTTAGATTACTTACCAGCAATCTGCCCACCCACACCATTGCTGAGTATTTGGTCCTACTGAATCAGCTTTTTCAGTGATGCCATTCAAAGCATCCTCAGTGCCTAAACCTTCTCGGTTACTTCTCCTCTATCCAGGGAAGAGCGGCCACTAGCTTTTACAGTCTCTGGAAATTAGGGGTGGAGTTTCAAAATGACTGATGTCTTTGCTGTCCTGGGACTTTCCATGGATGCACAGCTATTGGTAAGTTTTGCTGCAGTGGCTTTAGACTGGGAAGACTGTACAGACTGAATTGCATCTGCTCAACAGGTAAAGACTACACCAGAGAAGATGCAGAGCTGAGATTTCAGTGAGGATCTGCTGACTGTGTTCTTTGTAGAATGGCAGAGCTTCTCAATTCTCTAGGGCACAGGGACATCCAGAAGCTTCGAAAACAGTGGAAATGAGATGAGCCGTGGCTGTGAAATGTCACACTCCATGACTCCTAGAAATTACCCGTAGTCCCAAAGTGTCTCCAGGAGGCACAGCTGCTCTCTGCACAGGTTCAGAGTTCCTTGCCAAGGCAGACTAAAAGTGAGTCATCTCTGCTGATTCACTGGGCTTAAGGATTCAGCTACTTCAGCTAAAATGTGAAAAAACATGTCCTGGGGGAAGAGTTTGGACAAGTAGAGCTTGTAACGCCCACGTTTCCAGTTCTGATCCTAACTGTGGTTTACATTTGGCAATCCTTTTGTTCTGTTTGGCAAAAGTGGAAACCACTATCTCAGATGCAGATGAGCACTGTGTACTTAACTGGGGGAAGGGTATGTGTGACTCCCCTGCTTTTGTAGTTGGTAAATGAACATGCATGTATGTTTGCTCCCCCAGTGGAAGTCTGAGTAACTGCTATAGAGAACTGAGACAGGCTAGGTTAGTTCTATGGTTGCTTGGCTTTTTTGTTTTTGTTTTTTATTATTATTATTTTTATTGGCCGCAAACTAACTAGGGTACGAAGACCCTATCACCGCGAATTTTATCTGCCTGTTGTATGATCCACATTAATGTTACATCGTATCATATTCCTCTCTGGTCATGCAGACGGTGGCATGGCCCAGGACTTTTTATACTATGGTTTAAATGTCGTCTCTAAGAGTTCATTAGTTAGAAGCTTAGTCCCTACTGAACAGCTGAGAAGTGATAGAAATATTAAGAGGTTGGCTTAGTTAGAGGCAATCTGGTCCCTAGGTGGTGGGCAAGACCCTTAGAATAGGTTAATGTAACTCTCATAGCACTCTGGTGGGTTATTATAAGGAGTGGCCTGACTACTGAGTTTTGGTGGCTTTCTCTCCTACCATGGTATCCCCTTTAAACACCACTAAGTTCAAGTCTGTCTCACAGGTGTGTTGTGATTCCACATAAGAACTTGTTATTAATGGCCAAACAGGTGGAGCTACCTGACATTGGATCATCACACTCTAAAACTGCAAACAAACTTGCTATCTTTATAAAGCACTGAGAATTGGATATTTTGTAATAGAAACAGAAAATGAACTAAGACATCAAGGTGGGTGATTAATCATTTAGCCTGAAGTCATACAAAAATCTGACTTGCCTCAGTTTTTCCTTGCCATGCTATGGGTAGCCAAACCACATTCTTCAATATTGCCTGAATCCCAAGGTGAAACCAACAGACAAACATGCTTACTATAAATTAATTTTCAAAGAAATAAAAGATAACTAAAGAGGAAGTCTACATCCACTCAACCACCTCTGATTTATTGCCTGTAGTGCCCATCAGGCCATGGTGCTCTGGGAGGATGATAAAGTGTCAGCACGGCTTGCTGCTCTGCTTCTGAAAAATCACCCAGGACCAGATCAATAAGTAACTAGAGGCTGTATGTTCATCTTAATTTTTAAATCTTAAATATTAGTTATTCTTTTTCCTCTACCCCAAATCTACAAGAAGTCTCCATTGCCTTGATATTGAGAATAAAGCAAACTGAGTGCAGATGAGCTAAACAAAACATGCTCATCCCTTTGTCCCCAGAGATGTGAACACCCTGGTACAGCCCCTTTACCAGGGGATGTTTCTTACCAAGTGTACTCAGGGGCTATAAGCAAAAGGATGCATTCACTAAAGCAAGTCCAACAGATGTACAGCACTTGTGCCAGGTGGGTAAGCACACAGCTTTGACATTATGAGGTTCTTCTTCAAAGAATGAGTACATGTAATAATGATATTAGTAGAGACTTAGTGTCTGGGTTCAAGAAGAATGTCTTCACTGCTACTTGCTGGAACTGTGTCTCAGGTGCTGAGGTTGGTTTAATGTTGTTTGGTGATCAGGTTATCACAGCCAACCCTGTCCCAAGATGTACACACACTCACAGCCTGTGAAGGTCAACTGGTCTAACAGAAACATAAGTGGGAGATACACAAATAATAATATTGAAGTTTGGAAATGTCTGCAAAGGAAAAATGTCTGTGACCTTTGAATTCTGTAGACCAATAAGGACAGATTCCTAAACTTTGTCATTTTTAGTTTTAAATAAGAATACTATAAATACCATAAACCCATTTAATTTCATCTTTCTCTTCCTTTTCATTTCAAAGGTCCACATTTAGACTAAATAGCTGGTAAGTCTGTGCGTCTCAGACTTAGCAGGCAGTTAAGTCACCTGGACAGGAGTGCTAGTAACAATGGACTCCTGTTCTTTACCCCAAGATACTGATTCATAGAGATTGGAGGCCCTGAACCCTCCCTCTAACACAGTGGGTTTCCAGCTTTCTATTGCTGTGACCCTTTAATACATTTCTTCATGTTGTGGTGACCCCAACCAGAAAGTTATTTTTGCTGCTACTTCATAACTGTAATTTTGCCACTGTTATAAATTATAATGTAAATATCTGATGGGCAGGATATTTAATATGAAACTCTTGTGAAGGGAGTCTAGACTCATAGGTTGAGAACTAGGACTCTAACAATTTCCCTGGTGGTTCTAGAACTAGTCAGCATAGCACATTTCAAGGCACACCACTGAAGAGAAGAAAAGCAGCTTAGTTAACACTCACTGCCTTTCCTGAGTTACATTCACTTTATCTGAAACTGGGCAGCTCTCCCTCACACCTATTTCCTGGTCTTCAGCCTAGTAGTCATCTGGTATACCACAATTCTTTTTACTGATTCTAAAGCACAAGCCATCCAAGGACTAGACAATGGTACCCTGCTACAGAGCATCAAGCAAAGTTTTGAGGATCTATATAATACTCTGATACCATTTCACTAATAGGGAAAGTTAACAGCCTAGTTGCCAAAAGAAGAGAAAAGAAGAATCAGCCATCAAGAAAGTACCAGGACGGTGACAGAATTGTCTAGCCCAATTGGTAACTAACATGTTTTCCTTGGTGACTTGGCTCTCCTGCCAGGGAATTACTATCCTGGAAGCAACCTGATCTGAGGAACTCTCTACTGCATCTCCCAAGCCTCAAATGTCTACCATTGCCACAAAGTCACACTCATGGATCCAACTTCAGAAGTGCGGCCTTTTTTCTGCACCCTCATCCCCACTCAAGAAGGGGATTTAGACAGACAGCAGTTGGTTACTTACTTTATATCAGACTATATTATGTCTTTTTGGTCTTCAAAGCAACCCTAAAGTGAAATACTGATTAGTTGTTTTTTGTAGGTGAAGAAATTAATATTCATGTGCTACCAGCTTGCTCAGTGCTTCCCTGGGAGCAAGCCTGAACAGCAGCAATATCCCAGACACTTGGAGGTTATTCTCAGTCTGCTAGGTTCCTCTTCCTGCCCTTTCTAACAGAGAGGTGGCAGAGGTCAAACGTGAAGCTAAATACAGACTAGAGATTAACTTGACTATTTCTATAATAGGAAAAACATACAAAAATCCCTACAGCCACATCACAGAAGAGTGACCCAATTAATTCAGTGAGGAGATCAGCCACATTGATCGGCTGAAGTGTGGAGAGGACAATGCAGCTCATTGATTGAATGTTTTACTTTTCAGAGGCTTGTATAGACATAGCCACAGGCAAGTCTCTTCTGAAAGGGTTGCCATGACACCAGCCAATGGGTCTCCTCCCCCTGGCTCCTCCTGCTTGCTAGGGCAGGCCTGGCAGAGCCTTCTTGGTCAGAGGTCTGCTTGCCTAGGTCACTATTTGAGTTCTATTCTTGGATTTGATGGGTTTTCAAACAAATGACTTGTCTTTCAGGACAGCCTGATTTCAATTACTAAGTACCTCTTGACACTTTACATTTACAAATTGCTATCTATACCTATTTTGTTAACAATTCAAGCACAGAAAGAGGCCTCATAGTAATATGTCCATTCTAGAGAGGAGAGATAAAATCCAGGGAGGCGTGCTGGAGTCACTCAACAGGCTATACTATGACCAGATTTGTTTCCATGAGGATACATCAATGAAGATACATTAACCTTAAGACTCAACTTAGTTAAGGAAGGACAAACAGGAATTAGAACAACATGCTTCAGAGGCACCAAATGGATGTGCAGTGAAATCTTGTGTGGCAGAAAAGAACTCAAGAGAGGGGAGAGATTAAGAATACCTAGCCACTCCTCAACCTCTCTCATGGAGGGCAGTAATCCAGCTGTTTACTAGATGAACTTGGTCTGTCTTGAGCTCAGTCATCAGAGAAAAATATCGCTCCATTTCACAGATTAAAAATCAGTTCTTCCTAAATTATAAATAGATGGGTTAACAGACCTTGAATGTAAACAAAAAAATCTCTGCAGGTCATATATTTAGGCACTGGGCTACATGATCCTCAGCAGAGGAAATATCTCACTTCTTTCTGCTCTCAAGTGGAAATACACACACACACACACACACACACACACACACACACACACACACACACACACCAGAGCAGAGCAAAAGGTAAATTCTCCATTTCATTTTGTTCTTTAAACTAACTCTGTTGCCGCTAAAATACATAATAATTTGTCAATAGCAGCTCTGGAAAGCACTGCAAGTTTCTACTGAATTCTAAAGAGGTAGCAAGTGCTTGAATTTCACACAATACAGAACAAAACTTGGTCCCATTAGCACTGCCTTTCAGGAGCCCCTTATATCCCACCAGGTCTCCCTGGTCTATTACTAACTATTGCATCCAAGCCTGAAAGATGGTAAATTCTCCCCTGTTCTTTGCCTCCAACTGCAGAAATCTGGGAGGAGACCTGGAGAAACAGTGTGAGCTGCATCTCAGGCTTAAGTTAGCCAGCCTAACCAACAGATCAAGATGGCATATAGATGGCATTGGCAGGTGGTCACAGCTGGCAGCTGCCTACTCCTGCAGGCCCAGGATCTGAGTTTCTTGCTGCTAGCCTTCTTTGTCTAGACTAACCTGGAATTAAAAATTCAGATGGAGAAGTGTGTATACCTACGTTGCTTTTCAGCAGTTCAACTGATGCAGCTGAAGGGACTGGAAATAGCACACATACTACACACATTCAAGATTCTGTAGGGAGGGAGTGATGTAGACTTTGAATGCTCTATATGATAAGGGGTCGGTAGGCTGATGTTGAGTTGCAGTCTTATTTGTGTGTGTGTGTGTGTGTGTGTGTGTGTGTGTATTAAATCACTTTATTCATCCATCATCTTTCAATGAAATAAGAATGCTTTTGCTTAAAGTCCACTAATGAGTGAGTACATCTCCTGCTTATCCTTCTGAGTTTGTGAGACCTTACTCAGAAGGATATTCCCCAAATCCATAGATTTGCCTGCGAATTTTAGGATATCATGTTTTCTTACTGCTGAGTAATACTCCATTGTGCAGATGTACCGCAATTTGTTAATCCATTCTTCAGTTGAGGGACATCTAGGTTGTTTCCAGGTTCTTGCTATTACGAATAAGGCTGCTATGGACATAGTTGAGCTAATGCTTTTGGGGTGCAAATGTGCGTCTTTAGGGTATATGCCCAATAGTGGTATTGCTGGATCTTTAGGGAGATTGATTCCCAGTTTTCTGAGAAACCACCATACTGCACTTTGGAGTGGCTGAACAAGTTTATACTCCCACCAACAATGGAGGAGTGTTCCCCTTGTTCTGCATCCTCTCCAACATAGGCTGTCATCTGTGTTTCTGATCTTAGCCAATCTGACAGGTATAAGGTGGTATCTCAAAGTTGTTTTGATTTGCATTTCTCTCATGGCTAAAGATGTTGAGCACTTTTTCAAGTGCCTTACAGCCATTTGTAATTCTTCTGCTGAGAATTCCCTTTTCAGTTCTGAACCCGACTTTTAAATTGGGCTATTTAGGGCTTTGGGCTCTAGTTTCTTGAGTTCTCTATATATTTTAGAGATCAGACCTATGTCACTTGTAGGGTTGGTGAAAATCTTTTCCCATTCTAGGCTATTGTTTTGTCTTAATGACTGTGTGCTTGAGTTGCTGTCTTATTTATGATAGCTACTTTCCTACTATAGGAATTTCCGGGAGATAGAAAGCACACATAAACCCTTTCCTTGTAAAATCTTGTTTACATGTCATCTAACTACATAAATATATCCTTTTAATTAAGTCCTTAATCATGGCTTCTTCCTTTTCAAAGGACAATGACTTACGGTCAATAATTCTTAAACTTTTTTTTAATGTTGTTTTAAAGCATCTACTATTGAAACATAGCCAGACAGAAAAGTAGAAATAGATTTTTTTTTTCAGTCAAGGGCTAGATACTTGAGCAAATAACTATTAAAGGAAGTGAGATTAAGTAAATAATTAACACTTAATGAGTTAATTTCCTAATAGGTTGTGATTAGAATATCTTAGGATGTGTAGAAGAAGTATCTGTCAAATTTATTGAACCAATACCAGTAAGATAGTGGATAAATATTGACAAACAATGACAAGATCATAAGTGAAATATTATATCATTCAATCATGAGGTCAGGCCTATGAGATAGATACTGCTAAGACTCCAAGAGAGAACAGTCAAGCTCTCATGCACAGATGTACAAATGACAGGTTGTACACAAGGGCCTGGGTTCCTTATATTTCATTGGATAGGCTGAGAGAGGTCAAAGATCTATAGGGAGTACAGGACATGTATGTTGTACTTGAGGAGAATGTGTGAGTAACAATAAAACCAGAATGGCTGAGGACCAGTGATTAAAAGAGAGTGGGCAGGGAAGAAGCATTGCCTGGATGATTTCTTAGGTATTGGGAGTTAAGCCATAATCTGGGTCCCTTAAGACAGGAAGCTCTATTCTCTTGGAGGAAAAAGGACACAACCATGGAGAATGAAATTCAGATCCTTGACTTAGAAAAGGAACTTATCATTTGGGGCAATCAGCAGTGGCATTGCTGACCTGCCTGAGCTGTAGACACAGGAGCTGCCCAACATGACTCTGCTGCTGCAAATATGTTCCCTGATTATTGATAGCCCAGGGAAGTAGTATAGGTGTGTGTTTCCCCTGAAACCAATTTAAACTGACTTTTGATATGGTTTTATTTTGTTAGGGCTGTTCTAAAGCCATCTACAGTGATGAACAAACCATCATTTTAAAAAATTAAAACTAGATGTGAAAGGCTTAGCTGGCACTTAATGATAGTGCTAATTAGTATAAATAGTCTCTAACTAATACCATTCATTTTAAAGTCAGAGTGTTGACTGGGTATGGTGGCACATTTCTTTAATATCAATACTCAGGAGGCAGAATCAGGCATGTTTCTGTTAGTTGGAAGCCAGCTTGGTCTACATAGTGTAGTTAAAGCCAGCAAAGGATACATAGTAAGACCCTGTTTTAAACCAAACCAAACCAAACTAAACCAAGCCAAACCAACCAAACAAAAACAAGAGGTTGGTGGACTCCTAACATAAACGTCTTTTTTTTTTTTTTAAATTTACAGCTTAACTTGTAAACTTCATGATGATAAGATCAAGTATTGCTCATCTCTTTTCCAGCCCAAAATAGATCACTGCCTGTGTTTCTGTATAGTGAGGGTAGCTTTTGCTAACTTACTTGAGAATTACAAGTTCTCCAAACAAGGAGACCTTAACCATCATGTTTCTGGTTGTATCCCTGGCATCTGAGAAGAGAACCTGATGCACAAAACAGTGCAAGTCATATCTGATGAGAAATGAATCAAACATTAAGTAAAATGGTGCTAGAAACTCAGCCAAAACTTCATGTATTTCCTGAAGAACCAGTACGAGCCAAGTCTGCCCCTCCCCTATGAATTGAAGAAGTAGAATAGAGGACTTGAGGTGAAATCTGCTTAAACTAAGAGTATATGAGGGAAGGGTGACCTCAGTGCTGCAACTATAACTGGTGATTAACAATATTTTGTGCAATCACATTTGCATGAGTGCATGTGTGCATGTGTGTGTGTGTGTGTGTGTGTGTGTGTAGTTGTATACAATATGCTGTATGAATATCTTCCTTGATTACTCTCCATATTATCTTTTGAGACAAGGTTTTTCCCTAATCCTGGAGTGCCTTGATTTTTGTGGCTGGCTGGCTAGTGATCTCTAAATATATCTCCATCATCCCTCTCCTAGTGCTAGAGTGATATATTAATGTCAATGAACCCAGTTGGATCCTGGGAATTAGAACTCACATCCTCATGGCTGCATGGCAGACATTTTATTGGGTGAGCCATTTTCCAGTTCTCTACATGCATGTTTTTAAAATAAAAATGTTAAAAGTTAAACTTCCTAGACTTTAAAGTGCCCCGACTTTAGAATAATTAGTGGTGTTCATTACTTGAGAAACAGTGGGAAAATATTTGTAGTTCTAGGCTCCATATGGCTTAATATTCACTTCCATGAAAACTTACCTGTACATTTTTCATAAACACATTTACAATCATTCTAAACACGTTTAACATTTTGAATTCAATTGATCTAGGCAGACCGTTGTAAAAGCTGTGCTTACACTCTTTGTTGTTTTGCAAACCCTGTGCTTATCCAATCTGCCCTTACACACCAAGTTGCCAAGAGAATAATGGTCTACTATCACTGCATTTATAGGAAGTAACCTATTTGTCAATCTTAGTAACACAGAATAAAATCAGGAGATAAAGAAGAACAGGAGGGCTGTCTCAGTCTCTGTTCTACTGCTGTGAGGAGACACCATGACAAAGAGAAAGCATTTTATTGGGGACTCGCTTACAGTTTCCAAAGTTTAGCCCCTTATCATCATGGTGGGGAGCATGGCAGCATGCAGGCAGGTGCTGGAGCAGGAGCTGAGAGTTCCATATCCTGATCCCCATAGGCAGAGAGGGAGCTTGGGCCTGGTGTGTGCTTTTGAAACCTCAAAGTCAGTGACACACTTCCTCCAACAAAGCTATACCTCTTAATTCTTCCAATCCTTTTAAATAGTTCCCCTCCCTGGTGACTTACATTCAAATATATGAGCCTACAGGTATGGGGGGTAGGAAGAAGGTGGGGAACATTTTTATATAAACTACCACAGAGGCCATTCAGTTGTCTGAACAGTTTTATTGAGAGTTTGGGTTAAAAGCCAATACTCTGCATGTACAAGAAAGTTCCTTGGACCACTGCTCTCTGACACAAGACTAACAAACACTTCTAAAGGCAGATATGATAGAAGCAACAGACAGAATGACTTGTAATGTGGTAATGTCTTTCTATATGCTGTAAATCTCATTACTTAAATAAAGGAACTGTTTTGGCCCTTGTCAGGCATCATAGAAGTGGGTGGAGAAATTAGAGCCTCGTTAGAAGGAGGAGGGCAGAGTTAGGAGAGGGAGACGTATCTAGCTGCCAAAGAAGAACCATGTAAGGAACACAGGTGAGCCATGAGCCATGGCCACATGGCAGAACAAATGAATGGAAATGGGTTGAATTAAGATGAAAGAGTTAGTGAGCAATATGCCTGAGACACAGGACAAACAGGATGAAATTCATATAAGCATCTGAGTCATTTTTAGGGGGAAAAGTGGCCAGGAGCAGGTCTGGACCTCTGGCATGAATGAGGCTGAAACCTCATTCTATAGACTTAGAGTCAGCTGAACACTTGAACACTGCAGCAGAGATCTAGTGACTTAGAGAAAAGAAGTAATGTGTGTGTGTGTGTGTGTGTGTGTGTGTGTGTGTGTGTGTGTGTATAAAGAAACACAAGGCTGCCATAAGCTTGATTCTCCCAGAACCACTTTGGATAAGGGCTGTCTACATCACACCAGTAACCAGTTTTTAAGGGAACTATTCCTCAAGTGCAATAATTTATTGTGTTAACTTTGCCTTCAACAAAGAAACTAGCAGATTTCTTTTGCTCAGTCAGGCAGGGGACTAGGGATTGCAACATATGCACACTGTATTCTCAGAATGACTTCTTTTCTAACTGGAGTGTTCTGTCTAAATCACATGGGTGCTGAGGTCTGCCCTCTTTAACTTCAGGCTCATTTCTTCAGAGGAACCAATCACATACATACTGAAACATGCACAGAGAAGAACATGTGACTCCAGCAAAAACACAAAGAGTAGCACTTCACTTATGTTTGTGATACAGCATCCTCTTCTCTCAAAAGACCTCAGTTTGAAGTCTGAGACTCAGCCTGAAGGCTCAGCAGAAGAGCTGAGGAACTCCACTTCTACAGACACTCTTAGGAACTCAGGAAGGACTCAGGCTCAAAGCTCTCCCCATGTTTCTCTTACTTCTTGTTCAGGTCCTGAATGCCAGGCCACAAGGTCAAGGTGACAGGGCCTGCTCTCCACTACATCTTGGTACTGTCATCTGCTCTAATCTTACATTTGATGTTCTCCAGGTGGCAAGGACTCCTCTCAAATGTCACTACTGTGCCCTCGCTTAATCAAACCTCCAGTTTTTTTCTAGAACATAACTTCAAGGTACTCCTTTGTTAGCATTTTCCCTAGAGACTCTTGGGTGGGTTTCCCTTCCCTAGAATCCACAGTACTGTCCTAGAGCCCCACCATAGCCCTGCAAACAATTAACTTGTGTCTTAATTACCTTAGTCATTATGAGTTCCTTTCCTATATGACATCCCATTTTTCTTCATCAAATTAATACATTGTTAGAGGAAATATGAACATTGTAGGCAAATATTTTAAAGTCCCTGTAATTACAACATTTTACATCTGTAAACACACATTTTTCCTATGTTGTATTTAGTCTTTGAATCTGGTTTTACCTTGCCATTTTAAGCTTGAATATTTTCTGTGTCACTAAAAATTTATGGAAGGACTGTTAACACATGATTACCTTTCATAAAGATAGTCTTTCATCATCAAATGATTCCTTGATCAGTAGAGATTTTTTATGTAGAAGTTACCATTCAGCTAAAGACTAATAATGACTTGATATCTTATTAGCACTGAAGCAAAGTTCTAGATCGTGTATGTGTGTATAAATATGGATGTATATTGTATTTGAATATGTATAGGTATAAGAGTGTAAGTTTTGTATGGGTATGAGTACGGGAGTATACTATGTATGACATATCAAACAACTATGTATGTTTGTTTGAGTGTATGGATATATGAATGTGTGCATATGAATATGGCTGTATAAATGTGTGTGTGTGTGAAGGTAATGGGAAGGGAGAACAAGCTGATAATTACTGGACCCTATGCTGCTGCTTCCATCAGGATGGGATTACACATACATTCAGTGATGATTACTGCACATTCTAAGAAAGCTGACAGGGCCTACATTATTGGTGTGTTATTTTCCACATAAAAACACATGCTGTAAACAAATCTAATTATCTTGAACTTTTTGAATTGTCACTTGGTGTATAATCATTCATTAACTTACTTCATGACCAGATTGAAACAATTTACGGAAGCAAAGACTTACCTTGGTTTATAATTTCTGAGGGTTTAGTTTTTGCTACTTGGCCCTATGAGTGTTTTTGTGTGTATGTGTGTGTGTGTGTATGTGTGCATGTATGTATTATGTGTATGTATATGCATGTGTATGTGCATATGTATGCATGTGTGTGTGTGTGTGTGTGTGTGTGTGTGTGACACTGGGGGAGGACTATGAATATGGGTGTATATAGCCCTTCCTGGCTTTATGGGAGAGGTTGTTCATTGCCAGGCCGTGCCATGTTTATATCAATGGTAAAGGGACCCTGCAGCTACTTGGGTGCATTTTTCCCAAAAGTGAAAGTATGACTCATAAGTATCCTCATGCCAAGGCTGGAGGATACTGCTACTTAATCCCATAATAAACACTTTAGAAGAAAATGGTAACAAAAATAAATTATTGTGCTAGAAATAAGATAAAATATCTAGGAATGAAGTAGAATTTCTTCAAAAGAATGAAAAATTCTGTATGGTCATTTGTGGTCAAGGTTTTACATATAAAGCCTCAATTTGTAATCCATTACCACCAAGGTTTAGACAGCTCTGTAAATGTTTAGCACAGTTACAATAGGGATATAAAGAAACATTTATTCTTATGAAACCTGAGCTTATTCTTTTTTTTTTCTTTCTTTCTTTTTTTTTTAGAATGGTATGGGGTTAAAAGTAAATCTACTATGGGAATTTAAATAAAGTTGGATGCATGTGTGGAAATTTCATAGTGGCATGCAGGGACACACGAAACACTTTCCCAGGAAGAATTTGTCCTGATGGGAAGATCCTCTGGTGAGGTCATCTAGCTTATGTGAGCTGTTTAGGTGTTATGAGGCATAGAGGATCAGCTTCCTGTAGGATGGCTAGAACTAGGTGTTATAAGGTCTCGGGAATTGATTAGACTATCATGTGATGACTATGACTTTAGCCAGGTTTAGGCCTCAGGTGCCCTAGAAACAAGGCTAGGCCCCAGGGGAAGAAAACATTGGAAGAATAAATGTAAAAACAACCCTTCATATCAAGCTAACTCATTGGAAGTCAAGCTTTTGTTTTTACTGTTTGTTATTTATTTGCTTGGTTTGTGATAAGTTCTTATTATGAAAGTTTAGCTGGTCTGGAGCTCACTATATGGACCAGGCTGGCCTTGAACTCATAGAGATCCTGCTTCTGCTTCCTGAATGCTGGGAGTAAAGACTTGTACCACCACACCCAGCCTCCACACCTCCTTTTATTTGTGTTGGGGATGAAATGCAAGGCTTCATACATGCTAGATTCTACCAACTGAATCTCATTCTCAGGCAAGGAGTATTTATTTAGGATTCTTCAAATCTCAATTATCTTTATTCTATTGCAGACTACCAAAATTTCAATTTCTTCAAAGTAGCCATTATGAGATAACATATGTGTGATGTGAAATATGGACCCTGGTAGGACTTTCTAGAACAGCTTCTGCAGGGTCTAATAGATGTGGTAAGGAGCAGTGGGGTTGGTACAGCAGTAGGGCATTGAGATAGATCAATACTCCTGAGAGCCTTGGGGAGAGTTATGTTAGTGAAAGTTGATCTAAGAACATGACATCACCTGGGAACTTCCTGGATGAACTGGAAGGGGAGCAGCTCTGGGGTCCTTGCTTGAGCAGTGAGTACTAAGCTGTTTGTCTTGTTTGTTGCCTCAAAGAAAATCTCAGAGACTGAGTAATCTATAAAGACCACAGACTTATTTTCGCAAGATCAAGGTATGAGCATTTGACCCTTTAGCTACAAAAGTAGAAAGATGAGCTTTTACCCACTCCTACAGCCCTGCCTCATAGACCTCTTCAAAGCACAAGGGGACAGACAGCCTGTGTCCTGGTAAATACTCACATTCCCACCTCCGAAGACGATGGTATAGAAATCGCTCTTCCCCTAGGAATAGTCTTGTGTCCAGGATAAGGAAGAAGCAGGGGGTGACTCTGGGTTAATTGGGTTACAGGCATTTAGAATTAGAAAGTCTTAGAATTTGCATATCACATATATTGGCTGCTTTAGTGCAGAAAGACTTAAATTTTAAATATATTTTAGAAGCAAGCAGTAAAGTTTAAAGAACTCCTTTGGTGTCAATTAAGACCTGAAAAAGTTCTTTCAAATGTCTAAGGGAGATGTTCCATGGAGAGGCAGCTTAAACCAGCGAAGTTGGGAAATGCCTCTAAAGAGGTTCTGTTTTCTCTCTTTTAACTGGTGAATTTTTGAATCAAATTTTACTCCATGCCTAGCTCTGAATGCATAGGAACACAATGGCAACTGTCACTGGTAAACTCTGTGTTTTGCTTGTTTATTTTGTCTTGTGTTTATGTGTGTGTGTGGGGGGGGGGAGGTGTGGGTGTGTGCACAGGGGAGTACTCATATCCATTTGTATGTATACAGGCATTGGAGGAGTGATTGGTGACTTCCTCTATTGCCTTTTTTCTTTGTTCTTTGAGGCAAGGTTTTTCACTAAATCTGAAGCCCACTACTGTTCCAGTTAGGATGACTGGCCAATGAGAGAGATCTTGCTGCCTCTTCTCTGCCCCATTACTGGGGTTAGAAGTGTACTTGGTCAAGCTTGGTTGTTGTGTGGGTGCAAGAGATTGGAGCTCAGCTCAGATCTTGTTGCTTTCATAGCAAGAACTCTTCCTCACTGAGTCATCTCTCCAGCCCCAGCCTGTTTGTCTTTGTAGTGCTGAAGCATAGAGTATATTCATGGAGTATGCTCCTGGTGTAAGTTCAAAGTATAGGCTCATGGTGTAGGCCCATGGTGTAGGCTTATGGTGTAGGCCTTCTTCCCTGCTTAACAACCTTTTTATTTTATTTTTTTAAAAAAATCTCACTTTTTTTTGAAGTTATAGGGGATGGACTATGAAAATATGAGTAGATATATAGGTGTGCTCACAAACCTTATCAACATTCTAATCTATGAGTAACATGATCCTATCTAGTGTAATTTAAGTAGCCATTTGGGAACATCCTATGCCTGACAGTCAATGAACATTCAAATGAAAAGTCAAATGAGTATTATTTTAAAATATTGCATTGAGGGTTGATGTGAACTTGAAGAATATACAAAGAATAGATCAAATCCAAAACTATCTGCCCATTTTTTTAAAAAAAAAAAAAACAAAAAACTAAAAGTATAAATCAAAATAAAATGCAAGTATACAGACAAGCAAAAACATAGTCTCCCTTAGTAACCAGAAGAGTAGATATATTCTATGAGGATTTTCATACGACACATAGCTTTGTCTTATAGGACATTTCTAGAGAATATAATGGAACTCAAGAGCAAAGTTTCAGACTCAGGTGCATATAGTTCATTCACTTGTCAGAAGCACATGGGTGCTGAGATGCTAGAGGGTAGGACATAGGCTCTAAGACTTCTTGAATGTAGACACAGAGAGACTTTGTATTAAGAGATTTCTGCAATTTATAAGTAATGCCTACTCATTGAGAATAATAGCATGTATGTTCACACCCAAATATAAGAGGTTTGTTTGGTGCTTGTCAGTTCTTAAAAACCTGTTATTTTGAAATAAATTATGGAAGAAATAAAAAGGAAAAGCGATACAGATGCCACACCACGCTCTTTTCTGGTAATAGTTGGTGGCGTTATAATCTGCATAGAAATCTTCTAAATCTGATATTTGAGAACTGTTCTCTGTCAGAGGAGGTGCAGAGAAAATTCATTTTCTCACATTTGTCCACAGATAAACATTCCTCTCTGGAGGGAAAACAACCCCCAGCACAGGAATGAGTCTGGTTCTTGCCTAAAGGATCATCTATTATCTAGCAAAGACAATGGTTAGTGAGGAAGCATGAGGAAGGTTAGTAGCTTGTGGATCAGAGACTAAGTCATCTGAGTGAGATTACTGCAATGGTCCTTAAAGGAAACAGCAGGGAATCTAAGTCTTGTTCCACTTGGCACACTGAAGAGCCTTTCCAGGCTTTGTTTACATGTAAACTGGAGAAGTTTTCAACAGTCTTGAGGGTAGAGAATATACTACATTATTTGAGGCCAGATTATAATAGTGCAAAGAGCCCTGAAAATGAATAAAATGGAGACCCCCCCAAAAAAAAACAGCAGCCAGAGGAATGTTTGGCGGAAGTCCTGCATGTGCTTGGCATCTCCCTAGACTTCTGCCTGTCTGTGAAATGATCACATATTCATCAGTTTCCCTCTCCAAACACTAGTGTTCTCCTTCTAGATCTTCATCAGCCCTCAGTAGGTCAAAGAGTGTGATGTCACCGCATCCCTCTCCTTATGTCCTGCATCTGTTTGTAAGTACAGTGTGGTTCATCTGTAAGACACACTGAATGGAGATGGCATTCTAGTAAGCATGTCTTCCTCAGTGAAAATATGTTCCTGAGAACCTTAGCACCTTCCTTCTGAATCAGCAGTACTCCACTCCAAACAAACTACATGTTTGTTTGTTCTAAATAAAAGATAAGTAGATGTTTATTTATAACAATAAAAGACTATTCTGTCAACCTCACAGTGGGTTAGAAAGGAACAATGATTCAAGTGCTGTATGATTCCAGATGTTGCTGATGTTATAACCTTGGTACAGTCACTCACCTTCAGAGGCCTTAGTTTAAAGTAAAAGAAAGTAGGAAATTTCTAAGACTGTGCATTTGTTGTATGGCCTATGGTATGCCTATGTGGTCAATTCTAAAATACTGGCCAGTAAAAAAGCATTATGGGTATCTGTCAGAGTATGTGGTAAATGAATGGGGGGATCAGGTACCATTTATCATCCAGTAGGATCCACTTGCTCTCAGAGAAAATATTTCAGGATCCCAGAGTCATGTGCCATTAAAAATAGTACCAATTGTTTTCTGCTACATTTCTTTCTTCATAATACAAACCTTTGGCAAAGCTTAATTGATAAATTAAGCAACATAAGAGATCAACAACAATGTTTTAGATCTTAGATACTTCATCATACAATTGTTTTGGTTTCCTTATAAAATTGAGAATATTTTTTCTTCCTCTTTCTTTCTTTTCCTTAAAAGAAGCACTTTACAGGTTCTTCTGTTGTCCACCAATCACCAGCAGCCCCCGCTCTTGTGCTTTGGTGATATTATGAAGTCAATAAGGATTGCTTGAGCATAAGCACTGCAGTAAACTGACATTCGATCTAAAAGCTCAGAGGGCTGCTGACTGATTAACATGATGGTAATATATATAAGATGAATACACTGCATTGGATAGACACTGGACGAAGAAGCAATTCACGTCCTGGTTGAATCTGACCAAGACAGCAGAAAGGTCATCATGCTATATAGAACAGGGCAGTTTAGTGTGGTGACTATCTCATGCCTGGAATTTTTCTATTCAGTAATTTCAGACCTTGATTGACTATTGTTATATGGAATTACAGAAAGTAGGATATGGCAGGGATATATATGCTTTTTCTCTTCATAAATTAACTTTCCTCAGTCTGTTGACCTCAGTAGTAGCACAAGATATTTAGTGAGATCTTCTATCTCCCTTCCTGCCCCTCCTCCCACCCCTCTCTCTTATGTGCTTGTGCATGTGTTTGCTCATGCAGAAAAACCAAAAAAAAAAAAAAAAAAAAAAAAACCCTACAAAATCCTGAACAAGCCAACCAGCCAACCAAACAAACAAAAACCAGAGTGTGACTCTGGGAGACATTGGATGTCTTTTCTCATTCCCTTTAGTGCCTTCCTTTTTGAATCAGGATTTCTTACTAACAGCTGGCCAATGAGTCCCTATCATCTGCTGTCTCTGTGCCTCAGTACAGCACATAGCAATGTTCATGGCTTGACAAGAAGGCCGAGGATATGAACTCAGGCCCTCAAGCTTACGTAGCATTTTACTATGATTGAGTCATCTCCCCTTTTAAAGTATCATGAACAAGACCTTTTAAAACTATTATACAACTTTGTGATTTCTTAGAATCATGTATATTTCAGTGCCAGAAGGCACAGTACACATCATCTCTTTGTCTTGGATCCTAGACCCTGACACAACTTGGCAGAAGCATCCAGAGGCCAGGCCCATGGCTTGTGCCACGTGATTCTCTCATCATCAGGGATGCCTTGAGAAGTTTCAGTAGGAGACAGTTAAGCCTGAGAATTCCAGTGAAGGACCATAGCAAGCTTTTCCATCCATGTTTCACACATTCAAGGGTCACTTCAGTACAGTAATGTAATTGGATAACATGTTATTATCTAACCAGAAATTCACATTCTTTTACTTGTTTTTAAAGCTTACTCAGGAGGATGCCAGATTTCCTTGACACATCTGAAAACACAAGAAAAATACTCATGGTAGAGATACAGCCAGCTTCAAGGCTTCGATTCCTCCTGTATCCTGCCAGACTTAGCTTTTGTTACTGATACAATATAGCAGAAATGATAGTACATATACCATAGAAGGTACTAGAGCATGATGCAGTAAGAAGGGAGACATCTAGGTTTTTTTCTAGGACCTGATAAATATTCTTAGAAGCTTCTGGTATCTAACTCTTGAAAGCTATGTCTCACAACACGTGGATAGCCTCAATTTTCCCTTCTTTCAATTGGAACATCATCTTCTTAGCCCACAGAGGGCATCCCATCCTCTTCTCCCAGATACCCTCTGTGGTTATAGTTTATTGCTTCCCTAAACTGACTGAGTCCTGAGTATTTGCTATGTAAATGAGTTTTTCTCCATAATAATGAGATAAGTTTTAGCTGGTTCCAGATGACCTCATGATGAGGTGTGGTCACCAAGAAAAAAGAGTGGACTTTAAGCCTTCAGGGAGAGTGAGCCAGCTGGAGGTTGAATTGCCAATTGTTGGTCACTGATCTAGTAAATTATACTGATGTAATAAAATAATCTATTAAACAAAACCTAGGCATTAGGGATTGTGAGATTTCAGGTAGATGCACACAATGGGCACTGGGGGCTGCTTCTTCCCTAGTATTTAGTCAACTTCCCATTTCCTTCATTTGTTCCTAACAGAGAATAAAACACTTCCTCACTTTCTGTAATTTTAACAAATTGTTGAAGAGACAAGCTGGGCTGAGGGGTGGGGTATGAGATTCTCAGAAGTCCAGTGTGGGTGGCTTCTGAAGTAGAATTAGTCATACAGGTGTGACTGCTTACCCTGCGGTTTACATTGACTTGGTGTGTTGGTGTCAGAGTTGAATGATTTGGTAGAAAGCTGGTTGTTGTCAGAGAAGTGAATAATGGAACATGAAACCTTCTTGGTTGCTTGTTTTCTCTTCTGTCTTCTCTTTCACAGAGATTGCCTACTGTGGGGAAGGTGGATGTCAAACTCTGAAGACACTTGAGTAGCCTATGTGTTGGTCCATTCGTGAGGAACTGAGCTGTTGTCTACAGCCTTTATAATGAGTGACCGCGGAGAGTCTTCTATCCAGTTCCATCCAAGAACACTTGATTTGCCTCCTGAGGCTGCTGAGCACTATAGCTCTACTGTCGATCTGCAGATATGATGTATTTCTGTCCTGTTTCTTTACTTAATCAGTGTCAGGGTAACTGTTAGACAGTAGTAAAATACCTATTCATTGTTGAGCATCAATCAACACAGGACTTTGCCTGTGCTAGGCCAATATTCAAATTATTCTTATAGCCAATATTGTCTTACAACATGTTGGAAACCCTGTTATCAAATACATCTAGTTCTTTCTAAAATAAGATTTTTAGAAAAGAAGTGAAGGCTATACCCTCTGAACTGGAGATAAACAAAACACATTTAAAGTGTATGTTGCATATTAATAGAATTCCAAATATTCAATAGTGTGTCCAGTCTCAGTCTATGCCAAGAGCAGTGTCCCCTGGGCAATTGTCTTCCTTTCTTTTTACTGGAGATATTTCCATGCCTTTGCTTAGTTCTCTAGGAAGTACCTGCAGACTTTCCAGGCTCTATTTTTGCATAAAAGCATCTGATCAGATAGATTCTAGACTCATTTTAAGAATTACATTCTGCAGCAGCAACTGCAGTGAAACTGCCTGGGAAGTGGATAAATACAGAAGTGTAGAAAATGCCCCCTCCCTCTTTAAAGCAAATTCACTTGCTCTCTGATCTTTATTTTATTAGACAGATAAGAAACTTAATTTTAGTTTACATTGAGGATTCTCTCTTTCCCTTTTAATATAGTTTTCATTGAGTTCTACCCCCCCACACACACACTTCTAGGGTCAGGGTCAAAATCTTAGATATTGCCAAAGTATCAGGATACAATTAAGCCTTTGAGAAAGTTAAGCTAGAGATGTAGTTAATTGGTGGAATACATGTCTAGTTAGCAAAGGGCTGGAGAGATGGTTCCATGGTTCACAGTGATCGCTGCTCTTGAGGGGCTAGGAGATGGATTCTTTGCACCCTCATCAGGTGAGTCCATCTCCATGGGATGCAACACCCTCTTCTGGTTTCCTTGGGCATCACAGTTTCTCTCTCTCTCTCTCTCTCTCTCTCTCTCTCTCTCTCTCTCTCTCTCACACACACACACACACACACATACACACACACACACAGATAATAAAAATAAGTTTTTTTAAGAAAAGTTAGAAGAAACTGAAAAGATGAAAGCTACTTGGCTGTGAAGGTTAAACTTTAATTGTCAACTTGGTGAAACTGAGACACTTGGAGGAGAGAATTTAAAGCACAATTCTGTGCAAAAACTACAGAGGTTTCCTGAGAGGGTGGACTAAGAGGACATCATCCCATAGGCTGAGAGTCCAGGTGGAATAATGTGGGAAAAGAAGAAAGTTTCTCCCTCCCTCCCTTTCTCCCTCTCCTGGATACCTTAATGTGAGCTGTCATGCTCCGATGATCTAAAACCCGGAGACTGGCATAACCATTTCTTCTCTGAGGTTGTCTCTCTTGGGTATTTGTTACAGCCACAGAGGGGCTCACAGATTCAGTGGAGTAGCCTTCAGGAATCTCAGGCACTCCACAGAAGCCCTCAGAGAAGAAGGAATTATAATGCAGGGAATGAAAGGCACTTTAAGATATGTCACTGAAGCTGCAAGAAGAATCCGCAGAAGAAAGGGAAGATGTGAGCAAGGTTGCCCAGCAGCAGACAGGCCATCATTTAGAAGCTAGAAGTTGACCATTAAACACAAAACTCAGAAGTCTGCAATTATTCAATCTCTTCCCACTCATCTACTTTCTCAACTTTATCTATTTTCATAAGCATCAGTATTTCAAAGCATGAAAATTGTTAAAATTCACACTCACACCCTTATCTCAAATCCTGGATTTAGCAGAAAGTCAGTGCTGCTTCTGGCTCCCTAGAGCTGGGTACCCTACTTAATTGGATTGATGGTGATGACTGTAATTACCTTCAATGAGATTGTGTGTCATGTGATTGTGCTTCCTGCACCAATTTAAGCTAGACTTGTGCTATACATACAGAAGCAGCCTCCAGTTACTGAGGAGGCATCACAGCATCTTAAGTCATGTTTTCCACTATAATAGATCTTAATATGTCTATAGGAAGCCAAGAAATTAGTCCTTGGGAGGAGTTTATATGACCACCAACCAGCCCTGTCTAGATCTCTGGGACAGGGAAAAGGCTGCATTTTAGGCCTCCATTATTAGTTAAATAAAACCCTTTTTTAAGGATTCAATTAGGATTAGCAATAGGAAGCCTACCATTTTCTTTCTGTTTTATTACTACTTATTGCTATAAACTACAAATACTTCTAAAAGACTCTCCTGTATCTTTGATTAGGCCTTGCTACCTTTACCTCCTGTGTACAGGAATAAAAAGGTCTAGCTTCCAAGTTCTGGAATCTATGCAAAGACATAGATGGAAACATCCAGAGGTGATATAAGATTTTAAAGAAACATTATTTTCTAGATAGATCAGGGCTGGTACACATGTGAACTCAGAGACTATCAGCATGCACATGACCTATACGAGCTCAAGCCAGATAAATACCCAGCATGGAAGAGGGAATGTGAGAGCAAAGTCCCATCCCTACCTGAGGAGCTAGTCACAAACAATAGCTGCTAGGAAAAGGCATATCAGTTTTCTTCAGTAGATTGACACTGGATATATCCATCCCATTATAGAGTGGGACTCATGTTCAGGAGGAGTTGACTAGCTCAAATTTGGCATTTCAAGTAATTTTCTTCTTGTTGTTGTTTTGGTGTGTGTGTGTGTGTGTAGTCTTTTTTATTCTTCCTTTTAAAAATTTTTGTTTTTGAAGGGAGAGGAAGAACATGAAGTAGAGTGGTAGGAAGGCTTGAGAGGAGCTGGAGGATGGAAAAGGATATGATAAAATATGCTGTATTAAAATGTCAAAGGATACAAAAGTGGTTACAATAAATAAAAAAAAAAAACACAAAAAGCAAGCATGAGTAATGTGCTACTATACCTAGCATGAAAGATATCTTTAAAAAGCACCCAATATCTAGTAGAGTTTAACTTCCTCTATTTTCTCTGTGATCTGAAAATTTAACAATTTCTAAAAGTAACTTGGTGAATAAGAGATGTTAAAAATACTAGTCTCTATGTGTAGACTGAGCCATAATTAATACCTAGGAAGCCAGATGCTCTACGGCAAAGATGTCTCTATTTTCCAATTAACACATGGAGAGCTTTAAATTTTTCAATTGGAAGCCCAGCCTCCACATAAGTCAAGGCAGCCAAATGTATTGCAAACACGTGTAGCTTCAGAGAAACGTCAAGCACTAGAAACACACCCCATCTTATTAGCTTCGCCATCGATCTCATTATAAACAGAGTTGCTTATGCTTCTTCCTTCTGACGAGCATTAAACAGAACTTGGATGTGTGCCCTTTTGAAAAGCCGATTCCTGCCTTTGCAAACCAGATGGTGCACATCCTCTACACCCATCCTCTAACGAAATCAAAAGGGGTTTCTATTGTGTCCTATAATACAATTAGCACACCCGCAATAGCATGTTCTTATGGAGACTTCTGGAAGTTAAACAACTTGGCTAATGTGGTCCCGCAGAGCTGGACAGGAGGCTCCATGCAGCTGAGGAGTCAGGGCTGTGTAGAGGGGCTTCTGTTTTTTAATTCTTCTAAAACAGACTTCAGTGGAGGTGTGGGTCCCTGACTCATTGGCTCACAAAGAAGCTGTCTTCTGTCTTAGAATATCAGAGACAAAAAGTCTGCTATCTCATAAAAGAACTAATCAAGCAAGAAAGCCTCCATGACCCTTCTTCTCTCCTTCAGTTCCTCTGCCCTTTCTCTCTTCTAGTCTGTTCCAACCATATTATATTTGTAGAAAGTTCTAATCACCACCAGCAGCAATAGAACCAGTACCCACTTCTGGTTACTATTTAAATGTCACACTCAGCACAAACAGAAAAACAGATCCAAAGGCAACTACATCATTCTGAATTCAGCCAATAGATTTGGGAAGAGGATACTGTCTCATACCTTGAAGTTTATTCTGTCTTGGCAAAACCTAAAAAGAGAAAAGACAAATGCATTAGTGTTTATAAAACTTGTGACCTTTGCAACTGCAGAAATGAATTAAACAAATACAGTTTTCTAATAATTTAGCAAAACAGCTAATTTTTTCTACTTAATCCAACTATTGGTTAGGGATACATTTGGGGTGGGGGGAACCATTGAGGGTGAGGGGGAACTATTCACCAAGAGACTGAGTAAATCCCATAACAGTCCAGGCACTGGAGCTGTGAAATAGCATTTTGAGGCAAAACAAAAACCTTTGATAACTTGAAGATTGCCTGTCAACTATGTCTCATGTATCCTATCAGTCTTCACAGGTTAGGGGAAAAAAATTCCTTTGTGTTAAGACCTTGTTCATGAAAGTAGCACCACATCCCACTCTCTATAAAGCTATCAAGTTTAGCAGTTAGGCTAAGTTGGTCACGTGACAAGAGAATGGCCTCACACAGGTCACATCTTGTGACCTGCACTTTTCTGTAGGCCTAAGACTGAAAAACAAAAAAAAAAAAACAAACAAAAAAAAAATGTTTTGAATAGTTCAGGGCCAGTGAACACTTTTGTTGAATTCCATGTTCAGTTCAGCCAAACATCATACTTTCCCACTTTGCTTTTCAGAAGCATTTGTTTTATATCCTAAATGTGTGCATTTCAACTTGGGCTAAAAAGATTTAATTAAAAATATTTTCATCGCCACCAAAGGAGGCTGTTCTTAATCAATAGTTCCAGAGCTGAGAAACATTTTCCCAGAATGCTGCCTGGTTCTCAGGGACTTGGGTACTTTCCCTTTCCTAAAATGTAAGATTGTTTCTCTTTTGGTATTGTGCCAATTAGAAGGAAAATAGTGTGCTGAACAAACAGCTAAGAAATCCGTCAAAAGGTGAGGGCACTTTTTATTTGAGTGCTTTTTCCTAATGGGTGGAAACTGATTGATCAGCTCACCTAGAACAGGGTCAGCCTCAGGGAAAACAGCTCTGTAGACTTTAGTGGACTGGATTTTAAAAACAAAAAAGCAGAAAATCAACATTAAGGATTCAATGGACTTCAAAAGCAGAGGAAAACAGGAAAAAAAAAGTCTGAAAGTACATTAAAATCCTTTCATTTATTTTCAATCAAATGGCCTCTTAGTAAATTATAGTGGTATCCTGTCTACTGACTCTGTTAGATGGAAAAGTGCTCAGGCTATGATTTCTAAATTCAGTTTATACTGAACTTTTCCAAATTTCACACACTATTTAATTTAAAAGTCTTTATGGCAAATGTATCCACTCATAGACGGCTCCCCTTCCTATGCCCCTACTGCCTGACAACATTATGCATATTGGCTTTGAAACTACTTTCAGAAAAAAAAAAATTGTCTAAGTATAAAGTTTGCCTTTCAGAAAAGACAAGGGTTAAAAGAAAGCCTGAGTTAGTCCCCTGCCTCTGGCTGGAATCAAGGGAAAAATATTCTTGAAGGCCATCAGTGTCATCTGTTGTTACCATGATCTTCTCTCTCACCCTCTTTACTATTCAGTATTTAGTATCTACAAGTAAGATTCTCCTAGCATAAAGGGGAAGGTTGTTTTTTTTAAACCCTTATTATTATTTTAATTTTTATGTGCATTGGTGTGAGGTTGTCAGATTTCTTGGAACTGAGTTACAGACAAGTGTGAGCTGCCGTGTGGGTGCTGGGAATTGAACCCAGGTCCTTTGGAAGGGCAGCTATGCTCTTAACCACTGATTCATCTCTTCAACCCCAAGAGGAAGGTTTTAGAGAAAGTAACATTTAAATTTCAATGTGCGCAAATATCTACTGGAGTGCTTGTGAAACTAGATCCCTGAGCCGACCTGAGCTGCCCTAAATCAGGCATGGGCATTTTCACTGTGTTCTAGGGAACTGGAGATCACAATCTGAGAAGCCCTAACTGCTGGGTGTGAAATGTTCCATCAGGCCATGTAAACTGAGTGTCATCTTTGAGTACAAAGGGTTTAAAGTGGGTATTCTGGTTGGGTGCAGTGATGTATGCCCTGCAATCCCAGTGTGTGGGAGGCTGAGAAGGCAGGAGTGCTAATCTGAAGCTAGTCTGACTACAATTACAAGTTGTGGGCCATCTTGGGCTATATAATGAGATCCTGTCTCAGAAAGTAAGTGCATACTGCTATCCAGAGAATGTACTCAGTACACTTGAAAACGGTAGTCAATAAATACAGTCTCTTTCCTATTTACAGATCCCTGGCCTCCACCTTTATTATTTCTGAATAGATATCTGACTACGAAAAGCACCATCTTGCTTAATGTACAAATATACAAATCACCGAGAAAGGGAGAAAGGTTAGGTGATTCATTCTAATTACCATGGTGCCTAATTATAGTTTAATTTTATGTAAGTTATAGGATCTTTGAAATTAAAGGCTGGAAGGACTTAGAAAAAAGTAGTCTACTCTTTTTGGAGACTTTTGAATACAGAGGTGAAAACATGTGTGAGGGGGGATCTAAAGGATTAATGAAAAATTTTAGCCACAAGCTTGATTAATTCCCAGGTGTCTGCTTACACCGTCTCCCTTCTGGTTTAGATGGAAATATCCACAAAGAACTATTAAGTAAATACAATTAATCATAATCAATCATGTTCTGTCTGAATTTGCCTAGAACTAAAATTCTGAAGTGGACACATGGTACCCTTTGGCTGGCTCTAATTCTCCACCAGTTCACAAAAATATTGTGTTGTTTGGTTCATCACAAGCCTTACAACCTCCAACTATAAGTGAAATTGTTACATTAATGTCCAAATACAATGCCGCCAATCCTTGCGTATGAAACATTCTATTTCAATACACAAGGAGTTTGCACAGATAATAATGAACACATCATTACTTCCTATGTACTAGCCTCAGGGGCTCTCTTTCATTTGTAAACACTACCTTTGAACTTAGCACCTAAGTATTTACCAGTAGATCAAGAGTAAGCTAAAATTTGAAGGCTGTATACTGATGCCAAATTTTAATGGAGCTCACACATAAAAATAACCAAGAAATTGCCATGTTCTCACCCTCATTATTGTACTGAAATGGAAATTTTCAATGACACATAGGAAGAAACTAATTCAAATAAGGCACTGGCCCTAGGTTTTCTGTAATGTTGTGCGCTCATCCTTACTCGGTCACTGTGTTACTTCTTCTCTGTCGCTGTCACTTAGTGTAGTAAGCAACCTAAGGGAGCAAAGGTGTTTTTTTGTTTGTTTGTTTGCTATTTCAGAGGTCTCATTAGACTGTAGTGAGAAGAGTTCAATGTCTTAGGCAGTGAGGGCAAGCGCCTTGGTGGATAAGCTGGTCATGTAGAACGTCTCACCTTTCCCCTGGATGGATGAGTAACTCTCCAATTTGACCACAGGAGCATGTGTAGACTGTGTGGACTGCTCGCTAACTCCACTTGAGAGGACCTCTAAACGGACCAAGCCTACTAAAGATGACTTCAATCCCATTCATCTTCCACCCTGAGATAAATGAGAGGCCATCGCAGGGTGCAGCAGAGGTTTTCCTACCTTACAGCCCCTCCCACTCTCGAAAGTTCCTGTTCACTTTTTCTTAATAAATACATTTTGCTCTGCACACCCATTGCCTGCATTCTCCTATTCTTCAATGCACAAGACATTTGGTGAGGTTCTCCATTTCCCTTCCTACCCCGTGGCCCCACCCCACTCCTTTCTTATGCATATGTACACTTGTGCCAGTGAACTGGAAAGTCACCAATGGGGGAGGGAGTGACTTTGGTGGCTTGTGTTTATCGGGACCCTAGTCAGGAAAGGAGGAGACATTCTCAAACAGCTAGCATCTGTGGTGGCCAGGATATAGCAACCTGGCTCACACACATCCTGTAAGCAGTAAACAGAATGGGGCGGCTAACAAAGGCAGACCAGGGCAGTTAAAGCACAGCTCCAAGGATGTGCTTCAAGAACTGACTCACTTCTTCCGTTCAGACCCCATCTTACAGCCCTAGCAGCTCTCTGTAGTCTATTCAAATTCTAAATTCATCTCTGGGTCCATTCAGGATGAGGACAGAGGCCTCTAGATCTTACTGTCTTTAGAAATGTCCTTACAGCTAGCTCACTGAGAGGTCTGCTTTCCTAATCTAGCCCTTTCCCAGTCTAATCAAACTGACAGATTACTCATCTCAGGCCCAAGTAGCAATCTTGTCTACATCAATCTTTGCTGTAGCTTTCTTCTGAGTTCTTTTTTCTCTGGAGACATTTTCCAGGGTGGGCTTGGTCTTCAGTAGGGAGACCTTACCACCCAGCTACAACAGAGCAAATCATGCCATCTATTTACTCTCTTCCTTATCTGTTAGCACCTAGCAACTGTTGTCTCAGGTGTTTCTCAGCTGCTTTCAGGCAGACATCCTCTGGACCCAAGCCACATCGAACAGTTCCCAGAACCAGGCTCTTCAGGCCATTGCCCAGGCTTTCACCTATACTTGTATCCCTTACAAGCAAGCCCACACAGGACCTCGGATATATTTCTTTCAGTCTCTTCTTCAGCTGACAAATATCCACTCATTCTTTAAAACCTCATGCCACACCATTTCTGTGGGTCTTTTCTTAAGTTCCACAGTCACATTTGTGCTTCCATGTTAGTTCTTGCTACTCATTCCAGAACACGGGTCAAATTGTATCAGCACGACCTGTGTTTGAACCTGCCTCTCTGCTTAAACAACGGGTTCTTGGAAGCAAGCCTTTTTACTTGTGTAATGAATATCAAATTTCTACCTTGTGCTGTGGAATTTTATATCCTAAAATGCTGGATGGTAAATAATGTGAACATTTTATGGGGACCCAATAAATTCCATTTCAGGGCAACAATGAACATGTACCTTCTGTGAGTTCCTAAAGGATGTCTGTCTCAGTTGTCACTAACTACCTCCTCATTGCTCAGCTGCTGGAAATGTCAAGTATTTAGGTGCTAGCACTTTGAGTCTGTTAATTTCAGGAGGAGGAATTATTTCCAGAATGAGTACTGGCCTTTATGGTCAATGAGAATGCTGGAGTGAGCATCTGGGGACCAAGGCAAAGGATGTTTTGAGAGCTCATGTTCTCAAAGCAAGGACCTTATTTATATCTAGTAAAACTGGGCAAAGAAAGTCCTACAGTAGTATGTGGCTTCAAAGACAAATGAACAATATCCTCTGGAATCTGGAAGCCTCAGTGACTCCCTTGCTGCTACATGGGCAGTGGGAATTATGTTGTCTCTGCTGATGAATGAAGTTCCCTCAGGCTTAGTCAACTGTGGTGCTGTTTCACCCTGAGCTTTTAGCCTCTGATTTTTTTTTTTTTTCTTGAAGAAAGGAGATCATGATGTGTATAGATTTTCTTCTGGTTATTAAAAAAAAAAATAAAGTCTTTCAAGACAACTGTTCAAATCCAAGAATTTAAGCTAAAAAAGAAATCCTCACTTTTAGAAACTTTCATGCAATTCTCTATTTGGATTAAGGGGATAGCTCTGCTCTTGACTAATGATTGATCAAAGAGTAATGGATGCTTTAGACAATTCAGACAGAATTAAGAGTCAGGACACTTGTCAGAGGCAGGTGGAAGTTCTGGGGCTCGGGGCGAAGCAGAGAGGCAAGGCAATCATTATAGTCCATGCCTCACTAAGACCTGCTCTGCCCATTCTATCAGAAAACTCATTCTGGGGCTTTGTGTTCATTATGGTACTTCCCACTAGTCAGAAGAAAAACAATGTGATTGCGAATGTTTTTCATAATGAGCAATATATATATGTATATATATGCAATTATGAGAAAAATATTTTAGAAAGAAACCATTATGGACACAGTTTCAATTGGTTTGACAACTGTAGAGAGCTACTATACAATGCAAACAAAAAATATGCAATCTTTTTATAATTTTCGTGAAGGATCCCTCTAGATGCAAATTTTTATTTATGTAATTTTCAAAGGCTATAATTTGACATAGACTCTGTCTTCTAACCAAGAGGTTTGTTGTAAACATTATTTAGTTTGTAATTACCATATAGTTAAATGTCTAATCACAGAGACTCACTCCATGATCATTGACAAAAATGGCCACATTTAACACAGATGAAATTAACACTAAGGAAAACAAGGCTGCCTCTAACCTGTGCCCAGTCAGTCAACCAGAGCAAAATGACCAGGCCACAGCTACAAAGGAGGGGGGGGGCACAGACAATTAATCTGTGCTTCAAATCAGAGAAAACATGAGCCTTAGACCTATTTTCTTGCTCCAAGTTGAGTTGGATGCCATTAGTAGGGACGTGGAAGGACCAACTGAGGAAAATAGAGGCATTCCTAAAAGCATTTGGAAGAACCAGGTGAGTCTATCTTGCACATTTTCTTTTCTATCAAGCTTCTTTCTGTGGAATATCATTTTTTCAGGTATTTATTTTTAATGTATACTTAGAAACCATTGGTTATTCCTTCTGCCTTACACAGATTCTATTAGCTTACTTTCAGAAATGATGCCTAGTTTGGTGACTATCAGAGACTAGAGCATGATTGTAAAATGGAAAATGTCAGCCAGGATGTCGAACAGCAAGAAGCATTGGCTTTCCCTGAATTTCACTCTCATCCCCTTCCTTGGGGTCTCCATTTAGCACCTACAGACACTGGAGTCTTGAATATTTGTTGCTATAGTCAGCTCTTTTTGCCACTTTTACATGGCTCTGTTTATGCATTACTACTCTTCTGAAGCCTCACATTTCTTACCAGTGCTGTTAGATAATCTGTAGACACAGAGACACAAGATGCTAATACATGGGAATCTCAGTAATATCATCAAACTTCTGTATCCATCTGTGCACATCATACTCTAGCTACATATTTGTAGCATCTCTACCTATCTTCAATTTTTTTTTTCCTCTCACTTGAAATTTTTTCTCTACCTAAACTCTTTGTCTCATCTTGGTAGCTTTTAATTGCTTTTTTAATGTAACTAGGATACATGAAAAGAAATCTGGTTTTACTTGGCTTTTATAGCTACCATAAATCAGTCCAACATATTTACCTACATGCTTGGCCAGGCCCAGATATTCTTGCCATTCCGGAGCAGATACCTCATTTGAAAGACCATCTCCTGCACCCACAGTCCCATAGAGTTTCTTGTAGTTATATGTTAGGAATTTGGACATTTGTGTGCCTTTAACTGTCTCCCCGAAACTCAACTCCCAGTGTACCAGTATACTAGTATTGAGACGAGGCTAAAGGAGCTGACATGCCATGAGGTCCTCAAACATGTGAATGGGACTTGTGCCTTCATACAAGGATTTCAGGGTGTCTGCCAAACCTTTGACCATTCTCTTCCTTCTACTGCATGGGGGGTGTGGCAAGAAGGTGTCACCTCTGGAGCAAAACCAAAGCTGTAAACCAGTGATTTTCAACCTTACTAATGCTGTGACTGTTTAATACAGTTCCTCATGCTGTGGCGACCCACAAACATAATATTATTTCATTGCTACTTTGTAACTGCTATTTTGCTACTGTTATGAGTCATAATATCTTGTATGTAGGATACCTGATGTGTGACCCCTGTGAAAGGTCATTCTACCTCCAATGGGGCTTGTGACCCACAGGTTGAGAATCACTGCTTTAGCCAGACATGTTCATCTAAGCATCTTCTGTTTCTAGAGCTGCAGGAATGACATTTCTATAATTTATGAATTACTTAAAGTTCTTTGCTACAACACCAGAAACAGACTAAGACAGACTCTAGTCTCCAGCCCCAGATCTGACCACAGCTGCCTGAGAGATTCTGCATGTTTTACTTAGGGCTGCTGTATAAAATGCTACAAAAGGGTTGGCTTATAAAAACAATTTCTTTTTTCATTATTATTATGAACAAAGAAGTCACACTTTCTATCCTGTATATCCTTATTCAAGGTCCTTTCCCCCTCCCAACACATCAGGTCATTCTCTCTTCTCCACAACTCCCTACCCCCACCCCCACCAGACAGGTGGCAGGTGGTCCCATGGTCCCACTGTCCCAATATTGCTTAGTTCAGTCTCCACTCCTGGCAGATCCAGTTTTCTCCTTAAGACTTAAGACTTAAGACTGAGTCAGGTGTTCCTCTAGGGGAGTGGGATCCAATGAGTCAGTCCAAGATGTTTCTGATCCCAAGCTGTTCAGTGGTTGTGGTTTGCAGCTTGGGCATGCTTTGCTTTTTTCTTGTTTGTTTGTTTGTTTATTTAAAATTTTTAATTCATTTTATGTACCAACCAGAGTTCCCCTTCCTATCCCTCTTCCTGCATCTCATTTCCATGCCTGTGTTTTCCCTGTGTTTTCTTCACTCACTCATATTGGATTAGCATCCAGCTTGTACCAATATGACTTCATCATACCTAACTGCCGTGGGTTGATGCTTTCGAACACTGTAAATATTTGTCATTGTAAGTAGCTAGACAGGAAGTAGAGGTGGGGTAATAAGACTAGGAGAATTCTGAGAAGCCAAAGAGCAAAGTAAGCAGACACAGAGGAAAGAAGAGAATGCCATTCTGAGAAAAGGTACCAAGTCACATGGCTAAACAAGATAAGAATCATGGGTTAGTTTTAGAGTAAGAGTTAGCAAGTAGTATACCTGAGCCATAGGCCAAAGAGTTTGTAATTAATGTAAGCCTTTGTGTGATTATTTGGGACTGAACAGCTTGGATTGGTTGAGTGAGACACAGAAACTTTTGGTCACACCTAACAATATCTGCAGAGATTCTACATCTGAATATGGCTGAATTATGAGGTATTTGGCATTGTGACTTGGTAGTTTCAGTGCTGAAGGCTGAACACAGGTGCCATGTATGAAGCAAGTCCTGTAGCATAATTCAACCCCCAACAGATCCCAATCTCGAACCACCCAGGTGAACTAAATCAAGCCATAAATTTGTGTGACCTAATAATTAGTAGTGTTTAAGTCACCATGTTAGAGTTTTGTCTTTTGTTTTAATGACAAGGTATTGTTATGTAGTTTTATTAGAAACTTAGCAGACAGAACAGGAGAGCCTCAAACTTGGGTCCATCCTCCTGCCTCTGTCTTGATAGGGTTAGGATTTAGGTCCATGCCATTATGTTCATGGTATTTAGATGAGTAGACATGGTCTCTGTTTGAGAAGGTGCCTTAAGCTGCACATCCATTTCTTTCCCCTCTGGTACATTGAAATGGCCAAAAAAGAAATTCATCAAATGTATGCAATATAAAGAAAAGGGCAAGGGGCATGAGCAGACCAGAAACTGAAGAATTTGTTAACGGTGCAAAGGAGGTAGAATTTATATGAAGAGAAAGACAGGACTCAACAAAGACACTGCTAAGGAGTCAACTGCTAAACAGTGCTTGGCTTCCTTCTGAGCCCGGGCAGTGCCCACATCAAGGTGGCAGGGCTGGAGAGGACTAAGGGTGCTATCAGTGTCAGCATCAACTCTTTTCCACCCCCAAGGCCCCTGGAACAGCACCTTGTGGAAATGTACACTCTCACCTGCTTTTATGACAAAAATGGTACAGCACCAGAGCAGAAACCACAGGGTACTTCCACACTTGGTCTTTCCTGTCGCCATAATTCAGGGCCATTGTGTGGACAGTGGCCCCCACTGCTGTTCAACAACACACTCCATTTGAGGGAGCCAGTCCACTAAGCATTCTAGTGCAACTGTCTGGCCTGTTTGCTCATGATTTAACTACTTCTAGTAAAAGACCCTGCTGAAATGGTACTGAACTAGGGCACTGTTAATTAGTGTCCCAGCCTCAGCACTGTTGACAGTTAAAGCCAAGAGCTTCTTTCTTGAGGGGACAGGACTTGTAAATTAGATGGTAGTTAACAATGTTCTTAGCCTCTACCTGTTAAATGCTTCCTTAGTTGTGACACCCAAAAGTGCCTCTGGACACTGTTAGATGTCCCCCAGGGAAGAAGCTGCTCCTAAGTGAGATGTGTGGGGGTGGGGATGTATGCATGTGTGTAGGAATGTCTACGTATATGGTGGCCAGAGGACAACCTCAGGTATTAGTCCTCCTCAGAAGCCATCCATCTTGTCATTTCGGACAGGCTCTTTCACTGATTAGGGTAGCAGAGCTGTTCCACCATTCCCAAGGATCTGTCTGTCTTCATCTCCTAGCCACTGTACCTGGCTTTTTATGAGGGCACTGGGATGTCACATTTGTTCCACAATCACTTATAACTGAGGCATCTCCCAGCTCCTGATGCTTTCAATTTTTGACTGGCTACTCTTCTCTTTGGTTGTTATTACTTGTAGACCATACAGCTCCACTGTCTCTAGGAAATGGTACTCATGTTTAAGACTTCCTACCATCTAAACTCTGGTTTCTATACACCAAATTCTTTCAGAACTTTGCTTCTACTTTTAGACAGATTTATACAGAGGGCTCTGATAACATCCAGATGGCTGGTCTTTAGGCTGTTTATGCAAATGCCTTCAAGGGAAGCTCTCAGCAACTCAGACTTGTGAATGGTGCTTTGGGATACCTATGGGTTTTGTGGTACCCAAACCATGTCCCAGGAACAATACAAAACCCAAGGAGGTGTGTAGCTTCCACAAAGGAGAGGCTGGGTGGATACCATGGATGCAGATAGGATGCCACGCTGTTGTATTTCTCTGAAGAAGAGGAAATCACTGTTATAGGTCTGCCTCCTAATCCCTGTTCTTGTTAGAGTTACTACTGCTGTGATAAAACACCATGACCCAAAGCAACTTGGAGAAGTAAGGATTTTTTTCCTTCGGACTTACACTTCCACATCATTGTTCATCTTCAAAGGAAGCCAGAGAAAGTATTGCCTAAAGAGAACTTCTCCTATAGTCAAATGAATAGCCACCCTAAGTGAAATCATAGAACTTACATCCAGCAATGAATAGAGGTAGAGGTACATGGCTAAGCACTGGGCTGAGCCCCTTGTCCAGCTGATAGCGGGGGAGGAAAGTCTATATAAGCAAGGGGATAGGGACTATGAGGAAAATTCTCACCTCCATGGCTGGCTAGAGCTCTGGGGAGCTCACTGAATCAGGAACAGCAACCTGGGAACCATCAGGAAAAGGATCTAGGCCCTCCAAGGGTAGGCAACTGTCCACTGACATGGGCAGTATTTGGAGCCTCAAGGGGAGGGTTCTGACTGTGTTTCTGTGCATGAACGAGCACCTTGGAGCCCATTCCCTCCAGAGGAACACCTAACCCAGTCTTGATATTAGGATGAGGAAATTCGACTTTCCTGGAGTGCATGCTGAGCTAATCCACCTTGGGACCTCTTGCCCTTTCCGGGGAGTGGATGGGGGGATGGGAAGGAAGGAGGCTGAAGGCTGACAGGGAGGGGTTGGGAGGGGGAAGGGAGTTGGAACAAGGGGATACATGGATAAAAAAGACTTTATTCTATAAAGAATAAATAAAATCAAAAAAGAAACTCAAGCAGGGCAGGAATCTGAAGGAAGGTGCTGCTACAGAGGCCATGGAGAAGTGCTGCTTACTGGCTTGCTCCTCGTGCCTTGCTCAGCCTGTTTTCTTATAGAATGAAGGGCCATCAACCTAGGGTTGGCACCATCTATAATGTGCTGGGCTTCAATTACTAATTAAGAAGATATTCTATAGGCTTGTCTACAGTCTGATCTTATGGAGGAAGCCTCTCAATAGAGGTTCTTTCCTCCCAGATGACTCTAGCTTCTGTAAGTGGACATAAAACTAGTTCTCATAATCCTCTACCTCTGAGATGGACAGAGATCCTTGGGAATGACAAGGACTTGGAATCCAGGCACATCTGCCTGCCAGCAAAAGTAGGAAAGAGGACTTCATAGACAGTGAGAGGACAGGCTTCATGGAGCAGATTGGGAAGTGAGATGTCAAGGCTAGAGTCCTGTGAGGGATCCTCTGGGCACATCAACTCCCAATAGAGACCCAGAGAGAATGAGATGAAGGATGCTGGTCATCACCTCGGTCAGTATTTCTTACAGTTGGGAATGGATACCAGTAAACTCCGTCTACTCTTTTCAGAAGATTTCAGAGCAAACAAATATCATCAACCTAACTGGAGTCCAGCCATATGGCCAGGCTCACCTGTCAAGTGACAGGTGATTCCATTGTTTTATGATTTACAAAGATAGAACCTTGTTTTGTTGCTGTTTCTGAGACAAGGTCTCACTACATACAGTCTTGGCTAGCTTGGAACTAATTATGAAGACCAGGCTGGCCTAGAACTCAATCTACCTCTGCCTTCTGAGTGCTGGGATTAAAACTGAGCACCACTAATTATGGCAGTAACTCATTTTCTTCTCAAAAGCAATATTTATTGTTCTAGAAGTAGTCTGTAAAATTTGTTGCCACTTGGTTTGGATTTATGTAAAGTTTTATTGGGACACAGCCATATATATTCACATTGTCCTGAGTACTTTATGAAGATGAGAGTAGAATATTACTAACAGACTAGATGACCACAACAACTGAAATATTTATTAACTTGACCTTCACACAGGGCTCTCAACCCCACATCTCAGAGCTGAGAATACAGTCTTCTTCTCACACAGGTGTTTTCTTCTTTGGGCTACAGCCTTGTGTGCTTAGATGAAACACAAACTTTTCAGTCGAAGACTGACAGCTTCTATACAGTGTATATTTAAGTTTGGGTTTCTTTGAGTTTTTAATGAATGATACTATTTAGAGAGGCTGTAACTTTTGTCAGCAGGGACTCATTTGATGCTTCCATCAGGAATAGTAGAGATGGGAGATTTGGTGAGAAAAATGGAGGTGCAGTTATTCCAGGCTGGGTACTCACATCTGAAGATGTGGAGGCGGGGCCTCCAAGGAGAGAGAACTTGTAACATTTGCCTTCCTAGGTCTAGGCTACTTTATTCAAAATGGTGTATAGTGGATCCACTGTCATGACAGGGCATTTGGGTGGAATCAGGGAAGGGAACAGCATCTGATCTAGTGATCTGATCAGGGCGATGGGAAATGGGATGGGGCTCTTTAGAGAAGGTGGAGGAGGTAAATATAGAGGAAAGTGGGAAAAGTGTAAGATAACAATAAGGATGACTGAAAAAGCCATGCAGAATCATATTAGCTATGATTACCAAAAAAGAGCGAAAATTATAACACATGTGTATAAATATACATACAGAGTTTTATTAAACTTCTATCATCTGTACTAACAAAGCTCCCTCCAAGACTCAAAGACCACCTTAAAACAACAACTACTACTACCACCAGGCATGAAGCTCTTTTGAGTTGTTGGCCAAGGCTCTCCAAGTGACTCTTGAAATGCACAGCATATTGCTGTTGCTGCTGATTGCCTCCAGAGATAAAAGGCAAGCAAGCCCCTATGGCTGAAAACATCATATACTTCAGAAGCAGAGCTGGGAGTCCCTGAGCTAGAACTGACCCAAATGCAAATTCCTTTCCTTTTTGTGAAGACTAGCTATCATGGTACCAAAAGGTAACATTCAAGTTTCCAAAGGAAGGAGGCAATCAATAGTCCTACCCAGCCACAATGCCTATAAACCACAATGATGAACAGCGAGTTGTCTCTTAAGGATACACTCGTGGCACAAATCCTTTGGTGGTAATCAACATTACTCTAACTGGACTCAGAATATGCCCAACAAGAGGAAAATCATGCTTGGAACTAGAAACCCAACCACTACTCAGTACCAGTGAAGAAATGGATCTTGGAGGAGAACCTACAGCCACCAGTAGTAAACCAGTACAATTCCTAATGACACTCTAAATATTTGTCCTATATTCACAGGTAAATATAGTCCTCATCCCTCATCAAGGAAACTTCTCTTTGCAACAGATGAAAACCACTACAGGAAACTATAGCCAATCAAAACACAGAATTGTGGAGCCCAGTGGCAATGGGTACAACTACAGAATACTCCTATACTTATGGCTCAGGAAACATTCTAAAGGGGGAATGCAAAGACTGGAAAGCCAGAGGAACAGGGAATTTTCTGTGATATTGTGTCTTCTAGAATGTCAGAAGCTACACTTGTAAAGTCTTACTGACATGACTGCCCAAATGTAAGCAGACCAAGACCACACCACAGCAGTGTCAAAGTAGACAGGAGAAAGCCCAGGAGGCCTCAACCCTACACAAAAAACTATATACAACTACAGAATACTGAGACTGAGAGAAATAGCCTTCCCAAGGGAAGAAAATACAGCAGTTGGTTAACAGAAACCAAACTGTCAGCTCTGAAAACATACACAGAAGTAATATTATAAAGACTGAACAGATTATACTTAGAAATGTGTGTGTGTGTGTGTGTGTGTGTGTGTGTGTGTGTGTGTACAGCCTCAGAAAGCCTTTCCCTCACATGACCCAGAAATCCCAAACCTTCTTCTTTCTACTCAAACCAATAATACCCCCCCAGCCCCCCACCCCCCCGACTCAGCCATGTTACTACAGTTTCTAGCCTGTCATGCTGGCAGGCTTCCTGGCCACTGGAAACACCCTGGGGTGAAGAGAATGAATACAAACAAACAGATATTGGGGCAAGGGGAGAAAAAGAAAGAAATAAAAGCTGTCAGATTTCATTTTGAAAGTCTCATCCAGCATAGAAATACATTTCTAGCTTAAAACACACAGCAAAACAGGGTTTTCCCTCGGGCTTCACAGCCACTGGGCTGGGGCTTTAAAGCATCTGTTCTACAGGAATGGTGTTTTGTTTTTGAAGAAAGTTCATTTAATTATTTGGAGTACTGTTATTTCATGCCAGCTGCTGGCATTCTGAAGCTAGGTTCCCAGAACTCAGTTTTTGAAATAGCGTTGGCTTGAAAGTGGGTCTACCATTCCAAAGTTAAAGTCTTGTAGACACATTTGGGTAATATAGCCATCTTTTATATATTTGCATTTATATGTGCCTTCACATCAGACAAAGCACTTTGCCAGGGATGACCATATTTTGTCTCCCCTGGAGGTAGATCTGGGAGGTAGATCAAAGGTCATTTTTTCCTGGAAAAATCAGTAAATTAAGGCTCAAGCAGGTAAGCCTTGTCTGTCTACAGCCATCCCAGGGTATGAATAGGCTAGGGACCTAGGCTCTGTTCTCTAAATCTCCTCTGATATTCTTGCTGTGTCTGGTAAGTTAATGTGCAGATTCTTGTCCCATAACAGTTCCCTTCCATTTCTTGTGAGATTCCCTGAGTTCCTATGCCTGCTAAATCTGCCTCTGATAAGGAAGGGATGCATCAAAACTGATTTAGATATAATAAATGGCATTGAACCTTTAACAAAAGGCACTTAGGCCATTTTGCAATTAAGAATATTAAAAGTCACCATCTACTGTTAATATTTTATTTTAGGAAGGGCTACTTATGTTAAACCATGAAAAACAGGATACTGATAAGACTGAGGAAGGCAAGATTGCAGGACTTGATTGCAGGAAATGGTTTTGGTTTGGGGTAGATAGAATCCTGACACAAATTATACTGCCTCTCCTTTGAAAACCCAGTCAATCAGAAGGGCTCCATTCAGAGTTCCCAAGTGCCTAATAGTTAGAGCATGTAGAGTCATGTAGAGCCCCAGAGAATGTCCAGCTATTTTCCAAGCTGAAATTCTGCTTTAATAAAGTCAAGTTTGCTTCATGCAGTTGCTTCTGAGATTAACTATGTTAATACATACATTCTTTTAAAAAAATAACTTGTTATATACATAATAATTTAAAAGTTATTTTTTAAAGAATGTGTGTATTAAGATATTGATTATATAGTATTTAATATGTAGTATACATATTTGTAGTAATTTATAATTAATAATATATGTATTTATATAATATATAGTATATATTACACACACACATACATAGTACATATATGAGTCTCTTGTCTGCATGCATGTCTCCGTACCTACATTCTTTGTACATACAGAGGCCAGAAAAGGGTGTTGAATTTCTTGGAATTGAAGTTACAGGCAGTTGTGAACAGCTGTGTGGGTGCTGGGAATTAAATATTTCTAATGAACAATGAATGCTCTTAGCAACTGAGCCACCTCTCCAGCCTGGATAATAGAACAACAGCAACAAAAATTTTTAGCACAGGGCATAGCACATAGTTATTGGTGGATTATTTTTGTCATAGTTATCAATAGTATTATTGGCATATCATACTTTTGAACTCTCCCTGACCTCAAACTGTGCTCTGTATGGTGCTGGATGTGTAAAGAGCCTTGTATAGGTGAGGTGACTTTCCCTTTATTTCTTGCAGTGCAGTTTTTTACCCCTATTAAGCCTGCCCAAGCCTCAGGTAATGTTATCTTTTCCAGAAGAAGACAGGCTCCCACATAGGGGCTGTCAGAGAGAATTTGGGGTGTGTGAACAATTTAAATGAATCAGCCCTGACAAATCCGTTTTACAGATTAAAATACTGTTGTGATATTTACCAAAAGTATATACAACGAGTTAAGACACCTCCGACAGGTAGACAGTGATTGCCTTTGTTAATCAGCTGGTGCAATTTAGCAACAACCAGAAGCAAAAGGCTTAGGAAAAGATAAACCTGCTCATAAACAATTCCAATTTTGATGCATTTTAAAATTCGAGGGAGACTGTTGTTCAGGTTTGCTGCAAGGTGACACCGCTGCTGTGCAACATGAGGTCACATCGGGTTTCATCTGAGTGCTGGGAGAAGATCTAACCTGACATAAGCAGATGATGAAGGATTAAAGCAATTGCATCAGGTGCTGGTACATTAGGAGAGCCAGAGGGAGAAAAGGAGACCAATGTCTGCATATTATATCTTCTTAATCTCTGATGCTCTTAGGGCTGAGCCAATAGTCCTTCATCAATATCCCCAAAATTTCTGGGCAGAATCAAGAGTCTGTATCCTTAGAAGAGACCTGTAGAAGTGCACTGTCTAGAAACCCTGGAGCAAGGTGACTGCTTAAGAAAAACATGTTCTGCCTTTCAAAACTTATTTGTTGAATGAATAAATGAATGAAAAATTCTCTTTCACTCTTATTCCCAGAAGGCTGCTTTGCCTTCAGGGTATGAGAGGGGCTTCGGAGTCTGGAAAGGCCCTGGGGGTTTAAAGCTTTATCCAGTCACTCATTTATTATTTATATGCTGCCTACTTCTAAAAAAGATTTGAGACAGCTTACAACAAAAGATACCAACACGAAAAGGCCTTCTTCTCAGCCATTCCTTGCAGGGTTTCATTTTCTGTTCCATGACCATCAAACATAAGTATTAAATGGCTATTTGCATGGGATGCTATGCCAGGGACTGAATAAATCAGGCAGAGCCAGGCTCTAACCTCCATAAATTTCCATCTGTTCAGTTTGCATTCATTCATTCTTTTGACAAATATTTATTTGCACATTCCATGCAAGGCTCTCAGGAAGTATGTGGAGGTAGCAAAAATCAAAAATGAGTTGTACACAAACCTTGCCTTATTCTCAAGAAGTTTACAGATTAGCACTGGAGTGGAGGGGGTGGGGGCAAGAACAGCACAAAATATAGTGCTGTGATGTGGGTTAGAAATATGTATTAGTCCTCTGATGCCAGGTGGAAAGGATCCATGCAGTGGGCCTGTTACATAGAACAAGCAAGAGAGGATAAGAACAATTGCATTTGTTCATTGCATGGCCTTAAGAGAAGCTAACTAAAGCAGATGTTGTATGTTAAAACTTCTCCTGGGGATATGCAATACATATGTTTACTTACCTCAGATAGGGAATCCACATCAGATCAAAATAAGGATGCCATTGCCGTCCAACTTGGTAAATCAATGAGTTTTATTGGATTTACTTATGGAAATATGGGTGAGGGGTTACTTACAAGGCCAGAAATTGTAAGTAACAAAGACAACTGTATTACCAAGGCCCACCCTAGCATGGATAGAGAAGCTGGAAACCCAGACAGAGCACACTGCACAGCCTGCAGTCAGCTTACCAGTTTGAAGAGTGTCCTTTTCAGGTGCATCCATTAGCCTAAACCTCTTCAAAGCTGCTCAGCTGGTTCTGCTTCTTCCAGGGAGCTGGTCTGAGAGCTCTTTGCAAACTGCCTCAGCTCTTCTGAGATAAATGCTCAACTTTTATTGCTTGCTCTAGCATCAAGGGACCTAGTGAATCTTGGCCAGTTTCAGGAACTTCCTGAAGTTCTCTGAATTGTCCACCTTCCTGCTTAAGGAGTTTCCCTGAAGGATGGAATGTTCCAACTTACATACCAGCAGATCAGGTTGTATGTGAGGTTGTGAGAAGCCTGCCCCCTTGCTTTTCTGCTTCTCTGCTTTTCCTCATCCTTCCATTTGCAACTAGATACCCTGGGCACTAATGCTGGTAGATCTGCTTAGCTTCGGGTTACCCTGAAGGCCAGGATGTCATCTAAACCATGTGCTCTGGGACACACACACTTTCTTCTATTGGGAACTTTCTTGGTTGTGACCAAGGGTGTCCCTTTTCCACTTAGGGGTCATGACTAGGAGTGAGTTATTTTAAGAGGACTATACCTCTGCACAACTGTGGCAAAATTTGTTGCTTCATTCCCAGAACTAAACAGCTCCCAGCCCTGTCTACCAACAAGGCAGTTTTCCCAAGAATGCCCTTCAAGACATTGTCCTCAGAAATAGGACAAGAGCAACTTCTAGCTCTTGTGGTAGGCTGTAGATCCTATTCCCTGGGATAACAACACTTTTAATTGCTTGTTTTGTTTTGTGGAGACATAGTTTCCCCCCTGTAGTTTAGGCTAAGGGACTCTCACTTTCTATCTTGCCCCAGCTTCCTGAATGCTGGGATTACAGTTGTGTGCTAGCATATATATCTAGCATTAAGTTTTACCTTTTTATAAAAGTCACCTTGAACTCTGTAAAAATGCCATCTTATGGGATTTTTTTTCTTTAGAAATCTGGAGTTTATTTTCTCAATAGGTATCTGGGCTGTTTCAAGTGTATCTTAGTGACATATCCCAGGTATGCCAATGAATCTATATATTGGAGGGTGTGCAGAAAAGCGAACCAATCTGTGTTGATCATGGATGATTCCTAGTGATTTGAACAGCACACAGCACCAATCAGTTGTTCCGCAAACACATGCTATTTAATGGGATAAACAGGATCTCACCCATTCCTTGAATCTACATAAGCCTCCAGGGTCAGGCAATATTTTCTGACAAATGACAGATTTTTTTTTAAAGGCATAAAGGCACACTAGTATCCACATAGGCATGGGGAGAGATGATCGAGAATAAACACATAGCTGAGGAAGGACATGTAAGTTTGCTCTTGTGTTGAAGGAGTGGGAGGGAGGGATGGGGGATGAAAGTCAGTGGGAAGGTATTACTGGGAGGACTGAAAAGAAACACTTTCACCTTGGCCTCAACTCACTCCATCATTGCTCAGCACCATCCCAGGACTCTCCTCTTCATCTGAGACATCAGAGAAGCTGCTGAGAAGCAGGAGTTTAGCTGAAGGTGTCAGGATCCAGCACTAAGGAATATCCAGCACCGTAGATGCAGGGCAGGACACACAACAGCTTCAGACCCACACAGCACCGAACACTCTTCACATCACCCGCAAGGCAGCTGCCTCTTCTGCCTAGTGGCAAGTAGGACTCCAAACAGGCTGCACTCGCAATGCATTTACCCAGTGGCATTTTGCCCATTGTCAGTTTAAATTTATTCTTTCGTCTTCTGACTGGCTTTGATAAAAAACAAGTGTCAATCTACCTCAAAAGAGAAATCCCACTACAGTTTTCAGTGGTTCTTTGCTAGGCCTTGTAATCCACTGTCAAAAAACCTCTCATGCCTTGTGTCTCATGTCAGTTAGCGTGGAAACACAGAGCAATGCCGACATTCATTGACTCCATCATTAGACTTCTGCAGAGACCACTCAGGGGCCGGCAGTTGCTCTAAGCATCACTGGCTGCTTATAAACTTGCCAGCGTCTGTGATGGCTTACTCGGCCCTTGGTTTGCCTGCCTTTTCTTTTGCACATGGAATGAAACAGTACACTAGACATAGGCAAGTTAAACCAGACTGGGCCCACTGCCATCATGCTCGAGGAAGCAGTGAACAGATCAAAGATTTGTTTGGTGATGATTAAGGGAACAATGTTCCTGATGATAACACCCCCCCACCCCATTCAGATGAACGCTGCAGGGGCTGCTGCCTTCTATATATCTTCCCATATATAGAGACAAGCTGGATTTCCACATAACAAATGTGAACTCCTCAAGACACAGATGTGATTAGTACCAATAAATAAATAAATAAATAAATAAAACAAATCCCGAATCCGCTGAGAACTTCTTCTCACTTAACACAAAGTTCCAATTACTTTCAATGTCTCTACCTATCTACATGTACATCAGTTGTTAGTGTCTAATGATTGTGCTCATCTCTCTATTCCTGGTTCATACCCCGATTCTTCCCTTCTTTGACCCTCCCTCTCCTTTAGAATGCGCTGTCACAGACTTCTGCATGTCCCCAGAATCAATTCAGCTCACATGGACTTTCAGATGTCCTATTTCACACAGGCATTCTCAACCACATTCCATGATAAAAATCCTTAAAATGCTTATCATTACTCAAACCTACATATATATACATACATATAGTATATGTAAACACATATATGTATATACATGTGTGTGTATTTTTACTAGAATGTGACATATATATTTCCTCTTTTTTCTACTTCAGATTTATGTATTCCAAAACATCATTGAGTTGCATAAAAGTTTACAGTGCAAATGATAGAACAAGACTACAGGTGATTTAATACCCACCTAGACCCCTCCCTTTGCTTATCTTGGGAAATGCAAGCTACAGATGTGGGAAGAACCTAGGAACCTTAGAACTCCATGGAGGCCAGCATTTGAAGAACTCATCCCATCAGATGGGAGCAGTCTGGTCTCTGTGGGCAACTAGCTCCTGTCCCTCACTCCACATAATTATGTCTCAGACCTAAAATGTAATTACTCTACGAAGTTAGATAACAGAATTAGAAATGGCTTTGAAAGGTCATCCTGGACAGGTGGATTATGCCACATTCCTAAAAGGTTTGAAAATTGTTTAAATTTAGGGAAAATTTCCTAGCACTGCTAAGTAAAAGGTCAAATCAGAAAGCCCGCAAAGAGCTAAGGCTCACTTTTTTTCCCTTAAAATTCTTCAGGTTTAAATTTTCATCCTAAGAAAATGTCTGAGATAGCAAATGTTGTGGCTGAGATGTTTTGCTCATCAAGTGAAACAGAAAATATTTTGTTATGATTCTTTACATCCTCAGTAACTGCTTGTCTTATAGAGAGTTGAGTGGAGTGGCAAAGTAATTACATGGTGAGTACCATATATTTACGACTATTTATGTTTTCTAGATTGGAGTACAGGGTAATTATTTTTGGTCTTATTAAGTACAAATTACCAAGTCATCTTCAGGGACATGCAATTACTATGTGGTGTAGTCACATGCCACTTCCCCAGCAAAATGAAAATTTTATCAAACACGGAAATATGATGCTATAGCTTTATGAGCACAGCAAAGGGCCTATTTTTTTTACACTTTGGATATATAACAAAGACCATTTTTTCCCATCACAGAGCATTTTCTTATTTGACTATATCAACTGTTCTCAAAGGCTGGTGTTTTTCAAGAATGCAAATTTAGAGATTCCTCAACCTCACCCAAACTTGTACAGGTAAAACTTGTACAGACACAAACTTGTTCTGTATGTCTGAATGAGTATACTTCATTTCATACCCAGTGACCATGCATGTCTTCCTCGGTATCATAAAATGTTCTTTCCAGATAGTCTTTCTCAAAGCATAAGAGACACATGCTTTTTGAAAAAAAAAAAAAAGAGCATGAATTTCTAGATAGTAAAACATGTTTTTGTTTGTGACTTGGTTGTCTGTTAGTCTTTCCAGACTGCACTTTGAGAAGTAGCCTTACCCCCATCACCCTCACTTGTGAAAACAGAACTATTATAAAGATATTGAAGTGTAATTATCTGCTGACTATTTCCAACAGCACTTTTTTATGTGCTTCAAATTTCAGTGAATATATGCACACACAGAGAGACACACAGGCATATATCTGACGGGACGGCAATAGAAAACACATCAGAGGTTAAATAGTTGCCTAACTCATGGTGAGAACAAAGGTGAATAGTTTCAGTAGTTATTTCCCAAGCATGTACACAGGCAGCACAATGTGACTTTCTAAATCCACTATTAAGAAAGTCTAGTTAATTCCAGACTCATTCCCTTAATTGGAAGAGCTTGCTGACATGACCAGTAGCTCAGGATCTAGAGCCAGAGAACCTTTGTGTCTCACTATTCGTTAGTTAAGAAGTCAAGGTATGGTCTTCTGTGGTCCATATTCTTCATCCATAAGTCAGGAATACCAGTAAAGCTTCTCCCTGAGGGCTATTTGGAGGGCAAAATAATATCACACATGCAAATTGCTGATAGCACCATTACTCTGAAGGAAAATCTCTACAAATGCAGCTATTATTGATGTACTAAATACCAGGTACCACGTTTGTATTTCTGGCCCTTTCGTTTTCTTCTCTGCACTCATGCTGAAAAATAAAATCAATGGGACAATTTTTGTAGATGTCTTCCTTTTTACATTAAAAAGACATCTTCCAAATAGGCAAGAGTAGAGCATGCTTGTCTTTGCTGAGGCAGAGAAAAGGTTAACTTCTGACTTCAAGCAAAGCCAGCTGGAGAGGCAGGCTGTCTGCTTGTGGCAAGGGAGAAGAAGACAGCTAATTTTAGCCATCGCTCCACAGTCGCTGTCCAGTTCCTATACACTCCTCTATTTCATCCCCTTTCCTCTCTGGACTGGGAAGCCTAACACTCTTTCCCTGGGGAACCTTCAGTCTCAGGATGAAATGAAATAATTCTGAAGTAACACTTGAATTAAAGGTACTTATGTCTTAGCATCAATATATCCTATTCCCACACACATAAAAGAAAGAAAGAAAAATACCAGCCTTCCATTCCATGCAAATTATTTCTTCCTTTTCTCTTGAAAACAGTCATGAAATGCTGGGACTGTCCTGCTATCTTTTTCTGAAAGGGACTTTTTTTAGAATTGTAAAATGTGGCTGTAGAAAAAGGTGAGAAAGTTCAGACACACATTGGCTTGGTCTTCTAGTTGATGAGACAAAGAAAGGAAAGTTTAGTGCTAACTGCTAGGATGAGCCCAGGAGCTTGCGCAATTCTTTACACCCTGACCAATGAAGCCAAACGATGAGGGGAAAGAAACAAAAATTATGCAAGCAAATATTATATTTTATGAGCCTGAGCTTTCTGCTATAAAGATTGTGAAACAGAACACGCATTTCTAAGATGCAAATATTTTTTGCTTACTAATATTTATAATTAAGGCACAGATTCTTACTCAAACAAAAACCCTACTGGGGGAATAGAAGCATAAATAGAAACACAATTAATACTTTTGCCGAGAGCAGGTTTCTTCTGTAGGTGAGAGCAAGCCTCCAAGTATGCACCAATACCAAGATATATTTGTGTAGGTACAGCAACCTACATGCATCAAAAACATATAGGTAGTAAGCACTCAAGAACAAAAGGGAACAGCTAACTGCTCAGGCCTAAGAACCACACGGGACTTATTTTGTTCTGGATTGATGTGCATGGGAGAAAAAGCTTGGGTGGTAAGATATGGATGCACACTGTTAACAAGGATTAGCCAAACCAGAGAAAACTCTGACTGAAAGACTGCTTTCTAGGGACTCTGGTGACTCTGAGTGGATCAGCTACTTCTCCTGGGCTAGGTTCAGAGGAGGGCTTGTCTGGGCATGGGCTGGATGTCAGAGAGCTGAGTTTGGGGATACATTTGTCACTGGTGGGGCTATTCATCTGACTTCCTTTGCGCCCTGGTTATAGACATTATTGCCAAGGTTCTGAAGTGACACCTGGGGCTATACAGGCAACTGGATGTAGACATGCTCACCAAGGCTCTGAAGGAACACTGGAAGCCAGGCAGACACCTCAGCCCAGTAATATGTCTCACCACTACCCTGGCACATGCCAGGCAGAGGCCCTGAGGCCAGGTGTCCCTTTTTTCTTATTTTGACTTAAGGCTGATATTTGTAAGTGGAAAATTCTAGATTGTATACATTGTCAAAGTAGACTTTGGTAAAACAATACATATGCACAAGGAAACATTCCTGAAAAGAAAGTTTTGTAGATCTATTATGGTTACACGATAAAGCTAACAGAAGCTTGTAATTTAAAGACTACCCCCATGAAGCATTTTATCACAGGGGAAAATGTCATACAAAGATTTCACACAAATACACGTAGAGTCTTTTCTATCATGCTCTTATCAAGCCTAGCTGAGAACTGGGAGTGCTGAGCATGCTCTCCTTTGTCAACTCTGATAGCTGCCTGCCCCACCTCCAGTGTCTATATCTATGCAGGTGAGATACTAAGATGATTTCTTTACAAGAACTTCTGGATGCTATGCCAAAGTCCATTCTGACAGAGCATTGTTTCCCCTAGACTGCCTCCACTCAGGCTGCCCCTTGCCATCTTCTGTCTCTCCTCCCAGCGACCCCCCACTTAGCGCTTCATTGTTAAAGTCAGTAGGATAGCATTGGGTATCCTGTTCACCTGCCTTTCACCCTAACCCTGCCCAGCAGCTTTGTATTATTCTTTGTTTTAGGCAGCCTACATGGAGAAAGGAACCCAAGCACACTCTGCACTCTGATCCTCTTTCAGCATATTCAAAAGCATTGAGAGTGGACAGATTACTACATAATTGATGTGATTAATTTGTCTCAATGAGTTAAATGACAATTGTGTTTCCAGGGCTTGGTGATCTGAACACCAGGCCTAGTTTAACTCTTTTTGGTTTTTTTTCTGGTTTCACTCTTGAGGTAGGCACAGCCTTGCAAACACCAGCTCAAAGTCTTCTCATTCTGTAAATATTGCAGCATCTTATTTTTCATGTTAGATTACCAAAAAACCCTGAGCATTCTACAACTTCAACCAGATCCAGAAAGACAAAATAAGTACAACTGTTTAGCAGTATCCACTAGTGGTCATGTAGAGAAGCTGGGACTGACTTGAACAGGACACCTCTCTGTCCAAAAGAACTAAGATCTGTTCAACAACCATTCCATTCAAATTTGTCATGATTTCGAGATGGGAAAACCATAGATTCCATCTGGGTGGAAGAATAGTTATGACAGACAATTTCAGTTGATATGTATATGGGATTTTGTTTCAGTGTTTCAAATTGTTCTCAATCGCATGACAGAATGATTGAGGAGCTGAGGTATCTATGGGATGGATGCGCTGGAGCTGTCAACTGAGGCTCCGTTTCAGTTCTGGAAGAACCAGGTCCTAAGTGAATGGGAAGACTCAACCTGCAGCCTCAATCTTTCCACAAGATTCACCGGGCTTGCTGATTGCCATCCAGCTAGATGAGTACTATTGCTCTTCTCATGTTTATATATAACTTTTGGGAATAACAAGGGAAATCATTGAAGAAACAGAACCCAAACCAGTTTGCAAGCACCCAGAATTCAAGCCCTAGATGTCTAGAACTTTGAGAGCCATGAAATGACAACAGTATACAGTGAGGAAAATTAAAACTGAGTAAAAAGGAAAAGTCAGTACAGACAGAGTTTATCAGGGACCTGTGGTAGGTCAGCAAGGCCCAGTAAGAGCAGGTGGAGGTAGCGATGGTAATGGAAGCAGCAAAATCAGAAGCATGAGGAGAGAATGTGGATAGAGTGAAGCCACTCACATGCAAAACTTAAAGGTCAAGGGTTATAGTTGAAGGAATGTAAAACAAACAACAGCACAATCCGAACATCTTGCCAGGGAGAGACCATTCCTGAAGAAATTTAAAGTCTGACTAGATCCAAATGTTATTTGTTAACTAGGGACCAGCTGATGACCAGTAGAGATGTTTCCACCATTGTAGTTTAAAAAGTGTCAGTGCTGTGAGGGGTGGAAAGATCAGCAATGAGAAACCATAGGTACCTCAGTGACCCTCAGATGGGTGGCAGTGGAGACAGTGGACAATATAGTGCATGCGTAAGATCCTGACTGGAGAATTGGCAAAGCTTAACTGAGTGGTGGATGGGTCATTCATAATACAGCTTGGTTTTGGCCCAATGAAGATTGCCAGGTTAAATAATTCCCATGTTCTGACTCTGGAGTAATGCTGCATTTCTTGACTTTTTCTTGTCTGTTTTTGCTGTTTTCAAAATTTCAAATTGTATAATAAGTATGTGGTGAGATTTCTTCACAAAAGATTTATTTTCATTTTAATGGTTATTATTTAATTTTCTATTAATTCCCTGGCTGACATTTTTGTTACATTAAAACCATTTCGGTGGTTATTTTCCAGTCCTTGCTATTTTGCCCTAGTTGCTTCTTTCTTGGTTTGGTACCCTATGCCTTGAGCTTAGAACTCCTTTGATCCACTCACAACTGATGCCTTCCAAGCAGGTAGAATACTGCTCACTTGATGCTTTTGGGAATTTTAATCATAAGGTCTTATAATTTTTGGAGTTAAGCAGGCTGATTTGTTTTTAGGATGTGATTCCATAAGGACATTTGTCATATGAGATGTGGCTTCTCTCATAAAACTGAGCAGTGTCTGGTAAAGGTTGAGAAGACATGAACTAAACCATGACTGATTTACTTGGATCAATATTGTGCTTTAAAAATTAGTGGTACTACTGTTTTTGCATGTTATGATTCCCAGAAAAGTCACAGCACATGTTTGTTGTTGTTGTTTTGTATGTTGGAAAGCCCCATGTAGTTAGTCTCTCTCTCTCTCTCTCTCTCTGTGTGTGTGTGTGTGTGTGTGTGTGTTCTTAGGGCTACATTAGACAAATTATTTTTAAAAATAGCTTATAGAATTAAAAATTATCCATTAAAGAAACTTTCAGTCATAAGTAACCATCCACTTTAAAAATAACTGTGTAGTCACTTTCTGGAGATGGTAATTGGTGCTGCCATGGCTGAACTAACCCAATGTGCCCTGCATTCAGAAACAGACAGCACCTCATGACAATTTCTTCCCCTTATAGAGTCAACAGTAATGCTGATCCAACCAACAATGATGTATGATTTGGCTTTTGATTAATTCTGCTTCTATATATTCAGCTAAGTTCAGAAAGGCTACCCATTCCAATAAGGAAAAAGACGGGGTTTATTTATCAAGTACTCTTGGCTAGGATAAGATATGACTTTGCTTTTTTAGTTTCAAGTAAAGTTCAGGTAACAGATAACACACACACACACACACCAGAGGCACACAAGTACACACATTTGTTTTACATTGAACACCCAATTCTGAGACTTGACACTTTCATAATTTAACCAGCATTTCAATTTCCTATTCCTTAGGAACAATACTGTTACAAAACTTCAGTATTTCTGGTTGCTATGGTCATTACTGGCGAGGCTCATGGGAATCTCAGTATGGCTAAACCAGAGTGGCTAAGGCAAACTGTGCTTCAATGGTTTTTCAAGAATCCTTAGCCACAAAACAGTTTTGAGCATCCAATGTTCAGCTCTCTCAGGTCCACACTAGACTTGCAATAGCCCTAGGGTGTTCTGAAGTCACTCTGTAATTGTAAATGGTTAATCAAATTCACTGTGGAATTCTGAGTTTTGCCCTTTGACTTAATGTACTGCTCCGAACTCAAGAATTCTCTAATCAGTGAGCAGATTATCTGCAATTGGCTCTCTTGAGGCCAATGGCCGTGGTGGCCACTTGAATACATTCCAGGAACATTTGTCTCTGAAAATATCCTTTGTCTTATTTTCAAATGCTTTCTTCTAAAGTGGCCTTCAGGACTTTGCCACCCAGTTACAGAGTGAATGCAGCTATGCAGAGCTTAGACCTCAGATGTACTTCCAGTCAGTGGGGTGAAGCGAGATTATTTCCCACCAGAAATGCTCTCATGTCTCTTGTCATTTTGAAACAGTTAGAATGAGTGTACAAGATAAGATAGAGCTGAAGCTTTCAGGCAAGCAGGCAGGAGTGCCAGGGGGACCTCAGATCAAGTTTGCTGCTGTGTGTCATTCCAGACCGCACACACACTAACATTTATGTCAGTGCTGAATCTGTTTTTAAGAGTCAATCACTTTCTAGCTCAACATGAACATTTGGCCAAGCATAAAACTCTCTGCACCTTAATGACTCTCTTTAGATCGGGTAGGCCCTTTCTCACAGTGCTGGACCACGCTATTACAACTTTCCTGTCTCTTCCAATTGGATGAATCATTAGGTTGAACTATGCTGTGTGTTTTGGCCACAACTTAATCACTTGGGATGGCAAATTCTGGGGATAGCCATAAAGCACCTAGTCTGTCTTTCATCAAAGATCACTGTCTTGGGCACTGACTAAAGCAGTTGTGACTTCAGTAGTGGAGAGAAGATCATCTGGACCAAATGAAGACAGGCCTGCAGGCGGAGCATCAGAGCTAAGAGCAGAAGCAAAACCAGAACAGGAGATTCAGTTTCAGCTGGTGCAGACTGGATGATGCAAAAATCAATCAGCATTTCCTCTTGTCTATCAAAGATACTGTGGCCGAAACAGTGAAAAGCCAAAATGGAGCTTCACCCAATATGACATTCTTAAGTATTTACATTTAAACAGAACAAAACACATACAACACACCCCAAATCTATATAATTGTTCTGTTCACAGCATAATTATAGGACTTGCTACAAGCAGTGTACTGTGTGGCTTCCTCTAAGCAGCAGGAGCTAGTAATAGGTTACAATTTAAGTTAAAACCTGAACTATTTTTTCAAATGTCACTGGTGTACCCTTCTAATTGTGTGTATCACCTCACTTGAAGATGACATCAAAGGCCTGATCCAGGTGAGTCATAGCTCAGTGGGACCACCTGCTTAGGGTCAAGGCATAAAAGCCAGCATGAGGGCCAGTAAACATATAAATGCTTGTGTTTCTCCTTTCTCTATGCAAATAACACAACAGGAATCAGACATGGACATAAGATTAGAATGAAGCCACTCAGGACACAACAAAAAGGAAAGAAAAAGAGCTTGGGAACCAAGGAGATTTCTTTGGTCAGCATTTTTAATGTATTTGTTGAGGGATCTACAGAAAGATAATTTATTAAAGTATTAATGCATGTGTGAGTGTGGTCAGGTACTGTACTCCTTTAAGTCAGATGCAGCCAATCCAGAGAAGCGCCTCTTTAGCACTAGAATGGGAATGTGTTTGGGGTTCTTAAGAATTGGGTACCTCTGTTTAGCATCAAACAGGTGCCCTGGACTGATGTCTAGTTTTTTAGAAGGACCTTTTAAGTAGTCCCTTGTGATAGCTAGGTAGCATCCTGTGTCAAGGGCTCCCAACCCCTAGAATCACTACAGAGCTTAAATCTATGCCAGTGAAAAGTATGTCAGCAAGGAGAGGGGCTCCATAGGCTGCAGGGTTCTTTAGCAGTGCTCTGTTCTTCATAACTCCCTTAGAAAGTCACATGATATGAGCAGACAGGTCACATGACAGGTCACAAAAGGCAAGCCAGTGATGGCAGATGCTGATTTCTCATCAGTAAGGTGGGAGAGTAAAGCCAAGCCAGTGTTCAACTTTACTGGGTTTTAAACACAGTCACATGGATTTCTTACATCTTTACGTGATGACTAAAGTTATAGAAAGACAGACCTCTTTCCTTCAAAATAAACCTTACTTGGAAGACCAAAGTGAAACAGAAAGAGACTGTAGCCTTTCATATAGAAAAGGGCTCTGAGCTTAGAAATCCTTCCTACCTTTTGGTTTTCCCATCATGCCCAAGAGTCTTCACACAGAGCAACATTTTCAGACTACTGGTCTACTTAGCACTCATTAATGAAAAATTGATGCTGTCTATAAAAAATAGCTTTAATAATGAGGCTACTGTATCACTTTATTGCTACACAAATTCTACTTGGTCTTATAATAAAAACCTGGAGTCAGATATTGAGGCAAATGTTAAATGATCAAAGAGACAGGGAACAAGCCACAGGTACTTCTCACCTCCTCAGCTCCTCAGGCTGAAAGGAGAAGATCCTGTCTCCACGAATCCTCAGACTGAATGCCTCTGAGTCCTCAGCCTAAAGGGAAGAGGCAAACTCTGTCACCTCCTAACTTATATACTTTTCTCTGCCCAAACTTCCTACTGGTGGAATTAAAGGCCATGTTTTCCAAGTACTGGGAGAGAGCCATAGAATCCCAAGTGCTGGGATTGAAGGTGTGTGCCACCACTGCCTGACCTCTGTGGCTAACTCTGTGGCTGGCTTTGTCTCTTTAGATACTGCACAATATATCACCATACCTTATAACATAAGAAAAGTTTTCATGTATGCTCTCTCATTTGGAATCTGTAGTAACTGAGTTAGGTGAAGCCGATACCCAATTTCCTCACATGTAGCCTCTTACCTGAGCACAGTTCTGGAAGCCAGAAGCATAGTACCTATGACTTTTATTTTATTTTACTTTAGTTTTGTTTGATAAAACAAAATATCAAATAGTTTGGAGGATGCATAAGCACTTATGTTCTCAGCATAGCATACATATGTTTGAAATGTCATTATTAAGGAAATGTAAATTCTCGGATAAATATTTCTCCTATGGTTTCCTCCCAGGCCGGTCACAGTTTTCTCCTCCAGGCATGTTCTGCCATTTGACATTGTGACATGAACCACACATTCATGTTTCAAAATAAATAAATAAATAAAATCACACATACAAAAATATCTTATAGTATTTTAATTAAGTTTATGATTTTGTGTGGGGCTCGTCATAGCTCTTCTGGGCTACACACAGCCTGCTAAGCATGTGTTTGATGACTGTACATAAGGTCTCATATCCACAGTGCCTTCTCCCCAACCCAGGTTCATTTGTTCATTTATCTCTTCATAACTTCTTACTGAGGGCACACACTCTGCCAGGCACAATTCAAGGAGCCTGGTGAACCCCAGACATCACAGACTTGCATTCTAACAAGTAAGAATTACTAGCTTACCAACTCATGTAAGCCCATGGAATAATGCCAGGTAGCAAGGCCAGCCAAGAAGAAAGACAAGTAAAACAAAATTTAGAAAAATGAGAAAATGTCTGCCTAGCATAGGGAGTGGGAGTTGGAGATGTGCTCTCAAACAGGACATATTATAGCAAAAACCTTTGCAAAAATAGGAGGATGTTTTTATTTTAGAAGAGAATTTTAGGATCATAAAGTCAGAGTAGCAATCAGAAAGGGTTGAAGTCTGAGGACCTTTAATTACTACAACTATTCTTTTAAGTTGTTTATAGTACTCTTTAACATTTTTTTTATTTTGTATTTATCAAAAAACAGTAAAATGAATTTAAAATGCTGAAAAGTTAACAATAACTATAAAGAGGATAAAAATCATAAGCATGACTTATCAAGGGTGATAATGCAAATAAGATTGCTACACATATATTTACTTTGTGTTCAGCTTTCCCTCTGAATTTTTTTTTCCATCCCTGTATATCCTTATTCAAGGTTCCTTCCCCCTCCCACCACATCAGGTCATTTTTCTTTTTAAAGTTTATTTTTATTTCATTTTATGGAGCTAAATCCTCTTGCTAGTGGATTTTTATTATATTTTTGTATTAATCACTTGCCTTGCTGCTGTGAAAGCATATGTTGATGAAAAAGAGGTAAGTGAGGGTTTATTTGGGCTCACGGTTCAAGGTATAGTCCATCCCAAGGGTATCATGGCATCCAGTTTGAGGTGGCTATTCCATTGCATCCAGAGTCATGGAGCAGAAAGTGATCAGTGCCCAGCTGGCTTCTCCCTTTGTTATACAGTCAGGTCCCAAGCTCTTGGAATGGCATCCACATTCAGCTAGTCAAATGGAGACTGTCCATCACAAGCATGCAGAGGATAAACTAATCTCTAGATCATCCCTTGTGAGGGCTGTCCAGAGGCTTTTCTTCTCTGTGATTTCAAATCTTATCAAGCTGTCAGTAAAGATTAACCATTACAATTGCCTATCTGATAACACCTAACATAGGGTTCTGAGTTTGAAGTGGGCGTTTCTCATGCAAATCCTTACATTCTTTTATTGTTTAATCATGCTATCTTACTCAAAAAATTAATGCAAGGTTTAGAAAAGAAAAACACATAGAAAATTACAACTAAGTAGACGCTTATACAAAGACTACGCTGTAGTGGAAATTCTTTAAAGGACTCTTGTGCCCTCTCTGTCAGTTGTCTATTAGGCCGAGCCACTCCAGGTACTGGAGGAAGAATCACTGCCAACATTTCTTTCAGCTTCCAACCATGGCCTCACCACTGAGAGCACAGAAGCTGTTTCTCTTTACTTGTCTAAAGAGCCAAAGGGGAGAAGGCCATGAACCTGCTTCTCTCAGCCACACCTTGCTTTCTTCCTTCCTTTAGAAAGCTTTAGAGTTTTATCTTGACTAAACAGCTTGGGAGACTCACAGGACAGACATTCCACACAGTTCTTTCCAAGCAGAGTAGCTAATAACTCTCACAGCAATCTCAGGAACTCCTAGTCTTGGCCTCCTTTTTTTTTACCTGTATGGGTACCCAGGATAGCAGAGCTCTGGGACACATTCACACCCAGTTCCTGTTTGTAATAGGCTTCTCACCTCAAATGGACCACCACCTTCATAAAGCAAAACTTGCCACAAAAATAGTGCTCAAGAAGTCCCCTGTGTTGTCCTTCATGTTGTGAATCCCAGGACCACACTTGTTCTGACATATGGGAACTTGGCTTGGGCTCTTAATCTTTAGTACATGTATATTTTGTAGTTCAATGACATATAGTTGATTTATGTTTCAGAATGGTGGACATGTTCTGGACTTTCTGCCTTTTCCTTCATCTGCTCCAGACCCTCTCAGTTGTCAGGGAAGTGAACTTCCCTTTATTCCACTGAAGTCAGCTTCTTGTGAAGAACAGCAAGTCATGGCCCAAAAACTTGCGATCCAGACTTCAAGAATATCCTCAGACCTTTGAAGACTTAGAAATATACAGATTATAAAGCTGGAAGTGACCTCAGGAGATGACCTCACCCAGCCATCTGCCTTTGTCAGCTGTCAGACATTATCTCAATTTTGAAGATGAGGTAACTGAGACTGTGTGAGGTCATGTGACCCACCTAAGGTCATATGCCAAGGAAATGACCACAGTGGCCTACAGCCAGACAAAATAAACTACTTCTTTCATTACACAATTAGTCTTCCTTTTATGATATTTAAAAAATGTTCATAATTTTCAAATTCAGTTATAAACAAAAGGGAAAGTAGTGTGGTGACTGGGTTGAGGCCAAGAGAGGCTCTCAGAGAGAGCAAAGGACAAAGATGGCGCATTTGCAGACTTTGCACAGAAGAAACTATAAAAACACCTCTATTGTACATTGAATGTCATTGTCCTGAAATTTTAGGATGATAAATATGAGGAAAAAGAAGAAAATAATACGTTATACCTACTACATATGTGCTACTCCACTTAATTCCCTTTCTAAGAAACCTAACAAGTAGGAACAATTTCACAATTGCTTCCTCCAAATACCAAATTTTATGTGGTTTAGATTTAAGGAAACCAATAAAGTCTGCATCATATATTAGAAAATAGCCCATAGCATCCTGTAGTCAAATATATCTGTGGGATTTTTTAAATCTAAAAATGCATTTTTCTCATTAAAGGAATTAAATTAAGGCTCTAAAAAGTGTACATCAGTGCAAGCAAGGATAGTACAGACAACTAAGTTCAGAACTGGTCAGGGTTGACATCAAATGAGTTATTTAAAAAGATTCGGTTTTTGAGAAATTTCTGGAATTTGAAATGGTTGATAAAGAAATGGGAATCCAAATTAATATCCTGAATTCTTATCATCTCAAGAATGAAGAACAGGCTTAGAGCCTTACTAATTATCTAAGTTCCCATAGTGTAAGGCCAGCAAGGAAACCCTCAGCAAAAAGCTCCAGCCCCACCCACTGCCCTTGTAGTTACCTCTGGGGACAGCTTTTTCCTCTCAAGGAAATCAGAGTCCACTGTGGGCAGAGTGACCATCACTCTTTGACATATATACATGCAAATAGACTAAAGTGCAAGAATGGATGCATTATAAGTGAGCACGAAGGGAATTGTTTGTACATGCCATGGAAGTAGTGTAAGATTGAACTGAGCTGATAATAAAATAGTGGTTAGAAGCCTCTCAAAGGGCATGCATCAAATAAGATGTTGACCACAGATTTATACTTGCCAAAAGGAAATGATTCCTCCTGTTAGCACCAGCCATCATGAGAGGGTGAAGGATAGTGTAAGGTGTTTCATTACTTTCTGCCACAGGGCATCAGCCAGAGTCCTTTCAGAGGAACCTGCTGGTTGTATGAACTTTGGCGTTAAGAAATAAGCTATGTAATCTTGTTTTGGTTAGCACCCACACTGCAGCTATGGTACTAGAAAACACCACAAATATAAAAATCAGTGAGGCTGATTACCTGCTCTAGTGATGCCCTCAGGAGGAGCAGGCAGAGCATAGGGAAAAGACACAAAGGCACACAGAGAACAGATAAAGGCAGAAGAAAACTTTTAATAAGTAGAGGAAAGCTAAAGTATGATCATCTAGCCAGAAAGTTCTGGAATGGCTTTTGAGATGATTGTGAAGACAGGGTGTAGATGGAAGTGAGTGAAAGCAGGCATTCCCTATAGCAGAGATATAACAAATGACGTCCAAATGGCATTTGGCATTTAAAAAATATCTGGATTACAGGGCTGCAGAGACTGCTCAGCTTTCTGAGGAGAGGCTGTTCTTCTAAAGGACCAGGTTTGCTTTCCAGCACATACACAGTGGCTCACAAGTGTCTGTAACTCCAATTCCAGGGAATCTGGCAAACATGTAAACAAAACACCCCCCCCCACACACACAAATAAATAAATAATGTCTTGTTTAGAAGAGTGATCTATGTCCTACATCTGATTCATTTTCTTTTTAAACCATTTTTCTCATGGCTTTCAAGACCTCTTCTGTGCTACAATTCAATGACTTTAGTACACTTATGAAGCTGGGCAGCTCACATTAGCTAATGAGATTTTGATCTAATATTTAAGCTTCTAAGTTTTGACTACTGGGAATAAAGCTCTAATATTCTCAGTGAAGTCATTGCTTGGGCATATATTTTAATTTTTGTAAATGAGAAAGTTTGCATAGTTTTATAAATACCTGAAGATGTAGAGAGATTATTATTTTTTTTTTTGTAAAACAGTTGTACACACCCAATGATTTCCAGGTTCTAACACGTGGCATTATTGGTTATTTTTATCTGAACCACTGTTGTGTGTGTGTCTTAGCAACTCCACTTTGTATTTTCCCTGATTACTATTGATATGAAGCACATTTTCATTTGCTTACTGACCATATGTATGTTTCCTTTTCACTGCATTGTTCATTTAATATATAATAGATGTATCTGTTCTGGTGTCTATTGCTGTGATTAAAATGCCATGACTAGCCAGACAGTGGTGAGGCACACCTTTAATCACTGTACTTGGGAAGCAGAGGCAGGCAGATCTGAGTGAGGGCCAGCCTGGTCTACAAAGTGGATTCTAGGACAGCCAGGATTGTTAAGCAGAGAAACTCTGTCTTAAAAAAACCAGCCAGCCAGCCAGCCAGCCAACCAACCAACCAACAAAACAAAAGAGAGAGAGAGAGAGAGAGAGAGAGAGAGAGAGAGAGAGAGAGAGAGAGAGAGAGAGAGAGAGAGAGAGAGAAAGGGAGAAAGAAGAAGAAATACAGACAGATATCAGGACTAAAAGCAACTTGGGGAAGGAGTGCTTTATTTCCACTTTACTTCCAAGTCATGGTACAATACTGAGGAAAATCAGGGCGGGAACTCAAGCAGTGCAGAGATCTGAGGAAGGTCTCTTCCTCATGGAAGAGGAAGGCTTCATGAAGAGGCCATGGAGGAGTTCTGATTTCTTGCTTGTTCCTCATGGCTGTATCACTCTAGTGTAGCTCCCAGGACTATTAGTCCAGAGGTGAAAACATCCACAGCGGATGGGACTCTTTCACATCAAACATCAATCAAGAAATCACCACAGACTTACCAATAGGGCAATAGGTAGGGTCATTTTCTCAGTTGAAGTTCACTCTTCTTAAACAATGTGGCTTGCTTCAAGTTGACATATAACTAGGCAGCACAACAGATATAAGACTTAATACTTTTCTGTAGCTTTTAGCTGAGATTTTCATTTTAAATGTATTTTAAAACTATAGCTATTTAAATGAGTCTGATTGTGTGTGTGTGTGTGTGGTGTTGGAGTATGTATGTATGTGAGTGTGCTGCTGCTATGTGTATGTCCATGTGCATACATGGGGAGACCAGAGCAGTATGTTGGATGCCTTTTCTTTATTCTGTCTGCTTTTTTTTTGCCTTGAGACAGGCTATCTCACAGAGCTGGAAGCTCACTGTTTTGTCTAGCTTGGATGGCTAGGGATCTTTTTGTGTCTACCCATCTCTGTCCCCTAGTACTGGGGATATAGGCAATTGCTAGCATGCTCAGATATTTAAAAAAAAATAAACTAAAACCAAAAACATGAGTGTGAGGATTGAAACTCAGGTCTTTGGCCTTGAAGAAGTACTTTGCCCAATAAGCCATTTTCCTAGACATAAATGCACATCATTTTTAAACAAATCTCATTTGTCACTTTTTTCTTTTATGATTGTTTTCAGTGTAGATTGGAGAACTCATTGTTTGGCCACAGCTCATGAAGATTTTCTTCTAGGTGTTTTATTGTTCTTATATTTCAGATCTATTATACTTTTCATTTGATTCTTATTTTTCACAAAAGTATGTCTATTTGTCCCAGGCTATTGAAAAGACTGCTGAACTTCCTTCCCAGTCTTGCTGCAAGCCAGTTGTCATGGATGTGTCAGTTCTTGGACTCTGCATTCTTGCTCACTGCTTGTCTATCTCTATGTCAGTTCTAACCTAGTTACTGTAGTTTTTGAGATCTGCAGCTAGTAAGAGTCAGGCCTCTGAGTCTGGTGTTTGTTTTGCTAAGTATTCTATTATATTTTGGTATAAATTTTTCAATACTATTTTTCAAATTATTCTAATGACATCTGAGAAGTTGCATTAAAGTATAGAACAATTTGGTGATAAATGGCATCATAAATTATTGATTCTTCAAATTTAGGAAATGAATTCTCTTAGGAATTGCTGCATTAACCATCATCCACTGCACAGACCTCTGATGAGGTCTGAGAGCTGCAGTTATCTATTGGTAGAGACAGGAATTTAGAGAACAGTTTGATGCTCCAGCAGAAAAAATACTAGTAGGTTTATTCCTGGTACATGTGAGTTCCCTAACTATTGGTTCCTGGACAGATTTACAGATTTTGTCATATATTTGCCACTGTGAAGTAGCCTTGACTCCAATCAGAAGAAGTTGCTTACCCCATAACATCCACATGGAACACCATGGATAAATCTTGCTACACCAGTTATTACTATATTTCACATACCTGAGTTGAGACTATTAATGCTGTTCACCAGCAGCATGTATAGCATCTTGTAGTACTAAGATAACTAGCCAGCAGGCAAGGAAGATTCCAAGTCAGTCTCACTTAATTTATTTACATCTTCTGACTGAACTATGTGGTCTCTTCAGAAATAGGGTAGATCATTAAGTTCTGGTACAAACCAGGAGCAATGGCTATTGCTTGCATTGTTTTGAGGGTCTTTGGCACACTCCAACCAAAAACTGGAGCGATGGTGTCCCACTCTTGGCAGTGGACTTCTTATGTGGCTTCCTATGCAACTCACGGCTTCTGGGAGAAACATTGTTTCCTGTATAGGATAACCCCAATTAAACTCTTTTATAAACACACACACACACACACACACACAAATACTTAAATATTTTTGGGGGTCTGTATTACCTCACTTGGAAAAATATTTTCTAGTTCCAGCCATTTACTTGCAAATTTTAGTTTTATTTATAGCTGAATAAAATTCCATTGTCCAGAGGCACCACATATTATTTAGCAGTTCATCATTAGGTAGGTATCTAAACTGAATTCATGTACTAGCTATTGAGAATACAGCAATTATGAGCATGAATGAGCATGTGCTCATTCTGTAGTAAGAAATAGACTCCTTTAAGTCCATATGAGTGGGTCATATGACAGATTTATTTCCAGTTTTTTGAAGAACTGCCACACTGATTTCCATGGTAAGTATATTTATTCACTCTCCTGCCAGCAGTGTTGGAGGGTTTCTCTTCCCCACATCCTCACCAGCATTTGTTGTCCTTTGTTTTCATAATCTTAGCCATTCTGAGTGGGGTAAGATGAAATCTCAAAGTGGTATTAATTTCTGTATTCCCAGGGGTTAATCATACCAAACACCTTTAAAAGTATTTCTTATCAGTTTGTACTTTTTCTGAGAACTCTTTGTTCAAAGTACAGAGAATAATTGTCGGTGGAGTGTTCAGGTACAAATGGAACTCTATGTCATCCCCACTCCTAAAGCCAAGGGACCACGGAGGTCAGGGGAGAATAAAGATTTTAAAAGTCAGAAGTCATAAAGGACTAGAACAAAAGAATGGCCTCTGGGCATGACAGGATCTCTGCACTCAAACTTACTGCATCTGTGGTTGCCTGCAGAAGACCTGCCCAGGATCAAGTCACTCAACATTCCAAACCTGAAGTGGGGAGGAGGGTACAGGCCCTCATTGCAAACCGAGAAGCTATGGAGAATTGATAGTTTCTGGAAGAGGGCGAACCAGTTTCCTCTAAGGGTGTGTCCCGGATAGGCCAATCATGTTGCACTGGATGGCTCCATCCCATCAGTATATGGGGCAGCAAAAGTTGGATTTTGATGAAAGGAGAGAGAGAGAGACAGAGAGAGAGAGAGAGAGAGACAGAGAGAGAGAGAGAGCACAAAAATGAAGTTGGCAGGGAGTGGGAGCAGGGTGGTAAGGAATGGTTCTGGGTAAAATTAGAAACAAGAGAGTAGGAGGTGAACATGATCAAAATACATTGAATGAAACTCTCAAATAACTAATAAAGTATAATTTTAATGAAAAATGTTTTCTTTTTGGTCATAGCTTTCAAATATTTCCTAATAAATTGTATTTAACAAATCTTGTACTTTTTTATTATTTATTTTTTACTTAGTTTGGTTTTTAAAGCAGATTTAATTATACAACCCATACTTGAGTCAAAATTGTCATCATCTCAGCTTAATTTTTGAGTCCTGGTATTACAGGCATGCATCACCAGGGTTTGACCCTCAGCACTGTGTCAATGGCTGTGAGATGGGGAGCAGGGAGATCAGAAGTTCAAGGTCATCCTGGACTACATAGGAGTCTGAGACCATCGTTGGTTAAATAACAGCCTATGCTTAAAAAGGTATTTCTTTAAAGGTATTTCTTAAAAAGGTTTCTTTTTTACTGTCCTATATTAGTGTTCTGTAACAGCATGGCATACAGTGAGTAGCTTAATGACATAAAGATGGTACCTCACAGTGCTAAAGGACAGAATAGTGAAACTGAGTTCCTGACAGCATTGACTCCTTCTGAGGGATGAGGAGAGAATCTGTTCATGCCTCTCCCTCTCCTTCACCTTGCTTAGGCATTCCCTGTCCTCTGTATACTCTATAAAACCTTTACTCTTCACATGCCTTTCCGTGTGTCCAAATTCCCTCCCAAGAAGAGCATCAGCCACACGGGATTTGGACTGCTAATAGTCCCATTTTAACTTGCCAACGAAGATGTTGGTGTTTTTGTTGTTGGTGTTGTTTTGTTTTTGTTTGTTTGTTTCTTTTTTTTTTTTAAACTTTATTTATTTGCCTTGGTGTTTGCCTGGAACTGGAACTACAGACAGTTGTTAGCTGCCATGTGGGTGCTGGGAATCGAACCCAGGTCCTTTGGAAGAGCAGACGGTGCTCTTAACCGCTGAGCCATCTCTCCAGCCCCTGTCTGTTTCTTTTTAAATAAAATCACATTCACAGGTCGCCGGAGAGAATCCTTAACATATTGTTGATACTCATGGTCCAATCCATATTCCTTTCATTTTTTTCCCTTTTGTAGAACTCCTGTTATGCTTGATGTTGTTCCATGGTATTTTGAGACTTTTCTGTTTTCTTCAGCCTTTACTCCATCTTCTCCAGACTGAGGGGTCTCTGTGGGTTTGTCCTCATGAGTTCATTATTTTTCCTTCCATCTCATATCTGTTCTTTATCTCTCTCTCTTTTTTTTCTTTTAATGCTTTAACCTCAGATATTATGGTTTTAACTCTAGAATTCCTTGTTCTTATCTGGTAATTTCTATTTTTAAAAATTATTTGTTGAATAATTGTCACCAAAATTTCTTTATTGAAAGAAAATTTAAATGACTTTATTTACTTTATCAAATTTATTTATCTTGTTACTTTTTAAAATTTTGTGTATATGGGTGTTTTACTTGCATGTACATATACGCACCATGAGAGCACAATGCTGTGGAGTCCACAAGTGAGTGCTTGATCCCTTGCTCTGAAGTTACAAACAGTTCTAAACCTCCATGTGAGATCTGGAACTTGAATCCAGGCCTTCTGGAAGAGCAGACAGTGTCCTTAGTCATTGAGCAATGCCCACAGTGTCATCAAATTTATCTTTAAAAGGTAGTGTTGACATTTGTTTTTTTTCTGTTAAATCCCCCCAAAATCTAGTGACCATCAGAAAGCCTCTTTTCTGAATGATATTCTCTCCTCTGACTATGGATGGGCTCCTGAAGCTAGGTTTTGAGACTTTAGGGCAAATGCATTGTAGATAAGGCACAGGGGAAACATTGGGTTCAGATTTATGATTGAAGATCAATAGTTTGTTCTTGTTTTGTTTGCCTAGTAATCTAAATAAATTATATATCTAAAGTGTCTGTTCTCGGGAGGCTAAAGCTACCAGTGTCCCTGTTTAGTGGTGCTAACATTTTGTGCTTTCCTGGCAACTCCCTAGGCGTCACCTCTGTATTTGTATAAATTAGAGTTCAGGCAAAGGTTAGTCAAAGGTTTTTCTGACCTAACCCGTGAGCCTGTAAGGTTTCCATTCTGCTAGTGGACCTCGTACAGACTTGGAAACAGGTTCAAATTTTAGTCTCCTTTCAGGCTGATTGTAGCTTTTGCTTCTTTCAGAGTTGTCTTCTGTTTCTTATGAGAATGTGGGAGTAGTCACTTTAATGGACTCCACCATCTAATCTTTCCTGATTTGTTCTTTCTGACCAAATGGTTCTTCATTTTCTTTTCTGCCTTTGACTGATGTCAAGCACTGAATGACAGTTTTTGATAATTTTTCAGTTTTATACTTGTTTGGTGGCAAGATGATGTTCATATCTCTATTCTGTTATGCTTGAAGAGAATGTTTTCCTTCTAATTCTTTCTAAATCTTACCTTTGATTTCCTTAGCATTGTGTATTAGTTGTATGGTATCCTTAAGAAAATGTCCTCCCCCACCTCATAGAAATTCTTGGTTCCAGCAGCTTTACACATAGGCAAGATTAATTCTGGAGATGGCTTAGCCAAACAAAATGGATAGAAGCTTTCAATATCAAACTCTTAACTCACAGAAAACAACCCATTATCTGAAAATCGCTGGATGTCATAACTTCCGCTCTGCAAACCATTTGCTACTACAGACCTCTCAGAATCACTGTTCCTTATAGTCTTCCTAATAACCCCATTCTAGTTTCTCTCCTTTTATTCTCGGGTCCTAAATTCTGCCATTACTTTTAAGGAATATATAGATTACTTTATGTTCATCTCCTAACTATTCCTTTGTATCTTATCTTGTTTTATGCCCACAGGGGGATGATACTTATTGAAGGCAGAAAAAATGTGTTAATTGCCATGTCCCACAGATTTTATTGAAATATATATGTACATTTCATATAATACATATGCACACACATATGTGTGTGTGTATATATATATATGTATATATATATATAGTGAATTTTGTAGTTAGCAGTTAGTGTCAGTAGGTTAAACTGAGTAGCTTGTCTGATGGGTAATAGTATCCTATACTTTTAGAAAAGTTGGTGACAATTTCTTATTTTTTACTTTTCACACCATGAACTTTTGTCTAGTTTGCCTTCTTTTCAAGTCTGTGTTGACAACTTTCTCCAAGAATCCTTTCCTCACTTCCTCCTTGAACATCAGCGAATGATGTCCACCACCTGTGGATGTTATTTGCATTTTCTCTCCTGCACTACAAGCTTTTATGTATACTACTTTCCTTATTTGAATCAAGTATCATCTTTGGGTAGGGATTTATCTCTGAATTCTCATTCTCATGGGTTGGATATAATGATAGACTTGGTACATATAGAATGGATTAGTAAATGCTTGAACTTATTCTTGGCTTCATCTATTTGACTCAGTTTATAAGATGCAGGGAGAGAGTGCCATATACATTCAGAAGTCAGTGTTGGAAGGAAATTCAAACCCTTCCCTGAGGTCTTTGGGTGAAGAGCAGAAGTTTCTAGAAGTCAGGCCAGGGTGACATTGTGGTTTTGCCAGCCTTCCTTCAAGGAGACAAAGTAAAACTGGCTTCAAGCACAGTCGCAGCAACCACGTGTTTCATTCAAATTCCAAGTCCCCTTAGTACTTTTCTTTATATCCTATACCTTGCATTGGTCTCCTTTCTTTGCTGACAGAATGGCTGACCTTGCACTCACTGGTGAGTAACAAATTAACCGGGTTTCTCTAATGCAGCGTTACCAGGTCTAACAACCCAAGCTCTTTCTTTGATGAAAAGATGTTACCAGACTCCAATGTATTGACTGGCCTTAACAAGGGAGTAAATCTAAAACCAACAAGAAAATGCAGACCTGATGTGATTTCCCTAACACAAACAGGGAACAAATGAACCCCATTCTCTCTGAAGTGTGTAGCTACTAAACCTTAATGATAGAATCAGTTCTGCTTGATGAGGGCAGTAGTGAGTCCTTGGTTCATCTATTATAGAAATGGCAATTCAAGCTGCACTTGGCAGGTGGCCGAGCATTAGCCGGTTAATGCAGGCCATATTCAAGCCGCATTTAATGAAGGCAGTGCCCAAGACATCAACTTCAAGCAAAGGCTTATCTACATTTTTGCTTTGGAGTCAATGCCAGGGCTCTGTGTTTGCAAGGTTGTTGATGTTTCAGAGCATGTTAGCTAGCAATTATTTATTTTTTAAGAAAGAGTAAAATGAGAATAATAGGTTCTCCAAATTAAGTGGCAGACTATCAAATCTGCATTTTCATCTTAAGAGGGAGAGGGAGGGTACTTTGCAAAACAAAGCTAACAAAGTATGTGCTGCCAGGTGGACATTGACAGAAACAGACACTACTCATCTTTGTATTGCATAGAAAATACTATATACTTTCTCCTGGGCATCTATCTTGTCCTGTACCCATTCTCCACTCCAGTGTTAAGAGTACAGCAACTTTCACTTGTTGAGAATGCATTATGTGGTTGCCTCTTCCAAATGTCCTTCATGTCTCCTGTATACATGATAGTCCTTTATAAGCTAAGCATATATATATTATATATATGCATTTTTAGTGATGAGGTCCTCAAAAATGTATGACTAAATGACACACCAGTCACATAGCTGATAATAGGGAAAGACATGTTTTTGGCACTTGATGGCCTCTGTACTTGACATCCTGGGCTAACACTTTCAATCTTTTGACTTTGAAGACAACCCTTACACTACCATTCTCTACCTTCTCTGTTTGGATCATAAGGAAAGTAAATATGTAGCCCCAGCCTTGTAATAGTCCCCTCTGCTGGAAAGGGAAGCTACATAGCAGTTAGGGAAGGGATTGTCTTAATTAGAGCTACAACTACTGTGGTGAAACATCATGACCACAGAAAATGTCAAGAGGAAAGGATGTATTTGTCTTACACATCCCGATCACAGCCTACTGAGGGAAGCAAGGCAGGAACTCAAACTGGACAAGAGCTGGGCCTGGAGACAGGAGCTGATTCCGAGGCCATGGAGGAGTGATGCTCACTGGCTTCCTCTTCAGAACATGCTCAGCCTGCTTTCTTAGATTTTTGGTTGTGAGCCTAGCTTTTAATGGCTGATCCTTCTCTCTAGTCCCTCAGGCTACGTTCTTATAGAACCCAGGACCACCAGCTCACGGGGGGCCCTCCTACATTAGTCACTGATTAAGAAAATGCCCTATGAGCCTGCCTACAGCCGCATCTTATGAGACATTTTCTCAGTTGAGGTTTCCTCCTCTCTGATGCCTATAGTTGTGTGTGTAAGTTGACATAAAAACTAGATCATGCTGGGACTTTGTCTAACTCTTCTTATTTAGTTCTGGATGATCATAATAGCTTTAGAAAGTCATTCATGCTGAACATATACATCTATAACATGGCCTACAATGACCAAAAGAGTAGGATAATATCTTCCATATTACATAAAGTATCTCATACTGGGTATCTCACATGCAAATAAGCAATACAAACAAATGTGCATTTTAAAATGAAATTCTCACAAAATTCATTTCCTAGTCTGTCTCATATGATTATCTTTGCTATTCATTATACATTGTAATAATGTTAAATATAAAAAGCAGAGAATACAATTTTATCCATGCTATGATTACAAGCAGGAAGAATTATGTCTGCATATGGAGAATATTTGGAAGAGAGTGTAAATGTGAAAATAAAAATTTGTTGGTATGGTGGTGGTACTGTGGGTTAATTTTCATTTCTCTTTTGGATTCTTACTACAGCTATTATTGTGTTGTTTGTGCAATAAATAAATTTTAAAAGCATAACAGTGAATACCAATTTAAAATAAAACATGTAAGGTATGTGCCAACACCAATGGGAAGCATAAATGTAGCACTTCTATTTCTGCAAGAAGTCTGGCTCCTAATGAGCTCTTCAGTCTCCCCGACAGAATACACATTCACTCTGTATTGTAGAAAGAATGTGATGATGAGGGTCATCCTGACATGTGAATAAGGGACCAAAGGCTACCACCAGCTACTGAACTGAAATTTTTCTTGTTATGTTGGGTCTGGGGGTCTGATTGAAGTAAATAACTTGTAATGACTACAATGAAAGAATCTGTTTAGCTCCCAAAGAAGAACCTCATCTAAATTATAGTCATCACCCATGATGACCAATCACACTCCAAGATCTAAACTGGTGGCTTTCTATGAAGAAAATCTCAAGTAAAAACCCTTGAGATTTTTTTTTAAGAATACAAAGACTCTGGTGCCTCACATTTTCTGATTCAGAAACTTAGCAACTTATGTTTTAATAACTTTTCCATATGATTCTAATGTTTAGTACACTTTGAAAGCCACTCCCAACGGTCACTTTTTACTGTTAAGGATGGATTAAGAAACACTGTATTAATAGGACCACATTTGGATGTGCCTGTGGGGGGTGCTTCCAAAGAGGTATAACTGAGAAGACCATCCTGGGGTGGGTCTAACATCCTGTGGGCAGCTATCCCAGGCTGAATGAAGAGAGGGAAAGGGCAGTCCAGTTTGCACCAGAATGTATCTCTCTCTGCTTACTGGCTACAGATCCAATTTGATCAGCTGCCACCAAGCCTTCCTGCCACTATGCATCCTCAAACCATGAGCTGAAATATAACCTTCTTTCCTGTAGTTGCTTTGATCTGGTATTTTGATACATAAATAAGAAAGTAACTCATACCAGCTCTACCATAAAATTCTTGCATTTTCAAGAAGTAGTTCATATTATTCATTTTGCTGTTCTGGGTTGAAACAATGAGCGGTATCAAAAATATAATGTTACCCAGAAGAAATAATCTAAAGAGACTTTCCATTAGCATATTAGAGGAAGAAAATGCATTAATCTGTCTTGGACACTTGGTGTCCTTGAGGATTGGAAGTGGGAACTCAGCAGTGACTGAGAGAAGATTTGGTAGGATGAAGCAGGATTCTGGGAGGCAGAGTGCTACTCAGCTGTGAGTTTCTGAGGAACTGCCTAGAGAACAGTCTTGAGGCAGGCAAGGCAGGGTTCAGCAAACCTTACAGTTCACAGACTATACAAATCAGGATCAGCAACAGCAGCTCAGAATCCTGCTTGGAATATGGATCATGGCCATCTCCCCTGGCTGTATGTAAACACTGATGAAGTCATTCTCTGCACATAGATTATGGATTGGTATTTCTAAAAGGCCTGTAAGGGCACCAGATTACAGATGCTAAAAATAATGCTGTCTACTTATAGTATGTAAAGCTGTTTTTAATCAGAGCAAAAGTGATGTGCTATTCTAGACTTCACTAATAATTACAAATCATTTATTCCAGACTGTGTTCTACTGGGCATGGTTTCACCCCAGACTCACCATAATTTTCCTTCTCACTGATAGTTTATAAGGGAAAACACACAGAAATGTCTCAACCCAAATAGAACCTTACCTGTGGCCTATCATCAATGCCACCTACAGCAGTGCACAGTGGAGGTCTGTGCTTCTTCTGTCTCATGTGACTGTTCATTATCTGTGTGTCACTTTAGGTTTGGCTATATAGCCACAAGTCGTGCTGAAGATGGGTGCTAGTGTGACAAGGTGATGACAAATAAGCTTTCTTGGGAAAGGAAAACTGAGTGGTACTGTCATTGGTTTGTAATTTTGGTCTACGTAGGCAGGATCAACCCTAGACAAACCTATGCTGCCTGAATTTGGATCTGTCTGCCTCCTTGGATGCCATAACCCCTCACACATAGAATAATAACCTTTGAGAGTGCCAACCACATCTCCTGTTTAGAGTAGTTAATTGCCTCCCTTGTAGAACCTGCATTGCCATCTTCTTACTCTTTCCTCCCACCCAAGGAAGCACAGTTCCTGCCTCTTGTCTTATAACTATGCTGAAAAGTTAGGAAGATGAACTGGAGGTATAGGAGCATTGGGGTTCAGCTACTGCCCCCACCATATCGTTGTTGGCCAGCTTTCTCAATCACAGCAGCACATGCGATGACCAAGAGAAGGAGGAGACAGCACACAGTGCTGCTGTTGTGTGGATGAGCTTAGTTGGGAACTGACTCTCTTTCCTACACTTTTCTGTACTTGGCTTCATTTCATCTTTCTCTTCCACCTACTCTCTAGGTTACCTCTGTTTCCCTAAAGTAGGTTGCTAAAGGCACAATGCACTTGCAATGCCCTATTGCAAGGTGGTTCCTCTGTTGGGGCATGCATGTTTCCATTAACTACATGCTTAGAGGTAACCCACTTTTTATAAAAGGGTTTGGAAAAGACCCCCAAAGACAATCTGTTTGCTCACAATATTTTATCATTTTTCTTTTTCTTAATAACCAAGATGGAATTCACAAATTTTTATTTTTTTAACCTTTCATCAAAAAGATATAAATAAAATAGGAAGAGTCATGCTTTGACCTTGCACTACATGAAGCCTGATCTTTATCCCAAACACAATTCCAACTTTATTTCTAATCATGATATTAAAGGCCTTTTGCCTGCCTTGGTTTTCTCTCTTTCAAGTTCAACATTCATTGGTCCAATGCATCAGTGGTTTTAAAAGGGTTCTTCGAGGCAGGAAATGTGAACTATTTTCAGGGCTATCACAAGCCAGCAGAAAGGAAAAGGGTGATACACTGATGGGTGTGGGTGTGGATGAAAGGTGTTTTATGTGGCCTACTGGGAAATCAACACTTTAGAAAACAATTTTACAGCCATATAGTTAAATTAACTGGGTAGTTAGAGACAATTATGCAATAAAGTAAAAATATTTATGCTCTTTAGAGCTCCAAAACTGCCATTTGAGGTGTGACAGATTTTTAAGTAATTTCACCTGCAACTTTTGAAATAGGCTGTGACTCAGGGCATAAAATTGAAACAGGTTGCAAGTGTGAAATAAAATCAAGTCAGTCCCCATGCAGTGACTCTGCTTGAATTTTGTGCTTGTAGAACATTTCCTGGTCATACTTCCTAAGCTCAGAAGATTGGTTTTCTAAACAACTCCAATTTTGAATTAAGATTCAAGCATGTAATCACCTCTGATAAATGCTAACTTACGTATATGAGCATGAGCAGGGATACATATCACACTGCTTCGTTCTGTGCTATGTGGTGTGTGTGTGTGTACTTTTGCATGTGTGTGCATGCATGCATGTGTGCACTATTGTTGATAAGCCTAAGTTCACTTCCTCCTATTTTTTCACTGTTAAAAGCTGCAATAAGAACCACAAGCCATGAAAAGCGACCTCCCCCTCTCACATCTTCTCTGAAGCTCATTGTCATTGTCCCTCAAGTTTGTTACTTGCAAAGTCCATTCCCGTTCTCACACAACTGTGTGCACTGGCTGTGCTCTTCGAAGTGCTCTCCATGGTGGCTGCTTGGTGCTTCCATGTAGGCTCCTTGACCATCATTTATCTTTAATGCTCTGTTTATTCTTTAGATTATAATTACAGCATCTATTTCTCCCACTTCTTCCATCCCTTCAAGCCCTCCCATGTACCCCACCTTTTCTTTTTCAAATTTAGGGCCCTTTTCTCTAATTGATGTGTGTGTGTGTGTGTGTGTGTGTGTGTGTGTGTGTGTGTGTTTGTGTGTAAAATGGTGTAATGTTACTTGTATGTATATATTTTCAGAGCTAATCATTTGGTATTTGATAGCCAATCGCTGTGCTCTTATTTCTCTGGGGAAGATGTTTTTGCCACCTCTCAGCATTCCTTGGTTGCTTGTAACTTTTTCTAGGGCTGTAGCCTCTTTCCTCCTCCTCCTCCTTCACATGTCTATTGGTGTCATCCCTGCCTGGTACTGCTGGGCTGGAGACCTAGCCATTCATTCAGGACTAGTGAGGTCATGAATGTGGAGAATCTAATACTTCCCCTTCACAAAAGCAACACAGGCACTAATTCCATTCTCGGTATCTATCCCCTCACCAACAGAAGTGGAGGTCTCACTCCCCAACAAGTCATCAAGGGAATTTCTCTTAGCAATGGCAGAGACTATTATAGAAAACCACAACTGATCAGAACACAGTTATGAAGCACAATCCCAATGACACATCTTCAACACAGTTCTTGCATCTGTACCTCAGGGACCATTGTGGAAGAGAAGGCAGAAAGATTGTAAGAGCCAGAGGAACAGGGAACCTTCAGTGATCTATGTCTCCTTGAAATGTCAGAAGCTACCCCCATGATTCTCCCCAACATGACTGCCTGTACTTGACTATCATCTTAGTAGGTTGTAAGCTATTCTTTTGAATGACTATATCATCAGTTACTATTATGCTCTGGGCACTTCAGTGGTATCCAGTGTCCCACAATTGTATATAAAGCCATGACACACACTCCTATGCTTTTGGTTCGCTTTCTTTAGTCTATTTTTTTTTTGTCAGTTTGGATCTCACACTTGATTATCATAATAGTGAATGCAATTTGTTTATTTAGCTTTTAATACATACTGTCAAATTGTCTTTCAAATTTCCTTGCCTTCTAGTCATATGTATGTGTCTTTCAATTTTATAGCAATAGGATTATATGCTTTTGATGACATCATTCATAATTTTGATAAATTTGCTGTGACTCTTAATCTTTAACTCTGTTTGGAGAACTGTTTTATTTTTCCTCCACATTTAATAGATGCTGAAACCACAGACTCTATAGACAAATGTAAGCAGAGAATAGCACATACAGTCTGAGAGCTAGTAAAGTGTGGCAGTCTCACTCAAGCATTTGCCCCTTTGCATTAGAAGCATGAAGGTATGAAGGAACTCAGAGTTCATACGGAGATTAGCATCCTCTTTCTCACTTCATTCACTACCAGCTCACTATGTCCACTAAAGATTCCAAGTCCCGAATTTGTGTCATTTTATTTTATCCAGGGTAGGACACTGTACATTATATATTAATGCTTCATATTGCTAATCTCATTGGCTGACTGCCACTGAAAGTCACAGGACTCTATCTATCTATCTATCCTCTCTCTCTCTCTCTCTGTCTCTCTCTCTCTCATCACAGAGACTTATTATTACTTGCTAATTCCTGGCTTTATAGTAGCTTGTTGCTAGCCAGCTTTTCTTAACTTTAAATTATCCCATCTCCCTTTTGCCTCTGGGCTTTTTCCTTTCCTTCCTATCTCTTACTTTCACTCTTACTCTATGGCTGGCTATGTGGCTGGATGGCTGATCCCGAGCACCCTCTTCTTGTTCTTTTGCTCTTTTATTCTCCCAGCTTATTCTCCCTATTTATTCTCTCTGCCTGCCAGCCCCACCTATCTTTTCTCGTACCTTGCTATTGGGTTGTTCAGCTCTTTATTAGACCATCAGGTGTTTTAGACAGGCAAAGTAACACAGCTTCACAGAGTTAGACAAATGCAACATAAAAGAATATAACATATCCTTGCATCATTAAACAAAGGCATAAAAACATGCAACACATCTAAAAATAATATTCTACAATGTATGTGTGTATGTGTGTACATTCAGTCCAATCCTGTAACTTACTAATATACAACAAGCTATGGCATCTTATGTGGGTCAAGACACTGGCATGAAGATAAGCAGGGAAGATAAATGCTACCCCAATGGCCACACAATAAGCTCCCACCAATACAGTTCAAGAACTGTGGCTATATAATCATGAGAGAATAGGTCAGAACCATAAACTTATTTTACACAGGTCTTCCAAGAGCTCAAGACAGAAATATGTTTGAATCAATGCAATCAAAAGGTGAAAACTTCTCTATCTTTGGAGGTGCAAGATTTGAAGCTTTGTAAGGTTCCACTTGGGCTAGTTCTCACAAACACCACTGAACTTTAGTCTGTTATATATGATGGCTCTACTCTAATTTTCATTTTGATCTTACAGAGAATTTGTAATTATTTTATAGGAAGTGTAGACTTTTTAGAAAACATAATGACATATTTCTCCATTTTCTCCCATGGAAACTTTGATGTTTACATTGACTAATTTTCTGCTTGGGATGAGCATCAATTCCTTTGGAGTTATAACAGTGGTTTAGGAAAGAGATTGAGAAAATAATATAGGCACAATGCATCTTGAAAATGAGCTGGGAGGCTTCCATGGAAGGATATGGGTCCATTGCTTTAGAATGGAAGCCAGGAGAGTGAATGACTAGGGCTTCCACAGCTGATGAACCATGAGAATGGACATGGTCCTGTAGGTTCTGTTGAGCACAGGATCAGATTCATTGGAAACAGTTTTGTTCTAGCATTGGGGGACACATTTCACACTCTAGAGAAAAGATGTGCTTCCTGTCAAGATTGTGCCTCCCCCTTCCACATCATTTATATCGAGAGCATACACTTATTATCCCTTGATATCAATTATATGAATATCAGAACATAGAAGGAGCCAGGCACAGGGGTTCACACATATTATCCTTGGCACATGGAAGGCAGAGGCAGGGGACTGAAAAGTTAAAAGCTGGTCTAGTCTACATAGTGAGACCTCATCTCCAAAACTCAAGCCAACCACAACAAAGCTAAAAACACAAAGTGGAGAGAGAGAGAGAGAGAGAGAGAGAGAGAGAGAGAGAGAGAGAGAGAGAGAGAGAGAGAGAGGAGAGAGAGACAATCTAGCTCTGAATTTTACTTTGATCTATTACTTTTGCTCATTCTCCTTCAATTTTAGCTTCTCACACATAATAAACATAAAATGTTATGAGGCACCATAAAACCTTCCATGTTCTACCAAGTGAGTCCGAAGTCAGTAGTGGGCAATGAGATGCTCCTCCCTGTCTATAATGAGAACTTAAAATGTGTATAGATCACCTTTAGGATGAAAGAAAGTGGAGTAGGAGCTTCTATGACCTCATCGTTATGCTCTGTGTGACTGCACTGGTTGTCAGTGAAAAAAACTGACTGTCCCCACTTCTAGAACTTCATTTATTTTCAAAAGAGTTAAAAAATTTGGACAAGAGGAGAAAGGGTCAGTAAAGGCAATACCCCAGGCTTGTGAGTCTAAAAGTAAATTTGCTACTTGCAAGTGGTTAGATGGTCTTGATGGACTGTGTTCTTTGTCAGGATACAAACAGATTCATTTAGCTATGCACAAATACAGCCTGCAATGAGAAATCTGCTGGCATTCTAGCTTTCTTCCCTCACAGGCCATACAGAAAAGATTTATTTTATCTAAGATGGAGTTAAGGGGACGCTTTCCCCAAACCTCCATGCTGTGAAATGTATTGTAAAGGGTATGCAGCTCTTTCATGCCCTGATACAGTTTTCAGGCAGGGAAGAAGGTGGTTCTGGGGGAAAGAAAGACCCTTGAGATTGCAAGAGCAACCCCAGCCCTCTTTGTAAAAACTCTGAGAAACAGGTGATTTTAGGACTCTCAGGAGTCATGTCTTCATTTCTGATTTCTGTGAGAAGATCGGGAAGCCAGTCGTGCACACAGCTGACATGTGTCTCAGATTTCTTTAAGCCAGAGCCCCTGATACCCAAGCCAACTACAGGATTTCTTGCTATGTTTCTTCATCATGTGCTGTGAGGGAAATAGATGGCTGGCTCTACAGGGGCTTGATGATCCATTGGAAAGCATATGGCTAAGTGTGTTTTCAGCCCACAGAACTGGATGAGTTGATTCAGATAAAAGTAGAAAAGCCTTCAGCAGTATGTTCTTATGACTCTACAGTCACTCTTGTTAATATTGATGGTAATGCAGATATTATAGTTAATAACAACAGTTATAGTAGTACAGCCTTCTAGGAAAGTTCATTATAATATCATGAGCTTATACGGTATATATTTTTTAAATTGAAACTTGTGAACATTGCATATGTGTCTGCATACAGAGTCAATATGTATATATGCATGTATGCATTGTGTGTGCATGCGCACATGCATGCTTGTGTGTGTGTGTGTGTGTGTGTCTGTGTGTGTACAGAGTCCATGTCCCATAAATAAAATTGCTAGATGCTAGGTTTCTTGGGGCATACTGAGGATGCTTTCAGTCTGTCAAGCATGTTTTGGGAGGACTATATGCTGTCCTCAGAGCATTCATGCTGCTCTGAAGAATGTCCAAATGGCAACTGGAATGACTCAGGAGGCCCCTGTGAAAGCTGCATTGAAAGGGGCAGGGCTCACTCTGTGTTTTTGAACATGTGTGAATTCCCTTGCCTACACTTCGTGTACTTTCCCATTTCTGTTTGCTTCCAAAGAGGAGAGGGCCAAGAAAGAACTGAACTTGGTCCAAAGGGAGGTATTTCTGGCAGGTGTGTGGGTTTTAAGATAATAAAAGCATGTAGCAACCAGCAGTCCCCTCTGCCGAGTACCAGCTGCCTGTCAAGGCTGCTTGCTAAAGCCTGTTTTGGAAGCATTCTTGGCTTTGGAACTACGGGGACCCACGTGTGTATTTCTAGCCATTTGATCTTGTTACCACTTACCCATCACTGGGGATTCCCAACTACTAAATCTGGAAAGTTAGAAAGCTCTTCATTTCACACTGGCTCCCTTCAAGGGTGGCAGGCAGCACACACTGTCTCATCCAAAGCACATCGTTTTCTTCAAATAGCCAAGGTGAATAAAAGACACACAGATAAAGTGGAATCTGGGGCTGAATGTCCACAGTTGCATATCTGGGGAGGATACAACCTTTCACTTCAGAGGTGGGGAATTCTGGATTCTTTCATTTCTTAACTAAACTCGGAACAAATGTAGGTGAGAAAGTGGAGTCATTTCATCTTCTTTATCTGGTTAATGCTGTGGCTGCTGCACTGAGCTGAAACTTGGCTTCATTTTCATTGCTTCCTTGTAGGCAGGCTGTGGACGTTAATAAATGTTCAGATGTACATTTTACAAGGGTTTTTGAGGCCCTAGGCCATTGTAGCTGGCTTTCTAAGACTTCCTTTATGCTATGTGCACATTTTCGAGTTTCAGCATTAGATTCTATGAGCCTGGTATGTTCAAGTGTAGGTAACTATATGATTGAAACAAATCTCTATTAAAGAAGAAGAAAGATGGATGAGTGCATTTCCTTCCACTTTATTGGAACTTACCAAGTACTGAATTTTTTTTTAAGTAGCCAGAAGCCAATATAACACAGTAACAGGAACAATGTTAAAATAACTGTTTCAGACCAAAGCATAAGTAAAGTCATACTCAAGATATAATTTTTTTTTTTAAAAAAAATAGTAGCAGAATTGGACATCCAGAGATTTTGCAGTGTACTAATTTCTCTCCAGCTTTGAGCCTCACCACAGTGGGCAGTAGATCCACGGCATTTATTCTGTGGTTAGTGCTGTTTGTGTTCTCAGATGTTCTTTAAGGATCTTGGGGGCTAGCAAGTTCTGATTTGGGCCATGTACTTTATTACTTTCCTCCTGAATTTTTGAATTGGATTCATGTTCCAAGCATATTAGCAAAGCTGCCTTAAAATAACAACATTGCTAATAAGTATGTACATTTTTATAACTTAATTTAATATAGTTGTCTTTTTAAAAATAAGTTCCTATAAAGTAAGAGGTACTAGTGTTGGTACATTTTTATAGCCATGATCCTATCATTCATTCTTCAGGGATGGACTGGGATGGAGAGAGAATATTTCCATCAGCTTGCATCTTTCTCTTGATGCACAAATATTAGACAGAATTAGGTTGAAGTTGTGTAATAGAGCCAAGGTTGTTGCCTGGATACCAGTTAGCTTCGTATTGAGACATGTGAGTCACTGAGGTACAGAATGCCCTTTCTTCTGACTGGATGCTACACAGGCTGTTTTCCAGGTAAATATGAGTGCAATTGACTTTGTATGACCAGTCATCTTTACAGACACATATTCCAACAGGAGGACATCCTCCTCCACAATGTATTTTTTCTTCAGATCCAAAAGTGATACATTTATATGTTCTAAAAATAAATGGGTGGAAGAACTAATGCAGGAAAGGTTTCTTTTGATCCCATGGTTGTATTTTCTAGACTATTCTTAGTAGAATCTATCTATCTATCTATCTATCTATCTATCTATCTATCTATCTATCATCTCTCATCTATCATCTATCTGTATCTATTTATTCACTTATTATTTATGTGTGGACATGAATGAGTGCATGTCTTTGCCACAGTGTATGTGTGGCAGTCACAAGACATTTTTGGATGTCAGCTTGCCCTCCATTTGTTTGGGACAGAGTCTCTTGGCTGTTGAGCTAATTTTATTCCAGGATACGAGGCCCTGAGTTTCTGGGGATTATTCTGTCCTTATCTCACATCATGTTGTGGGAGCACTGGGATTACAGATACTTTCTATTTTCCCAGCTTTTTATGGCTTCAATATGGTCTTCATGTTTAAATAGCAAGTGCCTTAGCCACTGAACAATCTCACAGCCCACACTGAAATTTAAAAATAGAGGTTAGATTATAATCTGCAAACTTGTTCTGAACCAAGGGAGAACTTTCTTTCAAAAAATTACTTTGAGATATGTCAACTACTCATGTATGTCTGTCTAATGTAGGGTAACTGGAAAGATTTTGGTCAAGTAGGCAAAACAGTTCAATAAAAAGAGACTAAATTTGGAGTCATGCATGCTTATATTAAACGTTCAATGCCTTACTGGTTTCTACTTGTATTCTCTTGCAGAAGGTAAATGATTTATTGAGCCCTTTTTTAAAATATATATATATATATATATATATATATATATATATATATATAAGTGAGATGTGCTTAGTAGCAGCGTTTTTCATGTGGTTTCAGCAGGAATATGAATTTCTCTTTTTTTCTCATTCTTGTTAGTCTCTTTTCACTCTTATCATTTTGTAGTTTTATATTTCATTAAATGAAAATGGCCCAGGACCTCTAATATTATATTAATTCTGTATTATAGAATTCCTTTCACTCTGCACAGGCCACCCAACCTCCCATCCTGATTTTATATATATGGTAAATACTGCAGAAGTCAGGGATAAGGGATTTAGTAGTGTCTCACTCAAGTCTTAGACTTTTTGACCTTGAGTTTTGTGTAGCTCTTGGCTGTCTATCCAGAGCAAGGCTTTCATGACCTGAAACTGTTTCCTCAATGGGGACAGGGAAGCTGGAAAAGAAGGAAGAGGCATGAGGGAAACTTGTTACCAGTCACTGACAATCTGAACTGGGAAAAGGCAGGCTGTCTTCAGAAGTTCACTTTCAGGCTCTTTTTATTCATTTTGCCCTTTGGATAGTAAGGGTCATTTTTTATCTCTTAACTCTATCATAAAATACATGACAGAAGCCATGAATCCAAATTAAAAACTGATTATGTTTACTGAAACCACGGAAGCTAGAGGAGCATTAATCCATTCATGGAAATGCAAAGTAAAAGGAAACTATACAATTCAGTTCAAAAATGGCCAAATTGGGAATGCACCTTGATGTTCTCAGTTAACAGCTATTAATATGAAACAGTGTGATGTTCTAATTATTGTTCTGTGGTAAGGGTGATACAACATATGGCAAACCTACTGTGATTAAGTATGATAGCTTAAGGAGCGTACCTTTCAGGACAAAGCACTGACAGCCTTAGTTGCTATTGATCATCTGATCCAGAATAGGTATTGATAGAATGTAGGTCAATATGTGTCCGCTATTTCTCAGTGATGGATAACTTAGGAGCCTATTTTAATTTACCTTAATTTGCAATTCAATTGGTCATATAGTTCTCTCCAAAGTGTTAATCAATTTTCAATCAAAGAAGGTTGAAGTGCTATCCTGAGTCCCTTCAGAATCTTAAAGCATTATTTATTCTCAAAATAAAACTGAACTCACAATATGTGTACATTTTCTTGGCAAGTTCCACACTATAGGTTTGTGAGTTACTGACCTACTTGTACCATTGAAAGTGTACTTCCTTCTTCTTCACCTTGGAAAGACAAGAGGCCACCTGTGCCATCTTGCAAAGACACCGATGAGTGTGCAACTACTTGTTATGACAACTACAAATAAATCTTATATATTAATGTCAACTTTTCCTTTTCTGTATACTTTATGTAAGAAACAACATCACATTTAATGATCATCACAGCCATCCAGGGCTCTTAATAAACTGCAGATCTACGTTTTTCAAGCGATTTGCTTTAGATGATCTCTGTATTGAAGGCTATCAAGAGGAATATGAGTTGTCCTTCCCATATCACTCCTTATCTTTGATCCTTTTGATTCCCCTTGATATATCGTCATTTCTGGTGACATAGATGGAGACAAATGGCTCTGCTTTGTATTTCTGAAGCCCTCCACATTATAGAAAGCTTTCTAGTTCTGTCGCAGTGTATCTACCCTTGATTCCACTTCCCTGGAACTCTTGTAGGAAAAGCATTAATCTGACTTTTTTGATCTAGCATTTCAGTGAGCTACAGTGACCGGAGGTTAATTAAGTGAACATACGAGCTCTGTAAGAAAATGAATCATGGTCTCTTTCAAAACTAGCTTTTGAGATCTCAGTTTCAGCATAGTGTCTGACAAACAGTAAATATTTAATTTTGAATCAGTCATAACTACTTCAGTAGTTAGGTTTACATGATAACAGAGAGTGAGTGTTCACCCAAAGGTTTTCATGATGATAATATTAAACTTCATAGCATTTAATGAGGAAACATTGGAGGTCTGGGATACTTCAGAGGCCTGATTAACGCTTTGTATTATTGGATTTTTGGTCCACCACAGGTAAGGCTAAGAAATTATTTTCATAGAAATAAAATATCAAGCAATGCCTGGTATATCCATTCATCCATCTAGTAAGATATTAGAATACTTAAACTTGAGAATGCTTCCTTTGGTTTGTTCTGTAATCAATGGAATGTCCTCACCTCCCATCTTAGGACTGAGAAAGCCTGTTTCTTTCAGTCAGAGTCTTTGAAATTTTTAAAGTGAACTACTCCATAGACTAGGAATTGATCTGAGAATATCATATCTCTGTCTCCCATTTTGATCTTTCATGTTCATATTTTGAGTTTTATTCTCACTTGTTTGGGAGGCAGTATGTGCTCCACTCTGGCACTGTGAAGGCACTCACAGACCACACTAGATTTTAGCCAAAAGGACAAGGAGTGGTACATGAAGGGACTAGAATCATTTTCCATTGGTTACCATCTTTTTGGTGCATAATCATAGGACTGAAATAACCACTGGCCAGCAGTCAAAGGACAGAGGTAGAAGGAAACACCATATGCAGACTACTTACCTAGTTCATTCTCTCAAGGAGGAAAGAATATATATACATATATATATTCAAATAATGACCTATGCTTTCCTTGCTCAGTGTGTGCTTTACAGACTCTTGACTTGGAGACACTGCTGAGATGAGACTTAACTTGCAGAGAATGCCTCTACCATGTCCTACCAGTGCTTCCGTGACATCACAGTAATATACACCGCTCAGGATTGTTAATAGACGACTTTAAAGAATGACTGTAAATGAAAACCAATCATCTTAGGAAAAAAGAACACTTCTTTAAGTAAATAATTTTCATTATATTGAATAACTGATGGGAAAAATAAAACATCAAAACCTCCAGCTTAGGAAGAGGTAAAACCAAAATAAATACAGCTTGTGCAATGGTGTCTACCAGTGACTTCTACACAAGCTTAATCAGCCGCCACATGATGCAGACATAACAAGCCTCTTACAGGATGACTGCAGGTCTAGGTACAGTTTTATGATCTGCCCAAGTGGACTGGCAGCTGAACACAAAGGGGAGCCTAAGGGTGTGATCATATCACCACATTTAAAAACACATGCAAGTTCTCCAAGGCTTATGTTTCAGAATATCACAAGCTTGCCTTTTTTTTCTAACCAGTTCCTCATACAAGATATTCTTTTGGGCTGTTGGGTTATTTTGCTTTAGAGAAAAACATTCCTTGAATATTATACTGGAAGTCAAGGGAAATATACTATAATATTATAGGAATTTATTATTGGTTGATCATTATATCAAACCCATAAATCTAGGAGCACCTGCAGTTCAGGTCTATAATTAGTCTTCTCTAGGATTTCACTGACTGTCATTGTCTTCATTTTTCATGTGACGGCAGCCTCATTCTCTATCTATGCATATACAACAGTTCTTTGAGTGAATGAGAAAATGTTTCGAAGGGTCTTTTCACAAATCAAATAAGCAGCTGCAAATGGAGAAATAACCATTCTGACTCTGTTTGGGAAACAGCTCTGATCACTCAGGGTATTGAGAAACTGCACAGGGAACGTATTTAGAACGGCTCTGGGTATACCATGAACACCAGCCCTGAGCTAATTCAGCTCATTGTACCCTTGGTAGCTCTTTTTGGATCGCTAACACTTTGCAGCTGTAAAAATAAAACAGAAACACCCTTGAAGTAAGTTAGGTCTGTATATGTAAAGCACAGCTGCAGTGCTTCCTTCAGTCAGCTGTAGATGCATGGTGTATTTTTCAATGGTATTTTGTCAAGGGAAAAGACCTTGTCTATCTGTGGAGATAAGACAGATTTGCAAAGAGCACTCCTTCACACAGACACAGACACAGACACAGACACACACACAGACACACACACACACACACACACACCTGCCTCCATATTTTGGCATAATTTCACAAAATTCTACAGAAACTGCTGTTAGAAACCCTAGTTTTACTCGGTTCCACACTTGACTACATAGAGAGCAAGCAGTTTTTTGAAGATCTAAATATCAGGGGATTTTGGATGATTCTGAGCATAAGAGAAATTTTTTTTTAAAAAAATATTTTATTGCAGAGCATTTTTTTGGCTATTATTTGCTATACTCACATGGGTTTTGTAGGAATCCTCAGTTGTTACAGGACTCAAATTACATGACTGACTTCATTTTGTGTACTAAACTAAAAAAATTCCTAAAAATCTTTCAGCCCATCCCCAGCTCATCCAAAACATTCTCAGACCCAAACACTGAGTTGTTTTTATTCATGATTTTTCTTTTCTATATTGCGTGCAAATGTTTGTCATGTCATATAACTCTTGAAAATTTCTGTAAGGTTGGTGTCTACTTCTTAGGCACACACACACACACACACACACACACACACACACAGAGTGTTATTTCAGTGTTTACTGCAAATTTGATCATGGCATTGAAATTCTTCCAAGGTTCCCCTTTACAATCACAGTAAGTGACATCACCTAAATCTGCTCTGTACTTCCTGTCTCACCTGTCTTGCTGTTTTATTCCAGCTACCTTCTACATTGACAAGAAGTGTTTTGTTCTTAGGGCATTCTGTCTGTGTTTATACTTCTCCATTGTGATTCTGGAGGATGCTCTACATACTGCCTCCAGGATGCTTGGGATGCTCTGTCTGTGTCTATTTTTCCTGCTTGCTGATTGTGATCTTCCTTTTAAAGCATTATTCAACCTTTTCAAGGCAGCCTTAGCAGCACATTTTCCAGATCGTCCCAAAGATGGTGTGACTCAGTCTGGTGCAAGATCGATCATACTGACTTTCAAGTAGATAGAGTTTTCCCAGGGCCTGGACCCTTTTCTTCCTTCTTCAGAAGTGATAAATAGACAGTGACTAGTTACGTTAGGGGCTCCACACATGTCTAGTTCCACTGTCTGGTTTATACTGCCTGAGTGGCGTCTACTTCAGCCACTCTCCATAGTCTCACTTACCCTTTGCCAAACACACAAGAGAGCCAGCAGACAGAAGAAGGAAATGCATAGCTAGCTTCTCAGTCTGTGTTCACTGAGTAGCAGGGTTTTCTTCTCTTGAAGGCAAGGAATGCCTTGCTAATGTCAGTAGATAATCTCACATTGAGAGGTTACTCACCATAAAAACTTGGAAATAAAGCCTTGACATTTTGTTCAGATCCTGTTAAACTTGATCTTTCTAAGCTACAGGGGAGGCTCATTTCTATGTGGGTGGATTCTCTGAATTATGATTTATTCACAAAACCATGTTTTAAAGTTCTTATTAAGAATTAGCACCTACTCTAAATTAATTAAGTGTTCGCAGTGTGGCTTTCATTACAGGGTTTGAAGTGTTTTGAATTCCCAGAACACCAGACACATCCATATTCAAACGTGAAAGTGCAAAAATAAAAGAAACTACACACACTGTAGCAATACATATGAAGGCCTTTTAGATCATGGTCTGAGTCATTCTGAATGAGTATAGACCCTTGGAGCATCTGACATGGCTTCACATGCATTTCGTGAGGATGGGGAGGCTGATGCAGACCTATTTCACAGAGAAGAAGACATAACTGGAAGATCAGAGATACCTCTATAATTCTGCTAGGACAGAGGGCCAACTCTACATCTTCTGAAATAGATGAGGATCCAGAACCTATATCCTTTGTCCCTTTGTCTCCTTGTTTCAATCAAATCTGTTTCCAAGAGCACTAACAATACTAAGAGATGTATTTCCTTCTCAGCTCCCTGTCACATATCTATTTGCACCTCTAAGATCAAGTGGCAATATGGCTATATGGCATATTACATATCTTATATCAGAGGCATTTAAAATGACATGATTTTAACATTATACATCTTTGATGTGAGCCCATTTCTTTTGAGAATAAATTTACAATGTTTTAATTGTCACTAGGGTATGTGGTAGCTGGTGACAAAGTTGTAATCAGATGTGAGAGGGATTTCAGTGACAGTACCAGGTGATGACAAGTACGTCACAATATACCTTAGGAGAAATGTTTATGCTTAAATTGCCTGGATCCATCATAAAATCCAGCAAAACACAATTCTTCTTGCAATACACCTTCTAACGCTTTGTCCAGGAAATGTGTGGCAATCAATCCCTGAAGTATAAACCACGGCTTGATAACTGTTAGTAAGAGGTTATTTTTATGATAGGTCTTATCCTATGAGCTCTAGGTGGACATTCTGGATAACAAGGGGGAAGTATTTCTTTCCTTTATCTTCATTGGGTTTATATCTTCTGCACAATTTATTGAAAATCTGTACTTTTCTTCTTATATAAACTTCATCTTTTTCTATCCTACCTCTATCAATGTGCTGATACACAAAATAATAATTTTGGGAAACTACTATTAAGCACAATAGAGAAGAATGTGTGTATCAGATTGTTAATGTTGAGCTGGCATTGCTGATTCCAATGACACTCTTCTCTTGAGTATTTCATGAGTGAGCATAGATGGCCACTATGCTTTCCCTCATTCCATGGACCAGTGCGTTCTGGCATTTGTAATCCATCTGACTTCATGAAATCCTCTTTGCTGTCATTCTTTGGGTTGTTAATGCTCCCCAGAGGCCTTAAAGGATCTTCCAGGGTGGTGCTGGTATCAGGTGGCTATAGAAGGTAGGGACTACATGGTGGAGAAAGTAGGTCGTGGGTGGACTGAAAGAGTGCAAGCAGAAGCCTCTGTTCTCCTTTGCTTTCATAACTTTTGCTGCAATGTACTTCTTCACTACAGGCCTGCATGGTGACAGATAACTGCAGACTGGAACCAGAATCTAGCATGAACCCTTCTCCATTTGGGTCGCTAGTTTTTAAGTGTTTCATCATCGACAGAAAATGGACAAGCCATAGTGCTATGCTGTTGGCTTTCTTTTCTCAAGTTGGCATTCTCCAAATTTTCTATAGGGCTTGCTTTGACTTTTAAAACAAATATCTTTAAATTATGTGGGTCTCTTCTAAGTCTCAGTTTGATGTATATGGTGTTGAGCCTCTGAGAAGTAGATAAGGACCAGACCAGGCCTATAACTTCTCCAAGTTCTTCAAGCTGGGTTTTGAAGCTTATTTATTTATCAGTCACTGTGGTGGAAATGCTCTTTGTATGCTGTAAATAAAAGACTAGTTTGGCCTATGTAGAACTCCATAGAAGTGGGTAGAGAATCAGGACAGGCAGGTAGGAAAAGGGTGGAGTTTGTCAGTCTCCATCTGACTCCCAAAGAAGAGAGACATATAAAAAAATACAGGTGAGCCACAGGCTGAGCCACGTGGTAGACAAATGAATAAAAACGAGTTAAATTAATATAAAAGAGCTAGCTAGTAATGTGCTTAAGACATGGGCCAAACAATATAAAATATATAAGTGTCTAATTTATTTCTTTGGGGGACAAAAGCTGCCACAGACTAAAATATAAACTCCGGGCCCAAACGGGCCCAAAAAACATTTTACAACAAGTCACACTTAGGGAAATGCACAGACTTAGTGTCTGCTCTGTCACAGTGTAAACCCTTTTTAGATATGGATATATTTGTCAAGTTTATTTCATATTCTTTGTTTGATGAAAGCAAATTTTTTTCTCTCTTCTTCTTAATATAAAAGCATTTCATGGTGGTTTTCTAAATTCTTCATGGCCTCCACACAGCATGGCAGTCTTATTTCCTGATTCTACTTATTTTTTTGAGAGAATCACTTGCTTTGTTCCTCTGAGTGCTCAACTTCATCATGGTTCTCTCTGATACACATTTTGGTCATAGATGTAGTCTACTGATATTTGCTTACTTAACTGCAAATGCTTTGTATTGATATCTCACTGAAGCAAGTTGCATGCAGTAATTCATGTGAAGAAGTTCCTCACTCTGTAAGATCCCTGGTGGCTCATCTGGACTTGAAAGATTTCTTCATTTCTCCAGGTTTTTCTATGAGTTCTCTTTCTTAGACCAACATCATCATCGGAAATCTTGAATTCTACTGTCAACTGAAATATGTTCTGACTAGTCATATCTTAGTGGGCATGAATAACTGACTTCATATTTTGTTCTTGGATACAACTGTTTTCTTCATATTCATAATCAAAACTTATCCTGGAAAAGTGCCATAGAACCAGCAATGAAACTTCCTGTGTGGAAACATGAACAGCCTTGTTTATTTGTAGGTGTTTGTTGCTTGGTAATAAAATTCATTGGGTTTAAGTCTGGAAACCAGTTTATAATTTGAGAGCTAAAGCTGAACTTGCTTTGGCTGAGAAGATGACTCCTCAAGAAGCATCTTAGTCAGAACAGACATTTGTTTTCTCCAGTCCCTCATCCAATTTTCTACCAGTGGCCAGCACTTACAGCACCCAGATGGACCCTATAATAGTCAGGGGTAATAATTAACTTATATATTGCCCTAACCACCACAAAACTCTGTTTCTGGGGAGTTCTAGATTATTGTATTAAATCTAGGTTGTTGTATTGACTCGGAATGAACATCTATGTCCACTTTTGAGAACAGAATTTAAAGAAACCATGTTATTTGGAATCATACCTCAATCTTTTAAAAGTATAGTTCAGAATATTTTCATAATTACCAACCAAATCAAATCCAGACATTCAGATATGGCCTTCAAAATGCCTGATGACCTCAATTCTAACTAGCTTTCTCTGCTTCATGGCCAATTGCTCCCTAGAAAGCCAATATAAACTGTCAAATTATTTGTTTATGCCCCAAAATGAGTGGACCTCACAGCATGTTGTTTTTCTCCTTTGCATATTTATTTCACATTTTTATGCATCAATGTGGCTCACCTTTCAGGGCCTCCTCATGAGGCTTCCCCTTGTTCTCTCTCTTGCTACCACCTTCTTCTCTGTCCACAGGAGGTGAACTGGTCACTTCTCCCCATTTATATAATAGTCTGTGCACTATGCTGGTGCTGGCAGTTGTCTATGATCCTTTTAGGGCAGGGACCTATCTGCTTTGCTTAACTCTTCTCAACAATCAAGCCATCATGCATAGTAAGTTCATCAAAACTATGTAACAAGCTGTCAGAAGAATTGTTTCCAGAATCAAAATCAAGAGAGACTGTGTCATCATAAGGATAAGGTTCATACTCATAGCAAAAACTTTGAATTAAACAGATGTCACCCACATTTTGTCTTTGACTCTTATGCATTGGCCTTGTGAGTTGCTTTACAGCCAGCTACCTCACATTCTTACCCATTGAAGTCAAGAATTCTCCTCTCTTCCTGAAAAAGTTTAGTATTTAATGAGCAGCACATATAAAGAATAGCAAGTAGCATATAGAAAGCATAATAAAACCCTCAGAATAGTTTCTTTCTAGTCTATTGGCATTTTCTGGAAGGTCTTTTCCTGTTATCTTACAGGTCTTTGTCATATTCTCTCTCCTCATCTTTGATTTTGAATTATTTGATATTGAGTGGCTTTCTTCCAAAGCTGTTCTATTTCCTGCAGTCTTTTTTTTTTTTTTTAAATTTTCCTGGGTTTATAAATAACTGCATTTGCATTTCCCATGGGCTGAGTGGGTGAAGTTTTCATACATAAAACAAAGTTGCAGAAATGGAGTAAGCAAATGATGAATGGATTTTCTGTCAGTGGGGAGAGAGATGAGAAAGATATATTAATATGTTAGAAATAGGATTATAAAAGGAATTTACATGTTCAGGGAAACTAGATTGCCAGAAAACACAATATTTTCTGTTGGGTAAGAACTGGATCATTTCATATGGAAAACTTCTTCCATAATCACAAATATCCTGAAAACACAAAATGGTTCTTTAACAGCAGAATAGTGGGAACTTGATGTAGTTCACCAGTAGAAAACTTGTTTAGCATTTGTAAGAGCCCAGGTTCAGTTTCTAACATGGCAAAAATAACCTACTCAAAGAAAGATTTGTTGGTGAAAGTCAACATATTAGCCCAATACTTAATATTGTATCATCAGTAGTAATTCTTCTATTTATTTTTAATGAAAATTGCATTGCTAAGCACTTTAACATCTACCTTTAGGGAACAGTCACTTTTATATGAAACACACTTTTGTATCTATGAATACACATAGTTCCAATTTTTCCTCCCAAGTAGTTTGCACTTCAGCAACATGGGAAGTAGGAACTGATTTTCTATATGGAAATATTAAATTCAGGTCTGTATGCCTTTTTGCCTCATTTAAAGTTAACATAAAGGTGAATTTTTTTGCTAATTTTTTTAAGAGCTTACTTTCGTTGAAAATGGAACAAAGTTCTGTCTTTTTGGATTTTGTGGCCTTCATTCAACTGTACCAGTGACGCACACTCAGTCTGAATTGCAGAGGCTTGTGTGGACCTGTCTCAGTTTCTCTGCTAAGTTTAGCAAAGAAACCTGTGCCTCCCACATCCATCTGAGGAGTCAAATGCTTCTCTCTGCTTATTCCTTCCTCAGTTACCCTTTACTTTCCTATAAAGAGAAGATAATGGTCCAGTGTTAGCTCAAGTCAAGAGGCAAAGCCGTGCCAGATGTAATTCCTTCAGCCTTCAACCAGCCATTCACCACTTAGAGTTCATTTCAACTCGGTGACTGTGAGACTTTGCTTCCTTTACTCTCCATCTTGAGACAAAGTCAATCTACAGAACATTTTAAAAACTTTAAAAAGTAGTCCCATGAAGCACAGGCTAGCCTCACATTCTCACATTCCCTATTTAGCTAAGCATGACCTTGAATTCTTGATCTTCTTGTTTGTGTCTCTTAAATGATGGAATTGCAGGTATATTGTACCATCCCAGGCTTACATCTAGATTCAAGTTCTGCTTTTGAATATTTTCAGACAACTCATCACTTTAATTTCTTATTATCTACAGACTCTCAAGTGGGTAGGGAAGGAAACATATTATTTCAAGAATAAAAATTTTATAGACCAAGAATATCTCATTTTATTATAGTCATTATATGGGTTATCTTCAGTAGCACTTAAAATATTAATGGCATATGAGGACAGATTTTTTTTCCTATTTTACTTGCAAATGTGACCTCTAAGCCCAGTTGATCTGTAGGTGAACCATTCCAATCAATGTTCTCATTGCTCACATCAATATCATTGAAGATTGTTAGTACATGATGAAATCTGAATTCAATTGTATAAGCAATGTACTATTTTCACTGCATCTATGCTGACCCTGTGGACAATGAGAACATCAAAGTATATATATATACTCTAATAGTTCCTTTCAGTATACAAAGACTAACAAAATAGAGCCTAACAAAAAATTTCAGTGACATTGATACAGTCAATTTACTAACTTTTTTTCTCATTTCGTCTGTCACAAGTATTTGTACAGGATCACTACCAAGTACTGTGGATTGAGTCAGGAGGAGAGACAAGAGACCCAACAAGAATCAATCCATATACTCATCAGTCAATTAAATAGACTCTTTTAAAGATTTGAACTGAGAGATCCCTTAAGACAAGCCTTGAATCTGACATTTGATGAAGGCTTAAAGCTAATATAAGGGCCATAATACCTTTAGAGATTCATATCAGTAAAGACGATGATGACCTGAGACCGATAACTTTAATACAAACTCAGGGTATAGCAAGAATAGAAAATATTACAGCAGAGATGAATGGTGATTAAAAACTCAGAAGAAGTGGGAGAGGAGACAGAAAATTTCCAGGAACATTAGTGATACTTCAGAAAATTGGATTTCTTAGATTTTAATTAACATTCATGGAGGGTCGTTTTTTTTCTTGTTTTATAGTGATTATGATTGGGGAGAATTCTTTAAAACTAAACTATCATTTACAAAGACAATAGTCAATTACAACAAATGAATCTTTGGAGAATAAAGATATGCTTGTATAGAAGCATACTTCCTGTGCTGTAATTTGATTTCACACTGATTGATGGTTAAAAATGTTCCTTAGATGCTTTGAGTCCTTGCCCTGGCTGAAGGTGTTGAATGTTATAAATTCTGATATATATAATGAGAGAGAAGAACATGGTTTCTCAATACCATGAGGAGTGTAAAACCACTGGTAACTTGAGGACGCAATCCATTCCACACATAGGTCAATGAGCAGCAACTTCACTTCCAATTGGTGGTTTTTGAGGAAATAAATAAAAACATGATTGGGAAGCCCCCTGCAAGCCATATGTTCAAACAAGAAGAGGAACTGGAGCCTCGGAAGAGCTGCTCTCAGCCCCACTCAGAAGGTGGCACTTGGCAATGTGCAGCCTTTTAATGCGGGCAATGGGGACATCCTCTTCAGGTTATCTTGAATTTCAAAGCTATGTACCAACCTCCTTGCAGTCTGCATCCTCTGCAGTTGTTCATCTGGATGTCAAAGGATGTGGCTGAGGGTGTGGGCTGTGGATAATATCCCTAAGTTTGTCCTAAGGAAATTTCTGTAAGATCTGGAGTGCCCAGACCCTATCTCATGCTGTATACTTAAGAGGAGAAGAAAAAAAGTCCTATATTTGTGATCGAAAAGAGGGAACTTGAAATGTGCTGGTGTTTATAATAAAAGCTGGTAAAACTGCTTGGATTCAAAAAAAAAAAAAAAAAAAAAAAAAAAAAAAAAAAAAAAAAAAAAAAAAAAAAAAAAAAAAAAAAAAAAAAAAAAAACCATGACTGTGGGAAAGTTCTGAAGGAAGGGAGGGAGGGCTGAAACTAGGACATTTTCTCTTTTTTTATTCAGCATTTCACCATGTACTGACATTGATTTAATATCTGAGATGATTCTGGATAGAGAGAATAGGGTATACCTTAATTCTCACTGTTGACCACTTCTATGAACAACCCAGAGAAATCAGTGGCCAGGTACTCAGGTTCATTTATCAGTGAGGAACTAACTACAAATGCATTTGCTTGAAAATACATATAAGGATCCAAAGTTCCACTTAAAATAGCATCTGCTAAATGTGCAGTTCCTTTCTAATACCTGGCAATTTTGGTTAAAATTATGTTACAGAATCCAGTGTGTGTGGCCATGTGATGAAAAACCAAACATGATTTAGCTGTGTATTTGGGGGCCAAAGGGCAGAAGTGAGGTTTTTGGTGAAGATTTCCTGTTTGGATCTTAGTTTTCTCACAATTTTAATGTTAGGCTGATATCCTGCCCATGTAATTTTGAAGCATCTATTTTTTTTTACATGTTTATTTATAGCTAAATGACAATATAGTTTCTTTTCCAGAAGTCTGATTTGATAGGAAATTTTCTTACATGTATGATAATACACATCTTCTTTTTTTAAAAAAAATTAACTCAAGCATTGCTATAATTGTATGAAGGCATGTTGGATAGACTACCACAATTCATTTTTCCTTATTTTTATATTTTGTGCTCTTTACAAAATTAAACAGTAATTAGTTCATTAGCAATGAACAATTGTTGAATTCTTTTTATTTATTTTTATTTCATGTGCATAGGTGTTTTCTCTGAATATATGTCTATGTAAGGGTGTCAGATCCCCTGGAACTAGAATTACAGAAAGTTCTAAGCTGCATGTGGGTGTTGGGTACTGAACCTGAGTCCTCTGGAAGAACAGCAAGTGTTCTTAACCACTGTGACATCTCTTTAGCCCCAAATGTTAAATTCTTAATGCTTTCCAGATATTATGGATCAGCACAGATAATGCATTTTCCATCATTACTTGCAACTTAATATGGTTTAGTTCTATCCAATAAGAAATGAGAGGAAGTGATATGTCAAATACCTGGGCAGCAACCAAAAGTCATGGTCCTTTCCTTCCATCATCCTGGTGTATGGTAATGTGTCTTTTGAGACCATGTATATAAGAAAATATCAAATATTTTTTTCTTTTAATCTCACATTTACAAATGAATATTAAAATCTAATCTCTCCTGAGTGTTGGTTAATTGAGATACAAAGAAATAAAACAAATGTTAACAGTCAGTTGAGTGGCCAAATACCAACTTGTCAATTATCTTATGGTGTCTTTTGCTATGAAGAGACACCATGACCATGGCAACTCCTATAAAGGAAAACATTTAGCTGGGCTTAAAGTTCAGAGGTCCAGTCCATTATCCTGCTAGAGCATGATGGTATATGGGCAAAGTTCTGAAGAAAAAACTAAAAATTCTAATCTTGCATTCCCAGGCAACAGGAAGTGGTCTGAGATACTGGGTGTGACTTGAGCATATATAAAACCTTAAAACCTGCCCCCTCAGTGACACACTTTCTCTAACAAGGCCATAAACTCTTAACAAAGTCATACCTCCCAATAGTGTCATTCCCTATGAGCTTATGGGGGCCAATTACACTCAAACTACCTACCAAATTCCCAACTTCTTCATACTGAGTCTCCTTATGCACAAGCCATTGGCATGTCCCTGAACACAAGTTCAGGTGAAAATAAAGGCAGTCTACACCTTAGCTTAAAATAGACCATCAGGCATATACAGTGCAGTCACCTCATGCTTGAGTTTTGTTCTTGGTACAGTCTGGTATGAGGGCCTTAAGTGGCAATCACAGATCCCATGTCTAGCAGGCAATAAAATGATGCCATCTTCTGCCAGCCAGAAAATGGTTACTTATATAGTACAGAAACTTTTATCATTGAAGTAATACTGGGAACCTGGCTTTAAAATAATAATAGCAAAGAATTCTGCTCTCTTCCTCTGACATATAATATCATGCAGTCTGCAGGGGATTTCCCTACCTGCTGGGGGTTATACACTGTGGAAAAACAGCTGTTAGCAGTTTCAATAGTGGATTATTTTACAAAATTCTCATGAAAAAAATCACATGGATTTCCAGTATTTATTTCTTTTTCTTTTTCTTCAGGAGGCATCTAAGAAGGAATATAAATTTAGTTTTCTTTTCCCCTATCCTACTGTTCAAAGTGACCTGAAGGGGAAACAAATGAAATGGGAAAATAAAGTAAAAGGCTGAGTCTTGTAAGAATTGTTTTCCATATTCTGTGCTGTGAATCTGATCAAACATGCTTTTTTTTTCTTCAAGAAAAAACACAGTAACCTACATCTCAACAAGAGTGTCTTTCATCAATTGTTTTCACAGAAAAGTCTCTGAGATGCTAGCATTCTGCTCTCCTCTGGAGTTTGATTTGTAGCAATCTCCTATAATCTACCAACCATTGCTAACACAAGATTTTACCTTTTTGTTTTGGGTATCTATACACAAAGTTTGATCAAAGTATCAGTTTTTCAAAACAATACATCCAAGATATCCATACATTTGAAAAGCATTTGTGTGACACAAGTATAACATTGTTTCCCAAGTGACTTCTTAGCAAACATGCAGTTTCAGTAAACTCCAGTCTGAGGGAACATTTTCTGAGCAAACTTTCTTTGGGGGGAGTGGAGAGGCACTATTCCATCTGGATTTCCATTCTTATGAGAAAACACAGTCATTATGGTCCTGGCTCACTTCACACCTACTCAGCCAAAACTGTCTGTCAAATGTTCCTTCTTAGGGTCATTCCTGTCAGGAGGCAGTGGGTGAATAAAGGCTGAGACAATGAAAAAATAAAGAATAACCCAGTTAGGAATTACTGGTTTCATTTGCTGCCTACAATCACCCGAAACCAAAACTAACAAGAAGAGGAAAGAAATCATTCCCCATTCCCGGCAGGTCAGGGCAGCTGGTTGCCCACCACCACAATGACTATACTTATCTGGTTACAGATCAAAAGTAAGGATCCACCACATTCTCAAAGGCATGACTGACCCATGTGCATGCCCTGACCTTTGGCTGGACAATCGGGCCTACTAAGCCATCTCCTTTGGGAGGACTATTGATAACATTCAGACCCCAATAAGGTATCTTCAGTCACTTCTGAGGTCACAATTAACTTTTCCAGTAGATAGTTGCTCTTAGGAATGTGTCTAGAGAGACTGCTCCTGTTAGTTAGGAACACACCAGATAATTTACTGGGACTAAAGGTTCATTTGACCTTAGCTTACAGTTGACTTGCCCTGTTGCTTTGGGACCTGTGGCAACCTGTAATGGCCAGAAACATGTGAAGGAATAAATCCACTTACCTCATGCCTAAAAAGTAAAAAAGCAGAAGACAAAAGATTCAGAGTCCCACAATCCCCTTTGCAGATACTCTCCAGTAACATACAACTTCCGACTAGGCCTCCAATTTTCAGGTGTTTGCTGCTTCTCAATGTGAACACCTGGGGACAAAATCTTTAACACAGAGAATCTAGAGGACATTCCAAGCCCAAGCTGGAGCACTCTGCTGGGCTCCAAGCCCTCACACAGGACCCCTCCCCCTTTACAGCTCTCTCTTTATAGTGTGTGAAAGCCTTAGGTCCTTTGTAAAAGGCAAGGCAGATTTGTAAAGTTATAAGCAGCATAACCATGACTTTTGGAAGAAGGAAGGAAACATGCATGACAGACCAGGAAACGTCCTGCTGGGACAGGCACTAGGAAGTAAACAGGAAGGGGGTGGAAAATGGATGGATACATTCTAGATGCGAGAAAGCAGGGACATGGCTTAGCAGAACTCAGCTTCTAGTTACTTCTGTCCTTCCCACTGGCATCCCACACCAAAGACGAGAGGCCTGTTATCTAAAAATGGCTTTCCCCCCAGCAGATGCAGACAGTATCCATCCCACTGCATTTCTTCTTTCCATTTAGTTGCCCCTCCATGCCCTGTGAGCTTTCCATGGGGGAGCTGACTCAACATCCCACAAGGCTCCCAGGCTCCTGCTACCCTCGGTGAAACTGACACTACATGATTAGAGGTTCTGGACCTTACAGTGGTGTCAGACTCCCAAGAGAATTTCATAACAGGTTCCAGCTAATTTGGAAGAATTTCCTTAACCTTCTCTTGCAGGAGTAATTTAAGACAGGTTGCCTGTTAAAATGATCAGGTTGGTTTTCAGCCTTTAATTCTTCTTTGTGGTTGGGTTCAAAATAATCCAGTCCCAAAAGCAGGACTAGGTAAGAGTCTGAGAAAATGGGAAGGTCAGGCAGAAGAGGGTTACCTGTCCTGGCTGGAAGAGCATCTCAAGTGTGCAGAGGAAGTTCCAAAAGATTTCTTTAGCTACCCAGTATGCAGTGTGGCTCCTCTTCACACCTGACCTGGAAACTCTGAAGTACCCTCTAAGTTTGCCAGAAAAGTGAAGTGTGCAGAAGAGCCCATGATCTTAACCCATCAACTATTAGAAATATCCAACTTCTGCTATTCTCAGGCAATCAGACTTCATTTTTCACACCTGTTTAAATCAACCAGGAAAGAAGAGAAAGAGAAGGAGCAGGGGAGGGAGGGGGAGAGAAAGAGAGGGAGGGGGAAAGGGAGGGGGAGGGAAAGAAGGGAGAGAAAGATGGCAATGGAGGCCCTCAAATAGACCAGAAGAGGAGACACTGAGTGGCTAAAAACAGAGGCAGAGGCAGCCTGTTCCTACCCAGACAGCCCCTCTTTAGGAACAGAGCAGCCTATGGGGACACTCAGAAAGCCAAGGATCATCTGAAATTTCATCAATTAACAATGTATTTGGGAACAAATCCTCTGTCATCGCATTAGCACACCTTTCCTGCTTCACTGGGTAACAAGACAGTAAGACCTCTGGTGACTGCTAGTCTCGGGAAGGACCCTAATATTTAGTGCCTTGGAGTAATCCTGGAAAACAGTTATTAAGTAATATATTTCAGAAGGCTGAGCCTAATTCATCTACCAGGGAAGGTAAATTTTCTTATTTTCTGCAAGACACTATGCATCAGAAGAGCAGAGATTTCTCTGCATTAATGAAAATCTTGAGACACAGAACTTCTTCTTTCTGACTAATGAGGTTTCAGGATGATCACACCCTTGAATTTTTGGGGGTCTGACTTGGTATTAAGTCGTTCATAATTAGGCATAAACTACTGCAAGCTTTCTATTTGTCTATGATTTATCCGTGGTATCAGGCATCTTTAGGAAAGTAAGCTCTTTATATTCCTTTTATCAGCAGAAACCTCATTAATTTGTTGCACTTTTTCCCGATAAGGCTCAAATTATTGCCGAGGTAATCTCAGAGTAAGTTGCAATCAGCAGCCACACAAGGGGATGGTAGGCAGGCAAGTGAAAACACAGGCCTAGACACCTGCTTCAAAAGCCCCTGCTTATCCTTCTGCACGATTCTCAGTCTCCTGGGAGAGAGAATTAGGTGGGGCATGTTAATTCACAATGGAACAAAATGGCTTAAATCTTGAGGCACTGTTCTCCCTATACAGTGGTTTTGTCAGAAGAGACATAACACACAAAACTGTCACTAAATTACACACTAAAGCTAGTTTGTATCAATGGCAATAGATTTTTATATAGATCCTGCTCAGAAGCAGGGGCCATGATTTATATCTATTCCACATTCCTTGCCAGTCCTTGATAAACATAGGGGAAGGCATGTTTATATGCTGCTGTCCTCTGCCCAGGGTATTTAACATGCTTATAGGTCAAATGTGGCTGCCTTGCTTGTTGTCTCATGGCTTCCAGAAATCCGAAGCTCTGAGTTACCATGAAATGATGCAATGGCTTGGGGAGTACAGTGAAGCCACAGACGTCCAAACGAATTGAAACAATTTCCTGCAGAGGAAGCAATCTGAAAATAATAGGCAGAGGTCCTGGCTCCTTCTATACTTAAGGGAGATGACAGTCATTGTGGAGGAGTGTCTGAGAGTATACTCTGTTCTCTCCATGAGGAATGATGCTCACAAAACTCAGCTTTGCTAAATGTATGGGGGACTGGTCATGCTTGCTTGCTTTATCTACCTTCTAATAGCAAAGTGGGGAGCAGGCTTTGTGGAGTAGAAAACCAGACACATCAGGCATTCTTGTTTAAGTTAGATCATCACTTCAAGAGTCTTACAGAATGGGGAGGTTGAGGTGGAAGGAAATTACCCTGGGGCTATATATCAAGTTTCAGGTCACCTGGAAGTACCTATCATGTTGCAGGTTAGCCTGGGCTACAAGATGAGACTCTTACAAATAGAAGAAAGCAAAACAACAACAAAAAATCCAAAGAGAATAATTTCTACCAGAAGACATTTATTTTACTAGATTAAATTTACTTTTTAAAGTTATATATATACATATATATACACACACATACATACATACATATATGTGTGTGTGTATACTATATTTACATCCCCATTCTTCCTCCAATTTCTCTGTCTCCTGCTCCCTTTTAACCACATGACCCCTTTAATTATACAATTACACACACAAGCATGGTATGCAATCTTCTTGGGAGGGATCCTGATTTATTCAATCAACTCTTATTAGGAGATGCTAGCTATGAGTGAGTTAGTTCAGGCACAGTCATAGTGAGGTCGAGGTGGGTATAGGTGGAGAGGAGTTTACATTGTAGTCAACGAGACTGTCTTGAACTTCAAAGCAGTAGAAGAGGCAGTCCTCTGATAATTCATAATGTCACATGGGAAAAGGTTTTATGGAAGCTTGAAGCTGTCATAGCAAACAGAGACCACTTCCTACTTACATATGACATCTCTTCCCTAAAGGATGCCATGGAAGAACATAACTATGAATGAATGTACAGGCAAAGGGGCCCAAATGGAGTCACGTGTCTCTAAGACTGAATCATGAATGGTGCAAAATTGACTTTGTACCTGAGCACTTCGAGCCTAAGTCACAAGATGAAATGGTCCCACTCTTGTTATAGTAACACACACACACACACACACACACACACACACACACTTTTTCCAACCCATTTTTAGCTTATTTTTTCCTGTTTGAAGCATGGCAAGGTAACACAAAATTTAACTTTTCTCTCCAGTGCTTAGACCACATGGCACACGAGCATCTAGCAGTCACTCTACACTCCCATCGTATCCTCAGGTTCCTGGATGCATGAGTCTGGTGCCATCTGCCACTACTGGACATTAAACTCCTTGTCTAACTTACATTGCACACTGTTCCAGCAGGGTTTGCCATCTGTGGCTGGAATACAGATGTTCATGAGATAACTCTTAGAAATAACTAGCTTTCCAAATTGTCTAAAGATTCATGCACAGTGCCAGTACCTCCAAACCTGACCTACCTTGCTCCATGCCTACATAGATACTGTATTCTGTTAGGAAGATTCACAGTGAAAAATTTTAGATTCAGCTTTCTGGTGGCTCAATTACCTCACTGTAGGTCATGCTCCAAATGAGAAGTAAAAGATGTTAAAGCATCCCGTGTCTATAGTGTGTCTGCTGTGTGAGAAGGTGTTATGGTGAGAAGAAAATGAGCATAATTTTGTGTCACAGGAGGCACATTCTTCTTCCTCACCCCACGAGCTGAGGATCCAGGGGCTCAGCTTCCTAGGATCTCGATTTCATCAAAGTACTCCTTTTTCATTATGACTTATTAAGTGTGAAATAAATCCCCAGGCTATAATTCTTTACAGCAAGCTTTAAACTATATTTTAAAACCAAAGGGAAATCAACTGTGTATTACCGGCTAGTCCCTGCAACACTGACATGTGAAAATAACCCCTGTACCATGGAGACAGAATTGCACATAAACAGGCCTATGAAGGTTCAGGTTCAGCAAAGGTCTTGCTTAAAGAAGAAATATTTTTCCTTTCTCCCAAGTTCATGTCCAGAAGAACTTGGAAGGTCAGCAAACATGAGGAAGGATTACTACACATGGAGACAACAGAAAAAGGTCTATCTCAGCAGGAAGCCCAGCTTGTGAGTATATATGTATGCCACTGTATGATGGTGATGGGGACTGTACCATAATGCCCAAATAAATGCCTGGGCTTCATCCTCACCCTTGCCACTTTCTCACTATGAAGAAAGCAGGCACTCATATATAAATAATATATAATATATGGTGCTAGCAGAATGAGCCATCACCGTCTCCTGGAGCCTTTTAAATTGTAGGTTGCCCTTGTAACCGAACAACAGCTCCAGTGGCACTTAGGGAGGGAAAGGGCTCAGTCTCAGGCCAGAAGCTACATTGCCTTGGAGACATTAGGAGTCACACAGGATTGTTTTAGTGGGTTTTGTTTTGGTTGTTGTTTGTTTTTTCTTGTTTTTTAGATAAAGGACGCTTTGGAAAATCATTTCTCTCCAATTAAAGCTCTTTCAGTCTCATATTTTTCAAATAATTTTTGCTGTCTGTATGTTTATTGGTGAAAACCTGTTTTCCACAAGCAGGATTGCAGATTTTCTCTTAACCTCCTGACTGTCCTGTGCATAGACAATGGCTTGCATTATTGTCCCAGCTTTTCAACTCTCATTGCTTTTGTCTAAAAAGGAATGACCCAAAGAGCTTCTCATGCTTATGTGTAACAGTGTAAATAACCTGACGGCAAAGCCCCTTCCTCTCAGTTCTCAGATTCCTTTCCCATTTTCTTTTGCCAAAAAACCCCTTTCTCTTCTCTATTGTCTCCCCACATTCTTCTTTTCCTTCCTCTTTCCACTTTAGCACTAAAAATTAAACTCCTGTCCTATGCCCTAAATCACAGCCTGCAAACTAAATTCTGTGATTCAAGCTCAAAATTAAAAACAAACTGGCTTTATTCCTGGCATCTGGGATCATCTTCACCTCACTATCATCATTGGCATTTATTTGATGGGTTCTGGGGATAGTCTGGACATAGGAGCTGGTCATAGAAAGGTGAAGCACTATCATCTTGTGCTGGGAGGGGTATGCAGCTTGACAAAAGCTGCTGTGGCCCATCAGAGAACAGAAGAGCAACAGCAGTAAGTGGATGGGGGTGGCTAAGAGATTCTTGTGGGGACAAATAGTTTCCTGCAGAGGATGTGGCCTCAGGCATTTCTGAAATACTGCAGATGGCTTCACACGCCAGTGCTATGAGTTTTGTTAGTGGCTGAGGAGAAGAGGACCATATATATAAGGGCCAGAAAGATACAGGTGAAGACCCAGAAGCATGAGGTATAGGTTGCTGTTTTTTTAAAAATGAAAGTTGTGTGAAGGTCATCTCAAGGTCAAGAGAAAAGGCTCCTCCTAAGTGGTAATGTCCTGCCTGGGGAAAAGGAAAGGGAAATGAATAAACCTCAACAAGAGGAACAAACCCCAAAGTTCCATCTTATGTGGACTTGGGGGATGGAATGAGATATATTTTGCTCCAGTCTGGGTTACACGAGGTATGGCTAAAAGCAAAAAAGGAACATTTGAAATAGAAGTCCTTGGACCACAATAAAAGTGTGTAATGAATGCCTGGAAGCACACAAATAGGCTTTTCCTATTTAAAACAAAAAAACACACAGCTGTCACGACAGAGTCCCTGGAGTAGGTGGATTTCAGAATTGAAACTGTCTGACTTCTACAGACTGGCCTTCTAGTCTCAGCATCCATGATCCAGTTTCCAGTGCACAACTTCTGGCTGTGTGGTAGCAATGAGAAATTCAGGAAGCTGCCAGTCCAGGGATAGCCATGGAACTGACTACATGGGAAGTCTCTTTTCCTCTGGATAGTAAAAATAGCAGGGGATGGCTCATTTCTCCTGGTGTGCCCAGCTGCACACCTGTAAACTCAACAATGCACAGCAGTGCTCTTTCCAGAAGTATAGCCACAAGCTGGAGAATTAGAATGCACTATTGGATTCCCAGGGAAGCAGGAAATCTGCATGGAGCCCAATATAGCCCTCAGCATCCTTCATTCTTCCTAACACAGAGATAAGAAAATGTATTATTCAAGCAGCAACCTCTGATCATGGGTTCCTTGACACAGCAGACATTGCTTTCGACCAAGTGGGAGAATATTTTGGCACTTGGTAATTATTTTGCATGAGCAAGTCTGAGGCCATATAAACTATCAATACTCATCACTTTAATGATGTCCTCTCTGAACTAACTGCTGTTTTCATGAGAAACAGCCTTACTTATTATCTGGTGGCCAAGGGCAGAGTTCTACAGTACATACTGATTCATGATTTCCCCACCAGCTATATGGACTTTACTTCTCCTAGTCCTGTACCCATAAGCACAAATGTGGGGCGAGGCTCCAAGCAATTGGTATTCTAGGATTCTTCCTGTTTCCTCAGATTTTACAACAAAGTTGAGATGGTGAAAAATTAGTCTTTTGTTAAGTCTACTCTGTTCAACTGCCATAGTTAGGTTCATAATCTAGATTGGAGAATGGGGCCACTCTGGTGTGTCAGTGGATGCTGTGGGCAGTTGAGCACAGTTGCAAGGTGCATACCATTGCATTGTACATCAATCTTTCATAGCTCTATTTATGACTTGTAAGGCCTTGGTACTCATGTCATAGAACTGAACCGAAGCAGCAGATGGCTCTGTATGCTAATGAGCTAAGTCAAGGTTGAGTAACTAGTCATTCCCTAAGAAAAGATTCTAGAGATCAGGGTCTAGAGAGTTCCTGTAAGCCATGGTGTTGCTCCTATTAATAAACTCACCCATTCACACCTGGCTTTAGTGGGGGTGACTGTGCAGGTAGAACCAAATGGCTTACTGGGTTAAGGTTCAGTTCTTTAGTCAACCATGTTTTAGAGTGTGGTTCTCTGGTTTCCAAAAACAGCTTTCTATCTCTCTATTCCCTTTCAGATCCACCCAAATTACAGTTCTAGCTGTGAAAAAGGATCCAAAGAACGATTGCATAGTGGAAAAGGTTATTTTTTGGAAAGGTAATTGCCTTGTTGTTGAGGCTGCTCCAAATCTGGCACACAAAGTCAAAATATATAAAAATGACACAAGGCAGCCTCATTGTAAAGTTGTAGTATGCATGCTCAAGCCTTTCACAAGCTAGAAAACACATGGCCCCAAATGCCCTGTTAGGATCCTCATTTAGAGAGATGTCAGCTTGTTTTAATGCCTTTGGAGAGGGAAGGGAAGGCTTCTCAGACAGCCAACTCAGCTGAGTGTTGATATAAGCCACCTAGTTCCTTGGACTCTATACTATTGTCTCTCTTGATTGAAGCAGAGTAAGGAAACTGGGCCATGAGGCACCTGACCCTTTATGGGACATTTACGAAGCACTGGCCCCTCCCATACTTGTATACAGAGTTTCCAGGCATGTTCTGTTTATTAGAGTAAGCCAAGGTAGGCAAGGGCTTGCAGTCTTTCTCAGACAACTGTCTTCTGTCTTGTGTTAATATTGATACTATAATTTCAGTCCAAGTTGCTCATGTTTAGATGTTGTCCAGGCTTCTAATCCTACATTTGTGTGGTGAACCCTCCCATGAGGAGCACCCTGATATATGGCATTTGATCCACAGGCTTCACCCCTAGTAGATCTACTTGGTCTTCACACCTTGTGAATACTGTGAGTGATTCTTGGATAGTACCATTATCTTATTGCTAGGCAGATCACACACCCTCAATTGAATAAGGTGACATATACTCTTGTGGGGAGGCACAACATATCACAATGTGAATTTCAGACCCTGGAGTCATGTGAGCTACAACACTGGTATCCTGACCACACAAATAAAAGACTGCTTGAAGCTACATAAGTGATTAGCAGCAGACAACAATATTAGTGGCTCACCTTACCAGTATGTGGGTGTAACCTGAAACTTAGTGATCTTTACCGGGTAAAACTAAGGTCAGATTAGAAGGGAATGTGGGAGGCATTGTGCCTATGCCACATATTGGTAATGTTAAAGAACTTTAATAATTTAACAGAAACAAATCTTGCTATACTATAGTTAAAAACAATTTATTGTATATTCCAAAATAGCTACAAAAACTTTAAATCTTTTTTAAAAACAAGAAAATAATAAATGTTTGAGATGAAAGATGCTAAAAGTTTGAGATGCTAATTATTCTGATTTCATTACCACCTATTGTATACATGTATCAAAATATTATATTGCACCCATAAATATGTATGATTATGTCAGAGAAAAAAAGATTCCCCCCCCCAACAGAAATAATCAAAAGGCAGACAAAATGACTCCTCAGGGCAGGCAGATTAATAGTCAATAATACAGGAAACTGCAGGCACATGTGTTTGTGTGCGTGTGCATATATACATATATATTTATACCAACATATATATGCATGTATACACATGCATATGTGTGTATATATACATATATATATATATATATATATATATAAATTGATATCACTGAGGGGCTATATTGCATACCAGATGTGTAGAGAAAGGGAAGCAGAGTGATATCAGACTCAGAGCCCTAATCCATATGAAGAGTAGTAATGAAAACCAATGTGAGAGCCTGGAAATGTGGGATCCAGGAAAGGCAATCATTGACCATTGATAGTCCTGGTCAAGATGCTGCAGCTTGGGGTATTTGCCCTTTCAGCTGCATTCTAAAGGAATTTCTAAGACATTTCTTACCTCCACAACTATAAACTGTACCTGGGAAATGTTTTTGGCATACGATGCTACAATGGTGATCTTAGGTTGGCCTGAAGAATAGTAACTTCTACATCAGAGGATTCCCCAGCAAGGGTAAAGAAGTATGTCCAACCATCCCTACTGCCTCCATGGTTTCCCCCAGGGCAGTTCTGAAGGCAGAGGAGGGCTAAGAAGCAAATTAGTAGCTCAAAGAACAGCAAGCATGATTTAAAAACCAGCTTCATGGGCATCAATTAAAACATAAGGAAATTGGAAGCTTTATACATTAACATTCATTTAGAAGGTGGTGCCTGTGGATATCTATTATATACCCAGATTTTCTTCTCATAAATTAGATTATAATGTACTTGGATAATTCTAACAAGGTATTAATGCCAAATTAATCTGAGTCATAAAAATAAAGTATTTATGAGTTTTATTCAGTCCTCCAAGAGTTGAGCGCCATATGGCTGGTGATACTAGAGGAGGAGTGAGGTCTGTTGGATGGGTCTCTCTGCTCCCATTCAAGGCAGCACATCTTCACTCTTCTGGTCCATGGCAGCCTCTGCCTTCCAGTCCTACTTTTGTTCCATCTCTACATGAGCAGTCTAGAATCCTGCCTGTAGTCCTAGATCCTCTTGATGTCCCAGAACAGTGACTGTGCCTCCTGCTGTTCCCTGCTTTTTCTGATCATTTCCCACTCACATGATTTGACATTCTATTTGGATGGAAAACCCCATCAGACTACGTGTCACCATGCATTTCTTGTTTATATATGCAAGGACCTATACCTGAGACTGGTGCTTATTTATAACTCAACGAACATATGTGAACAGACCCATGTGCATCCCCTATAGGCCAGATTGAAAGATATAAAACATGTATCTTATAGAATCTCTGCCTTTAGAGCCAAAAAGGAAAGAGAAGAGAAAGAGGATCATCATATCATGAATAAGTAAATAAATAAAAGGGATTTTACAATCAAAGAAGAGAATAATACATTGAAAATGACAGTCTTAGGCACTGATCCTCAAACCAGCATGCATAGAAGTCACAAGGAAGGTCCTTTTTGTAGGGGCCTACTTCTGTAATTTCTTATTTAATTTGCAAATGGCCTAGATGTTTTCATTTCTCACTAGTTTGCAGGTAATGCTGATGCCAAAAGTTTAGAGACAATATTGGGATATCTGTGGCAGAGACAGTCAAGTCTAAGATGATGAGCAGTATCCTAAATGCTACTTTTACCTTCTTAGGAGAGTAGGAAGGCATTGCTGGGCAAAGAGAACGCTCAAAGCTGAAAAGAGAGTGGTATACAAGCTTTGGTATGGAGTGATGAAGCTGCCAGAATTCAGAGCCATTGTCCTGTTGGCCTTGAGCACTTGCTAGGGAGCCTAGGATACTTATTAGGCAACAGAAAACACGGGAGAATGTTGTGCACATTTTCCAAGAAGAGGCTGACAACAGAAAGCCAAGGCACAATGGACAAGGGCTGGATAATTGAGCCACTCATCCAAACTGCTCTGTCAAAGGAGACCAAAATAAATCTGAGTCGTGGTCTTCCAACAGCTCCTCCACGTGCTCTTGGGGCTCATCTGAGCAGGCAGGATGAAGGCTGCTGTGCTGGATTTGGGAGTCTACTTTTATTATCTCTCACAGGTAGAGACATAGGTACAAGGCAGAATTTAGTACTTGCCTCCACATACACCCACTTGAAAGAGTGTGTAGCACTGAGAATTAGATAGATTTAGTCCACTGCTAAGTGTCTGAGGGTGGAGGTTTAACCACATGTGGAATGGAAACCCCATCTAGCACACAGAACTGAACAGATCAAAAACGGAATCACACCCAGCAATGGAGCCTGCTGGAAGGATGAACATCATTCTGTCTTGGTTCTGGCTCCCCAAATGAAAATCACAGCAGAGATACAGTGACAGGCACCACTGTCCACATAACAAATGTATTATGACCCTGTAAAGATGTGCTTAAACCAGGACACAGAGACATCAAGAAATAACACAAGACCACACAGCTAGTCACCACAGAGTAGGATATAAACTTAGAAAAGTCAAGGAACAGTCTTTATGTGTTTGTCCACTAGATAAAATTTATACTCTCAGGAAAACATATGAAAGTTATACACACATTTGAAAAACAAAGTTTGGATTTGTACACACTGCTTCCATTATCTTCATCTTCTCTCTTCCTTCTTTTAAAAATTATTGAATTTCTCTTAGTTCTTATTTCAAGCACTAGGCACATATGTGGGAGATGCCTTAAGGAAAGAGACTGTCCCAAGCAGAGCAATAATTCTAGCCATGGAATTACATATGAGAGCAGCCCATAAGGTCTACTACAGAGGAATCAAGCCACTCCAGGGAATATTTCCTTGGAGGGTGGCTTTGGCGGCACTTGCACCTTAGAATCTATCTCCAAATTCATTCAGTTGCCCATCACACAATACCATGAACTTGGTCCTGATGCCAAGTAAAATTCCTGGAAGAAGAGAGAGGCGAGTGGCCTCAACACGTTTTCAGGGAAGGTCTGAAAGAAACTCATCTGAGGTCCTCCTTCAGTTCCCCAACGGAATGCTGATCTTTATTTGCAGTTTGTAACATTCATGTTAAAAAGTTCCCCTGGATCCTGAGGTTCAAGTCAGAGAGAATCTGACCTGGTCCTTGGGCAGGTTCCTTTGTAGCTTCCAAGCTCTAAGTGTAACGTTTCAGGCATTTAGGACAGATGGCCCACATTTCTCACAAACAACCTTTTGTCATTTCACGGGCAGGAATGCATGGTTGTAATATTAACCACTGATGGGGAAATCTCTACAGGTGACTTCAATGCCACCAGTAACCTAATTGCAGGTACAGAGCTCCAAGAGCAAGCAAGACCACTTGCCATCTGTAGCAGGAAGGTTCTAGAGTCAACTCAAATCTATTCAAAATACAAAAGACACTTTAGCATATGCAGATGCCCCAAATGGCTTTATAGATGCAAATCCTTCTAATAAGCTTGAGACAGGCCTGAATTTATTTTAATGTTTAATTCTGAATGTATGTACGCCTGGTAGTAATGTTCACCATCTGTCTGACACTGCCTGTTGAGGTAATTGTCAAGCTACAGTATGACATATGGTGCACATATTTGGACCTTAAATATAACCGCCTTGGCTTGAAACAATTGGAAATGAAGATTTAATCTTTGGTATCATTCAAGTTGGAGTTGAACAAACAGACAGTTCTCGGCTATTACTGTTTTCTTATTTTGCAATAAATACGCCTCCACAGGCAGGCCTGTAGGCAGCACTGGAGTGGCAAGCCTTGCTTCAATGTACTGCATCTTTCCCTCCCTTAGGAACTGTATCCCTTAGGGACCCAGTCAGGAGAGCAGTGCTACAGTGGAGACCAGCAGCCAACCTTGGGCATGGGTATCATCTGGCCTTAGCCAAAGAGTATATAGCAGGATCCTATGTAAAGACACAGTTGGGCTGTTGTCTTGAAGGACTTCTTAACAGTAACAGCAGCAAGTCCTGTCTCAACTGGTTCTGTTTTCCTAGTTTTTCTTTGCATCCTTGTCTTGTTTTATTTCCCTAATGAGTTCTTCATCATCACAACCAGTATGGTGGTATCCATGTAAAGGAGAAAGAAAGGGCAGAGGCAGGCAGTTCCCCATCCCCACAAGTGCCCCAGGATATGCACATGGCTACAAGAGAGAACAACACTCTTTTCAAGTTATTTTGGTTAAATGATTGTGACCTTGGAGTGACAAATATCCCAGGCACTGGTCTCTTTTTGCTTTAAATACTAGCAGCTCTGTAGCATTGGGCACAGCTGTGGAGATGCCTCAAGCCTGACTTGAAAGACCTACTTTCTGTTGGATTAGAGGATGAGTGTCCCTATTGTGGTTGCAGCCGCTCACTGGATCTACAGCAATGTAAATATGGCAACAGGGGTAATGTGACTCCCACGGAGATGGGCCTGAGAATGTGGTCCTTGCCTCTTTTCAATGGGCACAGCCTGTCATTCATTACACATGGCACTTCATGCAATAACAGCTTCCTGTGTAGAATCAACACAGACACATTCTCAACCCTATTCTTCCCTTGCTCATGCTCACTGCCTTTTAATAAAGCAAGGGAGACTGTAGGTGATTCTGGAGGGAAAATAAGATAGTCAGCAATGTCCATGCACTCACACACATTAGGAGACCTGGTAAATCAGTCACCAAGGTAATAATCCAGCCTTAGTTTTTCTTCTAGTCTAAATGATGACTTGATTCCACATCTTGGAATCCTGCCAAGGCTTGTGCTTAAGCCTCAAGCTTTACTTGTCCTCTGTTCCTAATTAGCAACAAAGCTAAATTTAGCCAAGGTCTTTCTAGTGCCACTTACAGTCACAGAAGGATTCTAAAATCTAACAAGAAGGCATTCGATTTGGTGGGTCTAGCAAAAGACAAAAGAAACATGATTGTCTGAGATCCTGAGTGATTCTGAGGCAGAATGATAATGCTAGCTGTTGTAGATATTTAAATTATCATGTGGGTCTCCCTTGAGACCTAGGGTGCACAGTGCAGTGGTCTAGGGTCACGTTCTCAGAGATGCCTGGCCCAGGGGATGAAACAAGGAAAGGAATATTCATTCTCCTGCTTCCTGCTCACTTCTGATTCCCACTGCTGTGTGGTTCTCACTCCTTTGCTCTGGTATAGCATCCAAAGGTCCAAATCCTCAGGGCAACTTTTTCCTGCCTCCTAAGTCCAGAGGGAACCAAAGTTGCCTAGTGATAATATCCCACTCATCAGCTGTGCCTCTCAGTCAGTCCTACTGCCTGTCCATTGTTTTTCTCTCTCTCCACAGGTTCTATTTATTAGACTTTTTAAACCATAAAAGTGCTTTAAGAAAATATAGCAAATAGTGTGAAAATGTATAACCTTGATCTCCAGACTTCCAGCTATATTTACTTATTTTCTTCCTTTATGTGTATGCATGTATATACATTACTTCTGTCATGATTCAGGGCAGATTGCTAAGATTTCTGAGAATAAGTTAGATACTCTAAATCCTTTTTTGTATGCTTATGCTGGGAACACTAATATTACTTAGATAACAAATGAACCATCATCACAGACATGGGCATGGATGTTGTAGCACTGGTTACTACACAGGCCATGTTCACATTGTCCTATGGTGCCTTTTGTTGGTTTTGTGTGTAGGACACTGAAGCTTCTAGAAGATCCGACCAACTATTTTGTAAAATATGCTCATTGCTTTAGAACTTTGGTTGGCTCCTGTGCTGGATCCTGCTGACAACTGTTTCACACACCACTGGTTGTGGTATAGGCTTAAGAGTCAATCCTCACTTGACACACAGTAAAGAAGCTGAATACCCTACAGTGAGGACATACAACTTACTGCCCACAATGCAATGCATTCATCTTGACACCTAGTCTTGGACCCCTAGAGGTCATTTCCTTCCATGTCTCACACCCACAAGAAAAACTGTTCAAGTTCTCTTTCTTACTCCTGGTTCACAGGTCATTTTCTTACTGGAATTGTGCCTTCCAGCCGTGCTTCTACCTGGTGACATTGGTGTATTCAGGCTGAGATGAAATGAGGAGAGGCATTTTCCTGCTAAGGACAAAGCTTCCCCTTCAAGCCTACCCCAGCTCACAGAGTGAAGGGAATTTCCAGTTTTCTCCTCAAAGGAAAAACAAAACAAAACAAAACATGACAATAATAAAACAGTGACAAAGGGACAGCTCCTATAAACACCCCTGGTAAAGCAGCTAGTAAGATTGAGGATGGATCTGAGCATGAGTTCACCTTTCCTCTTTGGCTTCATACTGGAAAGACCTGTCTATACATCTCTCCCCAGGGTGGGGGAGGCTAGCTCAGTTTGGAGGCTGTGTGAAGGTGACTCTTTGGACTATCTGGTGGTACATCAAGGCTACGTGACATTCTCTAATTAGCTTCGTCAAGATAAAACTACCATTTGAACGCTCATCTGTCTGCAGTTGCCTGTTGCCTGTTGCATCTCAGGAGGATAAGATATTTCACTTATTGGCTTCCTGAATACACCCCTCCCCCCAGAATTTACTAGAAGAGTCTTAACCAAAATAGAAAAATTCAGGTTTCATCCCTCCCTCAATAGGGGTATACAGGCTCTGACATTCTCCCACTGGAAGGGTTGGAGGGGTGGGAGTGGCAGAGAGGAGGAGTCAGTTGCCTAGGTTGTGAGACAATGGAGACAACTCAGGCCTACTCTAGCCGGGTTGGGGGGAGGATAGAGACAGCCCTCCAACTTTTGTTCTGTCCTTCCCAGTCAGCCTGCCTGGAGACTCCCAGAAGAATTCAAAAGAATTAAAAAGGTAAGGATCATGGCTCTTAAATTCAGGAGCAAAGAAGGTGGCTGAAGGCCCCTTTGGAACTCTCTAGAGAAAGGTGAAACCTGGCCCTTTTCCTGCTGGGTCACACACAGGCAGTGTCTCTGATCTCCCAGTGAGCCTTGCTGCACTGCCCCAGGGAGGGGGAGAGAGCTTCTATTGTAGCTGCCAAGGGCTCCTGTGTTTGCCATGGAAACTGAGCCCCATAGGCCTCTGGAGATGCTCCTGTGTCTTTACCAGCAGGCACTGAAGATCTGTTTTCTACAATAAAGTTTCTTCCTCAGATACAGAGAAAACTGGCCTGTGGTTAGGAGGAACTGAGTGGTGAGCTAAAGTTCAAGCAGCAGCAACAGGAGAATTGGAATCTCCTGGCCTTTGCTCACATCATAAAGATTTTAAATGATCTCAAGTGATGTTTGATTCCTTTCTCAATGAGGAGTAAAATGAAAAGAAGTTTCATCTGAGAGAAAACATGAGGCCTGGATCTCTCATGTGTGATGTCATGTGATATGTGCACAAGCATCTTTCTGTGTGTGTTTATGTAAGCAAATTTGCAGACACGAACAGAGACACTGACACTATCTCCCAAGGAGAGTAGGCAGGTTCCATCCATGCCATTTTTTCACATTCTCAGTCAGTGTGAGAACTGTGGCTTCCCCTCCACACACAGGCTGAGGAAATATGTCGTTGCTCCACTTCTTCCACCCCTGTGGAATTACCGCCAGCCTCGGCGTCTGGACAGGACTGAATGTATGGCTTGACCTCTTGTTTCATCTGAGAGCTGTAACCAGGGGATTTATCACAGTACATGGCACAACTTAAGTGTTTAATAAGGGGTCAGCCATGAATGTCCTTTGCTCTGGGTGTGAAGCAGTATCGGGTGGAGGTTAACAGCCTGAGGGTAAGACACAGTTTTGTCGCTTATTAATTTGATGATGGTTGGGTGACTGGACTTTCTTGAGTCTCTTTCTCCTTGCCTATAAAGCAGCAATAACAAGGAGGGTCATTTTGTATGATTAAAGCAGAGAGTGAAGTGAAGATTCAGTTTGTCAGTGCTGAAATTGATGCTTTGTCAACAGACTGGGTGTTCACATCATCTGTGTGACTTACTAACTCAACAGGGACAGAACAGGTTTTCAGTGGGCCGGCCTCTCACATAATCTCATATATATATATATAAAGTCATTCAAAGTCTACAGAGGGGGAGACTTCTGAAGTTCTGACAGCTCAGGAAGTTTTTTCTTTCTTTTAAATTTACACTCTCTAATTTTTGTTTCAGTGTAAACAACCACTCAGCATTAGGTACCTGCTGGACGTTATGATCTTTACAATGAAGAAAATGATGGTGATTATAATATAAAGATCAGGAGGTGTCCTAGACAAGCACCTGGGGTGCTTTATTGAAATCATCCGAAGAGGATGTACAACAGAGAGTCTCTGTAGGAGGTCACCCAGGAGGTAGAGTCAGTATGGCCCCTGTGACTTAGGTTCCTATGGTGCTAGTAGATAAAGGGATCAAGTAGATCTAGTGGCAGGAGACACTCAATGGCTTCAGGAATCAACTGCTTCCGGGAGAAGTATCCTGTTCCCACACCAGGAACAAACTAGCTCTGAGTCCTAGTTTACCAAGCTCAGAGCCAAATTGACAGACTGGAGAGAAATATCCACAGCAGGGGTGATGGTGCAATGAGGACATCCTGAGCATGGTGCTGGCTGGGGGAGGGGCTGCTGGAGAGAGCTGGCACTGAGAGCCTGTTCACCAAGTGAGTCCCAGTGTGACTGCCAGCAGTACACGTTCCTTGTCCCACCATCAAGCCCCCAGAGCATGATCAGTGTGGCAGTGCAAGGTCTCACTCACTAACAGTTTTCAATAATCATTTTTCATTTTGTACAGTGTCTGCATTAGTTAGGAGTTAGAAATCTCCTGCGCTGAACATATAAAAAAAAACCTCAGTGTTAGAAAGAACATAATTTGATGCCCGACCATTTGGCAGATATCCTTGTAAAGCCTCACACTGCCAATAAAACCTAAACATTATCCTCTTACACTTTACATAATATATTCTGCATTATACAGATGGTCCAAATCCTTGCATTTCTCCATGACTCTGAGAACAGCAGGACAATGCATTGGAGAAGCCAACACATGGAGATTTAGCAGACCCAGGCTCTCTGCTTATCGTTCCTTTAGTAGCTAACCCCTGACTATGGGCAGATCACCCCATATCTCTCTGCCCAGTATTGCCCCCCTACAATGTTGATAAAGTTGAAAAATGGGGAAGAATATCAGAATTCCCAGGGTGCCCATGCATCTTCTGCAGCATGGCTCATGAGAAAGGCGCAAGCCAGTGCTAACACGTGCTAGTCTAGCTCAGGTGGTTTCTTCTTCAGTGGCAGAAGGTCTACCATTCTAACCGTATTCTGTGAACACTTTTAAAAGAGGTGTTTCTAATATGAACATTAGGACCTTAAAAGGTATAGCTTCCCATAGCTAGGAATAAGTCACCAGTTTCTAACATCTAGAACTTGGTCAGAGTACATGATCAAACTGTCAGTATCTATATTCTTAGAGTGAGGCTTGAAGCTTGGCTTTGGCATATAGTCCCATATGGACAGTAAACAAATAGTATACTCTAACTCTCAACCATAAACTATTTGCTATGTCCATTAACCATTTTAAAAGGGGCGAATTTTGAACAAAGCAAGTTTATCTTCATGAGAATTCTTTATTAGTTACGGTAATTCTCATGTTAAAGACCCAGAGACTGCCACATGGTTGTTCATGGTGCTCTAGCTAGTGAGCCATGGGGCTGCTGACCACACTGAAGCCCTTCCTCCCTGAGCTCACCACACAGGTGACTTTGGCTTCTATCCATGAGCAGCAGATGCCCAGGGATCTTCTGAAGTTCAACTCACTTTATTTTTTTCTTTTTTTTTTCCTGGAAAATTACAACTTAGTTTTGGAATTAAAAGCCAATATAATAGATAAATAGTGACCAATGAGGTTTATTTCAAGAAAAATCACATAGAGAAAAACATTTCACTCATAATAGATGTAATAGCAGAGAATATTAGAATTCCATCTTCATTTGTTTTAAGAGACATGTTTCCCTAAGATATCCAAAATATAATTTGAGTTTTTAAAACTCTTGCTGATGCAGATTTTTGTACTATACTAAGCTAAGAATAAAGTCGTGTCCATTAAACTAGATACTACTCAAGGCAGGGAAATATATTGACATTTCATGTCTATAAAACACAAATATAATTACTGATGCTTTGCTTTGAGTGTCATGATAAAAATATGAAGTGCTGTAGGCTTTAAAAAAAAGGATGAAACTCAATGGATGAAGAAGACCATAGCCTCTTAATTTCCCCATTCTTGTAAGTTTGCATGAGCAAATCACAGTGAGATTGATTTCAGTCTGAGGTAAATAGTCCTCTCACTCAGTCGTGATGTGTTTTGGATCTAATAGATTGGTTCAGAGGATGCAGGGATGGTAGGAAGCAAAATAATGTTGGTACATGAAGATACATGAAGGTACATTAAGATGCATTTTGCGTCCCAGTGGACATTTATATGCCAAGGATTAGTCTGAGAATTTGTTTTCATTTATTGAAATAGAAGAGAAGAGCCTTTAAAAGATATGATGTGGCCCTGTCACAGTCACATGGTATGGGTCACTGGTCTTATCAATTGCTACATAGATTCTTCTATCATTTGTTTCATGTCATTCTTTTCATTCCCAATGTAGGTCAGAGGTGAAAGGGAGGCACCTTTCTTTGTGGCCTTACCTCTGGAATCCTCCTTCTGATGGTCAGAGGACAGGGAATCTTCATTTGAATTCTAGATTTCCAGAGAAGCCTACTCGTTTCAGTGGGCTTTGAAAACACTGAGTTTATTTATGCTCTTATTCTCTCTCCTGCCTGTGGTCAATGACATGGGTCAAAGGCATTTAATGGAACCCTGTAGAGAAATGGGTCCCACTACTACTACTATGCAATGTGATTATCTAATCTGTCTCCTGTTAGGGGGATGGTGCAGAATAAGGTGAGTGTGATATCTTTTTATGCTGAAATATGTGCATGGGAGAGACATGCTAGGCTCATTATTTTACCTGTCTCTAACTAAATATTAAAATTGTTTTTAGTGTGGATGTAAACAATAAAGAAACCTAGAGAGATGTTTTCTTTTTTCCTTTCTTTCTTTTTTTTTTCTCCCCCTCTGGGTTCAGCTAGCTAAACACAAAATTACCTTCTGGCTTCTGAACCAGAATAACTCATAACCAAGAAGGTAATGCAGTAATGAGAAGGTCTACAGGCCAGATGTCTAATTGCTGCTGGAGAAATAAGGATGCAAATGAAACTTAAGGCAAAGCAAAGGTAAGAGGTCTCCAACCAGTAGGTGGTATCAACATATTTGATATTTGGAGATTTGGGTTTTATGGACAGCTTGAAGATTGTTCTGTCAATTAATGAAAGTGATTAAGTGGGTTTTTAAAAACAAACTCAGGTTGGGTTCTTTAGCCCTGGATGACCAGTACATCAGTTAATAATTTCCAAGCATCCTCTGCTGACTTGTCCATCTTTCTTACAAGGTAAAGGGAGACATTTGATTGCATGTATTAACCAAGTGTTGGTACATATCTGGTTTCTGAACTAGACTCCAGGTACCATAATTAAACATGAGATGTTTCTTCCCCAAGATATTGAAGAAGCCTGTCTTTGATTTTAGGTGACAAAACTCTTAATAGTATACCGAATGGAAAGAGAAAAATCCCTCCTCACAAATAAATAAGTCTCACAGGTAAGAAGTCTTTCAATGGCCACTGTTCAGTCACAAGTCCAGAATTCTAACAGCCAGGGTTGTTGAGAATAACCAACTGGAGAAAGAGAATCCCCCGTCCTGCCATTAGGAATTTGTTTCCCCAGGTGCAAACCTTACTTGAATACTCCTCATTGCCTTGTCTACTAATTATCAGACTAGGACTATTCTTACTGCTGTGGGGCAATTTTACATCATGAGTGAATCACAGTTATTTATATAAAATGATTTTACAAGAGAAGGAACTGAGACAAAGTGACAAAGAGCATTTATCAATGATTCTCGGCTCTGTAGGATATCCACAAGAGAATGTCAGCATTCACCTTTCTAGGTGTGAATCTGAACTCACTGACTCTGGAAGGAATCCCCTTCATGTTAGACTTGGCAAAAGGAAACTGTTGAAGTAGCTTTAGGAGAAGAGCAGAAGTGACAATATTTGAAAGCAGTGAAAAAAGGACTAGGAGGCTGTCAGTTTTAATAAATATGCATAGAATAGTTTCAAATTTATTATTGATACAAATATGGAATAAATTTATACAAATTTATTACATTGTAGTATAAATTATTTTAAGTTATATAAATCCATGCAATAAAGTCTCAACTACTGGACATAGAAACTTGCAATTTAAAAGTTTCTGGCAGATGTTGGTATTTTTATATGTTCCCATTTATAATTTTGTTGCCCAGTTACATTTGGTGGTATTTGCTGAATAGCTATAGACAGAATGTTACTACCATGAGTGTAATTAGGCTTTGTGTAGTCTGCCTAGTACCAGGTATGTGTTAAGCAAAGAGAACTTTTGAAAAAGCCGAGCAGCTTCTAAATAGCAAAACCTCTATGTTTGTTAGAAGGTCATTCTGCCTGTGTCTACTCTGAATTCCTTTGAATCTGGCTATGAAGTTGATTTTCCAACAACATGGAAGTTCAGCATTGTTGTACAAGGAAGGAATTTCAGAGGGGAAATGAGATCTGTGGTTATCATTGATTGGGTCCTATCTTCAAATGGCCCTGCTCATAGGCAGAAGTTTCTGTCCCACCAGAAACTACTAAATACCCAGCAGCCACTTCCCAAATAATTAAGCGGCTTAATATTACTTATAAATGCTAGCTGGTAGCTCAGGCTTGTTACTAGCTAACTCTTAAATTAACCCATATTTCTACTTACGCTTTGCCATGTGGCTCATGGCTTGTACCTTATTTGTACATATCCTGATTGCTCGGCAGCTGGCTGGCATCTCTGCCTCTGCCTTTCCTCTTCCCAGAATTGTTTTAGCCTCGTTCCTCCACCTATACTTTTTGCCTAGCTATTGGCCAATTAGCTTTTTTATTAAACCAGTTTGAGTGACAAATCTTTATAGTGTACAAGAGCATTATCCCAGAGCACTGTTGACCTGAAGAATGTTTATGGGTAGGACTGTTCGTACTGCCTTGGTTTGCTGAAGATTGGAACAAAATACAGGGATAATAATTTGCTTATGTGAGTCTGATACTACAGAATAAGATTTATTAAAAACAAAACAAAACAAAATACTAGGATTACAACATATGGCTTCAGGACAGAGCTCCAACTTCTGTTTAAACAGATAATGTCCATCCATCAAAGGTGCTACAAACAATTTATAGACCTAGATAAACACCAACTTCCACAAGTGTGCAATCCTGAGAAATATATTATTCAAAATAATATAAATGAAAATATCAAAATAATCTTAATCCAGGGCTGGTGAAACAGATCACAATAAAAGTTCTTGTCACTAACCCTGATGAAGCCGAGAACATGCAAGGAGAGAACTGACCATTGCCAGTTGTCCTCTGACCATTACTTACAAGTCATGACATACACACAAACACACATGTGCACACACATACACGTGCATACACACTAAAAAATGAAAAATCAATACATTTTTCTGAGGCTAGCAATTTAAATATGAAATGTTACAATACTAATAAATCTTTTCAATGTTTTTGCTATGAATTGTAACTTGGCATAATAATCAGGTAAATACTTTTTAAAAGAAAACATTTCTTTTTATTTAAATTTGATGCTAGCAGATAATGTATCAATTTATGTCCACTCCAATATATATATTAACCCTTATTTGTAGATTAGAAAAAAATAAGTGTCAGCTTAGAGAACATTTTTAGGAAACTAAAGGCAGAAGGCCAGAGAGAGAAAGCCCTGTATGAGTTTAGCTGCTATAAAGAGCACAGTGAGAATTTTTAATATAAATGATATTGATGCTTCATTTTATGACTGTTTTCAGCCTATTTTTGCAGAGAGGTGGAGAAACTATGAGTCTGGAGGAGGGAGCCAGAAGCTGGGCAGATGGGCTGACTTCTCTTACGTGCTAGTTCTTCAATCTTGACAACATTCACAATCTATATGACCTCTGATATTACTTGAAAGGACCAATTATAAATAAAATCTTGTGAGATTACTTTAGTGCCTAAATTTAAGATCATATGAGAAAGGGAGGAGCAAAATGTGCAGTATGAATACATATAAAAAGTAACAATGAAAAGATAATTCACATAATTATTGATATCTTCTTCCACTGAGCATCATTAACCATCATAAAATAAAGTTTATTGTTAACAGAATGCTACACAGTGATACAATAGTTGACAATGTAAATGGCAGAATGACTATAAATTTACCTGGAGTTTCTGGCTCAGTAGTAAGGCCAATTTCTTTTGTGTCATTACTTGCATCTCCGGATTAAGTCATGAATGCCTCTTGCATTACAGGAAACTCTCTCAAGGAGACTCATATTGACCTTTTGTAGTAATACCTAGGTCCTTGAAGTAAATCTTTTCCACAGTTTATAACATACACTTTGAGTTAAACCTTGATAAATGTATGTTTCAAAATTTATGGAAATTGCTTTATTTTGACGATTTGTGATAACAGAGGTAGAGACAGTCTTATTGGCATTAATTGATAAAATGATTTTCTAAATAGTTCTGGACAACTATAAAAACAGTGGGAGTTGGATTCCTGAAGTATTTCTTTCCAGTTTGTTTCTGGGAGGTTCTTCCCTTCTCACACCCACTCAGCTTACCCTCCCTGTAGGCTTCTGACAATGATTTTGTAATCTGATGTACGTAGCAATTTGGCAAGAGATGAAAAGGGTGATTGAAATGTAAAAGTCTGCCTGTCTATTTTGTAGTTTGACTCTAGACTGGCTTCTTATGCTTCAAGAGTAGAGTAGAAAAGATGCATTTATTTCAGGAGGCATAGGCTATATGTCCTACATTTCTCATTTCTAAGTATTAGGATTCTGGAGAAAACTCTAAATGATCAATAGAGCATTCATTTTGTTTTCTTGACAACATGCACTTATGACAGAATTGTTGGAAATTAGATGGTTAAAACATGATGAACCAAAGCACAAAGACAGTATTTGACATAATTTTGCATTGGGCTTTACTTTGAATCATTGATGGTTTGAATTATATTGAAGCCATACTCTAGATCACAAACTGATGATGTATCCATATTCATAGTAAATCATGGGAAAATTTATTCTAAGGTGTTTAATATGAGATGCCTTGCAGTCTTGTTGTATCATTTGCATTATTAGGGTGAAGACAAAATCATTAGGAAAAGGATCTAATGTCAACTAACTGAAAGATAAAGAGGACCAAAGCACAAACTATGAGAATAGCAATAATAGATTAGGAAGATTCCAAGTCTTCATTAATGGTTAACTGAGAGAATGGTGTTTCAGTTAATAGAATTAAAAGAGCACAGTTAGAGTGGAAGATAAATTTGCATTTAGACTCAAAGTTTTCTCTAAATACTATCATGGACTCTGCCAAGATGTACTGGGATGGAACTCCAGAGCTGTGTATGGAGGCTGTATATAAATACTTAAGGGATATCCATTGAGAAAAAATTTGACTCCAAAAGAAGACTTTATTAGAGAGAAACTTAAGTTAGTAAGCATAGTGCAAAAGAATTATTAAGAGAAATAGTAACTTTAAAATAAAGAGTTGATGTCAATGTGAGATATAATCATAAAAAATGATTGACAGATAATCAAAGGAATCTCCCTCCCACCCTTCCCTCTTTCCTTCCTCTTTCCCCATCTACCCCATGTGTGTAGGAAACATAGATTTTATTGAATATGCCAAAGTAAGTTGCATTACAGTCTAGAGATTAAGGGAAGGCAAGAAATAGAATCAACCAACCAAACAAAAAACTGAATGTACTGTGGCAACAAATAGGAACATTTCTTCCTCATGGAGGACAGAGCTGACTCCGGAAGCCTAGAATGGAAAATAAAGGGGCTATCAGCTGTGGTGCTTGGACTGTGGGACATTGAGTACCTAAAGTCATTGCTGAGATTGGGCTATCGCCTACCAGTGGTGAGCTGAGGGGCTGTATTACACTGCCCCATAAGAGAAATAAGAACAAAACAACAATTCTTTCATCTGAATACAACATTTGAAGCAAAGTTTTGGTATCCTGAAGCCACAGTACCCAAGGCTGTAGGTAGAATTGATAGAGTGATAGTAGAGTGATGTTGTTTTCTTGATCAGGGTACTGAATGCTTTTGAGAAGGAATCCAGAAAGTTGGAGAGTAGAAGGATGAGAGGGGGCATAATAAAGCAGGAAGGTGAAATGGGTGAAGAGTAGAGTAGCAGGGTGCTATTGGAGGTGAACTGGGACTATTTCAATGAGGATGAGACGTAAGGAGAATGGAAGTGTCATTCATAAAGCTAATGCCAAGATGTACACATTGAGCTTGCAGAGGAGATTGAATACATTCCTCGGGATATGGAGTTTGGTGTTGACGTCTTTGTGGACATGAGAAAGTGTTGGTGGGCCTTCAGTATGATAAAGAAGACTTTAGGGACATAGAAAGGACTGATATATCAAAAATATAATTTTCATCTGTCAGATCAGTGGTTGGATACTTCTGTTTACTTAGAGCCAGTACTATACAGAACCAAAGATGGTACAAGACTAATCATGGGAATCAGAAAAAAAATCACTGAACTGTTTAGTTTTTGCCGGGCTATAGAACACATTGTGTCTGCAAGCATAATAAATCACCCCCAGTGTTCCATTAGGCTGCATTAGCATCAGTAATCAGAAATCTGAAAACGAAGCTTAATGGAAAAATGGAGGTGAGTCCCTTGTGTTTTTATTATGCTCCATTTCCTAGTAAGTACTGTTTCTTTCTCCCTTGGAGAATTTCCTTTTGGAGCCCAAGTGAAAAATGGGTCTAAAAAAGAAATATTGATTAGTTTAACTATCTCATTAAATTTGATTAACCTTTTAAGAGTATTAGGTGGACCTCTAAGCTATACAAAACTGAATAATACCTACATGCCCCATGGAGCTGAGTAATTTATGAGAATTGGGCACTTAGGAAAGTGAAAGTTAAAATCCGGAAATTTCAGTTGTTTATAATATTTCCTGTACCCTTTTTTCTCATTTGTTCAGACTTTAAAAATAACTTGATAACAGTTTCACTCATAACATTTGTGAGAATAATTATAAACTAAACTAAGTTTTAAGACAGGCCAATAGAATATAGAATAATTTAAAGTGTCCCTCCCCCTAACCCATACACATACACCCACTGGTCCATACATTCAAACCCCTTTTCCTGACGTGACTTTACAAAATTCTGCAGCACTCACTTAGAATTTATGGACTTATAGACATGCCCTGACCTGAGAAGAAGAGTTCTGACGGGTAAGAATGGAGTTACTGGGATACAAAACTAAATTTTATCTCTGAAATGTAAGAGCTGTTCCAGCCCCTTCATTGAAAGAACTGGGCTGTTCTTTAGCAGCAAGGTAAAGTCACTGACCCCAGAAGCCCTGAGCCACCCAGGGCACGTCATGAGCTTTAAGGCAAGATAAAACATAGCCAATAAGTAAAAAATTGGTGATTTAAAAATTCCAAAGAAAATATCTCTATTTCCCTGAATAGATATACTGCAAAAAATAGCTACTATTTGCAAAATTCCTTAATCGTGCTCAGCCATGAGAATGGTTTCAACATTTTCTTTTCCCACTTGAAACAATTTTAAAAATGAAATGGCAAGACATCAGAAACAGTCTCATATGTAGTTGACCTTTTTAAAATTCAGTATTTTTATTGATTGTCCACAGCACTTTCTTTCCCTGAGATATTGGAATGGTAATCAAAGTTTGGGAATAGTCAAACACAATTACAAAACCCCAACACCAGGTGCTTTTTTCACAAGCAAAGGCTTCGCTCCTCCAGAAACTATGTTTTATATTAAATATGAATATAAGTGCTAGCAGTGAGAACAATGGTCTTGATCTTGTACAGAATGAACCATGAATGTGTGGATCCATATGAATATATATATAAATATATATGTACACACACAAAAAAATCTTCAGGTATTTTATGTACAAGTCAAAGATAAAACACGCAAGAACTGATGTATTTTGGAATTATAGTAGTATTGCTCAATCCTTCAGTTGTTTGTCATGTTAAGTAAATTATAGTAGCTAACTCTTTGCTAGTTTTATTATATATTTCTAATTCTTTAAATTATATATTGACAAATGGTGCTTACAATGCCTAAAATTAACAAAACCTTTAAAGATTGAGTTGAAGCAGCTAAAAGCTTTTGACATACTCCTTATTGAGGCTTCATCACGGCTTAGAAATATTTTTAGAATATTTCCAGCTCCTTTTGAGTCTTCCTCAGCTGGCTTATAGACAGTAGTGATGTCTATAATGTATAGCTCACTTTCTGCATAGTTGGAGGAGTTCATGCTCCTGATTCAATTTTAAGGTAGAGTGTAAGATTGCATTTGAAGAATATAGACAGTCAGAGCCATTGGAACTGTACCATTGCTGTTTATGTAATTCCTACTATTTACTGTTTGATGGACATCTGTGAATAACGGGATGGTTCCGAAAAGACAGTGAAGCTACTCTGACAACTGATAGTGCCCTCTTAGGAATAAATGAAGGGAAGCCTGGCCCGGCAAGCACATGAGTGCTCGTTGCGTTTCCAAGTGAGTAACATCTTTGGTTTGACTTTGAAATTTATGCTATGGCAATAGATGAGTGATCACCCCAGGTGACTTTCTTAGTCTTCCTGATGCTTTATGTTGCATGAATTAAAGAGTTGAATTTTTCACGGTAGTCTGTATTCAATCGGAGGTTTACAAAGGACCCTTCATTTCTGATAGTGCATTTATCAATGTTACAAATTTCTCCCATGAAAGTACACTCTGTTACTTATGGAGCTCCTGTGTCTGCCACTGAATTATATTTTATCTCTGTAGTGTGTGTGTGTGTGTGTGTGTGTGTGTGTGTGTGTGTGTGTGTTTATTGACTCTCCAATGGGAAGTAGGCTTCTGGGTTTTTAATTGAGGATATACTTATATATTTTTTTCACTTGAGATAAACTTTAAATTATTTTTTTTTCCTCTCCCAACATTTTTTCTCCTAAACCCCTTTCTTTCCCGCTGTAACCATTCTTCCCAACATGGCCCCTCCTACTCTGATCATTTTTTTCGCTCACTGTATTTAGTTAGGACTGTCAGCACAAACAAGAGTAGGGTGTCATTTCTAGAACCACTGAAGAAACTCCATTCCTTCCCCAGCACCCATGAACTGCCCACAGTTCCTCAATGAGAGGTGAGATTCAGGAGCTCCTGTCCATGATTCCTGTGACATTGTTTCTAACAGCTTTATTCTTGTTCCGTAGCCAACTTTATTGATCTGAAATTCAAATGTGTTTGGTTCCAGCTCAGAGCTGGCAATCACTAAACCAAGAGTGAGGCTAAAATGATGTCAAAAATACCTATAAAATGCTGATCTGTCTCTTTAGTGGTGTTTTGTCATGTTTGTTGAAATATGAATTCACATGTAGTAAAATTATAACTGTTAGGAATGATCCTTCCACATACAGTGATGCAGATACCACCTCCATCAAAATATTACTCACAGACCCACATGTCCCTTTGCCATCAGTGAAAGCTTTATGTCTAAAGAGGCATCTAATCCCTAAATGAAGTATTGGGGGAAATGTGGATGTATAGAAAATAACCCCAAGTCAAGTTCTACAAAACAAGTAATCCAAAGCATGAAACTTCATAGAACATTTGTAAATTAATAACACATACTCACATAATTGTCTTAAGATACAAAATAATTAGTCAAAATCCATAACTATCTTTTTTGAGTATATGAGACAGGATTAAAGATATTTTATGTTTTGGGACTGGAATGTTGTTTCAGCAGTTAAGAGCACCAACTACTCTCCCGGAGGCCAGAAGAAAACATTGGATTCCTGAGACTGACATTATCTAGGTCCTCTGCAAGAACAGTCAGTGCTCTTAACAGCTGGACCCCTATTTTTTTTTTTTGCTTGCTTATTTGTTTGTTTTAAATGAGGAGCCTGCCATTCTTCTCCAGCCAAGTTACTTACATATTTCCATCATGAAGATGCTCTGCTTCCTGCCACCGTAGATGCTAAAGGTGGAGTCAGCATGTTCTTGGCTTTCTGCATCTCACAGTTTCTACAATTCTGCAGGCTCACTCCAGTTTTCATGACCGAGACTCACTCTTTTTTTTTTTAATAAAGCTAATAAAGAGCACAGAGAAGGCCAAGAGGCAAGTGCACCCGCCTGTGGATTAACCAGAGCTCCTTCTTCAACTGTTTTCAGGCTTCAGGAGACAAATACAGTTATACAAACAAAGCAGTTCCAGCCTGAGCTGAAGTCAAGAGTCACACACCATGACATCATTTTTGTAGAGCTTAGTTTACATACACATATATCTATAAATACAAACAAATATTCATATAAGTAAAACTGAAAACAGAATTTGATTAAACCCAGCCTTCACAATCAGCTATCATTCATTATCTATGAGTGGCCTTCCTTCATCTTATTTCAGCTTAAAAAGAACAAACCATTAGGAACCCATTGCTTGGTTTCTCCTTATTAGTGACGTAGGTGAAGGGCTCACTCTCAGTCTCCCAACACTGGTTTCACTCCACATTGCATTTCTAAGGGGCATCTATGCAGTCATAGCCATGCTCTATTAGACCCCAATACAGAATAAGCCAAGAGAGGTTTATCCAGTTCTATAAAAACAACACCTTGGTTATTCATCAGTGTAGAGTTGCTTGGAGAGTTGGTAGGATAATAGAAAGATTAAAATATTTTGTTACTGCACTGCTAAGAATGTTGTCCATGCCTCTTGATGTTATATAAATGCACCTGTTTCTCCCCCTATAGCATCATACATCATTAGTAGGAAAGAGAGACTGTGGGTGCTCAAGACTATGAGACAATGAAGCCATTTCAAAGCATTGTTTCAGAATGCATCTCCATTTGTAATATCAGAGAAACCTCACAGAACTGCTTCTTTTGTAGAACTTGATTTTATTAGATTTCTCAGACTTTTTTTTTTTTTCCAGCTGAAAGGTTATAAAATGGCACTACAAATATAGGTGGATGAAACATCAATTTATGTGCCATTTGAGAAAATACATTTAATGTTTTCCCACTGTCGATTGAGTAATCAATGTTTATTGTGGTATTTGCATTTTTTATTTGATTAAATATTTTATGTATTCAGAATTTTAATCCTTTCTTAGATGGGTATTCTGCAAGTCACACTTCACCAGCTTATTCGACAGCCATTTTATTTTTTTATGCTTTATTTCTTTAAAAGGTATCATAGGAAAATAAAAGTTTTTCTTTAAAGGCACACAAACATGTCCATACACTCTGTGGAATTCTATGAGTTGTTTAAAGGAATGAGTGACAAGATTATAGGCATTGACATGAGAAGATCTCTGGGAGTGTTAAATAACAAATCAAGTTGAAAATCACATGTATACTACCACTCCATTTATATTCATAAAAGACCCAAACCACACATGTTACAAAAACCTTATGTATCTATGGAAACACATAAGAGGGAAACTAGAATGACATCTCCCAACTGTTGACAGTTGGGATAAAGGCAGGGAAATAGTGAGGGGAAGAAAGGATCTTTCCTCTGGATATTTCTGTACTCTTTCAACCATGTGCAAAGAAAATATTGTCTGTTACTTGTGCAACAGACAGAGTAATGACAAAAATCAAAGGGAAGCAAAGGCACAGACAGACACACCAACGAACAGAAAGAAAAGCTAAAACCGGTGCGTGTGTATTAGGAGTTCAGTATTTGACAGAGAAGGCCTTTTAAAAAGCTAGGAGAGGAAGACTCTTCAATAAATGGCACTGAAACAAGTGACTGCAGTTTTCTGGTAGGAACTGAGAGAAAGCAAATACCACATTCACATACCGCATCTAGCTGGAGGTAAAGCTCAATATAAGAAGGAAAATTATGAAAAGCATTAGGAGACTCTAGAAGGTAATTTTATAACACAGAAATGAAGTGACCTTCAGCAACATGCACTAGATCACTATTTAGATACCACCAGAGAAATAATTGTGCACACAGAGGTCTGTGGAAGCATGCTCACTAAAGGTTTCTAAGCTATCATCTAAACCAAATTAAGATCCTGAAGATCTTCCTGCAGTTGATGGACACTGAGGGAAGCAGGATCACTTTCCTCTGGGGAAGTGACTTTTGGAAGGTTGCCTAGGTCCCAGTGGATGATTCTTAGTATAGTCCATTAGACTGTATTTGTGCTTTTATAACTACAGAAAGGTGATATCTGCATAAATGCCACATGTCAGTGTTCTTTAGTGCTGTTTTGTTATACTAGATTTGGAGGAAGAGTCATGTTCAAAAGAGAGCATGCTAACATCCACAAATATGAGAAAACATGATCTTTGTCTTTTTAGGTCTAGGTTACCTTACTCATTATGATGGTTTTCATCTCTACCCATTTACCCGTAAAAGTTATAATTTAGCTTTTTTAATGGCTAAACAATATTCCTTTTCATTATTGTACCACATTTTCATTTTGCATTTATTGGTTGATGGATATCTAAATTTTTCTATTTCCTGGTTACTGTGACTAGACCATTGATGTACATGGATGATCAGGTATCTCTGTAGAAGGATACAGAGTCCTTTGGGCACACGCCCATAGTGCAGAGGGGTATAGCTGGGTCATAAAGTAGATCTTGATCTTCAGATACATGAATATCCATAGAGACTGGCCAATCAGTGAGGGGCTGCAGGGGTATTTTCAAAGGAGGAAAGAGATAATGTCGTGCTAGAAAAGGGTAAAGAGGGAGATGCTACATGAAGAGAGTGTATGAAAGGGTAAGGCAGACGTGAGGATACGGGGAAGATGATACTTAACCAAGGTAAAGACATTTTCAAAAAATTATATGGAGACATACTACTGTAGAAGCTCCCTAAACACACACACACACACACACACACACACACACACACACACACACACACACAGAGAGAGAGAGAGAGAGAGAGAGAGAGAGAGAACACTTAAATGAAATTCCCTAGGAAGGGGCAGCAATTCTCTTAAGAGTCACCACAGGCCAACAAATGTAAGTTCCAGTACAAGGAATAGGTTGCCTCTTTAGGAGTTACTGGGTTTCCATGTAGTCTCAAACATTCCAGGTTACTGACAACAATCTTGGTGATTCTCCAGAATCTGACAGTAAAACTCTCTTGCTGAGGACAGCCACATACTTGAGTCATTGAATGTGTAGATGTCAAGCCTGTGCTGACCTGGAGGCTTCATCCTTACTGGCTAGATCTCATAGTATTGAAAGGTGGAAGGCACAAGACAGAAGGAGACAAGCATTCAATTGTAGCAAGCTGTGGACACTGTTAGTTACAAAGGCATCTGGCTCTAGTCAGTAACACGAATGAATGTGTAGCTTGACAGGTAACCAGCAGGGGAGAAAAGACTACTCTTACTCTAATAACTGATTGTAGTATTAAACCAGTTACTAATGACTCCTAACGTCATATCTATACATTAATGCATCTTTCATCAACAAAACTTCTTTTTGTAGCAGATAGCAATTAGCATACACACGTAGTCTAGATGTAGAGAATAATATATTCTGGACTGCTCAGCCTGAAGTGGAACATTTATATCATACCCCTTTCTCTCCAAACTCAGGGACCGTTTCAGAGGAGGAGGTGGAAAGAATTTAAGAGCCAGGGGAAGTGGATAACCACGAGGAAGTTGTGACAGCAGATGTGGACCTACTCAGACTGAAACCAAATCATTGTAAGCATGGAGACAGAACCTAAGCCCTAAGTTCAACTCCTAGCTGAGGCGCTACTGTTGATTGATTACTGCTTAGAGAGGGACAGTGGGTTCTATTTATGAATATGATTGCTGGTTGATGGAGCACGAGGCTGTGGATGGCCGCATAAACTGGACTTAATGTGTTAGAAAAGGAGGTTACAAAAGTTGTGTAGGAAAGAAGAGCAGTGTTATTCCCTGAGGAGTTGGGGGAGGAGGCGATCTTGATCAAAACACATGCTTTGAAATTCTCAGAGAACTAATAAAAAGTATTTCCAAAATAGGATCAATGCTGGCTGCAAAGTGCTTGCTTCATGTATGTTTATTTAAAAGTAGTAATGTTGAATCCTGTATTGTCTTGGCTCTGGGGCTCTTAGGAAATTACAGGACATGTGGGGGGAACCATGAAGAACTTAAAAAAAAAAAAAAAAACAAAGATTTGCTATCAACTGTAGTATAGATGAGCATCCACACTATGAATTAACTTGCTAGACCACACTTTCCTGCCATGTGAAAATATACATGCTCAGTTGTGGAGACTTTGCAAATATCAAAGGTTCACTTAAATGTAGCTGCCCTCTTCCCTGTCTCTGGTCAGACGAATCTAGTTTGATCAGGAAGCATATGAGGCTGAGATGACAGATGAGATTCTCTGAGAGGCCCATTTTCTTTATTTTCATGCATGTTAGTCTGGCAACCTTGCACTTGAGCTCATGATGTGGAGAGGGTATATTAAACTTGTCCTAGAGTCACCAGACAGTGCTCAAAGGATACTGTTAGGGGACTATCAGCCTCTTCATCTTACCCAACAGAAGACAACTTAATAAACACAGGCCTAAGATACCCTCTTACCTACAGAACCAACATCAAAACTTCCACCCTCATCAAATCTGTTAAGCCCTCTCACTGTTGTTCCTGTCTGTGGGACACATCTGTTTATTTTTCTGACATTAGTTACACATTACAAATTCACTCAGTACATGAATGGAAAGTATTAGAGAGAACAGTGAGTGCAGCTGTGAAACTCTGTCTTGTACACTTTCCATGCTTTAAATAAAAACGAGTTCTTATGCCTGGTCACAAAGTATAAACAGTTTCATTTTCTGTGTAGCCTTGATATTGGACATCAGCAGATATAGGCTTCATTAATTACTTGGGGTGTTGCTTCTAGCCATACCCTCTTACCTAGTCCAATTTCCCTTATTAAGTCCACTCCACAGAAGTTTTCTGGTTGTCCAATTCTTTCATTATCTATAAAACAGAGTCCAAATAACACAGACTTGCAATAAGCAACGCTGATGGTCCTGCAGAATCTCCCTAGTTTCCTTTGGGAAGTAATATTGTCTTCTTCTATTATGTTAACTGTAGATGATGAAACAGCTCACCGAGTTGCTGTTCTGTGAGGAGCTGCACCATATGCCTTGGTTTTATGAAATGTGGCATCTTCCAGGGTGGCACTATTTATCTGTGTCTATCCTTCTTCCCATGGAGAAGACACAGGTTCAATTATTTAGGTCTTTCTGATTTTACTGTTCTGAATGTGTCATCAATTCTGAATAATGTAATCCAATTTATTGACATCATTCTGCAAAGCTGGATATGTGTCATAGTTGAGCCTGAAATTATTCTGTTTGGGTTATGTTTTTTTTCTGACTCTTTTTGGTATATATTTCAGTACTGTTAAGGCACATTATTCACTTTCTACACAACATTTGATTATATACCTATTTTTGTGACCTTTATTTTGTGTGTCAGGAGGAACCTTGGAGTACTACTTAATTATCATAAAATTGTATTTATTCATTATTCAAAAAAAATAGCTACTTCTTCAAAAACAGACCATTGTTAGAATCCTAAAAGCATGGAAGTGGTAAAAAAAAATATGTCAGATGGTTATATTTAGTGTGACCTACTACTTTAACATAGTCATAGAGTCATTACTTTCATGGTGATACAGATAAGTCATTCATTATAGCGATATTTTCCTTGTGCTCTAATAAATAAAGCTTGCCTGGCAATCAGAGAGCAGAGCTAGCCACTAGTTAACTGTAGAGGTCAGGCAGTGGTGGCACACACCTTCAATCCCAGCACTAGGGAAGAGAAAGCAAGAAGATTAGAAGTTCAAGGCTACCATGGGCTACAAGAGATTGATACAGTCTAAAAGAGAAACAGAGCCAGGCAGTGGAAGCTCACACCTTTCATCCCAGCATTTGCACACATCATCTTTAATCCAAGCACTAGGGAGGTGGAGACAGGAAAAAATACGGTTGAATCGAGAGAAGAATATAAGGTAGAAGAAAACAGGAGCCTACCCCCCCATGACACACACACCAGGAGTCTTAGAGTTAAGAGGTGGCTGTTCCTAGCTCCTTTGTCTCTCTGATCTTTCAGCATTTACCCTTATGTAGAGCGATTATGCTAGTAATGTAAATATTTGTCCCGCCTATGGGCTTAATAAAAGCTGATTGGCTAAAGGCAAACAGGAAGTATGGGTGGGGCTACCAGGCTAAGAAAACTCAGGAATATCTCAGAGCAGACACAGATGCCAGAGTCACTAGAGCTGCCAGGAGATGTAGAGGAAATGCTGCTCTAAGAAAAGGTACTGAGCTGCATGGCTGAGCAAGATGGGTTGAGATCAGATGAAGGAGTTAGCAAGTTATATGTCTGGACCCTAGGTAATCAACATAAAATTAATGTAAGCATTTGTGTGATTCTATGACTCTGTGGGATTGCAAAACTGTGGGTCTGTGGGGCCGAACCTCAAAGCTAGGCCCAGAAAATTTGAGCCAGAACCATGTACAACACCCAGGTATTTGGCTCTGGGTTTTTATTTTTAAAACCAATTAGAATCTACTCTACATTTCAGAGGATCACAAAATTGGAGAATCTATTTTCTGTAGCAGAATATCTATAGCCCCTGCAGGGTGGCAGTGGTACACACCTTTAATCCCAGCACTCTGGAGTCAGAGGCAAACAAATCTCTGTGATTTCGAGGCAGCCTGATCTACAGAGCTAGTTTCAAGACACTCAAGGCTGATGCACAGTGTCTAAAATAAATAAATAAATAAATAAATAAATAAATAAATAAATGAATAAAGAAGGAAGATAAAGATATTGACAAGATTATACTGAACTTTGAACACATCAAAAAACAAAACAGTCACATAAGTCTCAATAGGAGTGTTTTCTAAAATGAATATTTATAAATATTTATAAGTATGTCATTGTATTATTCTAAGATACATGATATACCTGGTATAGCCACCCAGTGCAACGTTTAATAAATATATAAAAAATGTTTAACAAATTAATTTGTAAGTTAGTCACCTACATATGGAATCCAATATATGACATCCAGTCTCTTCTCCCTTCCACACAATTCTGCAATTTTATTATTTTTTATTTTTTATTGAAAATAGATTTTCCATATAATATATTCTGATTACAATTTTCTCCCCACCAATTTTCCCATATCCCCTTCATCCTCTTCCATCTGAATTCCCAAATTTTTTCTCTCTTGTTAGAAATCAAGCAGGTACTCAAGGAATAATAACAAAATAAAAGATAAAACAAAAATAAACAAACTTCAATAGGGCAAAGCAAATAAACAAACAAGAAAAGGAGACAAAAGAAAAGGACAAGAAACACACAGTCAAACAGACACACACAATACTTACACTCTCACACACATATACACTCACACACATATTTACACACAATTCACATATATACTTACACACATACATGCTCACATACCTACACACACATTCACACACTCACATTTATATACTTACACACATACACTCACACACATATGCACATACTCCCACACATACTTACACGCAAACACACTCACACACATACACATACTCACACATACTTACACACACACTCACACACATACTTACACACACACTCACACACATACTTACACACACACTCACACACATACTTACACACACACTCACACACATACTTACACACAAACACACTCACACACATACTTACACACACACTCACACACATACTTATACACAAACACACTCATACACATACACACTCACACACTCAGCCCTGACAAAGCTTTACTCACCCTACTTCATCACAGTTAGGGTTAGGGTTAGGGTTAGGGTGCTTTTTGGATTCACCATTCTCCTGTTTCTAATAGAGTTTGGATTGTGGTTTTATTGGTGTTTTTTTAACTGTTGAAGAATGAAAACACAAAAGATAGAATACATATTTTGCTTCCTTCACAAATTATTATCACTGTGTGCGTGCATATTTGTGCATGATCTATATGGGGTATGTATGCCATAGCATGTCTGCAAAAGTCAGAAGAGAACTGTATGAAGTTGGTTCTCTCACTTTCACTTGGGTTGTCAGCCTTCTACAACAAGCAATAACACAACTGAGCCATGTCACAGGCCCTTGCTTCCTTCTTAGATAGAATCAAGTTTAGAGATTATTGGAGGTTTTAAACAAGAATGGATTGTGTCAATTTTATGCCTAGATCTCTATGGTTCAAGTAAATCTAACAAAATAATTGAATATTAAATTTATCAGCTAACAGGTGGTAGTGTTTTAGATGCTTTTGAAGAATTACAACAGTACTGGAAATAAAATACCTAAGATCTAAAGTTGTTTTGTGGTCTTTTAAACAAAATAGTTCTACAAAGTATTCCTGTATTCCTCCTGATAAAGGATCTCTGATGATGTGGCAAGGAAAGCATCTCTAAAGAAAAGAGAATTATCCTCCTCTTGTCACTATTGGTACAGGAATTTTAATAGTGCTACACAGGAAGTATCCCTGAATGCCTGTTGGAGCAGGGGTGTTTTATAGCGCTACACAGGAAGTACCTCTGTGCTATTACTGTTGCAATAATGCCAAAGAATTGCACAATGGGGAATGTTTTTAGGTTGGTGCCAGCCAGAAGATAACTCTACTGCCAAGAAGGAACTGAAAATGTTCTTTCTGTTGCCAAAGTGTGTTTAGGATGTTTTGAAATGCAGACAAGGGCTGATGGTGCCAAAAGAATGGAGAGAGAAGGGCTCCTGTGTGAGAAGAGGTGCAGGGCCAACCCATTTCTGAAAAACACAGAAAAGCCAGAAAGTAGGTGAACTAAGACTTGCTGACTCCATCCAATATGAAATGGACTTTAAGCTTTTGCACACAGGAAACCCAAGAATATATGAGTAATGACATTGAAATCAGAAACACAAAGCATGATGCAAAGGCCATTTTTTAGCAGACCAAACAAGTTCCCAAACACAATGAGAAACAACTAAGCAGCAAATGCTCATTCTCCTCATGGGTATAAAGATATTCTTACACATCCTTACTGAGAAAGGCAGTGCAATGGGAAGGTGAACACTCAGTGACCTTTGTGGACATTCTGTAGTGAATGTAGTCCACTTGCCACTAATAGCAAACATGTACTGTCATTCACTGTCCTTTGAAACACATACACTACACCATATGTGCAATAGCTCAAAACTCTCTTCTATTATCTTTAAAAAGTTCTGAGTCAAAACATCCCATTTAAGAATTGTAGGAAATCTGATTACACAGCACACTTAATTATTATAGTTAATACTCCTGACAATTATACTTAACACCTGGTTTTCACTGGACAAATACAAATGAACTGCTTTCTTCATGCTGTGGAATGGACACACAACACAACAGTTCAGATGGCCCATCCTATTCAAATCCTGCAAGGTGAGTAGATATTTCTTCCCTTTCCTGAAGGTGACAAAACCAGCTAAGTGTTAAGTTGACCCATCACTGATCTCAGAGTAAATATTTGCACCCACTCATCAGCTGGAGGGTATATCTTCAGGACTTCAAAAGTGCATAGAATTTTCCTTCCAAGATTTATGATAATTTGTCCAATGGTGAGGATCAAATTGGTGACCACTCTAATTGTCATCATAGAACCTTCATCCAGCAACTGATGGAAGTAGATGCAGAGATTCACAGCTAAGCACTGGGCCAAGCTTCCAGTCCAGTTGAAGAGAGGGAGGAGGAATTATATGAGCAAAGGGGTCAAGATAATGATGGGAAACCCACAGAGGCAGCTGACCGAAGCTACTGGGAGCTCACTGACTCTGGATTGACAACTGGGGAACTTGGCATGAGACCAAACTAGACCATCTAAACATGGATGACAGTTGTTTGGCTTAGGCAGTCTGTGGAGCCTCTGGCAGTGGGACCAGGATATATCTCCAGCACATAAACTGCTTTTTGGAGCCTATTCCCTATAGAGGGATACCTTGCTCAGCCTTGGTATGGGGGAGGGGCTTGGTTCTGTCTTGACTTGTTATGCCAGATTTTGTTGACTCCTCATGAGAGCCTTATTCTCTCTGAGGAGTAGATGGGTGGGGCTGGATTGAATGGGAAGAGTGGAGGAAGGGGAACAGTGGTTGTTAAGTAAAATGAAAAAAACTTTTAAATAAAAACAATTAAGAAGAACTTTATAAACATAGAACTTAGCTTTCTATGTTTTCACTGTCATTTTCTATTACTAGTCTTTTCAATCCCCTGGAATCCTATTAGCTTATCCCATGTATAATAACCCTACACAATAGCTTCTGTTATGTTACCTATGCATGTTACAATGTAGTTTACACCAGAGATAGCATTTAGGCATAATCTAAGTTGTAAGTTCAAGGTGATTAGTGGAGGTTTCCAAATACTCTGGTAAGAAGGGTTCTAGTGCCCTGTAGTAGAAATGGCTGTCATGGAATAGATAATGATGTCATGTTATTCCTGCTATCACCCTTAACATTCAAAAGCTCATATAGTTAACATATGGCACTTCTTTAATACCTTTATTATAAAAGTTTTCTACCTATCTCCCTTAAAATTTTTGTCATGCCTCTCTCTGTCCACTTGGTAACTCATGGCTACTTTTTTATCATATTATAATTATACAAACTTAATCTAAATTTTATATTGGTTACTTACTGGATTTCATAGTCTTAGCAACTTAAACATTAATTCATTCGTTACCAGAATTCAAACTCTAGTCTCTGGATTTGCTTGTTTACCCTGTAGGTCATCTTCTGCTCTGTCCAAGACTCCTTACATGTGTTTCTGTCTCTATTTGAAATGCCTTTTCTCCTTTCCTTTGCCAAATGCTTCTCTAATCTTTCTGTAAGATGAAGAAGCTTTCAGCAGTAAAGTTCCTTCCCTAGGCTCCTGTGTTCACTTTTCATTATGTTTTTATAAGTCTGTGTCACAGATACAGAGCTGGATCATACTATTTAGCACTGGTTAACACATAGCATGTATCTAATATTCTTTTCTTCCCACCAATAGAATCTGGGTTTAGTATATATAAACAAAACATAACAGTCCACACTAAAGACAGACTGAGGAAGGATGTTTTGATCAATGTCAACATATTCCATAAAGGAGCTTAGTACCTCAGTGAGTTGTATGTGATAGGGCTGGCAGTGATTCAAGTTCAGGGTAGGTTCCTGGAAGGTGTGATGGTTATGAGGTATAACAAACTTGTATCTACCAATGCTCTGTTTCTGGAAATACTCAATGAAGGCCGATTTGGGAAGAATCATGGAAAATATCCCACTGCAAATAATTGGTGCTCAGGTGTCTTAAAAGCTTAAGCATTTGGAACATTTACTGCTTTCTCAGCTCCTATCCAAACTCTTTTCAAATCTGCCAATAGTATTTATCCTCTCTATGCACTTCAGTACTGTTCCGCCTCGTAGCTGTAAATGGGGCCAGCTATGGAGTTCAAGGAGACAAAGAGCAGGCAGACCATAATTTCAAAGTCTGAGAACTGGAAGCGTTTTGTGACTGCTCCCTTTAAATGGGGCTCTCTACATTATTTCTGAACTGTCTTCATCTATTGGAGACACTCTTCCCAACCCCATCAAAATAGCTGTTACAGATCTGAGTCCTTCAGGAGTCATTCAAGATGTTCAGATCACACCTAAAACAGTGCAGCCATGATTCAGAGGATTGATAGTAGAAAGTTCCTAAGGAGATGCAGAGCTTGTCAGTAAATGAAGCCCTTTAGGTAATTTTATATCATTGATACAGATACAACAGGATAGTATGAATGAAGCATGATGTAAAGAGCATAAAGTTGCAGCCTGGTGAGCTTAAGAGGGACTTTCTGGTATTGTTGATAATGAAATGAAGTCTTCACACATTAATAGGAGTTGACTGGATATAAGGACAGTAGCAGAATGAAGGCAATGTATGTGTGAAATTATGCTTTTCTTGGGACAAGACAAGGAGACCCAAGGCAAAGCATTTTTTTTCTTCTGAGTCTTGGAGCAACTGTCAAGATGAAGTGTACCTAGGAATAAGTAAATTGGGTGAAAATGATTCTGATAAAACCTTAGGTGTTCAGAGAACCAAGCAAGAGGTAGAAATTAGGCAAGGATGTCACTACTGTTATGACAAGCAAATCTTGAAACCAAGAAGGAATCTAGTTGTGGAAAAATGTGTAGGATAATATGAGATCAGGAGTGAAATTGAGAAAGCTCAAAGCTCTGTTGAAATTTAAATGTGTGGAGCTGGAGGAAGAACTCTGACTTGTCAAGTGCTTGCTTTGTGAGCCCAGCAACTGGAATTCAAACCTGTAGGCCCATCATGTAAAGACCAAATGTGGTGGTTCATATTTGTAATCCTCGTGCTGAGGAGACAGAGATAGCCACATCCCTGGGACTCACTGGACACTAGGTCTAGCCTAATCAACTAGATTCAAGCCAAATGAAACTAACTTCTAAGAAAAGACATTAGAGGTTGTTGATTGGTGGCATCTTCATACACACATACCTCTCAATATGCAAATAAAATAAAGAACATTAAATACAGAGATTAAAACATTAGATAGTCATATAATTATAAGAAATATACTTCTTTGGTTGGTTAGTCAGTAATTTTGAATATTTAAGAAGGGATTGGACTTTCTCATGCAAACACTCAGTCATTTGTTTTTGAGTGGGATTGAACTAGAGATATTGCTAAGAATTATTTCTTGCATTTGGTCAGGATAACCAAGAATACAATTAGACAGGAAAATTATGATGATAAGGCATATTCTACTGTATTCATATCCGGACTTCAGAGAGCTTGTATTTGTCTTTAAAGACATTTTAATTAGAGGGTAAGGCCTTGTTCTATTACTACAGCTGGCCCTTCATCTATGATATTGTGATGATTCAGTTACCAATATGAGAAGGCTCAATGTGTTTTTGCATGCCTGGGTCATACTCACTCATATATTCATTAGTGCTGTCCACTGGATATGGCTAGAGCATGTCATCTCCCCAGGGGCTCCTGGGGAGGAGAAAGAAGTGCTGGAACCAGAAGGGTCAAGAATATCATGGGAAAGCTAACACAATTGACTACGGGAGCTTGCAGAGACTGAACCAACAACCAGGGAGCCTACATGGGACTGACTTAGGTCCTCTGCATATATGTTACAGCTGTATAGCTTGGTCCTCTTATGGAACTCCTGACAGTGGGAACAGGGGTTGTCTCTGACTGTTTTACTGGCTTTGGAGATCCTACTCCTCATACTGGGTCACTTTGCTCAGCCTTAACACAACGGGACAAGGGGAGTGCTTAGTCTTCTGCAACTTGAGAGGCCATGTTTTATTGATACTCATGGGAGACCTGTCCTTTCCTGGATAGAGACAGAAGAAGAGGAGGGGATTTGAAGGTAAGGGGGATAGGAAAGGAAATGGGAGGATAGAATGGGTAGGGATATGCTATTCTTGAGATGCAGAATAAATACATTTTTAAAAGTATGTATGGCTCAGTGTTAGAAAGGTTGATACCACATACAGGAAACTATTAATGTCATCCATCATATAAACAAATTGAAGGAAAAAAACCACATGATTATCTCCTTAGATGCTGAAAAAGCCTTCGAGAAAGTCCAACACTCCTTTATGATAAAAGTCCTGGAGAGATCAGGAATACAGGGAAAATTCCTAAGCATAATAAAGGTGATTTATTTACTACAAGAAGCTAATTGCCAATATCAAACTAAATGTAGAGAAACTCAAAGCAATCCCACTAAAAACAGGCTAGACAAGGCTGTCTCCTCTCTCCTTATCTATTCAACATTGTTCTTGAAGTTTTAGCCAAAGCAGTAAGAGAATGAAAGGAGATTAAGGGGATACAATTTGGAAAAGAAGAAGTGAAATTATCTCTATTTGCAGATGATATGATTGTATACCTAAGTGACAACAAAATTCTACCAGAAAACTTCTACAGCTGATAAACATATTCAGCAATGTAGCAGGATACAGGATAAACTTAAAAAAAAATAGCCCTCTTATACACTAAAGATAAAAGAGCTGAAAAAGAAATAAGAGAAACATCACCCTTTATAATAGCTGAAAATTGCATTAAATACCTTGGAGTAACTATATCCAAAGAAGTAACAGATCTATTTGACAAAAGCTTTAAATCACTGAAGAAAGAAATTGAAGAGGATATCAGAAAATGGAAAGATCTTCCATATTTCTGGATAGGTAGAACCAACATAGTAAAAATGGCAATCTTACCAAAATCAATCTACAGATTCAATGCAATTCCCATCAAAATCCCAACACAATTTTTTACAGACCTTCAAAAACAATACTAAACTTTATTTGGAATAACAGGAAAGCCAGGATCACCAAAACAATTTTGCTCAACAAAAGAACCTCAGGAGGCATCAGTATCCCCAACTTCAAGTTATGCTATAGAGCTACAGTATTAAAACTGCCTAGTACTGGCATAAAAACAGACTTGTGGACCAATGGAATTGAACTGAAGACCCAGACATTAACCCACACACCTATGAATACCTAATTTTCGACAATGAGGTAAAAAATATTCAATGGAAAAAAAATAGTAACTTCAACAAATTGTGTTGGCATACCTGGATGGCAGTATGTAGAAAAATGCAAATAGATCCAAGCCTATCACTCTGCACAAAATTCAAATCAAAATGGATCAAAGACCTCAACATAAAACCATCTACACTGAACTTGATAGAAAAGAAAGTGGGAAATACCTTCCAACGCATTGACACAGGTGACCACTTTCTAAATATAACACCAGTAGCACAAACACTAAGAACAACAATCAATAAGTGGGACCTCCTGAAACTGAGAAATTTCTGTAAGGCAAAGGACACAGTCATTAAAACAAAACAACAGCCTACAGAATGGGAAAAGATTTTCACCAATCTTACAAGTGACAGAGGACTGATCTCTAAAATATATAGAGAACTCAGGAAACTAAAGCCCAAAACCTTGAATAACCCAATCAAAAAATGGAGCTCAGGACTAAAAAGGAAATTCTCAGCAGAAGAATTAAAAATGCCTGAAAGACACTTGAAAAAATGCTCAACATCGTTAGCTATCAGAGAAATGCAAATCAAAACAACTTTGAGAAACCACCTTTCACCTGTCAGAATAGCTAAGATTAAAGACACAGATTGTCATGCTGGAGAGGTTGTGGAGCAAGGGGAAACACTCTTCCATTGTTGGTGGAAGTGTAAGCTTGTTCAGCCTCTCTAGAATGGAGTATGGATGTTTCTCAGAAATCTGGAAATCACTCTCCCCAAGGATCCAGCAATACCACTACTGGGTGTATATCCTAAAGACATACATTCACACCCCAAAAGCATTAGCCCAACTATGTTCATAGCAGCATTATTGGTAATAGCAAGAACCTGGAAACAACCTAGATGCCCCTCAAATGAGGAATGGATTAAAAAATTGTGGTACATCTACACAATGGTGTACTACTCAGCAGTAGGAAAAAATGATATTCCAAAACTTTCAGGCAAATGGTTGGATTTGAAGAATATCCTCCTGATTGAGGTCTCACAAACCCAGAAGGATAAGCAGGAGATGTACTCACTCATTAGTGGATTTTAAGCAAAAACATTCTTTTTTTCACTGAAAGATGGTGGGTAAATAAAGTGATTTAAAACACACATGTACATAAAACAAAACAAAACTTTTGGTTTGTCTATAGAAGGATTGCTTAGCAGAAATTTGTGGTGATCATAGTGCATCCGTGGGCATTAGCTGTGACCTACTGTGGTTTCTTTAACTGTAGCTGAGCCTAACTTGGCTTGAGAAGCTTTAGATTTTACTTTTATGTTTCAAGTATTTTAGAGAAAGGAGAAGTTTTATTACGGTATGGGTTTTTTATTCTGAATGTTTTGCTTTTTTATAAAATGTTTGATATTGATTTTCAAAAAACAATAAAAACAAAGAAGTAGAACAGGAAAAAGATTTTTTAACAGTTAATGGCATATATTAATAAATTTTACCAAAAAATAAAAAAAGAAAGGTTGATACCATTGATCCAGAGTCTAGAATATAAGCTAAATAATTCTATTACCTTCTATTTTTATATAACACATTGTCTCAGGTATTTTGTTATGGTAACTAAAAACTATTATTTATGGAACACTTCCTAAATAGTGCATAGAACACTTAATCTTGGTAAGTGAAGTAAAGTATCAGTACCAAACAGTTTGCCTGCCTGTCATTGATTGGCCTGCAGACTGGGGACCAAGGTTTTAGTTGGGTTGAGCAAGTTCAACCAGGACTGGCTCATGCTTTAAAATATGCAGAATGGATGGAGAAAAGTGAATACATCCATCATCTTCTATACCATTTGCTACTCTAATCTTTGCTACATTTGTTGAATGCTGGTTATGTCTTACCCTCTATTTTGTCCCCCATGCTACCAACACGGTGCTCATGGCTCTTAGTTTTCACCTCATACATTCCACAGTTGCTTCACGAAAGCCTAACACAAACTTCCATTCTGGAAGCACCAATTTTCTTAATATTTCTGGGACATAAAGATGAACCATATGTCAACTTTAAACTCTGTGAGTGCCCTTTTCTTGACACTTCCAAGAAGTTAATTGTCTGTTTGCCTTCCTGTAATTACCCTAATTACATGCCATTAGTGGCTACTAATAAATGCAAGTGTGTTTGATTATCATAAGCCTTGTGTTCCCAACCCATCTGCAAGGCTCTGTCAAGGCCTTCACATGTGGTCAGAATGGAAAGAGAGGCAAACAAGCATCTTCACATTTAACCTTAGGGCTAAAGGGAGATGAAAAGATAATTCATGAATGGGGTAATTGTTTCCCCTGCCTCTGCTGCTGACGGCTTTCTCTTCACAGCTACATGTATATGCTATACGCTCATTTATACGGCAGCAAAAGTTAAAAGGGGTTGAGGAATAAAAGCTGCCTAATTGCTGCTATTATCACAGCTCAAAGAGAGAATTGCTGTGTGATATTATGAGGATCGAAAAACCATTGAAAATTTTATTGATGGAACACTTTTGCTCTAACTTTGAGCCACAGAAAATGAAGGTCATAATTTCATTTTTTATGGGCACATGACTGGACATTTACCTGGAAAGAGCTGAAGTATGAGGAGATGAAACTATATTCCCCTGTCATAGTTTCTTAGATCATATTGAAATATCTGGTACAGGACAGTTTATTCAGTGTTGTCTTTTCATGAGCTTTACTACTAATGAAATCACCTGTAAGCTGGAGAAAATGAAATATGTAATAATGGTTTGTCACTGTATCACTCAAATAAACCTACAACAACAACAACAAAACTTAAACTTAAGTGGCAAAAGACAAATTCTACCCATTGATCCTTTGGAAACCTTGAATGTAATATTCTTATTCATTAAAACGATAAATACAGATTCAGCCCATGGTAGGCTGCCAATGCTCAGTGGATGGCCTTATACCACTTATTTACATATGAACAGCATAAATTTAAGTCACTGGATGAACAAATTATAGAGATATATATCTGGGAGGGGATGTGATGATAGAGTGTCTGGGAGATGATGTGTTGAAAGGAGACCAGATACAATCTAAATACAGAACATGTATTAAGTTCTTAAAGAATAATATACATATGTATATATATTTCAAAATCAACTACATATATGTTTATTTTTAACTAAGAAATATGTTTTCTTCTAAATATGTATGATGACTTAATCCCTAATAACTGGAATCTTCCCCTTGTGCTGAGCCTGGGTTATTCTAGTTTACTCTAAACCTTTCTTTACTGTATATTCACTGCACCACTCAACAGGCAGTTGACTAGGCATAGGCACATGGATTCTGTGCCATTACGGAAGAGTGTTTGTTTTAAGGTTTCTGAATGGCCCCATCCAGGGTTTACAGCTGAGAACCCAACATCAGCAGTCCTGGTGTGCCTCTGTGCATTTTATATGTATGTTATCACTATGGAACTGATATCATAATTTACATGCAGCTACTGGTATGAATTTACAGAACATTGAAAAACATGATTTTCAGAGAAAAAAAGAACAAATTCTACTTAATTTTACCCAAGAAAAATTACATAATTTTCTAAAAATTTGAAGTTTGTTAATTTAACCAGAAATTTTTGGCTAAATAAATAAATGTTAGTGTCCCAATATGAGGTATCACCATTCGTCGGCACTATCTCCATACTGTTAACTTCCAACCATACCCCATGGTCCATTTTCAAGACTAGGTCCTAGTCACTCTTTCTTTTCAAGAATCAACGTAGTTTGAATAAAAGATACATTTGTCTTTACAGATAGAACCTGTGCCAAGCCTTCCAAGAAAAGGAGGGTTAAGAAAGTGATTGATCTGAGTCAGGAAATGATAAGAAATAAAACAGGAGTCGAAAGCAAGGGTGTGTGGCAGGAGTTCCTGGGAGGAGAACAATGTCTGAAGGAGCCCTCACAGCATGCTTTGGATCTGACAGCTCCTAAATAAACCAGGCTTCCTTCACCCCATCACTAGTGCTTGTTTCTAAAACAATTTCAGGATTTTATTAGTGGAGACAGAAAAAGGAGAAAGGTAAACTGAGGCACAGTGAAGTGAAATTCTAAGCTGTGGCTAAGTTTCAGTGCTGACTGTGTCTATGTGAACCTAGAAACAACATTCATGACCTTCAAACACAGTATGGACATCTATCTATTTTCCTCAAGTACAGGCTTCCATTCTAAGACTCTGAAGACTATTTAGATTTCTCCTTAATTCAGACCTAGAAATTAACAAGACAAAGCCATCACTGACCAGATACTAACTTTTGCTGTTTCTTTCTCTGCCAACCTTTCCCATAAAATCTATACTTCAACTCATTACCACTACTAAGAGCAGGCTAATAAAGAGAGATTCTTGAACCAAATGCCTGCTGACTCCCTGTCTGTCTTCAGAGTGTCTCGCTCCCTTCTGAAAGAGACTCACATTTACTTCAAGGTTTGGGAGCTCACCTTGTGTGAAACATGTGTTTCCCCAACATGCCATTCCATTCTCAATGTATTCCTTCCAAACCCTAACTACAGCCCTTCCATCCATCTACACAACCACAACAACTTGAGGGGAGTGTTCCTAAGAAGGGATCTGTCTTAAATCCTGCCAAGTCTATTTCATAAATAATTAATGAAGGAAAGAATGGGGGGCCTAGTACTATGTTGGAGTTATAATGAATTAGAGTATAAGTATCATGTTTAGAAGGGAGGAAACTAAAGGACAAGCAACCTGATACGTAATCCCAAACTCAGATGGTAGAACTACTTTTCTAATTCACTGACAGAAACTGATTTAATGACATGACCTGATAGTGTGACCTGGGATGCTTTCAACTTCGCTGTCTTCCAGCCTCCCTTGATACTAATCTTATCTGCCCTGCATCCTTTCTTACCAGGAGTCATGGGCTTTCCTACAGTGATTTAATTCATGAGCACCTGCTGAATTCAGGAATAAGGGACTGAATTGTGGGGACTCTGGCTGGTGTTGAGGTTGCCTATATAAACATACAACTTGCCAGCAAAAGAACTGGTTAAGAAGTACAGGGCAGACAGATGCACATCTGGCTAATAAAACTTTGTTCAGAGCACTGGCATTTAAATAGTCTTCAGGATGTATTGTGACAGGCTTAGATGCTCTGGGCTTTATCTTACCTCACTCAAAATGGGGATAGAATACTTCCTAGGGCTGTTATATAATGTACCTGTGGTTATTAGGTTAGTCATTTATTATGACCAGTGACTCTCACACAAACAGAGATCAAATACGCTGGTTATGAATAAAAGTATAAATTCAGCACATTGAGCTTTCTTATTTATCCAGCAAACATTCATTTCATGTACACTCTCTGGCTGGTGTTTGTATTAATATGTTCTGATAACCAAGTCACAAACTGACCCCCCAAATCCCAGTCACTGAGTAACAGAAGATGATTCCTGGCATAGTCTTCATATCCAACAAGAAGATTCTGCTTCACACAGATCCACATTGATGGGATATTCCATCCTGGAGCTATGTCACCCAGAACATATGCCTGCTAGACACATGCCAGGAAACCGTAATAGAAAGAAAGGGACCCATGAATCATTTTCATTTAAAAATCATTGCCCATAATTCATCACTGTGCCCTGTGCAACTACAAAGGGGCCAACAACAGAGAGGACAGATGGACCATTTGTGAGATCATTTTCTTATTCAGCACTAAGAAAACAAAAACAATTAAGATTTATGATCTCTTCACATGAAGCAATAAGCACATGTATTAAATGCTTTAATAAAGTCAGGATCTACTACAAAGAACATGTATAAGTGAAATTCACTTGATGTGTGTGTGTGTGTGTGTGTGTGTGTGTGTGTGTGTGCATGCATGAGCACGTGTGTGCGCCCAGGTTAAGTGACAAATATATATAAAGTTTGAAGTTAGTGCCCAGGTGTGCACACATGGATGCCAAGGGAGAACACCAGATGTTTTTTTCTATTGCTCTTTGCCTTAATGCTTTGAGACAGGGTCTCAGCTGACCATTTTTGGCTAGGTTGGCTGATCAGCAGGTTTCCAGGATCTCCCTGTCTCTACCCTCAAATACTGAGGTCACAGCCTGGAAAGCCATATCTAGCTTGTTATATGGGTGCTAGATGTTCAAACTGAGGTCTCTAGCTTTTACTGCAAGTGAGCTTACTTACCAAATTACTTCACAGAATCAGAGTTTGAAAAAACTTTTGGAGTCATGTAATATTTTCTGTATGTATGTATGTATGTGTGTGTATGTATGTGTGTATATATGTATGTATGTGTATATGTATGAATAAATGTATGCATTGCTAAGTTTAGGACTTAAATGCACCTGGCTCTTGTGTAATAAAGTTTGCGTTGTACAAAAATAAAAATTGTTTGCAATTTGTTTATAATAATTACATTAAAAAATACAAAATGATTTCAACAGCACTGGGAAAGCACTCTTTAAGTGACAGGGCATATGCTGACCTCTCAGAATTGAAAGAGGGGAGCTTCTGGCAAAGAGATCCTAAGTGCAGTGGTAACCAGAAAGTTCTATCTACCTCATGTCACCCCGAGCTGGTCCCAGGCGGCCACAGCCTCTTCTGGATACTGTGCACTCCATGAGTTCATCAGCAAAATGACAAGCTGACAGGAACCAAGCCAGAATCCCTGGCCTTCTGTTCTGCTCCATGAGACAAAGAGAAAAGAGGCCACCAACTTTCTGGGTCCAGCCAGCAGGGAGTTAGGCTTTTCCATTCTCTTTATCCTTCCAATATGTGGCTGGCCTCCTGTGCTTCTGACTGTCTTGGCCACCTGGAAAATCATGCTTCTCAGACTCTGTGGGCTTGCCAACAAATCAGTTTCTCCCAGAGACATGCAGGATCAGGGAATTGCAAAGCCACTTTATAACCTGAGCACTAATAGATGTTTAAGAGACTAAGAGGGAGAGAGTTTTGGGGCCAACAAAAGGAAAACCATGGTACATTTTAACCGTGTAGGTATTTTTTTTCTTTCATAATTTGTTGATGATGAGACAAACCTTTGCCTTCCAGGGGACTCCACAAAGCCCAGAAGACATAGTCTTGAAATTCATTCAGAGGCAGAGGCATATTCCAATAGTTTTATTTCATAAGAAGATTTTTTTTTTTAGCATTAATCCCAGTTCTCTAATGCATGAAATATTCAAACGGATGCTTGTTAAAGAGGCATGGTTGGTACAAATCTGTTTTACATACAAATATCCCAGGGAACTAGCAGAAGGTAGTTAGAGATGTTCTTCCCTTCAGACTGCTTATGGACACCAGGGATGCAGGTCCTTCTATGGTTGGGCTGGTCTTGGTGATTTATGGCCCAAGGACTTCACCAACCAAGCTACAGACTCAAGTGATCCTGACTTCATTTGGCCTGGCATTACCAGAAGTCCACTGGAAAATGCCCAATTTATTCAGCACTGTTTTGGACTGGAACCAAATCCCTGTCTAAGCAGCTAAGAAGACAGGGCCAGTGAGAGCAGGTCCTGGGAGCTGTGAGGAAGGCAAGGCCACTGTCCTTCCCCACTGACAACTGTCCACCCTTCTTCCACTTTGTCCTCATTCCTAAGGATAAACAAAGTGTTTTTCTGTCTGGCTGACCCCAGTCTGTCTGAGTCTGTCATGTTCTGTGAGTTCCCATGACTGTGAGAAACAGAGGATTCCTTACTCTCATCCACATTCACATTTCAAAGCTAGTCATTTGCCAGCCAAAGCAAAAATGCATTCAGAAGCTGTTTCTCCAGAAAAAAAAATAGGTTTGTACTTTCTTTATATGTACAGATCCATGTGCACCCAGGCAAGTTTACCTTGATGGGATGGATGCACAAAGAAGCTGGAAAAATGACCAGATGGACTCTACCTAAGCCTGGGGAGTTCCATTTCGGTTATCTCTCCAAGTTTTCTCACTTCTTAGCAGTGCTAACGTTCAGTTTCCCACCTATCCCGTTTCTCTCCAGATCTCCCATTTAATGCTCCACTCCCTTTATCACATCGGCGCTATTGATATTTTTAGGTGAAAAATCTGAAAGTAATAAGAAATCAAGCCACAGACACCAAAATTGTTTTCACACAGGTTCTAAAAGATGGCTAAATGTTGACCCTACATCTCTGGCTACAAAGCACCAGTTCCTTCCACTGTGCAAAGCCATTCCTGGTCCTCCAGGGCTATCCCAGGACATTGACACTAATCAAAGATGATAGCACATATAGGCAGCTAGAGAGAGTCTCATGTGTTCATTGTTCCAGGTTCACGTTACCTTTTTTGTAATTGATTTTCATAGAAGGCTGTGTTTAAGAAAAGAGAAGTTAAGACTGGGTACACATCTGGCCTCCCAGTGCAGATGCCCTACTTTGGAAATAATATGAGCTGAGAGAACAATGCACAACTGCCAAGGTGCCTTCCTGGGATAAAGTTACATAGTGCTTCTTTGTTACCTGTCAGGGTATCATATTAACTTAGATGGTAGTCAGAGATGATACTCCATGCTCTCCTATAGAACTGATTTTGTCTCAATGTCCAAAATATTAATTGGGAAACATGAGAATAAATGAATTTCAGATCGTTAAAATATATTTTCCATTTTGGAAGAAGTATCAGATTTCCTACACTCTTCTGATTTGGAAAGATTATCTAACTGATAATCTGGTGCATGAACTTATGTCTACTCCTAATACTGCCAACAACTAGCTAAGGGGTCAGAAATGTGTGGATCCCTTATGGTGGCTGCATTAAAATGCTTCCTGATTTCTCTACACAATGTGGACCATTAGAGCTCACTCCTGTTCCAATGATGTTTTAGTTCTGTTAAAGTTGGAGGAGCCACAGACAAGGAAACATGGTCTCAAAGTTCTGCTGTCCTGAAAAGTTTCCCATCCATCAAGTCACCTTCTGGTTGATTGAAAACTTCCCCTCCGTGCCTCAGGCCAGGCTGTTCTCTGCTGCCCTCTCCTGCTAAGCTGCTCTTCCTAGAGCAGGAGTACATGCTAGAGCTGGGGCCTTTTCTTTTCTTTCTTACTTATCAGTCAATAGTTGGAAAGCCTTTTTTTTAATTTTTAAAATTTATTTAAAAAGGTTTCTTTATATCTACCATTGTCCTTTCTCTTCTCCCAGTCCCTCCCAATCCTCCCTCAGCCTCCTCCCACCTCTTCCCCCCATTCATTCCCCTAGGGGGGCAAGGACTCCCAAGGTGGGTCAGTTCACTCTGGCATATCCAGGTGAGGTAGGTCTGAGTCTCTCCTGCCAGTATCAAGGCTGACTTAGGTGTTCCTCTGTAGAGAATGGGCTCCAAGATGCCAGTTCATGCACAGCAGAATAGTCTGATCCTACTGCAAGAGGCTCCACAAACTGCCTATGCCATTTGACTGTCATTTACCTTTGGAGTGTTTAGTTCCTTTTCCTGAAGGTTCCTCAGCAGTTGTTTCAGAGTCAGTGAGCTCCCAATAGCTCTTCGGTGGGTTTCCTTCTCATGATCCTGATCCCTTTTCCCTTTGCTCATATACTCTCTCTCTCTCTCTCTCTCTCTCTCTCTCTCTCTCTCTCTCTCTCTCTCTCTCTCTCTCTCCAGCTGAACCTGGAGCTCAACCAGCTGCTTAGCTATGGATCTCTGCTTCTGCTTCTATCCATTGACAGATGAAGGTTATATAATGACACTTAGGGTGGTCATTCATTTCATTATAGGACAAGTCCTATTTAGGCACCTTCTCTACTATTGCTTGGAGTTCTAGCCAGAGATATCTTGTGGGTTCTTGGAGATTTCCTTAGCACCCAGCCTCTTTCCAACACCACAGTGGCCCCCTCTATCAAGATCTCCATCTCTTTTTTTCTTCCTCTCTGTTGCTCCTCTCACTCAACCATCTCCTCTCATGATTTGTTCAGACCTCTCCTTGGTCTCAACCCATTATGATCCCAATTTACTCAGTAGACCTTCTCTATTTCTTCTTCCCAATAAGATCCCTGGATATCTGTCTTAAGTTTCTTCTGTTCCCAAGCTGTTCAGGGGTTGTGGTTTGCAGCCCGGCATTCTTTGCTTTTTGTCTAAAATTAACTTATGAGTGAGTACATACTATGCCTATCTTTCTGGGCCTCTGTTACCTCATTCAGGATGATACTCTTCAAATCCATTCATTTGCCAGAAAATTTTAGGATGCCATTTTTTTCTGCTGAGTAGTACTCCATTGTGTAGATGTATCACTCTGGACTGCCAAAGCAATCTTGATAAATAATAGAACTTCCTGAGGTATCACCATCCCTGACTTCAAGCTATACTATAGAGCTACAGTATTAAAAGCAGACTTGTGAATCAGTGGCATAGATCCTGATCTTAATTCACACACCAATGAACACCTGATTTTTGACAAAGAGGCCAAAAATATATAATGAAAAAAAGATAGTATCTTCAACAAATGGTGCTGGCATAACTGAATGGTTGTATGCAGAAGAATGCAAATAGATCCAAACCTATCACCCTGCACAAAACTCAAGTCCAAGTGGATCAAAGACCTCAACATAAACCAGTTACACTGAACTTGATAGAAAAGAAAATGGGAAACATCCTTTAATGCATTGGCACAGGTGACCACTTCCTAAATATAATACCAGTAGCACAGACACTAAGAAAAATTAATAAATGGGATCTCCTGAAACTGAGAAGCTTTTGTAAGGCAAAGGCCACCATTAATAAGACAAAGTGACAGCCTATAAAATAGGAAAAGATCTTCACCAACCCTACATCTAACAGAAGACTGATCTCTAAAATATATAGAGAACTCAAAAAACTAGAGGCCAAAACCCATATTATCTAATTAAAAATGGGGCTCAGAGCTAAAAAGGTAATTCTCAACAGAAGAATTACAAATGGCTGAAAGGCACTTAAAGAATTGCTCAACATTTTTAGCCATCAGAGAAATGCAAATCTAAATAACTTTGAGATACCATCTTACACCTGTAAGAATGGCTAAGATCAAAAACACAGATGACAGCCTATGCTGGAGGGGATATGAAGCATTGGAGGAGGGGAACACTCCTCCAATGCTGGTGGGAGTGTAAACTTGTACAGCGACATTGGAAAGCAGTATTGTGGTTCCTCAGAAAACTGGGAAACAATCTACCCAATGATCCAGCAATACCACTATTGGGCATACACCCAAAGGACATACATTCTTACTGAAGGGCATTAGCTCAACTATGTTCATTGCAGCATTATCCATAATAGCCAGAACTTGGAAACAACCTAGATGCTCCTCAACTGAAGAATGGATTAACAAATTATGGACCTGGGGACATTTCAGTTGGACATAAAAGTAAAATAAAAATTACCCAGTGAGCTGGAACTTCAAATAAACTAAAAGAAATTGATTTCAAGGGGTAACAAGAAAAATAGTCAAAGCTAAGATGCGTCCTAAAACAGAAAGTTCCATCTTTTGGAGGAAAACTAGCATTTTAAAATACTAGCACTTGAAGACGAGTATGTATGAAATAACAGGCTGCACAGGTGGTCAGCAAAGCATCCCAGATTGGTGGTTCCCAGCAACACTAGGGTCAGGAGAAACTGCAGCACACTGTTTTGCAGCATTGTCTTTGGTACTCACCCAGCAGCCATGGGACTCACACCTCTTGCAACCTTTCTTTCTTTGGTTTTCTTCTCTTGTCATTAGCTGAGATGCCACAGGACTGTCCTGCTGTGTGGACTGGTTGGGGATGGACACAGCCATTATGCTAGATTTATTCAGTTATTGAAAGAAAATACATAATACAGAACTAAACTTGGCAGCACCCTGTTAAAAACTCAGTACAAGACACAAAACTAGTGATTATTTATCTTTATTTCATCCTACCGTGTTTCTCCAAATTGACAAAGTGTTCAGAGCTTAAGTTTTGATCTATGCTTAATGAAGAATCTGTTCTGAAACAGTAATTCCACAGAGATCTTTCTTTGAGGAATTCTCATGCCAGTTTCACACAAAAATCCAGATTAGGTTAAGAAACTTCCAAAGAGAAGGAATCTACATGCAAACACAGAGAACTAACACTGTTGTATGAGGAAGATATAACTACTGGGACCCTTGTCTTACTGTGAGGAGCCCATGACCCAGTAAGGAGCCCATGACCCAGTAAGGAGTCCAGACACCAGTGAGGAGCCCAGGTTCCAGGCTTTTAGACTAATGGCAGGTGATCACCAGGTCCAGGACTACACATTCTATAGCAAATGGAAAAAATGAAATAAAAGATACATGCAGTGAAAATATGTTGCCTGCAGATTACTAAAAAAGAAAGCACATTGGAATAATGTTTCTAACTCTAGTTTATCAAAGTAATTTCAGGTCTTCAACCAAAAAACCCTTTTCTGTGCAAAGCCAGTCTTTGAGCTGACAGCTTCAAGGGGATCTTGAAAAAGCACAGAGCATGCTTGCTCTAATTCACACAGCTGTGGCAGGCAGGTAGAATAGAGAGACACAGAAAAAGTGTTTCCTTTTGGTGGTTGTGAACACTGTATGAACACTTCTGTGCATGCCTCAAACTTTAGTTAATCTTGATGTGTACAACCATATCACCTGGTAACAGGATTCCCCTAAAATGTATTAATATAGGCTGATTTCCACCCCTGCTTATGATCCCACCTCACAGGAGTTTTTATTTATCTACTTGTCTTAGAAAGTATTTTATCATGAATAATTTTTAAATATGAGAATGAACTGAAAGAGAATTTTAAGTGTATACCAAATCTTGGGATAATTGTTCTATCAACACGGAGAAACTCTTATGGTAATAATGAGCGATTGAATTTGGGACATACAATTTATATACACAAGATGAACACGGATGGGAGTTTGGAGGCCATGTGAACCAGCTTTGTTTAGATTATCTCTAACATCTAGCACAGTGAACAGAATGTATGAGTTCAAAAGTATCTTCAGAACAAAGCATAAAGGAACAGCCTGTGAGGAAGCTAATGGCTTAGATGTATGAAATGCAGACAGGTATGAACAGGATCTATCACTATGACCCTAATTTCCAGCAGGATCTGTCATGTGTATAGCTAAGCAAGCTTCTATGTGATGACTTAACAAAATTCTGCACTAAGAAAAACCAAAAGCTAAAGAACATTTCACTGACCCCCCCCCCAAAAAAAAAACCCAAAACATCAGAAAAATTGATCCAGAAGTCTGGGTTCAGACAATGGCAATTCAAATGACTTGATATTTAACTAAGAAGAGCAAATTATCTGTGGGGACAGTTAATAATAATACCTCTAACTAAATGTTTTAAGTCTGCTTCTTATTCCTACTAAGCACAGAATGCCCAGGCCTTTCTGGTCTAAGGTCCTCCTCCATGTCAGCAGACAGCTCCCAGTGCATGCTATTTGCTATAACACTCCCTTTAGAAGGTGAATGATTTCTCTGCTTGTAAGGAATTGGGCACTTTCTGTGCCCAGCAACTGTAAGAGTTTATGGTAAAAATCCAGGACTTTCTACTTTGAAAGTTTTTTTTTGTTGTTGTTGTTTTACTATATTAAAATTGTCATTGAATTTATTATATTCTTTTTTGAAAGTTTTATTTTTTATTTAAAAGGATTTTTCTAATTTTACATACCAACCAACCACAGTTCCCTTTCCCTCCTCTCCTCCTGTTAGCCCTCAGCTTCTCCCTACCCTGCCCTTCATCCACTTCTCAGAGAGGGTAGGGAGTCAATATAGTCTACATATCAAGTTGAGGCAGGACTAAACCCATCCACCATATGAAGGCTGAGCAAGGTATCTCTCTAAAGGGAATGGGCTCCAAAAAGCCAGTTCATGCACTTGAGATAAATCCTCATCCCACTGACAGAGGCCCCACAATCTGCCCAAGCCACACATTGTCATCCACATTCAGAGGGCCTAGTTTAGTCCCATGTAGGTTTCCAACTGTCAGTCCAGAGCCAATGAGCTCCCAGTAGCTCAACTGTCTCGGTGGGTTTCCCTATCATGATCTTGACTCCATTGCTTATATAAACCCTCCTTACTCTCTTTGACTGGATTGAGAGTTTGGCCCAGAATGCTGTGCCTTTTTAAAGTTTCTGTCACTTAACTTTTCTTTTTTTTCTCATTTATTCATTGTATTTAATTATTAGAAGTGGATGGCTCAATAGCAAATTCAGTGGAATTTTAGGAGGCTAAATGCAGATGAATACTAACCCTAACCCTAACCCTAACCCTAACCCTAAATAGTATCATTGTAAGGAAAACTGAAGATCCAAGACATTTATGCTAAAGATTTCCCCTTTCAATGAAGGGGCTCTTATCAAGGAGCAATAAGAGGTTGCTGTGGACATTACCTTGTATGTCCTTCCTGTGAGATGATGAGGGTAAATCATAGCCTTAGGAGGACTGATCCTTTGGGCCTGTGTGTTCACCAGCTATGGAGAGTTTTATCTGGATTGTTCAAGACTAGATATTGAATATTGGCCATTGATCTCTGCTTTCTTGGTATCTGTGCTGTAGAAGATAAGCAAAGAGGAATTCTGCTCTAATTCTTGCATGCCATCACTAGCAGATGGTGTAGAGTAAGATTGGGACTGTAGATGGTCCAGGGCCAGCTGCTTCTCCATCCCTTCTTCTTCCTCCTGGCTCTGAACTTGCTCCACTTGCTCACTTCACGTCTAACATGTCCTTTTTCAAGGTTTGTATCATGGCTGTCTGGGCCTTGCTGACCTGTCTCCATTCTCGGATTGCAGCATCCATCCATTTAAAGCAAGCCCATGACCTTTCTCAGTTCTTACCTTTTGCTGCCTGCTAGACTACAATCAAGGTTTAAGCACCATGTGTCCATAACCATCTTCTCTGCTTGATTTTAATGGGTGACACAAGTGATAGAAGGTTTTTTGTTTTGTTTTTGGTAAGGTTGTTAAGTCAGGGATAACTCAGCTATTTAAAAAAAAAAAAAAATCCTAATGGTGGAAATCACTTTCCCACTCTTTCTATGAGGAATCATAGATATTTATACACATACAATTTTGCACATGACTTAAATCAAACAGAATTTTGAATTGAGTCAATTACCTGTTCTGTGTTTGCAGGGAGGCAACCAGTTCTAGAGCAGCAAGTGAGAAATCTCGGCCCAAGCCTTCTGCTATCTTAGTTTACTGTCTGTTAGTGTTATAAACACTGTGACCAAAACTAACTTGTGGAAGAAAGGGATGATCTGGCTTACACATACCTATCATAGTGTATCATCCAGGAAAGTCAAGGCAGAGCTCAAGGCAGAAACCTGGGGGCAAAAAATGAAACAGAGGCCATGGAAGAATGTTGGTTACTGGCTTGATTTCCATAGCTTGTTCAGTCTGCTTTCTTACATCATCCAGGACCATTTGCTCAGGTATGGTACCATTCAGAGTGGGTGGGGCCCTTCCACATCAGTCATTAATCAAGAAAACCCCTCACAAAATACTTGCCTATGGGTCATTCTGATGGAGGCAATTTCTTAAATTGAGGTGCCTTATTCCTGGCTGACCATAAATTGTGTGAAGTTAACAAAGAATTAATAGCACACCTTTTATTAGAAAACATGTGTCCAAGCCTATGCTTCAATAAGCACTATTACACAGATCATCTATCTGAAGTCACAGCAGAACTGTCAATGTTATTGCAATGATGATATACAGGAGGAAAATCACTAGGGCCCAGTGAAGCAAAGGAACTTGCCTCAGACCTCACAGCTCCAGGGAAGGGGCCTAGTCTAGGTTTTCCTCTGTTTCCTAGTGTAGCAGGTACACCTGCTAAGTGATCATACAGCAGCACACAGTGAGAACTCTACCAATTGCTTCTTACTCTCCTAATTGAGAAAATGAAGACCTGACATGCTAATCTGAAACAGAATGCTATGAGGGATAACAGAGCTGTGATGGAGGGAGAAAGGAGACCTGCATGACCATTGGGTTTTGCTAGTTTATATAATGTGGTGGCCGTTGTGTTTTCCTATCCTCTGCCTTTACATTTTCACTCATCCATTGTCCACTAGTTTCCATCCTTTCTCCCACAAATTTGCCAGCCTCCTTGATTTTCAGCCTTTCTGTGTTTGGTGAGAGCACACAGGGTATTCAGCGCTGTCACCTTACTTGTTGAGGCTGCATTTTCTAGTACATGTTAGCATAAATACTGATGTGTTTTCATTATAATTACTTTAATTCACTTCGCCCCAGTCAGATCTGGAGTGTGTCAATCTATGGTGATTTTAGGAATTGGAGGTGACTACTGGCCCATAGAATATAAATTACCATAAATGTTTAGATACTTGGAGTACTGCCTTTGAAACAATCTCAGCTTTGCATTGGGGAAGGCACAGGCTTTTATATTCATGTGGGCAAGTTACAATTTTCTAGGTCTGAAGGTTCTCATTTCTAAAACAGCCACAAAAATATTTATCACCATGAAGAAATTGGAGCAGAATTGGTGAGGCTATAAATTAGTGTAACCATTAGGAAAACACAGTTTAGAAAACCTGAAATAAAAAAAAAAAAAAAAAAAAAAACTACCTGAAAATAGAACTACCATATGCTCAATAATCCTATTTCTATTCACAGACCCAAATGAGTCAAGGTCAATGTCTTGAAAAGGTCTGTGCACTCATATTTGCTGCATCATTATGCAGTATAGGAATGACACAGAAACGGGTGTGTCCTCTGATTTCTGAATGAAGGCAATAGGATTAAGTTTATAGTAGAACATGAGGCAGCCTTAAGAGAATGAAATCTTGGCACTTATGACAAGATGAGGAAAGCTAAAGGACATTGTGCCTAGAGAAATAAGTCAGACATAGAAAAACAAATTCTGCACGATCTCACTTACATGAACAAGCTAAACAAGTACAACTCAGGACCCAAGGGAAGAAAGGTGATGTCAAGGGCTCAGAGAGGAGACATGGGTCAAGGGTATAAACATTCAGTTACGAATGTGTCCTAGATTTCACATGCTAACTATAGTTAAAGATGGTATATTACATACACAAAATACCCTGACAGTCACTCTTAGCTCTCTAGACAAACACAAAAATGGTAATCATGTGAAGCGATGGATATGTTAATGTGACTAGAGCAATAATTTCCAAGCAGGTATGCTGATTAGAATTTCACTTTGTATAATATACATCATATAATATCATACATATAATATATAATTTTTATTGGTTATTTCTCCGTAAAGTTTGGAAAGAAATAAAATAAATTCTCATGTTACTTTTTCCACCATGAAATTAAGCTATGAACACTTCAGCATGCCATTCATTGTTTCACGTTGCTGCAGAATTGTGAAATAACTCTTTCTTAAGTTTAGAACATAAAGTCAAGACACTTTCCTTTCAAAGAATTTTCAGAGTTTAAAATAACTGACAATCCTGCAAAGCAAATGTCCAGGCAGTCAAGTTTTATCAAACATGCAGATGGCTAGCTACATGCAGATGAATGCACAAAAGACTATATTTAGAGGCTTATACTAATGGTCAATTAACAATAGGAGAGCTTAGCTTTAGGGGCTAAGTTTGAATGACTATAATCTTATGAGCAATATTATCATTTTCTCTTGTAATAAATATTCATCTATTCATGGGGTAAAGCACATTTATTGATAAGCTATGCTGTGCAAATCCTGTGATTATTGAGTAACTATTGTATTGGCTAGGTGACATTCAGGCGATATCATCTATGTGTTTGTGAGGGAGAGAGGAGATGGAGGGTTCTAGCTTGCAGTTCAGGTTTACTCATCGCAGGAATTGATGCCTCTCTGACTCATACATTACCTCATGTGTTCATCCCAGGACTGCCTGTTTGATTTGTGACCAGACCTAATTTGAGATAGATCCATAAATCTCATATTTGTTACTTCTCTATTAAGCAGCATGTCTTTGTGTCTTGTCAAGAATCTATGTCTGTTTGTGCTCATAGTGGGAAGAAGCACACTCTGGCACTTTTGCACCTCCATCTAGGGCTTCTGTGACTCCTCACAGCACAGTGGTGGTGACAAATGGTCTATGCAGCAACAGCCAGCAGCTCTTCCAGTCAATGGTCTTGGTAGAGAAGAGAACAGTAGATCTAGCCATGGAATGCAGTGCTGACAGCTCTGGGAACATCACTAGGAAGGACCCAGGTGCATGCAACCCTGCCTTAGTATGAAGCTAAGGCAATAAGCAAGGACACTTGGAATGTCAGACTTCACATGACAACCAGTACATTTGTGAGCACATACAGGAGACCTTTTAGGGACAAAGTGCTATTGGGTTGAATTTACTACAATAGCAATCAGGGAAACGCTTGAAAAACCATGTTTGTGACCTTACAAAATGTTTTTTGTAAATATATTTTACTTTTCCTTTCCAAATTTCACAAAAGAAATAGAAATGCCATTATCATGAGCCTCTCCAGTTCCAACAGGTTAAAATTGCATGCATTAGATGGTGGCCCATCATCCAAGATGTCCATATCAAATCCCCATAATCTGTGAGACTGGGCAAAAGTCAGGCCTGAGTTCTGGGAGGGGTAGGGAAACATAGGAGATGCAGGAAGGGGATGCCAGTTCTGCAACACACTGCTGAGTTTTAAGCTCAATCACAATCATCTGCCCTAAAAGTCAAAGGATTTTAGAGATACATCCTGGGAAAACACAGAAAAAGAGGAGGTCATGTGAGAGGGCAAAGAGAAGTGATGTAGGAGGGCAAGTCAGGGTGTGACTGAAGACTCTGGAACAAGACAAGGCAAGAAACAAGTTCTCCACAAGGCCTCCAGGAGCCAGAACTCTGCACACACCTTCAATTCAGATTTCTGGTCCGCAGAACCGAGACACTCAGTTCCAAACACCCACAGTGTGACAATTTATTATGGCACAAATAGGAAACCATTGCAGCAGACACACTGGTCACAAGAAGAGGTAACCTTTTTCAAACTGAAGCTCATCCATCCTTGAATCCTATCCTGTTGGATATCACAGCCATGACCATTCTCAGGCTTAACAACATGCTCACCCAACTTGGTCAGCAGTCACCACATCTTGTTTGGCAAAATGCTAAACAGGGCTTAGGACTTCTGGCTCTTAAGACTGTTTCTCCTTTGTATAATTAAAAACAATAGCAATATATCAAAAGCTAAATGAGGCTGCTAGGCTGCCAGGATCTAGAAGTAGTGTTATGGGTTGAAGTGATTTGAAAAGAGATTTTTGAGAAAGGCTTCAAATTATGAAGAAAAATATGCTTGATTTGTAAAACTGAGAGGACTGGATAAAACATTTTAAGGTCTCTAAAGATTTGGACAACATTTCAAGCTGGAAATTACAAGCCTCATGTAGAGTAAATTGTGTAACTCACCTGGCAATCTGAACCTTGTGCTAAAAGAAATAATGAATTTAGGGCCTGGCTGTTCTGATGTCTTTGTTCTGGATTCCGACTATTCTCTCTCCCTTTCGCTCCTGTTTATTTACTGTGGATCATTTTCCTAAATAAAAGTCCTTCCTTTCCCCAGCTGCGTTCAATGCTGCCTTGGTGCCTTGGTTCTGTTGCTACCATTTGTCATTGGGCATTTCTGACTGTATACATGCCTCTTTGATGTCATCTGTTTCATACAGGGATTTAGTAAATTACAAGCCAAGTTCCATTCTTAAAGATTCTTACAGCAGGTTTTAGCTACATCTCAGCCTTTCCCCCCTCTCATACAGGGTAAGTTAAATAATCATTACAAAAGAAAAAGTTACTTGCATCTTGCATTCTTGTCTAACTGTGATAATGAAAAAGAGAAAGACTTTTTTTTTTTTTTTTTTTTTATCTATTCACTGTGAACAGAATCATCACAATTTGCAATGGCTCTGGGGCAGGAAAAATAAATAAGCACACACCAGAACAGTTAATGCAGATTACATTTTATCTGAGAACCCTGAATTGGTGGCTCTAATTCTAGTTCATTAGAGTCAACAATTGACTCTCAGGCATCAGAGAGGTAAGAAATACACTTATGATCAGGGTAGCAAATGCATTGCTGCAGATCAACACTCACAAAGACGGCAAGCAGAAAGCTCAGATTCCTCCAAGCATCTGTGTGCGTAACAGTGTGCTAGGGCCCTGCTGTGTGGAATATGTCCTCCAGAACAGATCATTCATACTGCTAGCTTGCCATGTAAGGTACAATGCTCAGACCCTGGGATAAACAGGCCTCATTGTTGGCCTTAAAACTCCAGCTGGCAGGTGAAACAAAGCATCAGTTCCATTTTTAATAACATTCCTAAACAATGAAAACATGAGGAGTCCCAAGTAAGTATATCAAAACAATACAAATAGCACAAAGTAGGATGTATCTCACTATTAGTCATTGTCCTTTGAGGTCAGAGAAGTAGAGACAGTTCATCATACCAAGTGGTGGTGGTGGTGAGTACCCCTATGGCACTGGACAGACTTGAGGCTGATCACACTAGATAGGGAGGGTAGGGGGGAAATCCTATCTAGATTCAGTGAAAAGCACCTTTGGGGTCATCCAGTGAGTTATGCTGGAGTGCAAGGCCTTGCTGCTAAGGCAGAATCAGGTCACCTACTTGAAAAATGTCCTTTTTTCTCACTAACAGATGAACAGGAAAGCAGGCATAGGAACACATGAAGTCTCCTCCTTTATCATTGTGACCTTTAAGCACAGGTTTAGATCTTAGGGATTTGATCCTTTGGGACTGTTTGTGTACTGAAATTGGTCTTAGCTCATCCCCCTTATACTAGATCTCCGAATGACTCACACAAGGCCAGAAAGCAATTTAGCCTCCAAAAGTTTGTTCTGGGGCCTTTGTTTAATCTTCTTCTTTTTCCACAGATGATCAAGGATACTGAGAACGTCTTAAATATTTATTGTCCATTTTTGTTTCTTCTTTTGAACCACTGACAATATCTTCCCCAAGTGTTTGTTTTTCACAACTTTGTAAAGATTTGTCTTGGCTGTATATATTTATTTCTGGATCTTCTATTCTTTTTTTGTTGGTTTACATTGACTGCTTTTGACCATCTGTGTCATTAGGGATCTGTAGTACAATTTGAAGCCAGCTGTTATGATATCTCTGGCATCATCCCATCTTCTTAGGACTGTTTTGACTTTTGGGGGTCATTCTTGTGTTCATAAGAATTTTAGGATTGTTTTCTCCAATTATATGTGAAATATCACTGAAATGTTGGCAATGGTTGTATTGAGTTTATAGGTTACTTGGTTTGTCCTGTGTGGTTTTTGTCTAATAAAATTGTTTAAGTTGCTTGGTATATGCTTTATGATGTTCGCTGGTTGTGTGAAACAATTAGAGATGCAGGATGTCTGGTCCTTCTGTAAAGTGAAAGCCAGCAGCATCTTTTTGTTTTGCTATGGTTGTCATAGCAGTTCGGAAAACTAGATGGATACCTCTCAGAATATTGTTATTAGGTCCATATAAAGAAACATAGGCTAAAAATGGATATGAATCACTAGAAGGAAAACTAACCAAAACATTAAAAAATTATCACATTACTATAATATGTGATATTTTTTCAAATGCTAAAAGTTCTCATGGCAGTGTTATAATTATCAAGGTTTAGAGAAGTGCATAAATTATATTTCCAGGTATTTGCCAACAACTGTATGTGATATAAAAATATTTGCAACTTCTCTTGGTGATAAAAATTACAAGAGTTACCAATCTTACAGAGATTAGAATATTGTATTCACAGTTGAAAGAATATTAAATTTCAATTAGAATTTACTGAGAGTAGAAATGCATTTTTTTCTCCTCAGTCTGTGCAGGACCATGAACAGGCATGTGGACCTCATGATAAGAAACATTTTTTTAGAAGATCCTTGTTCTTATTTACAGATTAAGTCAAATTCACAGGACCTGCTGCTTCGACACATCTTATTTCATAGTACTGGCTACTGTCTTTAAATGGCCGTTGTTAGTGACTTTCTAAAGAAATTAATAACGAGTGAAATAACAGAGAAAGCACTTACTGCTGTGCAAAACTCCTATCAGTTTCCCAAAAAGTGACAATAGCATTAGCTACTAACATCATCAACCTCATCAGAATGATATAGGAGAGCCATCTGGGTTACTCTCATTCACATATCATGAAGGTCTTCTCTTTGAAAAGTTTCTTGAAAACTCTTGTCTTGGAACATCCATTAGCAGACTCTCTAACAGGGCCTCAAAAGCCACCTAAGCTAGGGAGAATTACTGAGTTTTAAACTAAATTATCTTCCTAATCAGCCTGCTTCCCATGGATTCCATTCTCTTTCTCATCTTCATAACTCTTATCAGTTATTCATGTCAAAGCATCATGGAGGGAAAGTGGGATAAATGCAGAGGGGTTCAAAAGAAGGAGGGAACCCCTATTGTATCTGGCCTTTCACTTGAGAGCCCCCCGGGTGAGTGTCCAACTGCTGTTGGAATGACCCTGCCTTCCTAGCATCAGACATTAGTATAAAGCAGTGATGGAGAGTAATGAGGTGTGAGCATCAAAGAGGCCCTGCCTATGCTGTTGCTTTTCCCCCATCACCCAGTGTAAACACTTTGTGCTAGTGAATTAGAACAACATATGAATGTAGCTTTATTCCTAAGAATCTTCTGAATGTAAAGAATATCATATATATATACATATATATATACATATATATATATACGTATATATATATGAATCTTGGAAAAGCTGCAAAATTTTGCATTTTAACTGCTGAAACAAATATCTTCCCATTCTAGGGTTATGACAGGGCTTGGTGTAATCAGGAGAAAGGGAAGGCTGTTTGGTTGTCCTTTACCAGCTGCTGTAACCACTCCTGACATGCTTCCCTATGCCCTGCTAACCTGCCCTGCTCATGGGTATCTGATTATGTCCCTCCAACAGAGATGTTTGGAAAGGTCACTTTTTAATACCTGCACCTGTCAGGCTCAGGCTTCTGCTTGATTAATAGTTTTAAACCAACCCCAAAGTGTTGTCAACCTTTATCTTTCAGAATGGGAAAAGGATGTTCACAGAAACTGGGTAGCATGTCCAGTGTCACAGAGCTAATGATTTGTGGACACAAGATTCAAACCTAGACAGACATTCTGATTCTTGAGGTAAGTCTCAGCACCACTCAACCCCACACTACCCTATCCCGACTAAATAAAAAGCAAGGGTGATTCAAAGACTGTCACATTGTGACAGAACTTTCAGGACCTAAAATGAGTCCAGCAAGAGCCTGTTCTGTCAGTGTTTGAGAGAAGTGAAAAGTCTATTCTATAGACATTTATATACCTTATAACCAATTAACAAAGGAAGAGGTGTGTGTGAGTCTCTCTCTCTCTCTTTCTCTCTCTCTCTCTCTCTGTGTGTGTGTGTGTGTGTGTGTTTAGACATTGAGGCATCCTTCAGGCTGACCCAATTATTTCAGTGCATCTACCTCAATTCCGTCTCAAGATAGCTCATTCCGTTCTTGCTACCAAGATGACACCATGTCCAGCTTTCTTCATCAGTTCTCAAGGACAGCAATCTATCATCCCAGAAATGTCCTCAGCAAAAAGGCTTTGAGTATATATTTATAGAATAACAACAGATTCTTTTATCAGAGGAATAAAACCAGATAACATCAACAAACAAACAAAAACAACCCAAGCTTTGAAATTACCTTGGAAATTAAAGCTCTACTTGAGAGATGAGGGAAACTGCTTTGAAGGGTCAGCAATGGCTAGGAATTCAAATCAAAATTAGTTTAGGTCCATTGTAAAATCTTCGGACTCTGAATTCTGATTTATATTTAGATCCTCCTTGTTAAAAAAGATTTCTGGCCCCATTTGGGCCAGAAGTTTGGACCTTGCTCACGGCAGCTTTTCCCCTTATCGAGGCTGACTGACTCTGTCCTCTTTCTACCTATCTCTACTTTGATATTTTGCCTAATGTTATGGTGCTCACCATAGGCCAAAACAGTTATTTTATTTATAGCATCAAATATAGAAAACAGTCTTACCACATTTACTAGCATCAAGCCTGGTATATAAATGCCAGTGTCCCGGGAGTGCTCAATGAGCACCTAGCAAAGCATGCTACTTTAAACCAGTCTTTTACTGGCCATGTCACATGTTAGAACATGTGGTATGCCTTTGCTAGCCCATTGTTTCGCACCATGAGGGTTTGCAGTTGTAATCATTGGGAGGTCAGAGCTGACGGCCAATGAGCAGAATTAGAAGCTCAACATTATAGATCACCATGGCTTCAATTTGAGAAGAGCTTTTGTGTGTAAGGCATTTGCTTGGCATCCTTCTACCTTGTAGCTTCATCTACAATAACTTCAAGCCCATCTCTGGCATCTCAGAGATGCTGGCTGCATAGTCAGAATTGCATGAACTCCTGTCTCCCTTCTCTGTCATCTTTTTCAAAAGCACTGTTAGAAGTGACTCACAGTGAAAAAAAGAAAAAAGTAAGATGTTTTGAAATAGATCAAACCAGTGACATTTGATTCTGCGTCTCTGAGGACTGGGCCTTTTTGTTTTAGTTCATGGACTGAAACTTGGAACTTGAAGATATGTTGTTGCTTAAAATTGAACTCTTCCCTCAACATGAAACACAGATAGATTCTAAGTGGCATTCCCAGCTCTTTCCTCTCAGTAGGATAGAGAGCTTTGTGGACATAAGACACTCAGACATTTTAATGGCTGATTTGTACCTTTGAGGCCAACGTTGTCATAACCCCTACAGATTCACGGTGGATAGCGACGTGAGGCTTAGCCTTCTTGATTTACTTTCCTCATAACTGTTCCTTACATGAAAGAAATTGTCACTTTCATTTAAAACACATTCCTTTCCTTTTTTGAAAGGGCACTTAAGTCATTTTTATTTAAAATAAATTAATTACATTTATCTCTCCCATTTGCCACTACATGACCTTTTGAGGACTTGGAAATTAAATTTTCTTCTAATATTTTGCTTTCCAGCTTGGCAAACATTGATGCTATTTTAGATTGTGAGCAAAGGTGAAAAAGCACAGACTTATTTTTTAAAACCACATCAGCCATAAAACAAGAAAGGATAATATTTCTGGAAAAATTTTCTACTGCCTTGTGAACTTTGCCTTTTATTTTTAAATAAAAAAAATCTAGTGTGTATGCGTGTGTGGGTATGTGTCTCTGTGTGAGTGTATGTGTGTGAACAGGCAAGTCTTCTGTGTGTTTATAGAAGTTAGTTTGGGAGTTAGTTCATGTATCCTGGAGACTGAACTCAGGTCATCAGTACTGGCAACACAAACATCTATCTACTGAGACCTGTCACCAGTCCTTTCTCTTGCCAAATGAGTTTCAGAAGGAACAGGGATGACCTTAAAAACTAATGAGACCATTAGATGTCAGCTAAAACAAATGAACTTGAAGTGATCCTGGGGATAATTGCAACTATAAAAACACTCACTAATTTAATAATGGTTTCTGTTGCTGCTTAATAAATGTCACTGCTTGTTGTTGACAATCATAAGTGAGCAGAAACTACACTAGATGTTCCAAAGTGGATTGGATTAAAATTTTTTATTAATAGTAAAAATACAAGGTAGATATAACCAAAATACAGCACAGAAAGAAAATCAAAAAAATAGACTTCTAGATAGTACCATTAAGGCAAAGTTAACTCAGGGAGATGTTAAAGTCTGCAGTTATTAGATGTGAAATATTATTTTAAGGTGTGTTACATCTGTTTATGCTGAGGAACATTTGTTTAATGATACAAAGATGCTTTCTGTTCTTTTATGTTTCATATGTTTAACTCTGTGAAGCAGTGTTACTTTGCCTGCCTAAAACACCTGATAGTCTAATAAAGACCCGAATGGCCAAAAACAAGGCAGGAGAAAGGATAGATGGGGTTGCCAGGCAAAGGGAATAAATAGAAGGAGAAAGAACAAGAGAACAAGTAGAGGAGGATATTAGGGACCAGACACCCAGCCACATAGCTAGCCACAGAGTAAGAGTGAAAGTAAGATACAAGGAAGAAAAGATAAAAAGCCCAAAGCAAAAGGTTAGGTGGAATAATTTAAAGTTAAGAAAAGCTGACAAAAAACAAGCCAAGCTAAGGTTAGTCATTTATAATGAAGAATAAACCTCTAGGACATAATTTGGGAGCTGAGTGGTAGGCTCCAACAACAATTAGAATTCCAGATGATAATTCACAACAAAATGTTAGATAAGGAAGGAAATATGAGCCAAGTTTGGGAGGAAGGAAAGTATCTACTGTCTTCTGTACACTTCCCTTTTCCCCTAGTCATTTTCTGGACATCCATTCTTTACTCTTCAATTCCCTGGGGCCCATTTATTTCTTTTGCCTATAGGATGAACATGGCATCCTCATCCTCTGTTCATAAGAAGCTATTCTACTCATGACACCCACTATCCTGGCTAGCCATACCCTTTAGCCAAGATTCTACTTAATTTGTTCATAAACTTTCAAATTATCAGTGACTCTCCAGAAGTAGTGCACACATCAACACAACTGTGCACCCAGTGCAAGGTGCTATAGGGAAACTTGGAAGCTGTTCCATGGAACCCTAGATGGTCCCTAGTATTAAGGGTAAAATTTTGACATCATTTGTACATTTTTTTCTTTGCTTGTCTTGCACTTTACAAACAAGGTCTAGATAGCCCACCCCATGTGACACAAAAAGCCTTGTAGCTGATTTGAGACCTACATTAGCAATTTCACTACAGAGCACTTCTGGTTCACTTTTAAACCCATTGTCCTTTCCTTGAAAGTTGAGGGTTTTTCCCCCTACCATTTTGGAGAAGGATATATGTCCTGAGAAAATTATATAGAGAGATGAGTGGCAGTTTTGAATCAACTTTAGAGGGCAGAGAAAAGGCAAATTGGCCAAGGACTTTCTGAATCATATTCTTCCCTGGTGGTCATAGCTATAGTCTAGAGAAAGTCACAACCTCTTTGGTTATCTCCAATATGTTTATCTTACAAACTAGAAGATTCTAAGATCCTCTGTCTTATATTACTCAGTTTCTTTTATAATTAAAATTCATCATGCTGAACACTTGAGGTCACCCTGAGAAATATCTAGGCTACATACTTGGAATATCTCATAGGTAAAAACCCACAAACTGAGAAGTAACCCAAATATAAGTGACCAGAAGGAGATACTTTTTGAAGAGAGACACTACACTTCTTTCAAGGACTCCCTTACTGTCTGTCTAGTCTTCTCTCCATGGGGCTCAGGAAACAGTTCTGTTCTTTTAACGGCCACACCAGCAAATACTGCCGCCAATTTCCTAAGGCTGCAGAAGCATTGTCAAGCTTGGTGATGCCATGATGGCATGGAGTGCCATTATGCTGAAAAACACTGTACCCAATATCATTTAGCATAAACCAGTAAGCAAAATAAACATGCCTTGAGCCAATATAGGGACAGAAATAATTTCTTTTACATTATCTGGGCACAGAAAGGAGCCTAGCAATTAATAAATTGAATTATTTTAGCTGGGATTATCTGGTTTATCACCATGCTTTCAAAGCAAGATCATCTCTGCCTGTGCAATAAGCAATCAACTCATTCTATTTGCTTCACTTCTAATCCTATTTTTAAAGGATAATTTAAAAGATGCTAAATCATTCTCAGTATATGAAAGGTCAGCTGCTTCTCAAAATAATTCTCACTGGTTTCGTAGTTGTGAAGACTGTGATGTGTCTCAGAGTTTTTCTAATTCTTAGTAACATTTTAAAATAAGTACCACGGGATAGCTAAGCCCATAACTTGTCCTCTAAATATGCATTTAGAGACTTCTAATACATACTATAAATATGTATTTAGGGATTTTCTTATACCAAATAAAGAGCTTTGTAATAACTCCTTTGCAAAGAGCATCCCCTGTTACATTGCATGTGTTCAGTCTGCTAAAAAATTCATGCTATTTCCCTGCTAGTCTAGGGTGTCTGATAAGAGATGGTAATAAGACACTGCTGGTAGAGAAGCTTAGATTCCACACAGGATGCAAGCCTTCATTCTTTATACACACAAGGTGTGTGGGAGGTAGCGTGGGCTACTTTGTTTATTCTCATAAATAATGCAGTACAGTTGCTCACATGTCAGCCCATAAATGGCAAACATAATCGCCCAAACTCGGTCAGCCAGGTTCAAAGCAATCTGTGAAAAGAAACCTTCCCACAATCCCAAGCAGAACACTGTCCATGATTTTAGATTCAGGCTGCTCAGTGCAGCCAGCTGAAACACCAGCTCCCACAATCCCTTCCTGACCACATCATTGTGTCTCAGAGCATATGTATAACATTTGTTTTTTTTTAAGGTTAAGTTTTGCTATGTTGCCCATGCTAGCCTGGAACTCAATCCTTTTGCCTCAGTTTCTCAAGTGCTATGTTTACAAGGGTGCCCACCATGTCCAATAACACCATTTTTTTTATTATAGACTTCACCAAGATTAAGTTATCTTCGTCATTTCATATATACTTTTCAACTCTTAAGTGACATATACTGATAAATATGACATGGCTGCAGGTATTAATATTTTTTATACCTAAGTAAATGAGCCTATATCTGGATCTGAAGAAGCCAGTCAAGTTAGAGAAGTCCATGTGCCTCCTATGTTCTGTGCTGGATACTTTTTACTCCATCCAATTCTTTTAAAGTGTGCATAGACAGCATCAAAGTCTGTATCTATAGTAGCGCATATTGAGTATTCTCTTTGACAATGACACAGTGGCTGTGAATGGGTGACAGAGTAAGTTACTTTGTCATTTGTCAGAATAAGATTCTGGATGGAACAATGTACCGTGACCCCTGGGGAAGGATAAAGCAGCTTTGACACCCTTCGGCACCATGTACTGACAGGAAATGCTCCAGAGTAAAGCAAACAGTCTAGCTAGTTCTTATAAAAATGGTATTCAATTCAGGATGCTTCCACAGACCAGGCAGAGCCCTTCTCAGCAAGGATGCTCATGTGAATGGCAAACTCTAAAGTGGGTTGCTTTTCTTTCTGTGTTTTCCTTACTCTACAAGACTCAGTTTTCAGCGTCCTCAGTTCATTCTTCTTCCAACAATCAGGTCTAAGTCCAGGAAGACCTATTCTTATAACCATCCACTTTTCCAGTCACCAGGCAAATAGTACTCTCTTCCTGCCAGGATGCCTTTCATCAGGCATCCCTCCTCTGAGAGTTACCTGCTCAAAGACTTGACCATATACAATGCTCAGAAGTGATGACCAGTTCCCCAGTCACTAGTGAGATTCTGCTAAATAGACCTCAGGGTCCAACAGCAGATTCCCTGTCTGTGGCCTGGCTCAGATCAGTTGTACCCAATCATACAGAGGTTGAGATTGCCACATTGGCATGAGCCAAGATCAGTCTTGATAAGATGGTGAGTGAGGACCTTGGTCAGGGGTATGAAAAAGAAGGACACAGCAACAGAAGGGAGAGAGAGCAAAGGCAAAGCACCCTGGTAATGGAGCAGGAATATTTCTTGGCTTCTTTCTGCTTGAGAATTCCTCCCTCACTCTGACAAGGCAACATTGCGTATTTTATTTTGGAAGAGGAAGTACTCTGTATAGCCTGATAACTATGGGTGTGAGGTCACCTATTTAGATAAGTCTCCAAGTTACTAACACATCAACTGATCAAAAAGGGCTTTTTCTGAGACCATGAATCACTTCAGCAGCCAATAAAGAATAGGTGTTACCCACAAGTATTTCACAGTCGTTTACAGGCGCTGGAAGTTTCAATTCAGGATAATAGAAAAGTATAATTGTAGATGTAAGCCATGTTAATAGTAGAAAGGGATGTGTGAAGAATCAGTTATGGTTGTTGGCTCTGGGGAAACTTTCAAAGGCAATACTGGCAAACTTTAAAGGTATTGCAGCAATACCTTATAGCACCAATGCCAGCATGTTAAAGCGTAAAGAGATATCATGCCAAATGGTGGGGTCTAAGGTGGAGAGTTATGTGCTGCTCAGTGTGGTTTATCCCCCTGTAGTGCAAAGCCAGGCATGCAGCATGAAAGACCATGTGCCATGCTGAGATTGCTGAACTTTATCTGTCAGTAGAGATGCAAGAGTTTTAGGAAGAGAGTGCATTCTATAATAGACTCAGCTTGTTGTACTCCTATCTCAATGCTGACCAAAGCTCACACATCCCTGGACACAGGCTGCTATCTGCTATGCACACCTGTAGGGTGTTGCTTCTATATGATGGTGAGGAAGGGAGGAGATAGTATGTATTAGTTGGGTCTTTCTGAAGAAAGCATGCTTGTTTATAAGCAAAGAAAGGCAGACCTGATATAAATATGACATTGAGGAGAAAGGCAAAGCACTGTGAGCTTGCAGATAATTGCCATATGTGACCTAATGCCACATCCCCATGGGCCTGGGGCCTATGTACATGTTGATTTGTTGCTGTTTGCATCACCCACGTTTTTTTTTTTAATTCAAAAGGTTGTATTCACATATATATACATATGTGTACATTACAATAATATTTTTTAGCTTAATAACATATCAGTATTTAATCAGTAGCTGTGACAAATATATGCCATCATAAAGGATTAGTAACAGAAGCCAGCAAATCTTACGTAAACAGGTACCCAGTGAATCTCCCACCTTTTAACTTAAAAGTTGGAATGTGTACATACTCTCTTAACTTAACAAAGCAATTACAGAACAGAAGAATATATACACAATGCAAAATATTTTTGGGTTGATTCTGGGACTTATGAAGAGAAGATGATCCTATTAGAAGCCTCTGTGAGCATGCTGGCACTTCTAAGGCTAGTGATCCTTTCCCACACAGGGTAAAAGAGGAGGCACTTCCTTTCTGGAACATGACCAGTGCCTTCTCATTCTACATGCTGGGAGAGGAGTTGTGAACAAGTTGCTGGTGTGCAGCAGAGCAGCAGCAGGACTGGCCATCCAAGAGCAGACAGACAATAGGACAGAAGGAATTGTGCAAGCAAACCCCTCTTCCCGACAGTTCTTTTGCCACCCCCCTCCCCCACAGGATCATGCATTTCCCCCATTAGGGATGGAGGTGGTCATTATGCTGTGATTGTTTTTGTAAGCCTGGGGCATTTTTAAGCTTAACCCACCTCCCTCAGGCCTATTCTGTGTTGCAGCATGAGTTTGATTTAGCTGTCAGAGGCTAGTCATCTCACCCTGTGAATACGACCTTTGAAAGTGGTGATATTTGTCACATATATACGGAGCTTAAATGGAGCGAATGAACATGTGATGAGGGGGAGGAGGGCATGCCTTGACTTCTGAAATGCCATCTGGCTTTTTTTTTTTCTTTTGTAAGCTGAAAAATCAAACTAGAAGAGTAAAAATTAAAAAGTGAAAAAGAGTACCTCACACCAAACTGGAGTGAAGACCTCTGACAAAGAAGGCTCCTTAGAAGGAAACACATAAAATAATTCAACATAGCATCTAAAATTAGGAATAATGAAATTCTACATCAAATGAGTAAGTGTAGAATATGGACCCATATGCTCTCTGGTCACTATGTGAGCACCCAGGACATGTGTGTACCCTGGTCACCATATGAGGACACAGGACCTGTGTGTAACCTGGTCACCATATGAGGACACAGGACCTGTGTGCACCCTGGTCACCATGTGAGCACCCAGGACCTGTGTGCACCCTGGTCACCATATGAGGACACAGGACCTGTGTGCACCCTGGTCACCATGTGAGCACCCAGGACCTGTGTGCACCCTGGTCACCATATGAGGACACAGGACCTGTGTGCACCCTGGTCACCATGTGAGCACCCAGGACCTGTGTGTACCCTGGTCACCATATGAGGACACAGGACCTGTGTGCACCCTGGTCACCATGTGAGCACCCAGGACCTGTGTGTACCCTAGTCACCATATGAGGACACAGGACCTGTGTGTACCCTGGTCATCATGTGAGGACACAGGGCCTGTGTGTACCCTGGTCACCATGTGAGCACCGAGGACCTGTGTGCACCCTGGTCATCATGTGAGCACCCAGGACCTGACTAGGACCTACATAGGCATGGTTGACATAAGCAGCTATTCTAATATTAAGGTGCAAACATCCAGATTCTACTTGTTTACTTCACAATTTTCCACCAGGCACCTTACACAGCCACCTTAACACAATGACAATGCCACAACAATGTAAGAATTTAAATGACATTTAAAAAATCTGAGATAGTAATTAGAATTTAATCTTACCTTTAGTACCTTGAGACTTTTCTTTTAAATAAATGAATTAGACCAGGTCATTCAGAGGGCATTTCTCCCATCAGTTATGAAATGATGAGTGCCCATAATATGATGCCCATATCTAAAGTATCTAGGAAGCAGCCAGGCTTTCATCCTTGGATGCTCATCCTGGATTCAAAGGCATTATCTAGGCCTACTTAAAGAAAACCAGATGACCTCCAACTCTGAGATTCTTTCCTTATTCAGTGCTTTGCTAAAGATGCATGGTATTGGAGTCTATCTAAGACCCCAGTATAGCTCCTGGTGCTCTGTAAGGAGTCACCATCTTTCTGGAGCAGTAGAACCCTGTGTTCATTGCCACCTATAAAAAAAGATCTGCCATGCTTCTCACAAATAAATGGCTCCTCATCCAGACATCCACATATAGTGAACAGAAACAGGGGAAAGGGCCCATGATGTGAATGCTGTGGAGACAAACAATGGCACAGTCATACTTCAGCTAGGTGCAGCTCACATCATGGGCTTTGGCTGATGGTAACAGGCAGGTGGGCAGAAAAGATGCTCATATCCATATCTCAGAAGCCATATATTGCATCCCAAAGATACCCAGCTGTCTTCTAACTCAGTCATTTGTCTTCCACCCTTTTCGTTGAATAGTGGTGAGATGTGGGTAAAAGGCATCCTAAAAAGACAATTTCCCATGGCAAGTGGTCATAACCGAGCAATTTCTAAAAGCAAAACAAAACAAAATCCAAAACAAAAAGACAATAACAACAAAAAACCTCTGTGCCACGAAAACACCACCCCTTATTATCAGAAAGCTGAAGAACTTACAAAGTTGCCAGTGTCTCAGGCCATGTCATGATAAATCTTATTTAATGCATTACATGAATTTATGTGAATAATTTGGTATAGGCCAGTTAGCCATGACTATATAAAAACCCAAGCATGGCACTTATATATAATCATTTAATTATCTGTCTGCTATCTGGGGGTCAGAGATCTGAGAGGAGCTTAGCAGGTGTCTCTGGCCACAGCCAGGTGGTGACAGCATATGTTACAGCAGGATGGGTACTTGAGCATTGCATTCTGGGTATGCAGGCTTTGTACCTCTATCTATTCACTCCACACTTGCTGCTTTGGGCTTTTTTGCAGCATGGTGGCTTCAGGGCAGACAAACTACGTAAATTCACAAAATGAACTCACAACAAGCAAGTAGACCTTATACTGTATTTTAAAACCTAGCCTCAAAGTCTTTTCAGTATTTGCTGTTGGCTAGCAGTCACAACAATACACTAAGTTCAAAGGGAGGGACATCTGGCCGAGAGTGCAGGAGGGAAGTGTCAGAACGGTAGATGCTGTTGCTGCTATCTTTGGAAAATACCATCTGTCATAAGGAGGCATATCTATCATCGCATTCCACATGATCAGAAATCACTTTCACTTTCTGAATTAGAACTATTATCTGCCATCTCTGGTGATGAAGGCTAATTTTCTAGTCAGTGCACTCTCTTGTAATAATCCGAGTCTCCCCGTGGTTGAAGAAGGCTCTATGCATGCCCTTTTCCCTTCTGAAAAAGGCTATTTGGTACATACACCTACAGCTTAGAGGAATGGGGGGACAATAAATAATAACTCTAGTCTGTTGGATTTATGAAGATTTAAGGGGTTTAGAGTGCTGCCGCAGGATTTCCTCTATTTCGAAGCAAAGCCTTTTCTGTGCAGACAATCAGAACCAAGTAATGTGACTGCTGAGGTGCAGTTTTAAAGGAGGCTACCACAGAATGCGCTCAGGAAAGTTACTACTCTTCCTGGAATTTCTTACCTGGCTGATCAGGATGACAAGATATGTAAATATTTTCATTGTTAGGAAGGTGGTGAGGAGTCCAAACTATGTCTACACAATACTAAGGATTTTGACCTGGGAGAAGCACTTCCACCGCTGCTCATTCTTAAAGTTAGAGCAGTGGGAGGCAAGCAGCATCCTCATTTGACTGGATGATGGTGACTCTCATAAACATACTTAATACATACCTAAACCTGAGTAAAAGGAAAGACATGTGGACACTACCTGACATGGGTCATATGGCCAGCTGGTGACAGAAAGCAAGGGTCAGGACACAGGATCTCTGGCCATAGGCTACAGGGCCTTCCTTCCAAGCAGAGCAACTAGGGATAAAGTCTTCTCTGCCTGCAGACAAAGGAGCCAGTCTGTGTCCATGGCACATGTAGGGAACGTATTATGTTGCTATTTCCTTTGAATTTGAAGTATCCCTTCCCCAAAAGAAGGCAGGGACTTGGAGAATAAAATTTACACAAGTCAGGAAGTCCCTGTAACGTACAAGATTTGCAAGGTCCCCCACTGCCAAGGTTATAGAAACAGTAATAATCTCCTATCAGCCTAGCTGCTTCAGTCTGGGCACAGTGCTTTGAAAATGGAGTCTTTATGTGTCATGACCTAGGCTGAGGTCAGCTTTTCAGTGACTTAGGTACTGAGTCACTTGTATTCTTGTTAGTAATTCCTAAAAATAACCCCAGTAAACTAACTGCTCCATTGAGTGAGCCTTATGTTTGCCCTCGGTGTCCTCTCTGAGAGGAATAAATATTTGTTCATGTTTCCCCAGAAAAGCCACACAGCAGCCTGGTAAAGAAGTCATCCTAGACTGGAAATGTCTCCAAGATTTCCATGTAGGTTACAACACTGAAGACAGGTATTTAGAGAAGTTAATGTGTATCATCTGAAGTTGTTAATGTATAATGACACTGTGTAGTAGTCATTCAAACTTCTGTAATATCTACATAATCACAAAATATTAAATAAAATTAGAATGGCTTTTAGTTGCTTTAGTAATGCAATAAAGTTCACATGTGAAAAAAAAAGTACTCATAATTTGTGAGTTAAAAAACAACTCAAAAATCATCTGAGTTGCAAAAATATCAATAATACTTGGGTCACAAGTGATGTAGTGTGGGCTAGAAGCCCCACCCATCCTGCACCCATCCTAATCTAAAGAACTGCATGGGGATCAGCTTTGGAAAGGCCACAAATGCTTTCCCCACTTTATTTTTTGGATTGAAATGTTTCCTATGAACATATATTCAAATATATTGTGGTTTGGAATATATTCAAATAAACCTCATTAAAAAATAAAACCTACTGGCTCTGAGTCCATAAAACACTTAGGTATATGGAATATTCTAAGGCCAGTTTTTTCTGAGTCAGCTGGGATATGCTATTGCCAAAAATCATGCAACATCTATAGTTGAAAAGACAAATATGTTCTTTGGAACTTTTGCCCATAAACACTTAAAAGACAAATAGTTAACTCACTATTATGTGAATTACATCGTGTCTACATTCTTTTATAGCAGTAAAGACATTGTATTGCTTGTTGTGACAAGAACAGTTCATTTGGTCACTTCTCAATGCACCTTGTTTTTACCCTCACGGCTTATACCACACATTTCCTGCTTCTCACTTTTGCCTACTTTAGTTTCCTCATTTGTCCTCTGTCTCTTGCTTTTCTAGATTATTCTGTTGTTAAATGCCAGTCAAAGGATGAAAACTATTATGTGTGTGGGTTGAAAATGACTTCTTAGGACCTAGACCTATCTATCTGGAAGGACATATGATCTACATGGGCCACATGATCCATATATAAGTAAGAACTTAGGCTCATTAAAAGATAAAATTAATATTATGCAAAGTAGGTGCCTGAAAGGACAGTATTTAAGATTAATATCCCAGGGCTGCCATGAAAAGTTAAGTGACAAGCAGAGTGTCAGAGGAGTAGTAGCATTTCAAAGGCAAAGAAAAGGAGCCAGTTCGACTTAAGATAATGACAAGCAGTTGAGTTCAGTTGTAGTGCTTGGTCCTAAAGGTCAGGAAGAACTGCAAGTCTAAGTACCCGCAGGGAACAGTCCAGCAGGCTCCTTGAAAAGTGCTGACAATTTTAATTTTATTCTAGTGTCATCTTTTCATGAGCTAAAATGTCTGAATTCATATACTATAAATTGTCCTGATGTCCCCACCTCTTGTGTTTAGCATTCAGAAGACCTAACTACATGCCATATTGATCAAACATCATTCAGCACTATCTGCTGGGCTTTCGTCTTCAGAACCAATGTACCGTTCCTTTCTTGTCTGATATCAGCTGAAGTCACTCTTTAAAATTGGTCATTTCTTAGGCATAAGAGGCATTCTTCCAAAGTGTGTATGGTAGTTTTCCTCAGAGCTATTTCTTTCCAGTCTACTTTTAAAATCCCCTTCAGTACATTCTTGAATCTGAATTCCAACACAATCCTCAGGTCAATGTTTCTCACCAACTGTAGCTTGCTAACACACTAATTCCTTGCCAATAGAAAATAGAATACAACCACCACCAAGAGCATTGCAAACTCCCAATCTCCTAGTTGCTACAAACACCCACTTTCCTGTCGTTTTGTTTGGCTTTATAACTGATGAGGATAATCTGCAACCTCTTTTAGTCTTGACTCCTAAGAGACAATAGCTAAGTTCTTTTGTTGCTTTACTCTGCCAAGTCATTACATTACTCTTTTGTATATCTTCCACACATTCCTTTCTCTGTTTCCAAAGCCAGCCACTGTCTTCCTCCAATCTTTAATGGACATAGACTCTTCTGATGTGTTCTCTGCCTTCTTGATTTCTATATCCCTTGGTTCTTCCAAGTTCAATCTCCGTGAGACAGACACTTGCCTTTTTGCACCTCCCCAGATGCATCATGAAGACTTGTTCCTTAGATTCTGAAGACAGACATTTCCTATCACTTGAGGCTATATCTTGGATGCCTTGTACTTTTGTTTCTTTTATTACTGCCTGAAATCTTTTCTCAAATGAAACAACTATCTCCTTTGTATTCAAATTTCTCTTGGCAATTGTGATTGTCTGGCAAAGATTTAGGAGTATTCAGATGAGAGACTTGTTGGCTTAAGTTAATCTAGACTTAAATCTACCCCAAATTTTTATTGTCTACTTACCTTATCCTCTAACCTGATAGGGAATAAACTAAATGTAAAGAATCAGAACTCCAGAATACTATCATTGTGTGGATGTTTCATCAGTGATATGTTGCCTACTGGTCTCCATCTTTACCAAAGGAGTGAAAAATTCCACAAAGAAAAGCCGGTAATGAACACATAGCATGGCAAAGAAGATATTGTACAGGTCACATCAGCACCAAAAATTCATCCTATATTCTCTTTGGAAAGGAGTGTTCACACACCCACATTACAGTGGTGGGCAGCTTAGGCAGAAGTGTAGCAGTTGTTTCCAGTATCTATACAAACAGACTCCTAAATATTTGAAGAGCTTGTCATTGAAAACTTCTGTTTCCATTGAAATGAAAACTTCTGTCATTGAAATGATCTGTACTAACACAGAGAACATAAACACCACTTTTATACAGCTCTAAAATAAAGCGGACATGTTCTATCTCATAAACATTAAATACATACAAAATCTCTTCACTTTTGGATTTATAGTTGTTGTTTGGTTACACATTAAGACACCATCAATGCAGTAATTTTCTGAGTATTTGCTCACAAGTCTTTAATTATGCCATGTAGATAATAAAAGGTTTTCATGGCACAGAAGTTAAAAATTCACTTGAGCTTGAGTCCCCAGATGAAAAGTTTGGCTTTCTCTTCAATTTGGTATCCAAGTAATTTTATATTTCTTTCTGCTCCTCAGTAAAATATCACTCTGGAACTCCATTTATTTTCCTCAAGGTATTTTCTGGACTACTTTTTCAAAAACTATCTTAAGTTTTTTTTTAAGGTGTGTCTATTGTTTAGTAGATACAGTTCTGAACATTGAGATGTAACAGTGTGCCAATTAGCAAGAATCTTCTCATTCATGGAGTTTACATTCCAGATGGTTAGGTAAAGAGTAAGTGCTTTGAATGGATAAGCATTCTAGAGATGGACATCTGGGGGAAAGGGAACGGATAAAGGTCATGGCAGGCCTCCAGAAGGCAGTTTTTGAATACATTTGAAGGAAGTGAGGGAAATAGCTGTCTGTGTGGCAAGGTAGCCTGACAGGATGCAAATGCAAAAGACTTGGTTCAGGTGTGTTTTAGGGAGAAGAAACAGCAGGGATGTCAGTGTAAATACAGCAAGGAAGTGGGTGGGAGATTTGAGGAGGGAAGGAGTCATTTTTTAACACTGTAATCTCTGAAGGTATAGTAGGAATGCTGGCACAGTACGCAGTAAGCACTTGTTACTCAGGCTTGGACATTTACTGTGTGTGAAATGAAGCACTCTTACAGGAGTTTGGGAGCAGTGGCATGCTGTGGTTTAGATCTTAGAACATCACTCTGGCTTCTAGACTATAGTATTTTTTATATAATATATTTGATTATGCTTTTTCTCCCTTTGTTCTTCCCAGATCTTCCCCTTTATTCCAACCCCCTCCCATATTCACATCCTTTCTTGCTCTCTTAATACAGAGTAGACTGTCTTTGCCGATAGATGAGATATGAGATGCTAGAAAGGAAAGAAGTCAGGAGAGTCCCAAATGTTTATGTCTGAGCATGTGGAAGATCACTTTGAGTAAGCAAAGTCAATGGATCCATTTTACACAATTGAATTTAATTGCAGTTCTATTCAGGAGTCCTAGATGAGGAATGCCCTTAGAGGCCTCTGCCCATCCCATCTATCCAAGACATAGGCTGAAGTGTAATTAAAGGGAGGTCACCAAGGAGATGCCTTTCTGCAATAGGCCAGGGGACTTGACATTTCTAGAGGGCTGTCTATGGTTTAAATGACAGGGGGAAGAAGGGAAGGATAGATGCGGTGGGTTGGGGTTGTTTCATAGAAGAAAAACTAAGATCCAAGTTTGAATCCACCTCACTTCTAAGAAAAAGAAATTTGTAACTATAGGAAATTAGCAGAGTCATAATGTCCAGACTCTGATTCAGGCAATCAAGTGAAAAGGGTCTCCTTAAGTCACAGGCTATGACAGTGTTGGGCGCCAGTCTTCACCTGACCTCCTTACCCACAGTGAGGTCTCACTCCTCTTTTCAAGTGGAATGGGGCAGACAGTGTGTCCCTAGTTATTTTGTCATCTTCAGACTTCTGTGGGTGGAGAAAGGCTCGGGATGAGGAATTGGGGTTGCTGGCATTCTTGCAAGTGTTTGGCGGGTCTCAAATCTCACGGGTGCCAAGCACTTAGCAATGCTACTGACACCCTTGCAGATGACTAGTAAATACAGACAGTCATCAGCACTGAGCATTGTCATTGCTTGCTATGTCATAAGCCAGGACCCCTGCCATGAGATCACAGAGAATTTCCTGGATCACACAAGGTTCCTTCCACACAAAGGAACACATGACATAGTACAGACTGGATTCAAGCTCACAGTGGCTCCTTGGGTGTTTCCTGAACCTTTCTCAGGATGAGCAATAAAATCATTTTGTCAGTGCCAGTGGGAACACAAAACCAAACTATCCACTGTTTATGTTGGGAACAGGTGATTATTTTTTTTTTTCTGAAGCCATCTTCTACCTCATAATATTCAAAATGATTAGTTTCCACTTTAGATAAACATTTTAAATATACATTAATCACTTACAGTATATTAAAGTTTTACAAATGGCATTTGTATTAATCATATAAGGCTAACAATGATATGGTAACCAGCTACAAATTTCTACATGAGTTAGTTTTCTATTGCTTTTATCTTCCACGTGGTGAAGGGAACTCTCCAACATTGAGACATGTGATGTGTCCACAGTGTTAGACACCAAGATGAGAGACTGGTACAAAGACTATGACTTTCTTCCTCAGCCTCCAATTGGCTCATGCTTTTTTTTCCTTATAGCATAGAGGGTACAACTTATCTTTACCCCTACAAAGATGCAAAGATAATGGGAAGTCAGGGTAAGTATTGGGAACATGTATCTTTGTCAGTTACAAAGATATCTTTGTGTTATTTTTATTATATCTTTTTGTTTTTACATTTAGTGGGGATGGGGGTACCAATGGAAGCCAGAAGCCAGAACCAGAAGATGTTACTTTTCTCTTACTAGAATAAAATACCATGACCAAAGCAATTTATAGAAGGATTTATTTGGGCTTATGGCTTCTGATGGATAAGAATCCATAATGAGAAGGAAGCTTGGTAGCAGGCAGCATGGAAGAAACTGGATGCTGAGAGCTCACATCTTGAAACATATGCAGAAAGCAGGGAGGAGAGGAAAGGAGGGGGAGGGGAGGGGAAGAGAGGAAAGAGAACAAACTGGAAATGGCATGAGATTTAAATCTTCAAAGCACACATGCAGTGACATACATACTAAAACAAGACCACATGTCCTGAACTGCCCCGAAAAGCGCTGCCAACAGGGGACTCAGTGTTCAAATAGGGGAGCTATGGGAGACATTCTCATTTAAGCCACAATGAGTAGTAATGGGAGTTACAGGCCATTGTGATCCAAGGGATCAGATGCTAGGACCTAAACTGTAGCCCTCTGGAAGGGCAGTAAGTTCTAACTGCTGAGCCATCCCCAGCTTCTGCTCTTTTTAAAGAAAAGAAATTGTGCAGTGAGACAAACTATAAATAGAGCCTTAGTGATGTAAAATATGACTTATCATCAAAATGCTCACATAAGTTCATTGACCACTACTTCAAACCTTCTCCCAATTATCCATGAATGTCAGATCAACTTGGTCCATTCAGCAGTGCCTCTGCTCAGAAAGAGATAAATTCTGCATCTCTCAAATGACAGATTAGAATAAATCACAACAGAGTCAGTATTCTGAGATTCCAGCAGGCAGATGACTCATCCTTTCCTTAGCTAAAATTGAGGAGGAAATAAGCCTGACTCTGATGGACAGGCACTATACCTGATCAGCCTGCCACATGCAGCTCAGAGCTTCTCCCAGGGTCAATCAAGAGTGTACCGAACAGGACACAGGGGAAGTGGTTTGCCTGCTGCTCCGTAAAGCCGCTGTCATGGTGGAGATGGTGAAGGGTGACCAGGCAGCATACTCAGCTGCTGACAGTCGAAGAGCTGTAGAATAAGGCTGAGGATGGAGGGTCTATAGATTCAGTGCCTCCTACCATAGTTACCTTGAAGAAACTGTGGACTGTTGTTTACCATATTTTTTCTGTCTTTCAGGAAAATGGTCTTTCAAGAAAGGCTGAGCTTCCTCACCACCAACTACTAACAGAAAATCTACAGATAAGCAAAATACAAAAAGGGACTAAAACCTGTGTGATGCTTTAATACTTGTTATCTTCTTTTAGAATCCAAACAATGGTGAATGTGTGTGTGTGTATATGTGTGTATGTGTGTGTGAATGTGTATGTGTGTGTGTGTGAATGTGCATGTGTGTGGGTGTGTGTGTGTGTATGTGTGTGTGTTTTGATGACCAGCTGTGTTTAGTCCCTCTGAAAGGTCAGAGGAAGTCTCCTTTCTTCCCATCTGGTCAGTTTCTTATAAAGAACACACTGACATAAACACACATTCCTCTTGTAAATGTGGTCTCATCTGTGTACTGGTTCTAGCTGAGTCAATGGGCCCTTACTTATGATTCTGAGGGAGCTATACCTTGTGGGACTACACATCATCCATTTATGGAGCGGCTTCTCTATCCCAGACATTATTTATATAGTGTGTAGGGTACAAAGTTGGATCAAACACATATTTAACGCATGAAGTTGCTTCAGTCTAACAGTCCATCATCTGCCTGCAGTACATCTTTCTAAAGATGGAGAAGAAAAAATATCTTGTTTATATATATAATGTCAACTGGGATAGAATAAGAAAAATAGAAAAATTACCAGAATGGCATACAGCATGAAAAAACATAAGGATGCAGCAGGAAAAAGAAAAAGCATTTTCTTGGAATCACAGGGATTATTCTTGTAGATCAAGGGTTCCTCTTCAGTTCTGCCTCAATAGGAGCCTATGAGGCATTCTAAACTATATGGTCCAGGATGGGCCTTTTGTTGGTGAGTGAATTCCCCCAAGACTGAAAGTTTGTCCCCAGACTGCTTCAAACTTTCTTCCGTACCTTTTCCCACATATTTATTTATTTATTTATTTATTTATTTATTTATTTATTTATTTATTTATTTATTTATTTATTTTTTACCATGCTTGAAAATAGTGTGATTTTGTTCTTTTTCTCCTGGCCCTAAACCTAGTCATTCTGACCAATTTTACTGTCAATTTCCTTCCTTCCTTCCTTCCTTCCTTCTGTCCTTCCTTATTTTCTTTTTTCATCTCTTCATTTATCTATTTCTTTCTCTCTATCTCTTTCTGTTTTTAATTAATACCATCATCTTACTAGAGAGCTCATTGTTATATATCTGTATTGTTGTCATATCTCAATTAGGTATTTTCCTCAAGCACCTCTATTGTTGCACTGATTTCAGCTGACTCTGATGGGGTTTGGAATGGACTGGGATGAGCAGTAACTTTTCTAATAACCTTAGAATTCAACATGGCACTCACTCAAGAGTACTAAATACTATTTTATCTTTATCTTTCCCATATCCTATAATTTAATTGATTCCGAATACACAGCCATGGTCCATGTTTACCCCACTAGGCTTTGGGAAATTATAATGAAATATGCAGACATTTCAGGATTTGATGATGTGCTTCTAAATCTGCAAGCCAAGCACCTCTTATACTCCATAGTTACAGTGAGATTAACATCCTAATTCATCATTAATTTCAACTAAAATCCTGTCAAGAATGTGTCATTTATAAAATAATGAACTATAATATCAGACAGATAAATATTTCTATAAAGTAAACCAACTGATACTACTTATAAACTAAAACATAAGAGCACCAATTGTGAGAACTATTGCATTATGGGTACTTTTTATTAAAATCTAAACTCTACTATTCTTTACAGGAAAAAAACATCCACAACTTATTTAGTTAGAGATGCAGTTGATAAAGGGCCAGGGCTATGGCTCAGTGACAGTTGTCACACAAGCAGAAAGAAAATCTCTAGACCCCACATCAAAGCTGGGGACTAATGTGAGTGTCTGCAATCTCAGAATCGTTCTGGATTGGTTTCAGATTCATCTCTGGAAGTTCAGAAGCTTAGGATATGTAGAGGAAGAATGAAAGACCTAGCCACAAAGTGGATGATGTAGACTGATGCTTGAGGTTGCCTTCTAACCTGCATATATCCACTGCAACATGACAGCTCCCACACAGAATTGACCGCTAATAGAAAAGAACAGAAAATAGGTCCAACAGTCTATGACATATAAAAACAACAGCAATGACACATTAGTTACTAATGTGTCTCTCATGAACTTCATTGCTGTTATCCCACACAATGATCTATGCTGATTATTTGTGTTTTATAAAGGCATGCCTAATAAATGAGTACATGGATAGTCATTGTGTGCGGTAGACAGAGAAAGCCTCTTATCAACATGCCAGTGGTGTGAGCCACAATGGCTGGACTGCAGCTCAGGTTTGCACAATCCATCAAGGAAGCTTAGCATAAGAGATCAAGTGTAATTAAGAAGGAAGTGTCAGTATGTGCAAAACAAATGAGTAGCATTTATCATATTGTTAATTATAGCTACAGCTTATTTGTGGCTTATAAATGGCAATATACTACTGTTCCTCAGCATTTTGTGCAGTGTGTAGCACAAACTATACATTTTTATGTAAGGAGCCTGTTTATGCATGTGTTTTTTAGTCATTGGAAGAATCATCTTACAAATAACAGGTGACTCATTTTACTCACTGAAGATATAAAAAGGTGTGAAGTTATGCTAAATCACTGGTTGTTTGCTTTATTTCTTGATTTTAAAAGTACATTTTGACAACCTCTACTTTTCATCAAAACTTATATTACTTACTTACATTTGGCCAATCAGATTTTTAGCCCTTCTTAACTCTATTGTTTTAATTTGGGAAATAGAATGGTTCTCCTAAGAATGACCAAATCAAGGCATGATTTGGAGTGGTTATTGTTAGAATGTTTGTTCACCTCATGTGGTTACATTATTCTGCAATGTCCTCACAGAATCTGTCTGTGAGGTACTTTGACCCAGCCTCTTCTTTTTCTTCTTCGAAATTTACTCACTAATTGTGTGTAAAAACACAAAACAAGCATGGAGTGAGAGGAGAGGTAGACGAGGCAAGAGAGAGTGGAGTATCTTACTGGAGAAATGAAGATAATGAACTAACATACCGCTAGTATTTAATAAGAAAACATATCTTCATAATATTTTTGCTAGGCTAGAATTAGTTGTTCTTCATTTATTTCTATTGATCTACATTTATAAGACATACTTATCTAGAGAAAAAAAAAAATCCCTTCTATTTTCCTCCCCTCTGTTGCAAAGGACAAGACTTAGGAGCATCAACCCCATGTCGTCCATGTGTCAAATGCTGGCTCTCTTGCCAGATGTTACAACAATGGCATTAATGGGTCTGAAATTGCTCCTGGCTCTTTTGTGTTTATGAATAATTTTGTGAATTTGAAGTGTTTATCTTAAAGGACAAAACTGTTTCACACACCGCTGGGTCTGGGGATCACTGCTGGTGGCTGAGCTGGCCATTTAGGAGGGTTAAAAAATGAACCAATGAGACTTTACATCTACTAAAGGAGTCTGAAAATGTGGCTAAAATCTGTGTACACATAAAAGAGAAGTAAACTGGCATCTTATTTCTAATAGCCATGCTTCAACAGAAACACAGCAAGTATTGTCACTTGCACCCTGTCTTGAATGTCACTGGTGTCTTCAGCTGATCAGCATCTATACCTAAACTGTGTGTTTCTCTCATGCATGAGAATGAACAGAAGATTCAAACCGTACCACACAGAAAACATATTTTTGTAGGAGGCCTTGGAATTGGAACCAGCATGCTTTGCTCCCACACACATGCTGGACCTCACAGGGAAATAACAGCACAGTCTTTCTAGTAGCACAGTAACATGGCTGCCTATCAGCACTGCCTCTTCTGCACAATTCTACCCTTGCCAACTGAAATAATGTGATTCAGGGCTGTTTGAGATCACTGTGGGAAGATTTTGGTTTGCTGGATGTTAGAAAGAACCACAGATAGAAAAATATGTCCTATCCAAGGAGTAGAACCTTGATTTTAAAACCACTTAGGGAGTGATGAACTCTTGAAGGAAAGGACCCAGGGAGTGATGTTCAAATTTTGTACTTAGAAATGTTAATTTGAAAGGTATCCTTTGAAATATATTGTATCTTACGCTAATTATTTTAGTGAGTTTGAGCTAATATATTAGATATTATAAAACTCAATAGTATGGTGAAAATCTGAGTGAATAATCAAAGATTTTAATAAAAAATCTTAAGAACTGTAGTACATGGCTGATGAGATGGCTCTACATGGCAGAGGTTCCTACCTCTATGCCTGATGATTTGAGTTCAGTACCCTGAACCCACATAGCAAAAGAGAGAACACACACACACACACACACACACACACACCACATGACAAAATATAACAAAAGGATTGCATTATAATATACTCAGACATAGTTATGTCTCAAATTAGGGGCCATAAACACAATAGGTATTATTATGTTCTGTATGAGAAATGAAGTAAAAATAATATACCTCAGCCAAGGTGATGGAAAGTCAAATTGTGAGTTTCAAAAAGAGTTTAAGCAATCTGAAGTCACTAATTCTTTAGTGCTTGTGCAAGTTTCCACCATATACGATTGACTGGCTGTAGTGGACTCAGTAGCCGAGCTCCTCCAGTGGTGCTTTGCTAGCCTAAATCATTGGCTTCTCAAGAAGCACTGCTTGCGCCTATAAGACAGCACTGCACCCTCACTGTCTCAGAGCACTCACTGATGATGTAATGGGTAGGTGGGATTAAAGGGGAAGAAGTATTTGAATTCATCTTGGCAAGCTCTGGGTGAGATGGCATCCACTACTTTCCTGTGCTTTAATTTCCATATTGATGAGCTTTGACAGGCATCAGCCAAGCAGAACATACCTAAGATTTTAGCCCTTTCTAGCTGTCTTCATATCTTACCCTTTGTTTATTCAGCTTTGAGATATTTAGGGTCTACAAGGTGCTGGATAGTAACAGGGGCAAGAGAACCCATTATGATGTTCAGAAGAAACAAATGTGCTTTATCTTTTTAACATTTCAGCTTTCCCAGCTCTATGCTCTGCCTTAGCACTTGCAGGCACTGAAGCTCAGTCATCTGGGCTTGTAAAGCAGAAATTCAACTTACTTTTGCTTTTTAGTTCCTCTAAGCTTCTACCATACACCTACTTAATAAAAAAAATACATACTTAATTTTGAAATGGCACCATATCTTTTTCCTAGACAAGGCTTAACCAAAGAGAACCATATTTTAGATGATTACAGACAACAAACCAACACACAACTAAAGAAGTGTGGGTTTTGGCAGTCACCGTGCAAGTAAAGATGGTCATTCAGGCAGCGTGTAAGTTCCCTCCCTTTTGATAACAAACATTAATTTTCTTTCTTCTTTTAAGCAGAGAAAATGTTATGGTTGTTGTTCTTTGGAGAAATGAGTAAAGTGGGAAGAAGGAAGGGGTAAATACTAATGTCTAAATGCAAAATTGGCTAGTACTTCCTTTTCGTCTCACTCTGGGAAATGCCTGGAACTCAGTAAATGCAAGAGGATATCTAAATTGGGTTAGAATACACACAGAAACCTCTTTCTTTTAGATTCACACTCTATGGGTTCATTTCAGATCAACATGGAAGACACTCTTTCTATGTCATATCATTTGATATGTAAAAAGTAGAAGAATAGCACAGGCAAGCCATCAGCTACTACTGAGTCCCCAACTGTACTTTACTAATCAGTGAGGAAGAATGATAATATGTCTAAAAAATTCTGAAAACTTCTAAACCTCTGAAAACAAAAAAAAAAGACATCCCTTTAAAAAAAATCTTAAATCAATGTGAGCTAGTTTAGTTATGAATGGATATGTCAGGACAAGCTTGGAACCTTGGTCACACAGGACACTAGAAGTCAGTACAGCAGAAAATCCATTTTGTTCTGGGCCACTGTGTTCTTCCTCAGACAGATGTTTCTTGAGCAACCATGTGCTTATGGCCATGCACAACTTTATTAGTATTCTATTGCTTTACCAGGAGATATGCAGTAGACTCATAATACCATATGTTCAAGATGTTTTAAACAAAGTCAAATAGAAACTCTGTTAACAATTCATAACATACTTTTGAAGCACTGGCTCAATTGCATATTCATTTTATAATATCTTGGAGTTCCATCTAACTTCCATGTGCAATAACAACACTATTTCAATACCTAATGTTCTACTATTTTCCAAAACTTTGGCTTTCATAAGTATATTAAGAAAACTTGGAAAATTTGTCCACAGAGGAAGGAAGCAGCAGACTCAGCAAGTAGGTAGCATGACTTCTGGAGATAATACTGGGACTCTGTGAACTTCATCATTGCTACCTAGAGATTCCACAATTCCAGAGGTCATATAGAGTGCTGGTTAGTTTTACCTAAATTGAGTACAAGCTAGAGTCATCTTGAAAGAAATAATCATAATTTAGAAAATGTCTTCATAAGACTGGTCTGTAGACAAGTCTGTGCAGTATTTTCTTGACTGATGATGGGTGTGAGCCGGCCCAGGTCTTGTGATCCTCAGTTTTAAAAGAAAGCAACTGAAAAAGCCACGAGGAGTAAACCAGTACACAGCATTCCTCCATGGCTTCCCTGTCCGTTCTTAACTCCATGTTTTTACCTTGATATTTTGCTCGGATCTCCTCTAGATAATGAATGTGGTTGTTTGAATAAAAAATGGTTTCCATGGGCTCTTAGGGAGTGATACAATTAAGAGTTATAATCTTGTTGAAGTAGTTGTGGCTTTGTTGGAAGTGTCTCAATGAGTGGTAGGGCTTGAGGTCTCAGATGCTAAGTTAGACCCAATGTCTTGCTCTCAACTACCTCTCCAGCACATGGCAGCCTGCATGCTACCATGCTTCCTGCCATAATAATAATTGACTAAACCTCTGAACTGTAAGCCAGCTCAATTAAATATATACTTCTAAGAGTTATCATGGTTGTGATGTCTCTTTGCAGCAATAGGAACCCTAAGACAATGAACTAAAAGCTATGAGAATAAATAATTTTTCCTTCCCAAATTGCATTTTGGTCATGCTAACCAGAAGCTTCACTCCCAGTACTTTGTTTATTCTTAGCAGGGAGAATGCCTTGTTTTACTGGAAATATTCTCTTTTTCTTTCATTCTTTTGTCTATTCATACCTTAAAGTTAAAGATCTGTGTTGGGTTCCTGAATATGTACGGTACACAATCTGTGTAGATAAAACCAAGTCTAGTAAATTTGAGATGAATATGATGATGAACAACACACAAAGTTTTACAAATTCCAAGGGAATAAAAGCACTGAGAAAAGTTGAAAAAAAAAAACCTATAAGAAGAGGTAGTGACTGCCAAAAAACACCTGCTTTAGTAGAAAAGCAAAATAGGAAGGCTTATAAAACAGAGCAAGAAAAAAGTAGAAAGTCCATCCTGGCTCCTGTGACAAGACACAAGACCATGGGGCTCCAATGAGAACAGTCCTGAGAGAAAAGTTTCCAGCTGAAAAGCCAGAGATCTCTGTAATAAATAATGATGCATGATAAAAACAAGAACAAACAAACTCATAATATGTAGAAGAAATAAACAGTTAAAATCAGGACAGAACCAAAATGAAAATGAAAATTGGTTCAAACAAAGAATGAATGAAACAGACTTAATTCTTTGAAAAGATAAGCTTGGTAAATCCTCAGATAATCAAATCCAAAGAGAAACACTCAAGTTAGTAAAATTAGAGACAAAATGAAGACATCCTAATATATACCAATGAAATTTTAAAAATCATTAGAACCTATCTTAAAGTTTAAAATATCATTAGTATATTCCGCTAATTTGGAAAATCTCAAAGACATGAATAAATTTCTAGATACATAAGACTTAACCAAAATTAAACCAGGATGAGATAAACACTTTAAATTGATCTCTAACAAGCAATAAAGTTACAGTACTTAATAAAAAAATCTTACATTTTAGAAAAGTCTAGACCCAGATTGGTTCCCAGCAAAGCTGTTAAGTAGAACAGACACTATTCTATAAACAGAGAAGGAAGGAACACCACTGTGTTGATTAGGATAGATTTTTGTTGACTTGAAACATCCATTGTCATCTGGGAAGACTGAACTTCAACTGAGAAAATGTCTTCATCAGACTGGCCTGTAGGCGTATCTGTGCAACATTTTATTGATTAATGATTGCTATGGGCAGTGCCCCTCCTGGGCAGGCAGTCCTACTTTGAATAGGAAGGTAACTGATGCAAGCCTGGGGAACAAGCCACTAAACAGTATTCCTCCAGTCTTTGTTTCAGTTCAGCCTCTGGGTCCCTGCCGTACACATTGAGTTCCTGGCTTGTCTTTTTTCAGTAATGGACTTTGACTGGAATGCCAAATAAACCATTTCCTTCCCAGTTGCTTTTGGTTATGATCTTTACCACAACAGAAAGCAAACGCAACTACATGACTTAAAATAGTATTACTCTGATATCAAAACCAGATAAAGAAGTCACAAAAATTACAGAAAAATCTATAAATAGATGCAAAACCCATTTTTAAAGTTTTAAAATTGAATTAACAATGCCTCAAAAAGATCATCCACTATCATTAAATTGGTTTCATTCCAATATGTAGGAGTGGTTCGACACATATATATCAATATATGTAATGCATCACATAATGTTCATCTCAACACATGCTGAAAAGGCTACCGACAAAATCCAACATCCCTTCATGACAAAAGTCTTGAAGAGATTAGAAGTAGAAAGAGTATATTGCAACATAATAAAGGATACATGTGACAAATCCATAGCCAACAACATATATTATGGGGAAAATTCAAAGCATCCACAATAAAAGCATGACAGGGTATGCACTTTCCCTGCTTATTCAATACAGTATTTTAATAGAGATACTTAAAGAGAATATGACAAGGGGAATATAAAGGAAACAGACAGAATGGGAAGAAGTTACCTTATCTTCAGATGATAATTACATACATTAGACCCTAATGATTTAGAAAGGGCTGTAGGCAGTAGGTTAAAATTTCTTCACTGATTCTGGATCATAGCTCTGGAGTTAATAATTATGATAATGATACACAATACGAATGGAAGTACTTTGTGGCATGCAACAGGATTATAAAGCACTGAATTTTCTGGAATTTGGTTTTAGCAACCATATCTAAATTAGGAAAGGCAACAGTATTCCTACCTCATAGCAAGCTTACATGGTTATCACCAAGACCATGTATTTAGCAGATCACAGGTAGAACTGAACAGAGATACTCATGGCACATCCTCTGTTCTTTCCTGGATGCATCTTTCTCTCATGCCTTAAAACACATTTATTCATAATGTAAAGTCCATTGTTTTTCATGATCATATTTCCATAGGGTATTATGGAAGTGGACAGGAAAGAGTATAAGAAACTTGAGAAATGTTAGACCAGAGCAGGTCAAAATACACCATTTCCCATGCTATTGTTCTGCATGAGTACAGAGATTTCCAGATCTCATAGACTACATGAAACATGCTACACATGAGTATATAGTGTGTTTCTCAAACAGGGTTCATTGTATTAACCAACATCATCTGAGATTTGGGTCCTAAATTGCAAATATTGTACAATACTGTTCTACACAGCTGCCTCTTTTCTCTTGACATCAGTGGTTCAGTGAACAATACTGTCATTGAAAAATGAATCATCTCTCAATACTATCACAAAGAAAATGCAAATAGGTATTATTACACCCTGCTGGTATTTGAAATTGTGTTTGATACCTGACTTATTAATTCCTTCTTACAATAGTTCAACATGTATAAAGTAGTGTGTGATTTCTACCATTTATATGCTATCATAAAAATGATGATTATATCTTTTAACAGAAAATATTCTCTTCAAATTTATGACCTAAAACTGGCATGGAGAAACTATATGAGTTTTAGAGTTCTTGTCACAAAGGTGAGGAAAAGCAGAATCACCGTTAAGATCTTAGAGACAATATTCAGAGCTAGTCCTTGCCAGCACTGGGCCCCGCTTGGGGAAAATAGTTGACATAATGTTTGTGTGTGAAAGACAGAGTTTGAATTCCTATTCTCCTTGGGAAGTACACGCAAGGGATGTGTTTTTATGTAACAAAGAAAATTCTAAATTCACCTTCAAATATTTCCTTCTGTTTCTATGGTTTTAACTAGCAACTCTTGACAAGAAAATTGATTACACCCAATGGCCTTTATGTCCTATACCTCTTTAATTAAATGTTATTATTTTATATATTTTTATTTAATATCATTTGGTTTAGTTAATCCAGATATATTCATGCAAGTCACTGATAATCAGCCCTGATCCCACTGTGTTTTTCTCTGTGTGAGGAACCTGACAGGTTCTGATCAAATGGATATTTTTGATAACAATATGCCACAAAATGGAGCAAAAATAATTATTATAAATCTTGCATTCAAGGATCATAGTCCATGGTGATATAAAAGAAAAACAAAACAAGAACAAAATCAGAGTGTATACTTTCTGGAAACCTTAAAAAACAAAACAAAATAACAGCAAAAAAAAAAAAAAACAACAAAAACCTATGTAAAGAAGGCTTTCTGGAGATGGTTAAACAGACAATGCATAATTTATTAGCTTATATAGTGACTCTAAGAAGTCTCTGACAAGCTTTACCCACCACAATTACTAAGAAATACCTGATAATACCTAATAAACACAAAATTCTCCAGATGGGAAGGATTAAATATAAGAACAGGTGTTTGTTATGCTAGAAGTAGAAAAGAGACCAGATTGTGCACTGAAGAAAAAGAATACTTTCCCAACCCCAAACTGTTCTCATATTCTGTGAAAACTCACACGGAAAAGTCCCTTCTAGCCAAGTCCAGTGACCATCTGAATTACAGAAGAAGACAGAGAAGAAACATGAAACCATACCAGAGCTATAAAGGGTCAGATGCTAAGCCACAGTATAGAAGGAACTCATTCACAGAAGGTTCTGATGGGGCTATTAGCTTCCTAGTCAAATTAATGATAATTTGCACCCTTCTTGTTCAGGTATATGTATCAGTGTCTTCATCTGCCAGTAGGCTCTAGGGCTGATTTTCCTTTTAGGGTTCTCTAGGTTTTCTGTACCACTTGGTCTGCACCAAGAAGTGTTCACACACCATCCATTAAGAATAGATGAATGAGCCAGTCAAAACATAAATCAGTGGAACAATAGCTAGGCATTTATTCTCAATGTATGTTTGCAACGAATCACCAATTCATATACAGTAATTTGACCAAGGTCTATGAGAGATCAAAGCTTATTTAATCAAAATCTATTGTATCTTGATCTGTAGATTTGTAGAAGCAATAGAATTCACTCTGTGCTACATTTTACTCTTTTATAATAAGCTTCCTTTTTTATTTAACAATTTCTCCCATACACTGCTTCCATCCCTTCCCCTCCTCCCAGTCCTCTCCCAGTGTCCCCCACACCATTCCCCATCCATTCCCCCGAGAGGGCAAGGACCCCTAAGGTGGATCAGTTCAGTCCTGCATATCCAGTTGAGGTAAGACTGAGTCCCTCCCCCACAGTATCAAGGCTAAGTAAGATGTTTCTCTATAGGCAATGGGCTCTGAGAAGCCAGTTCATGCACCAGGAATAAACTCTGGTCCTACTGCAAAAGGTTCCACAAACTGCCCATGCTGATAGGCTGTCATATACAGTTGGAAGGTTCAGTTTCTTTCCATGAAAGTTCCTCGGTGGTTATTTCAGAGTCAGTGAGCTCCTTCCCACCCCCCCTCACTTAAAATGTATAGACCATTTGGTATCTTTGTTTATATTCCAAATTCTTGATTTTTAGATATCCAAGGTAGAAACCAATTTTTAATTTATAGCAGAAGTAAGAGGCATTGGCAAATTATTAGTGAATGTTCTTCTATACTTGGGATGTTTATATTAGACTTTTCCAGTCAACCATATGGCCAAGCAAATACACTGAGTAAACAAAAAATTTGCTAATTGTGTATATCCTGTGTACCACTTCCTGTCTCAGGCATTTTCTCCCAAGCCCTTCACTGCTTTCTGGTTCAAAACTCTGCCTAGTTGCCAAATTCCTTGGCACATAAAATCATGTTTGAGGATTATTTGTATTTGTTTTTGTATTAAAAACATTGTTTATTAAGGACCAATAGTGTTTGCATGGTCTCAAAGGTTAGTGTTGTCTTTAAGTTATTTTAGCTTTATTTGGTGCTCAAAGCAAGAACCCTTGGAAACAGTAACAGCAAACTCTAGTAGTTTTTAGACACTATTCATCCCCATTGTGCACATACGTATTTTTCTTGGAAAAATATGACTGAGAAGGAATAAAATTAAAGTTTGTTTACTGGGCCCCATAAGTCTGAAAAAAAATCCATACTTTAATTTGTTACTGTAATGGTGAATATTTCCTACACATCAAGACAGATTATAAGATATCTAATACACGAAGTACAATTTTTCACTTGAGGTAAAAAATTGATTCTTTTATTCTGTGAATTTGTAGTTGCTGTTTTTCTTTAGGATGTCATTGAAAGGTCTAATTGCAGTGTATGTTTCTTTGATGAGGACTTGGGATTTCATTAGACAAGGTCCCAGGTGGGCTGTCAAGTATGTTATTAGCTATGCTTTGACTAAGGAAGCAAGGGGGCAGATAAAGAACCAATGTAAGGATCTACAGAGTTCTAACAAGAAAAGCTATTTACTAGCAACCCCTTTCCTGGGTAAGAATGCCTGACAGGAGGCATTTATCAATAGAGAAAGTCTGAGTGAGTTCTAAGCTTTAAAGTTATACAATGGTTATAAAATACACCAGTACCTGTGAGCACTTCCTTTTGTGTCTGTACAAAAAGGTGGTGCTAAGAAGGTTCTCTGTCCTCTTAGTGTTCTGCCACTGGACTTAATTTAATGTTCCTTAAGTAGCAGAGGGACACACCAGCATTTTACAAAATACACAGAAGCACTGCACACACACTTCTCTGACCTGGGATCAATCCTAAGCCCTGGACATACACTGTTCTGGACTCTGAGTCTGCCCTAAACAGAGTACTCCTACTGCCCTTGACTCAGAGTCAGTTGCAAACATTGAACATATATTGCTCATAATTCAGAGGCAACCTTAGACCCCATTTGTCCATTACCTATGGCTCAGATCACCTCCAAAGTCTGCACACAGATTACCATTGACTCAGAAACAGCCCAAATACAGCATACATACTGCCCATGGCTCAGAGTCAACAGCAGGCACTGCAAACTTATTTCCCATGTCCCTGACACTAAACACACATACACATTGCCTATAACTCAAGTCAACCTGAAGTCCTGCACACACATTGACCATTACTACACATCAACTCCAAACACTACATACACATTATTTATGACTCAAGTCAACCTGAAGCACTGTGAAAACAGGACTATGTCTGAAGCTCTGCAGTCTCATTGGCCATGATATAGTATTAACTCTAATCACTACACACACACATTACTCATGACTCAGCATCAGCTCAGGCCTACACACATATTACTGTGACTCTATGTCAACACAAGTACATGAGCTATGTTTGCATCTCTTATTTTTACAGAAGACCACTCCCCACCTTTTGCTTATAAAGCTTTTTAGTCCAGTGGTCTTTCCCTCTCATTCCTACCAATTTCCTTTGAGGATTATCCTTCTGTCTTATTTGAATTATTTTGATGATAATGTCTCCTTTAAGATGATTATTTGTTTAAAGTTCAAGCTAATAAAAATAACTTATTCCATTAAAAATATTCCAGAGAGAAGAACAACATTTCAAGATGTTAATTGCTCATGTTACCAGCCATCCATGAAACATATGCCAAAAATGCTCTGAAAGGTTCCAGAATGTCTCTTGCAGCTATAAATCTTTTACAGGTACAATTATGTGAAGACAGAAATGCAAAAAGTGCATCCAACAGCTGGAGTCAGATGGTTTACTCAAGTAAAAGTATGAAATTAGATTTAAATGAACTTAATTAAAAGGAGGAGGGGCATCCAATTTAATATGGACATTCATCACATCCTCATTCAAATTTCTTCTAGCTCCAGAAAAACAATTCTGCCTGAGTACTGAAGTTGGATGAAGCCTCTAATGAAGTGGGAAAGAATGACCACACAGGCATAGCCAAGCAATGTGTGTTCTCTTTTTTCTCTGTTTCTTTAATGACAGAGAATACATAGTTGTTTTAAAAAGACAAGGCCAGTCTGGAAACTGAGCTTGGAAACTTATCTGTTTCAATTGTCTCTTCCACGTGGCATTTAATTGTACACATTTCATCACTTAAAGATGGAGATTATTAAGTCTTATTTTTAATGTAATGAGAGTCAAGACAAACAGCAAGGCGGGGGGGGGGAGAGAAAAAGGTGGGGGATGGGAGAGAAGAAGAAAGAAGGTGTTCATTTCAAATTACTTGCCTTTTGGTTTTCAGCCTCAAAGAAAATAAGCAAAAACAAACAAATAAATCAAGACCCTGTTAACCTTACAGTTTGCAGGCTATGTTCTTTTTTCCCAATTCATAATTTTTGTAATCCATTTCTGCCTCTGCTGTGGAAGGCAGGTTAATAAATTCACACAGCAAGAAATAATATACACGTGTATAATTATATGAAAAGAAAAGATTTTCATTTTGTTAAATTTTAGAGGATTGACAGATTCTTGAATGCACACAAAATTGGGTGCTTATATTGTCCCTCAACAGTCTTACTTACTTGGACATTGGTAAACATTTGACCTATAAAACCTTCATGCCACCAGCCACACAGATTCCCAGCATCTCATCTTTCACATCAACTCCGTAAATATTTGCTTAGCTTTGTCATCCATGCCATTGTCACCTTTCTTTCAAATCCTTCACAATGAGGAAAGGTTCCTACCACCTCCCTATCCCAACCAGGAAGCCAACACAATACACACTGGATGCTGAAGAAAAATTATCCAGCAAATACTTAAATAAAAAGATGGTACAAACAGTAACAGTGGCCGGAAAGGAAGAAACAAAAGATGTAAAAATTATGTAATTAACTGAAACAGAAAGTCAAGAAGCAGATGGTGAAAGGTAGTAAATTGCATTACTGAATGCTCACTAGTTACAAGGGCTTAGCATGCCTATGTTAGGGCAGCAAAACACAGCAACCATATAAGAAACAGAGAACCATATAACACTCTGTATCTTTTATAGAACTGTGCAGATGCCAGGCAGCAAAGTAAGAATTAAAATATTAGTACTTAGATGCCATGTCCACACTTTTACCTCTATAGCTCACTATCTCTGGCATAGCAGGAGTGGGGCATTCAAAATTGTAAGATTGAATCCTATTTTGGCATAGTGTCAGACAATAAACCAGTAGAGAGGAGAGCATAAATAGTGAGTAAATCCATCTAAGTTTATTCATTTTGCTTATTCCCATAATGACTCTAGAAGTATCTCACTTCAAGATCCTTGCAGTGTCTCTGTATTGTAAGAGGGCCGACAGATATCTTAGGATCCATAACATCCTCAAAGTCCAGTATCACTGATTGTGATACTGACTCTTTTTATAGCCCCAGAGAACTCAAAAAGTTGACTTAGGGGAAAAAAAGGAAACAGCTTAACTTTCCATATGCCATGGGCTTTAGACTATATATTGAGTTAGAACTTATATTTCAATCCCATAAGCTGACTGGATAAAGGTAGTGCTCCCAACACCTATGCAGAATGATGATCGCTTCTAAAACAATGTTTATTTTGTTTTGTTTTTGTCTCAAGTGGAATACAGAACATGTAAGTATTATTTATGATGAGGCTGCAGTTCTCAGGTCAGGTATGCAAGCTCAGTCAGTCACAGACAAGAGCCTTTGCAGAAACTGCCAAGTTCATCCCTCCAGTGTGTTGGAACCCCTATCAAAGATGAGCAAAGGTTTGGAGAGTTAGGATAAGGAGATGCAGAGAATGAGACGGAGCACTATTTGAAGAGAGAGGCGAGGAAGACAGCCTGTGCAGTTCTTTACTCTCCACAGTAAGGAACAAAGTGGGTAAGGGAGAAAGAGGGGGGTATGTTATCATAAATGGGGGGTATGTTATCATAAACAAGTTGGGGGGATGCAGTTGGAGCAAAGGTCAGGAGGGAATGTCATGAAGTGAGTGCAGAATTAAGTTCCACAGGTGAGTGTGTTTGTGATGGGCCAGATATGACCATCATGGTGGTGTTTGTGCTGCTATAGGAAGAGAAGAGGCCTGTAATGGAGAAGGAATCACTGGCCTTTGTAATGATGCATAAAGTAGAAGGCAGCCTACTCAGAGTGAGATAACAGAGCAGAAAGCCATTATTGGCCTCAAGTAGAGAGAGAGCATTTGTGTATTCAGGACAAACCACTCCACAGAAGGACAAGTGTCTCCTCAATAAACAAGTGCTCAAAATTCCTCATGTTCTTAAAAACTTTGGGCTCGCTGCTCCTGAGTGGAATACATATAACTCCCTTTTCCTCTGTACCCACATTCTCAACATCTGCCTTGGGCTGGACATCTTTTATTGGCTTCTGTGGATATGTCACCATACTAGTGTAGGCCTTTTTTCTTCTCTATTCCCCACAACATGACTTCGTTCACTATTGGTTCTGATTGTACACTCAAATCTAAAAGCCTTTCATAGAACCCTGTGGTGTTCATAGCAGTCAACACCAAATTCATTGCCTCTCATTTCTTCTGGAAACTTCCCTTTGGCCTCTCTGTACTAGCTGAAACCCGAGTTCTGCATACAGGACTTACTCTGCTGGCCCTCCCACAGGAGAAAGCATTAACTCTCCTGCACCTGTCTTAACAAGGAGCCTAAACATAGGCTTTATTTCCTCTTGGTCAGTTATGACTTGGATCAGACATTTTCTCTTCTTCCACAATAAACACCAGCATCCCATAAATAAATAAACATGCTTCCCATGACATCTCCACCTCTTTTCCACCCTTTGTCCTTCCCACTCTTCACGCACATATATCTGATTCATAGTAAATAGTAAGGACATGTTCTGTATATTTTAGACATATTATCTTGTCAATTATATGCCTCCTTCACTACCACAAAATCTTCAGGAGACAGAGGCTTCTATCTGCATGGTTAATTTCAGTATCTCCAGCATATAAAACAACACCTTGTGAAGCCTAATTGGTGAACAATAAACATTTGTTCAGGGCAGGACACAATAAAAACTAGGTCTATAAAAGACTGTTGGAAGATAAAACACATAGTTAAACATGTCTTTCACAAGGAGTAAGGTACCATTTACTCTGGGAATATCTTTAGGTAAAATCAGGATTCAAGTGGACTCGAAAGATATGATGGTTTCCCTGGTAACTTCTTGACAATGTGGCAACATAGCTCACAGAGCAACACGATAACACAAAATCAGAACAAACCTGTGAACAGCTCTAAAGTTACTGTGTTGTCTTAGAAGAAATTATACATTGGGTCTATCCTACCCTTTTGAAAAATCTCTCAAAGTTTCACTTTTAATATGTCCCTTTTATTTCTTTCATAAATATATTCTCTTTCTCTTTAATATACATACACAAACAGGTGGTGTCTAAAAGTAAAATCTATACTATCATAAAAGAAGTCCAGGAAAGTCTTTCTGGCTGGCATTGGGGTATGTTACAATACATTTAAATAATGTGTGTTTCTCAACTTGCCTTGCCTGTTGCATTTCCAAACAAACAAATGTTATACCATAAATCTTATAAAAATGTTTTCTAGTAACATATTTTTATGAAGCAGCTCTAGAGATTTAATGAGAATTTTCTCAGATGGCTAATAAGTAAAAGATATTAAAAAGTTTTTTCTCCATTTCCCCTTAATCCAGTAGCATCCTTCAGTCTGATAGCCATTTATTAGACAGAGGCTCATATCTAAAGAATTCCCCAACGGCCACCTTGCTCTAAAATCATTTTTGTCAGATGCAAAACTTGGGCAGGGAGGGGAAGAAATTCACTTTTGACCTTATTACATCAGAGAAAATATTTGAGTGATAGGTAGGACTTTTGAAGATATGGAAGCTTCCTAGTTCTTGCGTAGCCAATCTGATGAGTTTCAGAATAGCTGTGGGTGACTGGAAGAGAAACCCTTACTGCATTCTGGAGTTTCTGTGACCTGTCAATGGAAATGTCCGAGGCTTTAGAGAGCAACTGGTGTTTCTACCAGCTTCTCTTCATTCATGCTCCTGCTCTTGAGAAGGCTACTAGAGGGTACCAGATACCTCCCCATCTTCTCCCCAGTTATCTCTCACCTCTACTTTGACTTTGTATAGAAGAAAAAACAATATTGCAAGGAAAAAAGTTTAAGTTGGAAACATTATAAATAAAAGTATCCGATCAGCCAAATTCCAAGAAAATTGACTCACTAAGTTCTTAGTAGTGTGATTTACCCTGATGATGATAATCATAGCATTGATTTTTTCTGGCTAATTAGGTTAATTACAGTCACACAGAAATTTGGGTGCAGCACCTCAGGACATAATTTCCTCATGCTTCATTCGTAGAATTCTCATTGCTCGTTCCTATAGCTTAGCTTCAGAGCTGTGTGACCCAAAGTAGCCTGAAGGTAGGTGCTATGACAGGCAGAATGGGCTAGAGCCAGAATTTAAAAGGTTATATATTTGTTTTTTGAGAAGAAATTCACATAAATGCAGTTTTATTTTGAATAGTTATGAAAGCAAAAGGAAAGTTTTCATGTGTTTTAGGGGTAACAGCCCCATACTGGAGATGGTGATACACATGGGTCAGCCTTTTTGCAGTGAGTAGGCCAGGAAAATGTGCCAGTTTTATTCCTACAAATGGGAATGGATGACATTACTGGTTGGTATTTCCTATGTCAGCCAATTTCTCTGACCCCTATCCATTATGTTAACGTTCTTTTCTAGGACAGTGGATTAAAATCTGGACCACTTGTGTTTAGCTTCATCCATTATTCATAAAGCTTGATTGCTTCTGACATTAGAACATGAATGAGGAGGTCTAGAAGATATTCCATGCCTTTCATAATTATTGAAATTTCCTGTTTATCATTTAGGTACATATTCTAACAATTGCAGCTTTTTATTTTAAGGATATATGATCAACAGTTCTTTGTAGAGACAAACAGCATAGTACACTCAGACAAGTTGTGTTTTTCCACCTGACACCAGCCCCCCAATTCGTATTGATTATCTCCAGCATCAGTAATGAAATGGAGTCTGAGAGTAAACTCAGGGCTTGGTGGGGGTGTTGTTTGTCTTACAGAGCAAACACTTGAAGCAAAATTTTTGGAAGCAGAGGGCTTTTCCAATATCTAGACTCCAATAAGTTATTCACTACCCTGTCTCATAACGTCTCTCAGAGAGAGAGAAAGAAAAGGAGAGAGAGAGAGAGATGAAAAAAACCAGTATTTTGTGACATTATATTGCTAGTTCTGGTATTGTGTTGGCTTAAACAATGCATCTTCTAGCTTCTAGCAAGTTCACCATCATTCCATCATTCACAAGCAGTTTTTAAGAATGTAAACATTAATGCCAAAGTTAATGTACTAATCTAAGTAAATAAAATAGCAGGCAACTTGAGAGGAACATATTTTAAAGCTAGATATGATTGATTGCCAAGTTCATCATTTTCCAATTTGTAGATACAAAGCTATGTCTACTTTATAAGAATGTCCAATGACATGGCAGAACGTCACTGTCTAGCCAGTGTACAATGGATATGCTACTAGGCCTCATGAAAATGGACTCAGAAGAATACATGAACTATTTTAAGACAGTATTTTTCAGAGAACCAGATGTGCAGAGGATAGCATCACACTAAGGGGATATGTCTCAGCTTGGAGAAGATAAGAAGTAGATATTAGTTCTAAATTTAACCTATTACCTTTAACAAGTCAAATTCCCATGAATTCACTAATGTCTAGGATGATGTGATTGTATTTGAAGTGGGTTGAGCACTCCCTGGTGCAATGCCTACTTTATATTAGAATGTATACAGACACTGTGATTACTTTTATGAAAGATGTAAATATTTACTTGCTGATGCTTTCAGTATTTATTCCTTGGCATCAGATTTAAGGTTGTATATGTGTATGAATGTGCACATACATGTAAACATACACACATAGGGGTGAAAGGCTTCTATTTTTAAAACCATCTTTCATAACACAGTTTGAACTCATCTGCTGGTATCTTCAACATTATAACTTTGTTTTGAAGTCATGGCACACAGATGTGCTTCTATTGGCAGCAAGCGTCCAGTGTGGAGGCCAGGCCACCAGCACCAGACATTCTTCTTGTTATGTAATCACTTAATTAACTACAGATTTCATTCCCTCACAACCCAGTCTCAAGGCTCATGCAAGGTTGTGACTGCCCCCTACAGAACTCAGAATAGCCACCTGCTCTTTTTTTCTCACTGATACAGACTTTATGTTCTAACAACTAATATTTCATCTCAGTAGAAACAGCTCACCATTATGAGATGGGAAAACCATGTCTTTATCTTGGTCCAACGGTACAGCATAAGCAAGTATAGGTGTTACTTAGTTTCTCTATTTTTATCCAGTCCAACAATGTAATGTTCAATGTTTAAGGGTTAGTTGTTGATTTCTCTTATGTTTTCTTTGGTTTTACTGAGATAATTAGTAGGGAAAGGTATAGCTAGAAATGTATTTACCTAAACAATTTCATTTTGCATCTACACAAAAAGCCAGAACTTGGTAACATTTTCTGTCTTTTGCTGTTATATCTTCAAATCTTACCACTGAAAGCAAATGTGAAAATCCTTAAATTGCTCGCCTCAGAGTTCCCATGTCAACTGGCATCTGCTCAGGTTGGAGATCCTGCCAAAAGTCAAAGGAAAACATTTATGAGACAGAGCCTGATGGCTGATTATTTAATCCTCTGTGTCCAGCACTGCCAGCAAGCATGGGCTGTGAATGCCTGCTGTCACTTTAATAATAAGCCCTCTAATACACAGCTGAATGCAGTGTACCAATGGATGTTTCCCCCTGCTCTAATAAGAGACCGATTATCGATTGTCACCTAGATGTTCCCATTGAGACTAGGCATTCATGAATACAAACGGAAAAGAAAAATGGCATACTGCATAATTAGCTTTAATAAATAGGCGCATATTTTCTATGGAGAAAATGGTGGCCAATCTAATTTTAATGAGGACAAACAGGCTTTTGCTTAATAGTGCATAAGAGGTATAAGGTCCCAAATACATTGAACAGCCAAACAAAACAGCAGCCTCCAAGTTCTTTCTCTTTCCTTGAGATAAAATTTTAGTCTGGGCTGAACTGTCTTTCTCTGACCACATTACTGGGTTAGAAAAATATGGACCCAGAAGTGGCCACATAGACAAAAGGAAGATGAGTCTATGGGCAAACCTGAAAGTGCAAAACTTGAAGATAGGATGGTAAGAAGGAATTGAATTAATATTCAATCAGCTCTTAAAAAAATACTTACAGGCCAGAGACCAGTTTAAAAAAATAAATAATTAAAAAGGATGACTCAAAGTCTGGAGAGGTAGCTCACTGGGTAAGGTACCTTCCACAGAAGCTTGAGAACATGTGTTTGATCCCCAGGTCTCCTAGAAAACCTGGGCACAATACATGTCTGTAACTCTGGTGCTGAAAGAAGGAACAGGGTCAGACTTACCCAATATCTTAGCCAATCTGTGATGACTAGGTCCAGCAAAGAGACCTTGTTTCAGAAATAATATGGAGAGCAATAGAGAGTGGAATCCCAAATAAATCTATGGAACACACACACACACACACACACACACACACACACTATATGTACATGCCTATACCACGAGTAGACATGGACATATTTCTACCTTCCCCCACCACACAAAATCACATGCACATACATGTACATGTCCTACAAATGAGCACACCCAAATGAACAATATGAACATACCTTCATATACTACACCACACCCACACATATTCCTTGAGCATACACACATTAACATGTCCCCATACAGTGTACATACACACACAACACACACACACACACACACACACACACACACACACACACACTTCACTGAGAAACTCTGGGATCTCTCAGTTCCACTCTGAAGTTCCAAGTCATTATCTGATTGGAAGGTACACAGGACTAGATTTCCTGTGCACACAAATTTTCTAGTTGTTTGCTTTGAGATGACAGATAACCTCCTCTCTTATTAGACACAGATGAAATATGCACATAGATACAAACATACACATACCATTCGAGATATATTAAAATTACAATTAAAATTAGAAGATGTCACATGCAGCCATTCTGATACAGACTGTTCTAGAAGCATATGACTGCATGCTAGCGTTCTGATGTAAAGAGAAGACAAGCTTTATATCTACCATCTGCTGAATTTTTTGGGGAACAATATACTTGATTTTTTTAAAGACAAAAGATTGGGTCATTATTAAGCATTTGTGAGTTTGGCAGTTTGTAAAACTGTAGGATTTTAGAAATTTCCTTCCTAAAGATTGTTAATCAGGGATCTGGGATGGTTCCAAGATCAGGCCATTGTACAGCATATCACCCAAAGATCTGCTACATACTAAGTAGAAGCCATGTTGTTGATATCCAGTTAGTAAGAGAGTCCTTACTAACCAGTACCTTGCTGTGCTTACTGACTCTAACAACAAACAGATCTGTTTGTTTGAGGCAGCAGATATAGTATATTTTTTAAAAAAGTGGTTTTTAAGACTCAGAAACTGCCATCAACAACTCACACTTGTTTCCATTATGTTTCAGTAAATGGTATTATTAAATCCAAGAAGCTAGACACATATACTCTATCACATAAATGTACTGTCACTATTTGGCCAAAATCATTGAGTAACAATGTTTTGTATGAGGTGGTTGAATCTTTTTAGAGGGTTTGCAAAGATCATGTGTTTATTTGTATGACACATTTGCCTCCCATTGTGTGGCCCACATCAGAAGACTCAACTTCTCACCAGACTCTTAAGTAGACTCTTCTCCATAAAAGGCTAGCGACCTTTGGATTATGACTTCAGGGAACTGGCTGCAGTCTTGTTGATGATTCTAACTGATTTTTCAACCTTAGACAAATGATATCACTTCATAGCTACAGCCCACTTTTCCCTTCTTTGAAATAAGAACATTAATCTAGGAAATTGAGTATTCTTTCAGCTCCAGTATCCAAGAAAATGCTTAGAAAATGGGGTTGTGGAACTGGACAGTTTCTATACCTTGACATGTGCTTTTGGCTAATGTCATGGGGAAAGAGAGAAATCCAGAAAGCTAGGACACTATAGTTATTGTAAGATTAAAAGTTGGACCCAGAATTTCAACTTATATATCGATGTAAATTTCATTCTAACCCACAGTAAGTTTTCACATAGTAAACTCTATTCCCAGTGCTCACTTGCTGACTGACCAAAGAGTGTTCCTGGCAAGATTTTCCTTGCTTGGCTCAGAGAAAACTACAGTGTGTCCTTTGGGGTTCTCTTCCAGATTTTCTCAGGGAGAGAACATATGCCCAGGTCCCAGGAGGACTGTGCTCCCACACTCACAGCTGTACAACACATGAGGAGAAGCTATATACAAGCTTGAAACATACTATTTATGTAAATGCTCTGGGGTACCTTCTGATGTGTTCCAGGGACATTTCTATTATCAAAATATTGCTAGGCTATCTTCTGGATCCTTCTCTGAACTCCAACACTAGTAATTTAAATTTATCATAGATCTTCATTTAGTTGTCTGAAGTTCAAGGCTTGGCTAGTTCTCCTCACAAGAACAACAGACATCTCTTGCTTTCCTATAGAGTACCATCTTATAGGAATCTGGGAGTGTGTGCTGGAGTTAATGAGGGAACACAGATTCCTCAAGGGAGAGGTCCATGCTCCCTGAGTTGTCCTATTTGGAATTTTCAATCAGGTCAGGTGTGTATTTGTTCTCTTGGCATAAATCAGTTTATCCAAATCACTTTTGTTGTATCTTTTCTGATTTTCTTGACACTTCTTTGCTTATCATAGCACCATTTGCCACTAACTTTCAAATTACACTCATTATTTTTACTCTCCAAATACTGTTTCTATCCCACTGACACAAAGGATACACAGAACAAGATTTTCATTTATCTCACAGTGTTGAAAGTAGAAAATTTTTTACATGTCTACTGATGTCTAATAGTACAGATCAATTAGCTTAGCTTTACTTTATAGGTAAGAGAATTTTTATCCAGAAGAAGCTGAAGAGTGGTTGGTAAAAAAAGAAGTTGCAATCAGAGGGAAGCTACAGGAGATAGAATGTTCAGATTTGTTGAGTCTTTTGTTTGCAAGACACTGATTTAAAAATACATGTGTACATGTATGCATATAAAATATAATATATTATTACATTCAATTCTCAGAAAATTCTACTCAGTAGATAAATTATTGTTTCCAATTTACAGATGCAGTAAGGAATACTCTGAGATGGTAAGTCACTAATAAGTTTAAATAGCCACCAGTGGCGATTGGCAGAGGTCATGGTCAACCCCAGGGTTTGTGCAGATACCAGACTGAAACAAAGAATTTTTTACCCATCACCCCTTCCCACTTTGACTCTGGGTAGCAGATCCAGAAAGAGAATGGGTTGAATTTTACTGAGAAGGAAAATCTAGGCCATCCTATTGATGGACAGCAGGCTCATGACAACTTGTTCAAGATCTGACCCACTACCCTACTTCCAGGAACCATCCTTTCTCCCAAGTGCGGGGTGCTGGGAAGAAGGGATGAGGAAGCCATTTCTGTAGGTGGGAAGCACTGGAGGCAGGCCAAATCTTTTAGCATCTCAGTTGGCTACTTGACAGATGGCCTTTGCTAGCTATGTCAGATATTTTAGCTCTAGCAATGATTGTAACTCGGTGGTTTAAAATATGAAAGTCTAGTGTGCCCCAGCAGGCACCCCACTGTCTTAGTGAAAAGAACAGCCCCCAATCTTGTGTGTCATAGAAGAGATAAGGTATGTGGTATTTTCTCCCATAAAAAAGGTAGACAGGAGTGGGAAGGATGAATAAACAAACCTGCTCTCTCTGGGACAGAAACAATCCTGTATCCACAAGTGAACCTTTTCCAAATATTTTCATAACAATGACAATCTATCTTGAATAACAATAATCCCCATACTCTATGCTCATTTGCTTAACTTTTTAACCTTGAAAAGTATCTTCGCATGTACTATTGTCAATTTCCATTAAAAAAAAAAAAACTAAACAGGACAGTCTTCATTTTAAAATGACAGTTATGTTGAATTTTATTTTACTTTTGGTAGTTTTTGTTTTGTTTTGTAATGACCAACAGAAGTGATCTCATGTGCTGAGTGAATAGTGTAACCTCTTGATGCAGATAAAAAGTTGTTCCTCAGTGTCTACTGTGGATTGATTCCAGCAGCATCTACAGATCCTAACATTGTGAATCTCAGGCCCCTTAGATATGAACATAACTTATATGTATATAAACTGTAAATTGTAAACCATGTATAGGTTACGTGTAATACATTAAGATTATGTGAGTCCTATGTAAACATTCATCCAAATGCACTATTTAGGGAGCAAATACAGTAGTTTACATGTTCAGTAGAGAAGCATTTTTTTCACATATTTTCAATTGTTTGGTTGAGTTTGGAACCCATAGATATGGAGAGTCAACTGCACACAGTGAACAGTTAGCAGAGAGATGATAATCAATATATCTATCTCCTCACAGAGAGTTACCTACTGTATATATTTGGGAGTGAGATCATTTGAGATTTCTTTTCAGCCAATGCCAAGAATATAATACATGATTAAGTACTTTGCTCATGTTGCATACCTGGTGTCCAGCATTTCTTTCTCCAATTAACATTGCTCTTTCCACCTTCCAGAGTCAATACCGACCCTTCTGCTCTTTGTAGTTGTTTGAAATATTTAGATTGTTAGTGTAAGTGCAATCATGCAGCATTTTATCAGTTTTTATTTATTTGATACATATCAAGGTTCATTCATGTAGTTGCAAATAGCAAGATTTCCTTAGGCTTATGGCTAAATATTTGTATGTTAGATGTGAAAATAACACAGATATACACAGTAAACATATTCATCATCGGGAGGCTCTGATGAAATCATCTATCCCATAGTAATCTGGCTGCCTGACTTTGTTCCATTCTTGTTTGCATATTGGCTATTTACTTTCTCCAGTTTCTCTAATTGTTGATGAGGTTCATTTGCCTACAGATGCGCAATGTTGTATGTAACACATCAGTCACATGTACAGTCACTCAACCCCTTCTTAAAAATTTACCCATGAAGTCATAAAATAGGGAATTAAGGACTGTAAAGAGAAGAGGGAAGGAATGAATGTCAAAGTACTTTCTTTTCAAAGAACAGCTCTCTAGGCTCCTTGCACAGGCTGTGAGTGAGCCACACTTCTGAATCGGTGGCTGCAGGGCATGCGTCTCTGCATATATATGCATAATGTCCCTTTCACACTTTGGAACTAGCAGATGCTGCTTCTGCTTGGGAGGGTTTTGGTAATCCACTTGAAATTGTGAGGACTCATAACTCATTTATGCAAGTGGCAGACTCCTCTACATGGTATCTCTGCTCTAAAGAATGATTGAGGGAACCATGGAATGGGGCCAAAAATGACAATAAAATGTAGAAGGATTGCAGTTTGCAAGAGATCTCCAGTTGGATGAGGGGAATACTCTAATCAAAAGAAGAGCAAGCTCGGGCAATGTAAAAAGCAAAAACCAAGGTGGCAAGAGCTAGCTGGTATCAAGGAGCAATTGCATATTTATAAAGAAGAGCCTAGGCATTGACTCACTTTACAGCAGGAAGGTATATAGTCCATGCTAGTGCTAGTGAGTGTTCGTTCAAAATACAGCTATAGTCTTTATACTTGACCTCTAAAATTACTTAAACTTTAAGGACAGTAGAATAGATGATGTATGTATACAGACAGGGACAAGGTGGCTGAAGATGTATGTGGTCCTTGTTCTCCCATGGTAGTGCTCTGTAACAGATTCTGATTATGTTCCATTGACTATGATTCTCCAGTTAAATCCTTTACAACTGACTCTCAAATTTTTGGTTTTGTAAGACCAAGCTCACAGCACCTCTAGCTCCTCCTCTGAGGTAGCCTTATGCCTTATAATGTGAGATGTAATGCCTGATTCTTAGAAAACTGCCTAGCTTTTCACAATTATTTTCTGCCTCTTAGTCCTGGTCACAGGGCTCCTTCACCAATAGAGCACTTTCTTTCCATCACGTGTTTAATCTTATATTTTCTAGAACACCCCTTCCCAAGCAGGTTTTGCACATGCTCTTGCAGAAACAGCTGCTGCTTTACCATAGGGGCCAAGAGATTCTCATGATGCTTTGTTTATGTCTTTACCTGACCACTTAATACATTTCCTTGGACTTTTGCTTTACTTTTCAACTCACACAAAACCGAAATTTCCAGAGAGTAAGAACAATACCTATCAAATTACATTTTAATCCAGAACATGGATCACTGTGACTTATACTGGTTTCATAAATACATGAAAATGGAAAGAAAGAGTACATGATTCACTCATTTTTTTTTCATAGCATTTTAGCAAAGTGGCTGAGGGCCTTCATCATTCTTTGCTGATACTGGGGGAGACTCCCTAGAAGGTAGCAGATCAGAATACTGGTTTGCCATCTTTATTCAAAATCTTTTCATCATCTTTTGCAATTTGATTTTTACTATTAATGACACTCCTCTGGATTTCACTGGGTCACTGTGTTCAGTAAAAGATTTCTGGTTTCTGAACAGACTAGCCTGGACTGAAATTTAGAGTAATTACCTGTCATAACCAAAGGTGGAAAAGCCTCAGAATGTTGCTGATGTTTAGGTCCTTCCTGAGTAAGAGGAATATGCATACATACCCAACAAACCTGTCACAAACAACAAGCTCATTGTGGCTGTCTAGATCATTAAAGGTTCCCAGGAAGTACAATGTTAAATTTTATACTTTGTCTTTAGCACCCCCCCCCCATTCTATGCCTTTACAATAGGGTCACTTACACTGGATAGGGTTTTTCTAACAGCATCATCTGGGGAAGATCTTCCACATCTTCCTGCTTCTTTTGTGAACCTCACTGTCATTGGTGGAAGCATATTCTCTCTCTCTCTCTCATAACAAAGAAGGAGAACAAAGAAGTTATGACATTTGAATAAAATTGAACCCCATAGGCTTATGTACTTGAATGTTTGGTTTCCAGTTTGTTGAACTGTTTAGGAAGGATTAGAAGGAATGGCCTTGTTGGAGGAAGGGTGATACTGGAGGTGGTCTCAAGAGCCCACACCAGGCTCAGTCTCACTCTATCTTCCTCCATAGTAAACATAAGACATCATATGTCTTTCTTCCTGCTCTCATGTTTCCCACCATGAGTCATGGACTAACCATCTGACACTATAAACTGCCTAGGTCATGTCTCCTCACAGGAATCAAACAGTAACTAGACAGAAGCTGGGATCTGCATCTGGGAAACATGGTAAAAGCTTTTGTTTTCATACCCACAATTCTAATTAAGGCCTTACATTTGTAAGCCTGAAATTCTTACAACATCCTTCCTAGATGGCCTTTCTAACTAGTGGATATTTTTTTTATCCCTCCTGCCCTTTTCTATGCTTTAAACTGTAGGGAGTGGATATGTAGGTGTCTTTTCCCTTCTTCCTCACCCCCCAACCCATGTAGATGAATTTGGGTCTGTTCTTCAAGACATACTCAGCTCCTCACCCTTCCCCCACCAGCAGTGTGCCACATATACCTCCCTAATTAAATTAATCGCACTCTGTCACAAGTTATTACTTTATGCATCTTACTCATATATTAGATTGCAAATTCTCTAAATATAACATTTCCTCCTAAATTGTGTTTTTCCTCACAAGGCAGATATTGACCAATTTTTCACTGAGTTGAATTAGATTGAACAGACATGAGCTCCGATTCATATCCCACATTATTATCTCACCATTACCAATCCAGGGTGTGTGTAGGCTGCGTATGTGTAGTGATTATGCTTTTTACACTACTCCTTGGGTCTCTTTTATAAATAGGTATTGTACAACAATGGATTTTCACACTTATATGTCATGTGATCCCTCTATAGAAGCTATGGAGACTGGACAGGTTCACCAGCCAATACAGGGATTGTGGAAACAAGCCTTTTGTTAATATGCCTTTATTTTTTTCTATTTATGAAATCTAAACTTCTGTAAATGAGTTTCAAGAAGATTATGTTTATTTAACTGAAACTACCTGTTCTACCAGAGTGGACTAGCTCACAGGGCATAACTGTGTTTCTTGTGATATACTAATACGTATGACTTTGCTCCTGTGCATATATATGTATATATATGTATATATATATATATATATATGCAAGTGCAGATAAGAAGGGACCCATACTATCTCATATTATTTGCCACTTGCAAGCTGTGTAGAGAACCTGAAAGTGCCTCAACACAGACATCTCACTAAGCTTCAAGAATTCACAAACTGCTCTCTGATGAGACTTCTGTTCCAATCACAATCTATACTGTGGTTGTGTGAGTGGTACAAAGAGTTTGAATCTCCCTTCTGAAGGATCATTATTCTAATGGGGATGCACTGTGGTTTCCCAGTTGCATTCAACATGGCCTAACCTCTGACATAGACCTTATTAAGATGTGGTGTGTAATTGGAAAGGGAATATGGAGAAGTACATTCTAGAAGAACCTCAGAAAGAACAATGCCACTCTGCCCTGTACAATTAACTACCATCCCCATGTGGCTGTTTAGATCCAAATTACTCCAGGCCAAATACAGTAGATATTCCATTCTTGATAATATCAGTCACAATCATAACCATTAAAATATGAGATAGTAGCTACTATGCATTAGTGTGATCATACCTAAAGAATTCTAGAGAATGATCAGAATTTGTATTCATCAATTTGTTTATTATTACTAATTTATGAGTTGTTTAACATTCTGGGACCAGAGAGATAAGGATAAGAAATAAGTTATGTTGAAAGGCCTATAGTTTAGTGGAAAAGACAGATATTTAGAAATAGAAAAAAAGAACAACTATGTGGTGATATTTTGTTTGTGCTCTAACAAATAAAGCTTGCCTGAAGATCAGAGAGCAGAACCAGCCACTAATTAACCATAGAGGCCAGACAGTGGTGGCTCAGAACTTTAATCTCAGCACTACGGAGGTAGAGACAGGAATATAAGGTGGGTGGGGACAGGATCTCACCTCCTTTGGCCTGAGGATTCAGTAGAGGTAGGAAGTCTCTCTAGTGACTGGCTCATCTGTCTTTCTCATCATTCATCATTTACCCAGATATCTGGCTCCAGTTTTTATTATTAAGATCAATTAGGATATGTGTTATAACACTAAGCTGTGGGTTTTCAGTAAACAGATACAAAGCAGCTAGCTTTGCCAAAAAAGTAAAAGATAAACAAGAAGGAAGAAAGAATTTGAGGTGATTCCTACAGGAAGTATTAGTTCTTTTTTTTTCTTTCTTAAAAATATTTGTTCATTATAATTTATGTGAGTGGGTGCCTGCATGTATGCATAGGTATTATGTACATACTGTGCCCATCAAGGCCAGAACACAGTTTGTTGCCATGGAACTAGAGTTATTGACAGTTGTGAATCATCATGTGGTGCTGGGACTTGATCCCTGGTATTTTGCAAGAACAACAAGTACTCTTAACCACTGAACCACCTCTCTGGCCTCAGAGTAGTAGCAACTTTCTTGATTCTCAAAATGGAAAGATCATTGGACATGAGGAAAAGGAAACTGGTGCATTCTCGTGAGCAACCTCACCAGTAAGGAAGGTACAACAATCAGGCTTCTTCCTTCCACGGTTTATTTGGGCCTTTACAGAAGCTTCTACCCGGGGGGACCCCGCTCAATAGCTAAAAACTCTCAGGGTTTCTAAACCAAAACATGCCATGTAGGTACTGCTCATAGGTCCACGTATGCGGTAGCAAGCCACAATTCAAGGCCAAGCCAAATAGGGAATAGTTATGGCAAGAGAGGAATTTGTTAATGTTAAGAGAGCACTCACCCTCGAGGGGTGAGGGGCAGAAGGCGCAGTCACGATGACTCAGCTCTCAACAGTGTATAAAGTGTCATGGGGCATAGAATATCTTAGTTCATACAGGGAACCACAAGAAGCTAAGCAATATATGAATAAAATACAAACTTTTGGAATTTTATTATGATCATTAATTTTTATTGTAAACTTGATGATATTTACCATTAAAACAAATGTCAGGGCATGTCTGTGAGGGATCATCTAGATTAGATTAATTGAGATGGAAAAACCCACCCTAAACTCAGGTGGCACCAATCATATGGTCTGTGGTCCTGGATAAAATAGAAAGGAGAATTCAGTTGAGTGCCAGCATGTATTGCTCAGGTTTCTTGTATATAATATGACCAGCAGCTTTCAGCTTTTCCTGTAATGCCCTCCCAGGATTATGGAAAGCATCTTACATAATGGTAGGTTACAATAAACCCTTCTTGCCTTAACTTTTTTGTGTCAGTCATTTAAATGTAGTAATGAGAAAATTAACAAATGCCTGGTGTGAAGACAGGTTTTACAGTGGATGCCACAGCCCACTTACAGAAATTGAATGAGAAGACCTAGGGAGAAATACAGCTTGAGAACCACAACACAGAAATCATATTTCCCCTGGTGGCTTTATGATCTTTCGCAGATCTTTAAGTCACCAATATGTAAATATTAACAACACTGCCAATCCTTTATGATTGTTTTCGTTATTAAATGAATCAATATATTTAATGTGATGCATGGCAGGTGTCAAACACTCAAAACTGAGATTTGCCATCATTTACTCTACAAGGAATGTAGGGTGATAATAGACTTCGACATCAAAATAAAATCACTGCCTGTTATAGAGACACAGACACAAGATAATTAACAATGCCAACCACAGTAACAAGGACCAATAATACTGACATCATAGTGCACATTAGACATGATTCCAAGAGCTTTAAGTAAGCCTATTTATTTAATCTGTCCACCAACCCCGTGAAGTAGGCTACCAATGCTATCTTTCCTGTGCAGATGAGAAGTGCATATTAAATAATCTAACTCATAGGTCATATGTGATGAAAACAGGGTTTGAACCCAGTGTCTGGCTCCTGAATCTATGTGGGTCCTTAGCTCCAAATATTCTCTATTGGTTAGGAACTCCTTGACAAAAGCCTGCTTTGTCTTTTCCAACAGAGCAAGGTTTTGGGATATTTTTAAGTATAGCTTTCCATCAAGTGATGTATATATGTGAGAAATAGTCTGCAAAAGGCTATCTTGATAGAAATGGCCACAGTGCTGATAAACTGTCTATCAGTAGAAAGTCGGGCTCAAAAATCTTGAATACTGAAGACTCTGTATGGTTCCAGAACACTACCAACAATGCCAAGCCTGTGTTAACCTCTTGCTTTGTTCTGGATCCATCCCATGGAAACATCCCAGTACCTTTCTTTATAGCTTGAAATGTTAGGAAAGGATCAAAAAGGCTGTTACCATGCACTGTACACAGATGTGCACAAATAAATCATTGCTAGTGTCTAAAGCACTGGCTTCTCAACCAATGGGTAGTGACCCCTTTAGAGTTATGACCTTTTCATAGGAGTCACATAAGAGTACTGGAAAACACAGATATTTACAACATGATTCATAACAGTAGCAATATTACAGTTATGAAGTAGCAATGAAAATAATTTTAAAGTTGGGGATCACAGCATGAAGAACTGTGTTAAAGCGTCACAGCATTAGGAATGTTGAAAAGCACTGGTCTAGAAGGTCTCTCAAGTCCTAGAATCATCCAGAAGACTCAATGGAATGAATGCCCTGGAATGGCATAGGAAAAGGGAGGAAGGCATCATAGTGAAGCTTCAAAGTCAACAAAACTAAGTTGATGACCCAAACAAACTCCCAGTCCCCCATCTCCAGTTTAAAACCTGATTCATGCCTCTCACAGACACAACATCTAAAGTCCTTGTGCTTACATGGCACTCTCATTGCCCAACTCACAGGCAGACTCCTCCCCTAGACTCTTCCAAACTCCTCTGCTCCTGACACTTTGTCTTCTACTGTCATTTGCCCTCACATCCTTCCCTTTGGATGAGTAAATTAATTAAATTATTCTGAAAATTTGTTTCAGTTCCTCAGAGCTCAATCTCTTCTTAGAGGTCCTGCATTCCCAAGGTAGGATACTAGCCTGCTTCAGCACTGGTGACAGGAACCTGATTTTTATTTTTATTTGTTTGATTTTGTTTTAAAATTAATTAATTAATTAATTTTTCTGCTAACACTGGGATGGAATAATTGCAGGAGGACACATGCTCAGCCATCAAGGACAAGCATTTTCTAGCCAAACATTTGACAGGCTCCAAAGCAGATCAGGGGCCAGCCAACAAGGAGGTCTAGAAGTCCAGATTAAGAAAGGCAAGGGTGTGGGTGGCTTCTGTACAGTTCCCAAGCCTTGAATTTTAGCAGAGTGATAGCTGCCTTAAAGGCAGATCATTAGAGAGGAGTAGCCCTGGGACTCTTCTTGGCCTAGAAAATTCACCAAGGGACTGAGCAGCAGAACAACCTCTGTGACCTTCAGCAAATCACTTAATGTCTTTCCTTCCCCGTTGGCTATTTTTACCAGGAAAATGTAGACAGTCATGACAATAGTAGACTACAAGAAAAATCTTCGTTAAATGACAAAGTATGTTGCAGTTTGTATTTTTTAAAGTGTGTTTGAGTTTATAAATTATTCTTATATGATGAATTTCTGATAGAAAGTGATTCATAGTGTGCTGGTGGGAACTTTGGGTCATAAAGAACCTCAAAGCACTGGATCGCACGTTACTGTTGGAACATTCTGGATCTGGAGCCAGTGACTGTCCCACCCCACCACAGTGTACTTTAAGCTTGTCTAAGCCATATGCAATGGCATCAGCTGACAGCTATCAGAACTTATCAGAACTACCCCTCCATACCAGAACCAAAGGAGGCATCTTGGTATCTTCTAGTACATATCCCTACTTGGAATCCTCATACATGCCTTTTCCTATATCCTAATGTTTGATCTTTTTTATTAATTCACACATTTCAATTCTATTTTAACGTTTGAATCTTAGAGGTTCAGGGAAGAACAAATGGGATTTTGATGTGTGTGTGTGTGTGTGTGTGTGTGTGTGTGTGTGTGTATGTGTGTGTGTGTGTGTGTGTTTGAGAATGTCAAGGATATTAGGAGAAAAGAACAAATAAGTAAAACCAAAAACCCCTTTATTTTATTGACTGAGACACAGACTCTAGGTCCCCAGGTCTTGTGCTGAAGAATCATAGACGATGAACAAAAGCCTAGGGATTGGCAGTATCAAGAGTGGCCTTATGACTTCAGATGGTCCAAAAGGGCATCTCATTCAACAGCAGCCAGTAAGGCAAGAGCCAGTGCTGGATCAGATAAAAATAAAGAACAACTCTGGACAGAATTAAAAAGGCTATTTCGGGATATGTCAAAAGGATGAAAACTAGATTGGAAATGACTGCAAAGGTGATTAGATGGCGCATAAAGGACACTTCCTAAGTTCTAACTAAGAAGGGAAATTTCTTAATCACTCTTTAATTGTACTTCATAATTAGCCAAGTCACAAATGTCACAGCTGGGATTAAAAGATCTTTCAAAAGGTGGGATCTTTTATGGAGTTCTCCTCAGGGAAAATGTGTTGGAGAATGGATGTTGTGCTGACATCCTTTTAATTTATAAAATGATGTAAGAACCCGGCTTTCATGATTGTATGCATTCACAAAACACATTTTGAAAGATATTGTTTCTCCTTTTTTTGCATCTATTTTTGCATTTTTCTCTTTCTTAAAGGAAGTAAAAACAACAGCAAGGGGAACATTTTCAGGGCAAGAAAATCTCAACAAACAGACATTGGGAATTGCTTATGAAGCTGCTGGAGATAATGAATACATAGTCTCACAGTGACAGGACACACATTTCAATGACAAATGGCAGAGGGTGGGGGCAGATGGAAGTTTGTGAAGTAAGTTATTCCACTAAGTGTTCTCAATCAGCATCAGAGATGGCATAGAAAGCAGGCAAATTATTAATAAAAAATAAATAAAATCACCTCTAAGGCTGTGCATGGGATGTGCCAGTGTGCAAACAGTACAGGAAAAACAAAAACGAAAGCCTTTTTTTTTTTTTTTTTTTTTAAACTGGAAGGAGTTTTGTAAAGTGCACAAAAAAAGCACCAATTTGGAATAACTAATGCTCATATTTTTATTTTTTCTTTATGATTGCCTTGGCTCTCGTAATGTATCAGACCCTTTGTTCATTGATAAGGTTGCTGAACAAATGGGAGGAGAGGAGATCCTCAATCTAAAGGATAAAGCAATATATATATATGTATGCATATTATATATGAATGCTCTTCCCTCCTGTTTTGTTTTTCTATATAATTTCATTTGGTTAGAACTTTGAGTTAAAAAAACATGCATGTAGATAAATGCCTCATTACTAATCTGTCTGGTCTAATCTATGAACATAAGACCTAGGTACCAACTGGGTCTCAAGAACCTCCTGGGTTGTCTCCATGGAGATTTAGGATACCTGTCTACATGGGGGTGTGTTCAAACTGGAGTTGGCTTTTTCTCACCCTCTCCACTGCTTTCTTTTGCAATCCTCACCAACCTCTACTTAAATTGAAAGCCATGAGTGCAAAAAGCTGGTGTTGCTGAAGCATTGTTAGTGGATGGGCTTTGAAAATTCTGCATTTGGCTTAATGTTTTACCCTCACTGTCTGTAAATTCTTATCTGTGTCTCTAAACTTGTGTCCTATGTGAGAAGTCTAATAGGACAGCAGAGAATACGTGTGACAAAATATTCACATACGAAAGGAAAACATGAATATTTAGTACCTGTCAGTAGCATCTTTTTCTTTTGAACAAGAGATCCTGTCTTAGTTTATCTTTTGACTCTATAACAGAACATTATAGGCTGGATGACTTATAAAGGAAGAAATTGATTTCTTATAATCATGGTGGGTAATAAGTCGGAGAATACTACACCAGCATCTGACAAGGAGCTCCTGCTTCATCAACCCTTACAGCCTGTTCCTGCAAGGACAAATCTACACAACATAACATTATCAATCCATTCACAAAGGCAGGTGCTTCATGATATAATCACCTCTTAAAAGCCCCACTGCTTGGCCAGGGACATGCTTGGCAGATAAAGGTACTTGCTGATACAACTGAGAACCTGATTTTAATCCTTTGGGACCCATATGTTGAGAGGCTGAGAAGTGACTCCTGCAAGTGGTCCTCCACTTTCACACATGTACACACTCCTACACATATGTACACAAACACATATACATAACGTAATAAAAAATTAAAATGGTCCCACTTCTGATATGTCCCCAGAGACAATTTCATTTCAACACCAGTGTTGGTGGAAGCATTCATACTATGGCATGCTCCATAGTTTCACTTTCCACTAGGTCCTTGTCTTTGTCATTGTGAGGGAGTCACAGTGTCAAAAACTTGAAGCAGCAAGGTCAACAGCAGAGTGAGAATTAAAGCAGGCACACTTATGCTCAGCTCACTTTGTATATAGTCTTGGAATTAAACCCAAGGAGTGGTACCACCAACATTTAAGCTAAGTCTCTCTACATGAAATAATACAATGAGGACAAATACCTCAGACATGACTGCAGGCCAATGTGATCTAGACAATTCTTCATTGAGATTCCCTTCTCAACTGACTCTAGATTATGTCCAATTGACAGTTAAACTTAAGCACACATCTACTGTTGTTGATGTCCTTTTCAGCTCATGTTTAGGAAGCCATGTTGGTGAGGCTTTATGGATGTTGCTTCTGGCATTCCTAGGACATACGGTCTCATAGCAAACTACTCCCTGACCCTCTGGCTCTTACAATAATTTTGCCTTCTCTTCTGCAAAATGATAGCAACATAGTCATGTTAAAGTGGCTGGGGAGAGAATATGAAACCCCAATGCTATATAAAACACTACAAGCAACTAAGGAATGTGGAGTGAGAGAAATAATCTCCCCCCGGAAGAGCATATTAGTTAGTTATCCAACACCAGAAACAAATACATACAAATAATTTTGTCTTTATGTAGTGTGGTGGGACTGTTCTTTATATCAGCCTATAAATAAAAACACTGTTTTGGCCTATGTCAAGTGTCATAGAAATAAATAAAAAATAAATAAAAATAAAAATAAATAGAAGGAGGGCAGAGTCAGACAGACTCCATCTAGCCGCCAAAAAAACAACATGTAAAACCCAAATAAACTAAGGGCCATTAGGCCACGTGAAAAATAAATTCATAAAAAATAAGTTAAATTAGAATAAAAAACTAGCTATCAATATGACTAAGACATAAACCAAACAATATAAAATTAATATAAGCATCTGAGTCATTCTTTGAGGGGCCTGAGCAGCCATAGACAAATCGAACCTCTGATCCAGGCGGGTCAAAAACCATATGCCACAAAATAATATCATACAAACTAAGCAGGTTATACTTAGAAATACATATTATTTAGAAGAATGAGATCAGATATGCTTATTAGTCTGGTGATCTCTGCACTATTTATATGGTAGAGAATTTTCCAGAACCTGATCTTCTCCCAGATTCTTATAATTTTATTTTGTAGTCAATCTATAGATCCTATCTTTATGAACTTCACCAAGAGTTTTCATGTAGTCATGTCTGATCTGTATTTAGCTTCCTTTTTCCTGGAGGAAATTCATGTGCACTTTGTTGTAAATACAAAATTGAGTTCATAATCACAAGGATAGTTTTCACCAAATGGTGCTGTGCTTCAATATGTCTAAAATAAATCACTTGGAGTCAAACTCTAGAAGTTTGAACAAACACTGGCTAGTGGATTATGTTGAGCCAAATTGGCTTTTTGCCTCCCAGGAAGTCACAGAGACTGCCTGCACAAAGAAACTAGCCCCCAGATGAGACTTCAGCCTAACCACCATATCTCAACCTCATTAGCTTCCCAAGTATCCACCTATTATCACATTGAGGATTGATTGTGTGGTTCCTGGGGTGACACCAACATCCAATCCATCACAGACCCACTGAGTAGCTAATCTTATATATGGGCATTTTGCAAATAAGATTCAGACAGTGTGATCCATAACACATGTTTGCACTATACTCTGCAGTGTGCTAGACTGTACCGCATTTCTTTTCCTAACTGATAAAACCATACATTTAGTTTTCCTAATCAAGTTCTCTTAGACAGCTTGCCTAGACTTGGAGGTACCTACTGCATCCATGCATCTTCTACAAGATAGCCCTTAAGGACTGGAGTGGCCTTTGCTGGCTTTCCTATATTCTCTACAATGCATGCTTTCAAAACATTCAGTTTTCTTTAGGCTACACAACAATAAGTGTATAATTAATGGAGCATTATTTTCTTTGTCAAAAGATCTATTTTTACTTATGTATGTTTATGTGAGTCTGTGTGTACATATGTGGCTATGGAAGCTCACAGAGGCCAGCCAGCAGACATGGATATGGAGAACCAAATTCAGGTCCTCTGCAAGAGCAGCAAAAACTCTCAACCACTGAGCCACACTTCCAGCCCTTCCTCCTTTCTTTGTGGTGCTGCTGGAGATCAAGTCCAGGACTTTCCTCAGACTAGGCAGAAGGAGCCAGATTTCACAGTCTCTACAGAGACAGTTTTAGAGATGATTCATGACAAAGTTCTACTCTGAAGGATGTGACTGCTTCATTTAATTTCTACATCGACAAGACACTGAAGACAACTTTTCAATGACATTTTCAAGCTCACTTCCCAGGAGCAGAAATATTTTTAAAATCCCAAGAGTCCTCTTTGAAGAAACTCTCTTCCCCCTTACAGCGCTTAGAGGAACAATGATGTATATGTTCCAAGGTGCAACTAATTGAAGCATTTCATCTTTTCTGTTTCTTGCATTTCAAAGTACCTATTATATATGTAATTTTACAAATCAGATACACTGCAGTACCACACCTTTCTGTACTTAGGCATGCCATTATTTCTCAAGTTTAAAAAAAATATCAAGAAATGTAATACAGAGTTGAAGATATGACATCTCAGAAAAAGGTTCTTGGAAAACCACAGTGATCACGAATAAAGTTCAGTATGAAATGCAATGAGGAAGACATGAAGAAGTAGCCTTTTCTTCACCTTCCTAGGTTGCTACTTCATGGTGATGTCTTAATATTCTCTCATTTAATTATGTAAATTGTCCGAGAAGGCTGCTGTTTATGGTGATTGGCTCTTGTGGAGGTCTGCTTGACAAGAAATCCTAATTTAAATCAAATTATAACTAAGGGAAATTTACCACTTGTTGATCCAGACCGACAGTCATTTATAACTCCACAATAGGCTAGTAAAGCCCACAGGGTTTCACATGTGAGGTGAAACTGTAGTGATTCTATTGTGGAAAACATCAGCTGAGATGTTACGGGGAAATTTGGAATTTCCATTGATGTCAGCAGTAACTGAAGCAGCCTCCTTTGTGGAGGAGTGATTAGTGACCACCACTGACCCTTATTACCTCCACATTCAGCCTTTTCTGGCAAATAGAGTTGAAGTTTCTCTCCCCAGCTCATTCATGCCCCTTTTGATGTACATCTAGCATCATTCAGAATCTGCCTGCATTTTTTTGCTTTATAGCCATACCAAAGGTTGAATGTAACTGAGAAATGACCATTGTAAACCACTGAAAGGTTCATGTGTCCCAAGTCCCTTCTTTTCTTTCTTTTCAATTAAAGGGAGGAAAAAAAACCCAATTAATGATGGGCTGTTTCAGTTTGAGAAACTAAGCATATCCAAATCCATTCTTTGTTTTACAGGCACATTTGTCACACTATGAGTTCCCTCCTTTGCTAATGAAACTGGCCCTGCAGACTTAAATAGACCATGAGAAGGACTGAGGGTGCCTAGTCCCCCTTGCTGCAGGAATGACAAGGGCCACAACATAGTTTTGAAGACAAGGAGAATGTGAGCATAGCAGCAAAGTCTTTCAGAAACTCCACGTAAGAATCAGACAAAGGTGGAGCCAAATACCTCTTGTCTTGCCTCCTACTTGGCATAAGATGCTAGGAATTATGGTCAATCTCTGTGTTTCGGTGTCCTTTGTGAGGACAGCATCCACAATAACTTCCTCATAAAGGTTGAACAAGTTAGGGCCCTCAAAACTCAAAGGTTCATTTTCATAAGTAGCAATTATGAATAACATCAGAAATGAGATAACTCGATGCTTTGCACAAGGTCTGAACTTAACATCATTGTTTCCCTTGTGTGTGCACAACTGACCTTCACTTAGCTTTCCCAGCAGGTTAACAGGTTATACAGGTAGAATCATTGGCTATGTTGCTAATTGATACTGTGTATGGTAAGATGTGACCCAACTGTGTATGGTGGTGTGTAGCTAGTATCCCTGCACTCAGGAGCATGAGGCAGGATGACAGGCTAGCTACCAAGACTCTGTCTCAAATAATAACACGAAGAACACAGCCTGTATCTGAACTGGGAGGAACAGAGGTGGACTATCAGATTACTCTGGGCTCCTCTGCTCATGCTGTGGAAATTATAACTGGTGTCCTTCATTGGTACCCTGAAAATTATGCTCAGGTTGTTTTTGCCACGTAGGGTATTGGCACTTACAGACACAGGCCTCTTAAAACTTTTGATCTCCTCTTGCTTGCACTGGTCAGAATTTGGTATGTCTCCCACAGAAGATAAACACCTGGTCCTGTAAAGATCACAAAGTGTTTCTGGATGAGCATTAAGATGAATATTTTATATGTCAGTCTTGTGGGGCTGAATATTTAGCTTAATCCAAGAATACTTTTGGGCACTGAATGAAGTCCAAAGTGAATGTGTATTATTGACATGATCCATATGACTCAAACCTTTCCCAGGCCAGGCTCAGAGGAATAGCAAAGCCTTGCTCTTGTCTGAATATAAATGTTGAAGGAAAATTATCCTTTAGCTAAAACCAGTGTGTGCAAAAACTACTGACTGCAGGTCACCCCAGCACCAGGACTTCAGGCTGAAACAGGTCCCTACAGAGATCCCTAAGAGATTACCTAGGCTTTACCCCCTGCTACCTGCTACTTTTGTGCCAAACAGCATCATGTTTCTGGAAGCTTGTTCTTACATTTCCATCAAAGCTCACCACCTACTTGATCCTAGATTTTCTATCATTTCTTCCTTCATCATTGTCCCAGTAAGGTCAATCCTAAACTGTACAGATTATGGTTATACATATGTATGTATATGATTATATATACATATATGTAGATGTATGTATATATACATATATGTAGATGTATGTATATATGTGTGTAACACACACATATATACACATATTTTATTCAACTTATCTTTCTAGTCATAAACATACAGGCTTAAGGATATGCTATCTTTAGAACAATATGTGTTCTGGATCTTATTATATACAGTGTCCCAACTTTCCAGTGGGTTTGTATGTGTTTCTGCTTCCTGAAGGGTATTTTTTGCTGTTGACCCTAGGGACTGATGAAGCCACTTGTAGGAGTCAAGGACTTCTTGATTAGTGTCTATTTATAAATACAAGTTTCTCAGTGTGCCATATGCTAGTGGCCAAACAGGACTATACTTCTCCTCCTCAGGAGGGAAGTCTCTGCAGAGATAAATTTTGTGGCTGTCAGAGTGATTGATAGCCCCTCACTTTCCAGGATGTCTTCTGCTATATACCATTGGTATTAATTGTCTGCTGTTGCTATAACACATTTTCACAAAGGACATGATTGAAAAGGGCATACTTTTGTTTTTGAATAAGCAAATCTATAGAACTAAAAGGATGATTAGCCCTAAAATCTCATCAGGAAAACTCATGTGAGTGGAACTGTATTACTTTTGGGTTCTTTTGTGAGGAAGACTCATTTAGTTGTTGTTGGGTTCTAGATGCTCCAATCCTCTTGGAGGTCATGAGCATCTTTCCATTTTCTCCATTTTTAGAATATGTAGAAAACACAGTGACATCAGCTCCTGCCTCTGACCTCTCACCTCATTCTTTGCATTGGAGGACCTTTGTATTTAGGTTGAACCTGCCAAGGTCCTTTAGAGTAGGGCTTCTTGAATGTTTTTATTTGAGAATCCTTTTCAAAAGACTTAAGATTTTGTTACGTGAATCCAAAATTGCATGCATTTAAAATATGTATGTAAATCAAAAATTTATTGATAATAATAAATTAATCTTAAATATTTTTTGACATACAGATTTACACTTACAAAGATAAAAGTAAATTTGCATAGCAACATATGGAAGTGCTTGATTGATATTTAATACTGCAGGGCATAGTATCTTTAACACTTTTCAGAACCAATAAATATGTTGATTGTATAACTTTTTAATAAGGATTTGTTTAAATATATAGTCCAAATCACAGGAATAGGTTTAGGGACATTTCAGAAATTGTTGGAAATAACAAATAACAACAATTAATGTAACATAAATTCTAGTCATTATTAAATGAAAACTCAGAGCCAGATACTGGGGAAAAGCTGGAATATCAGAGAGAGGAAACAGACCACAGTCAAATCACACCAAACCAACTTTTTAAGGTAAAAGCTGTCTTCCAGCTTCCTCAGCCTTGTTCATTCTTGCTTCTGCAGAATGAATCTGTCTTTCTATGCCTACCTTAAATATCTTCTTTGTCCAGTTGTTTCACTTCCAGGTTCGACTATGCATCATATACTAGAGTTAAGATTAAATGTGCTACTACTATTTGGTTGTTAGCCTTGAACTCACAGAAACACAGACTTCTGTCTCTGGAGTTATGGGATTAAAGGCATGAGTTACCACTCTCTGACCATCCTGGCGTGACTGTGGGTGAATCTGTTCTCTAATATTCTAATATATGGTTTTATTAAATCTATAATGCATTGCCACATATCCCCTTTCGTGTCAAAAATAAACAAGGTTATAAGTAACATAAGAAAAACTATATACAATAGGTAAAATAATTATATATAATATATACAAACAATAATTACATGAGTAATGTCCATTCCATTAACAATTGGCAAATTCAAAGAAAATATTCCATTATTTATTCAATTTTGGTGAGTCCAAAGGATTGTACCTAATCTACTTTGTATATAACTTGTATTACTAAAAACTATATTTTGCTGTCTCTCAAACATATACACTTTAACCTCTATGTGAGTCTCTTTTCTAAAACTGTCACTAGAAAATTATAACTATAACTATCTCATTCTCAACTACCCCAGAGACTCAAGAAGGAAATATTAACTAAGTAAACAGCACAGGCAAGAAAGTAACTTCCAAAAAATGTAAGAAATGAAACAACTGGATGCCTGGACAGTCACCCAAGGTTCTTTCTGTATCATTGAAGCATCCATCTTTGGCCTACAGTCCTAGCATGTCTGACAGACTTCTCTGTGCAACAGGATATTCCCAATGACCTTCCTACCTTGTCATGGCAAGGCTCAGCAATTTTTCTTTGTGTGTGTCTCCTGCTTGTCCATTTTGAACAACATACTGTCAGCAGTCAAGATAAGAGTACTTTCTTGCTTAGTGGCTAACTTTTGTCACAAAGAAGGTCAACTCCATATGGAGTTTCTTTAATATCCATAAAATTCTCTGAAGTAGATTGGTGCTGCCAGTAGCAGATGTCCCATTGTCATAAAAATAATAAGAATCTATGTTATTAAAATATTTTAAATGCCATCTTCTATGGATCTCTGATGTGTTTGAGGACCTGCTCATCTAAAATATATCTGTTTGATTTTGAAAATATATTTAATATGACTATAAATTTGAATGTAATATCTAACTACTAACTTGTATTTTTATATTCTAATTAGTTGGTAATAATAATTTTCATGGACTACCAATTTGTATAACATTGTTAGATAAACTGCATAATACCTTGAACAAGCATAAAGATATATATATATACAGTAACAAAATTAATCCCACCTTTTTATCAATATACACAATTTGCATACAATATACAAAAAACATAATCCAATGTAAAATATTTAAAGCTAGCAACTGCTTTAAAAAAGTAGATTCAATAATGTACCCATATATCCTATCATGTCTGTATGACATATATATCTATTCTCTGATATTACAGGCTAGTTTTATTAAGTATATAATATATCACCACATATTGAAGTCTTCATACATAACTAACAGATCTTTAACATTTTTTAGTAAAACTCAAGTCACCAACTCAATTTTTTTTTAAATCAAACATTATAATATAATATAATCTAACAATATTCTACTTAGATACTTACATGCTCAATCCCAATAACAAGAAGTCAGTAAAAATATTTATTTCCTGCCCACTCTGACCCAAGAATCTCCCCTCAGGTTTCTGGTCCACCTGACTTCAAGCACTCAATGAAAGACCTAGCCTGTCCTGTTTTGGTCTGCCCAGTCCAACAAAGAACTTTGCTTCAGGTACCCAGTCATGTGTTCAGCCTACAATGCTCCTATCATCTAGATGATGACAGAGATGCTATTTTCTCTGTATCAGCCATGGCCTCTCAGCTTTGTTACTTTGGAACATTTCTTAGACTACCTATTTATTTACTCTGACTTGGGACTGTACCTTCAGAGCTCTGGTAAGAGATGATGAGATTCATCCAAATTGCCAAGTCCATTGTGGGTTTATAGTAGCAGGCATGAACATGAATTCTTTCCTTTGGAGTATGACTTAAGTCCACTCAGAAAGCTCCAGTTTCCCTACACCAGTTGTGTTACTATGGCATAAGTAGGCACATCTTTCCTAGCAGGTTGGTATAATAGTTTGTGGGCCTCATAGCTGAGTAAGACCAAGGATGTCTTTATGCCCTAGAAGTTACATTGGCAGAATTTTTATTATAAGATTATTCATTCTATTAAAATCAATTTGCAGATTCAGTATAACTCCAGGCAAAAACCTTGTCAAAAGCTTATGGCAGGGGAAACCATAGGACCTAGAGGGAAATTTCATTCTGCTGTTTAGCTAAATTAATACAGTGTTGAACTACCTTCTAACTTTGTATGTTTATACTGTAGACATTTATTGTTCTCAGTCTTTACCATAGAAGCTGCTCTTTCCAGTGGGTTGAGGTAAATATAGAAACTTATGCCTGGCAAGTCAAGGCATTGAGAATAAATTACACTAAGTACACAGTCCCAAACAATTTATACTATCTCCTCCAAGGCTTGAGGAACATTACAGAAGGGGTGGGGAAAAATGGAATAGCTGGAGGATATGGAGAAGTCTGGAAATGCCATTTGTAGGCACTACACAGTTGTGTTGTCTTTAACTCTCACCAACTGTGGATGGCTGCTACGAGTTTTCACAAGAATAGGCCCATCAACAGCTAGGATGGTGGTGAGGATGAGAGGGCTCTACTTCTCCCATGGCTGAACTGGTAGATACCAGGTAAGGGGGAGACATTGTCTTCAGTTGTGGCCCCACCAGACTCCAATGGATAATTCCAACAAAATGTTCACACAGATGGCCTTGATTAAACTAAATGGGCCACAAAACTGAGCTCTCCATCATGAATCTGAGAAAGGGATAGAGAGCAGAGAGTAACCAGAGTTCATCTCACACACACACACACACACACACACACACACACACACACACACACACACAAATTACACTAATTCATTTAATGAAAAGTCTTTGTTTTCCATAGTTAAAGCATTATGTTTCTATAGGAGAGAAAACCTTGTATGTATTCTAAAGTACACAGCACATATACAACATACAATGTTCTCTAATCCATGCTGAAAGATGAGAGCAGCATTTGCTGGTGTGTGGTATGTTAGCACAGGCAGTGCAAAGCATACATGCTGTGTGGTCAGAGCAGGCCTGAGACTGTATTGAAGTTGTACTATACACCACAGGTCAGGGCTCTCTGAAATACCTTAGATTCATCATTCACCTGATTCAGAATCATGTTTCAGCTGTTTCATGACCAGAAACCTTTGTTTCCAGTGAGATATTAGTCTTACAACCTGTTTTGTAACATACTTAACTTATCTCTTATGCAACTATGGTGCTACTAGTTAAATATCATCTTTAGGGCAACTGAAGGAAGTGTCATTCAAATCATTTATGTGGCCTGCGACTCAGTAAGGAGCTTCAGTTGTGAAAAGACAGTGAGAATAGGCAGTGAGAGTCTTGCAATTAAAAAAAAAATCAAAGTGAAGAAGACACAGGAGGTGAGACTGAAAATTAATTGTAAACTCAAGTTCTGATGAACTCAGTTTGAGGTTAAACCTATAGAAGAAAAAGGGAATAGAGAAAGACAAGTGGTGGAGAGAGAATGAATATAAATAGATGGTCCTTGCAAATTCTGCTCCCCGACCCCACCCCAGAAGGTGTATCAACTACCAAAGTCTTCTCTCTTTCTTCTTAATAACCTAGACTTTATTCTAATGATGACTGCATACTTCATTGGGTACTTTCATAGAAAATATTCAGAGAGGAAAAGGTGTTTGTAGAGAAACCACATAATAGCTATTTCACTCCTCTTACCAAAAAATAAAAAATAAAAAAATCAATAGTTTTTACTGACCCCAAATTTCATCTTGAGCCTCTTTCAAAAATGTGCACTTCCATTTTGAGTTGATAGATTATTCTAGTCATTGCCAGTTTACCACAATTCAGTATTAATTTCCAGCCAGCTGGAAATTCAGAATTCAAGCAGACAGGGTCACCTCTCACCAGCCTTTTTGACCTGGCCTTTTAAGCAGTAATGGGAACTACTGTCTGATGGAGTGATCCTAAAGATCAGAGCATCCTTTGTTAGGAGGCTATAAGATGCCTGGTGGCCATCACTTATCTCAAGCTCAGCGAAGCTCTGCTGACTTCAGGAATCTGATATAACACATGGGATGCTCTCTGCCTCAACTTCTGCAGCGGCAGATGGGAAGGCTGGCTTTGGTCTTTATTCTTCTGCTGTCTGATGCATCTGTGACCAAAGAAGAGTTCAGAGCAGAGGAGAGCAGACTGGCTGAGTGGGCAATGAAGAGCTCATTTGGTGAAGCTTTGCTGAGTAAAAGTGTGGAGAGCTGACTCGGGATATAAAAGGGACTAGCCTCCAGAGAGAAAGCACAGTAAAGAGGGTTAACTGGTGAGGGTGTGGTTCACTGAGGATGAGAGGGTTCAGATTTCAAGGAGAAAAGGCTTCTCTGGCTGACAAGAATCCTTTTGAGAAGAAAAAGAATAGGATTGCTGTAGAAGCTGACTTGCAGGTGGATGTCTGAAGTCCTATATTCTGTTTCTGAATTGTACCAACCCACTTCTTGATTATCAATTGTGAAGGGAAGAGGGTAACTCAGACAATACAGGAAATGGAGAAAAAGTCTTCAGCCTAGCTGGGCAGAAGAATTCCCAAGCTACAAAATCACAGGAAAGGAAGATACAAATTGATGGGAATGTTAGCCTATAAAAAGACTAGGAGATCACAGGATTCCTTTCTAAGAATGTCTTCACAAAAGGCATATCCAAGGAATTGCTATTTAAATGAAAATGGGGACCTACAGTCTTGCAAAGACTGGGGGCTTGAAAGAATTAGCATGTGCAAATGTCTCATTTGAAGAACCGAAAGCGAAAACAGCTATGTTTCTGATTGAGAGAAAGTCAGATGTGCATATGAGGTGGATCTGCTTGAGATAAACACTCTTGTTTCCCTCTCTGATCCATTTTCACAGAATGGATATGTCCATCCACTGTTGTTATATGTGACTTGTTTTGGGTACATGGTTGCTGTGTGGTTTTCTAACACATAACTTTGGGCTTAGCACTGTCACTGAAATCAAGGAGACTTTAGCAGCCAGCATGTAGGAAGAAGTTTAAGAGACAACATATTTGGATTTCCCGTATTGCTTTTTTGACTCGGGATGCTTCATTGTCAAGAGGAGGATTGGGTCTGTATGGATCTGTCATGGATACACATGAACTTACCATACAGCTTGGACCTAAGCTCAGCTAAGACCCACACATCCAGTTAACTGGCAGGTTCTTAAGATAAAACAATGCTGTGTTGAGCCACAGATTATGATGTGATTTATTTTCTGCTTTATCATGGGATGCTCTGGTTATCACCTCAGACACCTTCTGAAAAGTAAGTGAAGAGTGTTGTAAGCAGTAAGTGATGCATGAATTAGGTCTGTAGCTGCACACTGTCAGGTGCTGGAGGCCAGCAAAGCCAGCAGAGCACCACTGCAGGGGCTGGCAGGATCGAGAGAAGGAAAGATGAATATATTTGACACACATACTGGAAGCAGAAGTCATACTTGCTATAAAATTACACAGAGAAGGGAGAGAAAAGCAAGGAACCAAAGGGAAGTCCCAAGTTTCCAGCATGAACATCCCCATGAGAACTAAAAGACTGTTTTTCCCCATGTCATTATTGTTTTCCACAATAAAATATCAAATGTAGAGTGATTTACTTAATAATTACTTTATACTATGTGTTGGTTTGTTTTCTGCTTTATTCTTTTGTCAAAAATTCAACAGTTAACCTCTAGGTACATTTAATTCTTGAAGAATTGAAATTTGGGAGGATACACAGTCCCTAGAGCACTGATGACGGGGTTGAAACTTTCTGTGATACTTCCCTTTTTTGTGCTGAGTGGTCATTCCTCCAAAGACAGGAAGCAGACTGTGAAAGAAACACATTCACTAAGAGCAGTGCATGCCACTCTGGTGAAAAGCCACAGCCTCCCCGAAGTGCCTAATAACCTTAGTGGCCAAACCACAGACTGACCATGTCTGTCAGACACTGCTCCAGCACCTTATGTGTGTACTCAGTGCACATCTTCACAGCAGCTCATCAGAGCAGACACTGATGGAGATTACTCCCATATTACAGCTTAGAGATCTGAGAAGGAGTTGCTAAATTACTTGCCTTCAAACACACAAGAAACCATTGTGTAGACATCTCTAGTCTGAGAAGATGGTGTTGAAGTTAGTTGGCTTCTGGTACCACATTTGGATCTGGAGAATAATGATTCCTTTCCGTTACAGCCAATAATTCTATGCTTATTCTAAGGACATAAATTCGTTACTTCCCTCTCCCAAGCAATAAAAAAGCAAGCATCTCCTAAGGAAATGGCAGATTTTTGTTAGACAGGATATTGTGTATGATCAGTTCTCACCACTAGGAAATCTGGAGCCAAATGTCTAACTCTGCAGCAAGTGTCTCATCTTTCTACTGTACATTTTTCCTCACTCCCAGATCCCCAGTATTCTCCTACATATCGTCTTTTCTCCTGGGTGTTTAGTTTTAATTTATACAGTGAAGGATTTTATGTATCCTTTAAAGCTTTCCTAAATCTTCTCTAAAACAGTGAGAGTTATAAATAAGTCAGTAAACAGTTTCAGGCAAGCTTTAAAAGAAAGAGCATAAATGTAAAAACAACTGAGTGCATATCTGAATCTTCTATATACTAAATCCCATTGATGTATATTCATCATTATGCTTCTAATTTTTGGTTTCAATTTTACTTGTGTGTGTGTGTGTGTTGTGTTAGACATAGGTATATTCATGTTTATGTGTGTCCAGGTATGCACTTTTGTGGAGGCCAGATGTCCATGTCAGATGTTGTTTGATTGTTTTTGAGACAGGGTCTCTCACAGAATCTGGATTCCCTAGACTAGCTGGCTAGGAAGCTCCAGGAATCTATCTGTCTTTGCCCCTCCCTTCCATTGCTCAGACATTCCCATGGGTGATGGGGACTGGAACTTAGGCTCTCATGTATGTGCAGCAGGTACTGTACACACTGAGAAATCTCCTTGGCCTTTCCTGTTACTACTCTTCAGGTGGACATAATTGGGTCTCAAAGAATATATCTTAATAATCCAAGGATACAAAACTAATTTGGGGCAAAATGAGACCTGAGTGTAAGTTGTGCCAAATCAATATTCTACTTTGATTTTTTTTTCACTAGTAGACTATATACCCAACTTAAAGAAAATTACTATTACAAGTCTGGTGAGGTACCTCAGAGTGAAGGTGCCTGCTAATGTGACTTTGATCCAGACTCAGATGGTGAAAGGAGAAAACCAACTCCTGAAAGTTGGTATTTGACTTCCACTTCCATACCATGGCATAGACACATGCAGACACACACAGTCACAGACACACAGACACAGACACACACACATACACATACACAAATGAAAAAGATAATAGCAACTCTAATATCCTCAAAACTTACCTCTGGTGCAATAAAACAGGGTTTGTATTAAATGTCTGTGACTAAGCGGTGACTAAGTGCTGTATCTGACCTCACAGAACATCCAGAAATCAGGGGCTGAAGAGATGCCTTAGTGGTTAAAAGCACCAAGACACCACATGACAATTAGCAACCATCTGTAATACCAGAACATGGAGATCAAATTCCTCTTCTGACTTCCATGTGTTCTTCACATATGTGGTGTATAGACATACATACAGGTACACACACATCCACATGAAAATAATAAATAAAAATAAACAAATCAATAGATCCAGAAATGATACCTTGTTATTAAGTACCATTCTGCTTCCTGACTTACTATTAACAAAAGCTATCTGGTATGTGGCCTAGTTTGCTTTCTGTTGCTGTTCTGTGACAAACACCATGACAAAAAATCCTGGTGGAAAAAGGTTTTATTTTGCTTACATATCCAAGGTAACTGTCCATCACTGAGGGATATCGGATTAGGAACCCAAGAGAGGAACCTGGAAGCAGGAACTGAAGCAGAGACCATGGAGAAATGCTGCTCACTGGCTTGTTCTCCAGTCTCATGTTCAGCTACCTTTCTTCTACCTCCTAGTACCACATGCCCAGTGGTAACATCACCCATTGTGGTAGACTAGGCCCTCCCACAATAATCATCGATCAAGAAAACTGATGAGACAGTATGAATAATAGGGCCATGGGCAACATGGGAGCAGACTGCCTGGAAGTGGATGCCATTAAGGATTGCAGGTTTCCAGGCACCTGCTTCTCTAAAGGCTAGACCTGGAAGTGTGTGCAATAACCCCTGCCCTTCTAGTGACCAGCCTGGGAGTGAGTAGTACTCACAGTGATGTGCCCCAGGGTAATTTCTTACCCACTGCTCTTCCTGTGGCATCACTGTCACCTTGCTGCCTTATTTGAAATTCTGAGCAGATGAACATTCTTACTCCAGAACATAAGTCCAGTTAGCCAATTGAATAAACCATTCATTGTGACTAAAATAATGCATGATTTGAGCATCTGTGTATCTTATGTAAGGTGACAATTAAGGAGTCACCTGCCTGACCTGGAAGTATTACTAATCAAAGGTTCCCAGCTGTTGCATTCCAAGTTCAGGTTTTCCTTGTTGTCTGATTTCCTCAAGCAACAGCTACTCAATGACTAAACAGGCAGGGATAGTGGGAGATACATGCCTGAGAGATGTGGACTTCGCTGAAGCCAGCATCAGTGCAAGGAATTCTTTCCAGAGTCTCTAATCTCCCATTAGGCTACAATGTGGTCTAGGATGGACCATCTCTCCTGTTTCCCTACTCTATAGACAGTCTTGTTTGAGTTGTGATACTTCTGTCATTCTTGCTTCTTTCTCCTGGATCTTACTGATAGGCAGTTCTCTAATAAAGCTTTCTTATTTAATCTCATACTGGTGTTTGAGCCTTGAAGGACCTGGATAAAGACACTTGTGATGTTTCTCTCTGCTGAGCTCAGTTCCTCTTAATGCTACCCCTCAGTCTTTTCCCATGGAGTAGTGATTGGTTCCCCTCAAGCCCTGTTCATGATCAGAATATATAAACTATTGAATCTTAAATTATGGATATCCATGTGGATGTTTGAACTCCTCTACCAGATGCTGAGCCCCTTGAAGTCAATGGCATCAAAACTTACTGATATATTATATTACCATATGCCAGGCCTTGTGCTACAGGCTTCACATATGCTGTGCATGCATTTAACCCTCATAAACTGTCACATCCATTTTACAGGGAAGAAAATCTGAAGCCCAGAAAAATTAAATGACAATCCTGGTGGCACATGACTTGCTTATAGGACACCTTAATTTGAATACAAGCTTGTAGATTGAATTGTGCCCAAACATCTCTTCCCTGACCAGACTTAGCTCATGCTATGAGTGCTATATAGTTTCCTTGATTTCTATTTCAGCTCCTATTAAAAATGGGGTGGGTGCTTCATTCTATGCCCAGTAGAAGTGAACAGTCATTGCTTGGAGTTCAGTTATTTCCCATCCCACCCTCATTGTCTAGATCTCTATTTTTTCCTGTTTGCTCCTTTGCTCAAACATACATGAGTCTTTTCCCCTATGTGAGTGTAAGCAGGCATAAACAGCAATGACCTCTGGGCTTGCAAGCTTGGTGTCAGATGCAGATAGATGCAAGATACATATCTCTGTCAAAGTCAATGCTGACTGAAAGAAATTATCTCAGAAAAGTAGAGGCCAGGTAGTGATTTCTTTTTTCCGTTGAAACAAAAAGAAATTAGTTTTATAAATTTACATAGCAGTTTGGTTATGGAAGTTAGAATGGAATTCTCTATTTCCAGTTCTCAGAGGAAAGACCACTATTGCCCTCACAGCAGAATGGCTCAGAATAAAACCTACTATGAGCTGTCAACATGTATATCCCTGTGTCTTGAGGTGTTAAAGTCAGAAGCTAGCTCCATGAAGGCCTGGCTGATTTAATGGCACTTACTGACTCTTGAATTCTTTATCACAATGCTCTGTTTGTAGTACAAATTGCTTTATTAAGTATTGATGAAAATCCCTAAAAATACTCCTCTATCTATCCCAATGCTGGATGTAGCATTTGCATGAGTTATGAAAACCATTGTATATAATGAGTCGGAACACTGCCTCGTGAATTCTGCAGTAAAAAATTACAGGCCAGCTCCATGAATGTAATTATTCAGGCACCCAGTCTGATTTATCATCTTGATGAGAAACTAAGCCATGAAATATTCCCTGTTAGAAATCAGCCTTTGCTCATTTTGCAAATACACCCAAGAGAAGCAGGAGGAGTGGGGGGGGGGAGAGAAACACAGGAACAAACGATCTGTCAAGAAGAGAGGAAACATAGTTCTTTTTCTTTACTTACAAAAGGCTGGTAATTTATAGTTAATTTTGAGATAGACAAATGAGAAAATTACATACTCCTGTGTGTGTTTTGGGTAAGGAAAGCCTGACTCAGGGCTGGAGAGGTCTGCTTTCACACTGCTTACTTAAAAGCAAAACCTCAGGTGGGAAACAGAGGGAGGAAGTTCTGGGCTTGAGGTTTGGAGCTGTCCACACAGACATCCTTACATGCCACAGCTGGTAGCTGATTAGTCCTTTGCAGGCAGCAGGGTCTTCACTGGCCCCTGCTTACTGCTCATTGCCCAAATTAGTGAAAATGAGTCACAGCATGTGCAAGCAAGTGGGGTTGATGGAACCCACTGAGGTCATCTTGCCAAGAAAGCCCTTCAAAGGAACACAGGAACTTCTGACAGATGGAAAGAGCTGGAAGCTGATAAAGATGTTTCAGGGGGAAAAAGAGGAGGGTGACAGAGAAAAAAGAACCAAGCCTTTAGGCTGGAAACAAGTGGCCACTAAGTGACTGTGAGCCAGGAAGACAGCACAGATTTTGAATGTCTCTCCTTTCTAATTGGAGGAAGAGTATAAAAATGCTTTGATAATCTTGTGTATGGTGTTTGGAGCTTCTGTTTCTTTAATATGTTTTCTGTTACCCAATAGCACCTCCTCTGAAATCCAGCTATTGTATATTTGAATCTGTGAGAAAAAGACAAAACAAAACATAAATCTTGCTAGTCTTTATAAAGGGTAAAGGGTCGCTGGCATTCTTGACACTTTAAAAATCCTAGCCAAAAATGAAATTTGGCACCAGCAATATTTAAACCTATTGTAAATAAGAAAGTAGAAATAGACTTTATGGGACCAGCTGTAATGCATGCAAATGTGGATATGCTCTGAGGAAGCAGAAGCTTGATGCTGGATCTTGAAAAGCCTAGAGATGCTCCTGAGAACAGAGGTAACATGTTAGGGGAAGTTGAAAGCTAAATTTATCTAGTATGTTGAGGACCATTCAGTATACCCTGGTGGCTCAGATCTCTGCCCTTGGAATCAGAGTTTGGGTAACAGCCATATCTCTAGATATGTAAGCCTGGACCATTAGGTAATCTTCCTGGACTTCACTTTTCATTATTTTACAACATGGGGATGATCATACTACTTAAATCACTGTAATTTTGGTACATCTGGAAGAGGATTTATCTCATTGGCTCATAGCATGCACTAGGTAAACAGCCACAGACATTATTATTATTTAGTACTGTGTCATGAGTAACAAACCTCTGTCAATACCACTTGAGAACAACTGAAGTGTTTGCTCCTCAAGAACCACCACCGCCCACAACCTTAGACATCTGCTGGTTGCCAGAGGACAAGAGGAGCTAGAGAGTGTTTGTGTCCACTTTGTCCAGATGGCATGATTCTCTCACTTGCTGCCATGGTTTCCAAACGTCCCATCTGATCTAATAGACCACTAAGATGGATATGAGGCTTACAGAAGACTTTGCCTATCAACTCTTCTGAGCACAGCAGACTGGGAGATACAATCTTTGCCTCTGATTCTAAGGAACCATGATGTACATCTTCCCTAAACTTCAGATCTAAACAGGATCTCTCAGTTACACTGGAACTGTAAACATCAGAGCACAACACTATGAGAAACCCGTTGTTTTTATTTTGTTTGTCTGTTTGTTTTTGGGCAGAGGAGAAATGACCCCCTATAAATTTTAGGACCAGCCTCCATTGCTTGTCTTCACTGACTAGTACTTGGAGCAAGAATGAGTCCAGTCATGTTTCCCTCTGATTTATGCTTTCCCTCACCCCTCTTCTATGAACTGAAAGAAGATAGAAGTCATGTCTTAGCCCTGCCACAAATCCTATCTAGCCTTCACACAACACACATTCGTCTCAGACAGCTCTGAAAATGCTTGTTGACCTGTAATATTCTTACAGAAATCTATCTCAGCATAGGATGCCTTGGGAGTCCTTGGTCCTTGAACAGCTACTTTTACCAGTTCACTTTACTCTGTTCCAGTTCCTCTGTTATGTTACTAATCTTGCTGTTCTGCAGAAAGCAAGAGGCAGACATCTCTCAGGTATTTCTCCTTTGCTTTCCTCACCAACAAGAATGGTCATGTGAAATATCTTCAGGTCATTCTCAAGGTTCCAAGGCTCGGGAACCCAAAGCAGACTGTGGCCCAGAGTCAACAATGAATACACCTTTGTGGAGTGAACAGAGGCAGAGGGGAAAGAAGCCACATGTGGTTCCACTGAAAAGTTAGTGCTCAGCATCCTGCTGTCAGTCACTCCTCAGAAAGTCACACACTGACTAAAAGTCTCCTATGCAAAAGTTACAACAATTTCCCTAAACTTTACAACAATATGCTATTCCTTCACATTTACATATAATTATTTGCTTTTGCTTTTAAGTATGGACACATTGTCATGTTGTCTTTACTGATATTTTTCCACCTAAACACTAAGATACTCCTTTGATAGATCACCTTTAAATCTTTTAGAAAGCCTTGAAAGCCACTTCTTATAGTCACTTGCTTTTCCAGTGACTTTAGTTGGGATATCCCAAAGATACTCTAGTGGCTAGTTCTCCAGACAAAGTTATGAATTACATTGAGTTATGGGCTAATCTCATACCCACCTGTGTAGAGATTTAAGAAAAGTGGAAGGGCCCTATAGAATAAGGTCTCTGTGACTTTCTTTTGACCCAAAATGGAAATAATAGCTAGTAGCCATTTCTAGCTACAAACATAAGTATGATACCACTAACTGATATGTTCAAGTTTCCAATGGATCTATGGACAACCTGAAATGAGTCTCCCAGAAACTAAGCATCTACTTAAATCTACATTACCACCTTGACCATGTAGACAAAGTCAGTTTTCTCTGTTGCATCAATGTTGAACCAGTTGTCCAGCTATACTATCTAACAAAACAAACAAACAAAAACAATAACAAATAAGCAAACAGCAGCTGCTGTCCCTAAGCATACCAGGCTAGTAGTTTCAGCCTTGCTTAATTTGTAATTTTAAACTTCTGTATTGGCCACAGTGATGTTTCCTTTAATTAAAGCTTGTTTAATTCTCTGTTTTCAGCATTCAAATTGTCATTGTTGGGGACTGAATATGAATGGCTTATGATGACCTCCAGCTCTCCTGACTGGAAATGGCTTTCAGTTGACTCCTCTGCCTGACAACACCCTTGAGCTGCCTTCTTAATAGACAATAGCTATTGTGATGGAATGCTGAGTGTTTACTGATCCTTACTGTCTTAACACATCACTCATCTCTAAACTGCACCAAACAGACTTTCTACAGAATTAACTCTCTGATCGCACTGATTTCCATCTATAAACCACAGACTTCTCCTTTCAAAACACAAAGTGTCTGCTTTCTAACCTTTGTATGTTTCTTAATTCATTTATGAGGTTCTTCTTAGTACGGGATTTATAAAACATAATTCAAAACAAGCAATCAAATAGTATGAATAGGAAACATGAAGACAGTTTTTGTCATTATGCACAATGGTCAATCTTAACTTCAACTGAATGGGATTGAAATCACCTTGGAAACAAACCTCTGGGATTATCTAGATTAATTTAATAGAGATGGGAATCTCCACCCTGTGTGGTTAGTTACCTGTTCCATGGGCTTTAGTCCAAGATAGAATAAAAAGAGGAAAGCTGACTGAGCACAGGCATTAGCACTCTTTGTTATCAAACTGATTACTGTGACAATCCATCTCAAGATCCTGCCACCTTGGCTTCTTCGCCAATATAGTCTTGCACCCTTGAACTGTGATCCTCAATGAACCTTTTCCTCTATAAATTGCTTTTGTTGGACATTTTACCACAGTAGTGGAAAAGTAACTACTATACTAGGAAAAAATTTTTGATGCAAAAACCTTCCTCTGAAGGTCAAATTTTGTATGGGTAACATAGCTACAACAGTTCATGGGAAAAATAGGATCAGTGTAGGACACAACTCATTGTTCTGAAAGCATCTCAGATTTCTTGCTTTACTTCCAAGGAGATGAACTTGGGTGGCAAAGATGCCACAACAATCCTTAGTAAGAAGAGAGTCTCTAACAGAAGAAAACTCTTCTGTAACTGTATTCAAAATTTGTAATGGATGCAAACATGAGTTGTTTAGTTAAAATAATATGCTTCCCATGTTTTTATTCCCTTCTTTACTACTCACTTTTGGTTGACCAACTGATTAAATGTGTATTTGATGGATCTCTGTCTGCATTTACTCACTAAGTGACTGACTCTCTGTGTGCAAATCTTTCCATTTCATGTCTCTGGTTGTGAGAGCTGCTAATATTTAAATTTTCTCTGCACTAGTATTATTTTTTTCAAAATCTGTGTTGTCTAGCATGGCTTCCTTGATTAATTTCACATGTATTTTAATTGACTTTGCCTTAAACATCATTAGCACAAGGGTTTAGTCTCCCCTCTCAAGTGGGGTTCTTCTTATATTGCCAAGCATGTCCTTTTCAAATATAGTTGTTCTCCATAATCATAATTTTCTTCTAGGCAAAGCCATTGCTTCTGTTTTTCAGTTTCTTCCAGTGCTTATGATGGTACTTTATACACTAAGATTAGTCTAAGCATCTTAACTAGCCTACTATTTAGACAGTAATCTGAATGGATTAAATAAACACATTTTTAATTCACACACACACACACACACACACACACAAAGTATGGATGAAGACAAAGCTAGTTTGGTCAGAGAAATGCAAGAGATTAAACCTAATTAATAGTATGGTAGAAAATGTTTTAATCCTTCTTTATGGTTGGCTATTTCATTTAAGGCTTTATAAATTCAAAGGTATAAAAGTAAACTAGATATTATATTCTTCGATATGGTTATCAAAAAAGACTATTCCTAGTCACTTGTGTTCTTCCTATATTTTAAAAAACAAAGTTTCTTGGGCTAGTGAGATGGCTTAATAAATAAAGGTTCCTTCAGCCAAGCCTGGTAGCCTGAATGTGACCAATCAATCTCCAGGATCTATATGTGACAGGAGAAACTTTAAATCCCCAACTTGTATTCTGAGTTCCACACACTCATCATGACCTGATGCACACTGATAAAAAGTAAAGAAGAAATAGTTATAAAAAAAGTTTTTCTAATAGCATCCCTACTATACAACTACATGCTTACCTTGTCAGTCACTGTTCTTATGGCTTCTTTAGGGACCAACACACAGGAAATAGGACAGACCTTCTGGATGAGTCATAGGTAGTTCGTTAAATTCTGTAATGCCAGAGCAGAGGTTCCTGCTGACAGTATTATCTATTATTCATATAAGTACATGATATAGAATATACAACTTCATTTGGTCTGGATGTGTTGAGAAGACATTATCTTTACAAATCATATGACACTGATGAGTAAATTCTGGCATCTGTTGGAGGATCTAATATGTAATCATTTGTACAGGACATGGTACTACTCAAAATGATCAAGACAGTCAGCAGTCTGTACTGGGAGTAGGTTCTAATTCTGAGAGGCTAGAACTCTTCACAGTCCTCTTAGGTTATCATATAAGTCTTCAGATTAAGAAGAAAAACTGAGTTCCCCACAGTTTTGAATGCTGTTGCAGAGAATAGTTCTCAAGGACAGACAGACAGATGTGTTCAGGAAGTTCCTCTTGCCTCTGACACTGAGAATAAGGGTCTGATTCTTGAAAAGATAGTGTAAGGAGAAACAGCATTTATTTTAAGCAGTTCCTTGATTAGCCATTCTTATTGGAGACACTGATTCTGTAAAGGGGACAGTAGTATTTTTGCCTTCCCTCCACTGACCAAGCAAGGCTTCTACATTTTTTTGGAGGGGGTGCTTACCCCTTCCACATGTCCTCACCATTCCTTTCTACCCAGGACTCCTGAGCACTGATTCTCAAGTCCCCATGAAGCACCTCACCTCCAACACAATCCTCTGCTTCTATTCTTGTACCCGGACACTCAGAAGTATGATGGCCATCACTTATTATTTCCATCCTGTTGCATTGCTGGGAATTACTGAATTTCCCCCAGGAGACCACTTGGGCCCATTTCCTGATGACTCCAATATGACAGCCAACCCCTGAAATCATTTCATGTTATTAAGAAATAAATTTATTATCACTGAATAAGTTATATATTTGATTCAAAGTTCAGACTAAATGGAAAATTAGATATTACTATCTCCCTGCAAAGATTTTATTATTAATTTGTTCATTTGAAATTTAATAATTCTAGGCAAGTCAAATAAATTATTTATGATTTTATTTTGCCCCAAGATACAAATCCCACCTATCTTTAGGCTTTCAATTTCTCTTCATACTTTAGAAGATGAAATGCCAAAAGAGAAAAGAAATATAGCAGAAAATAAGGTCACTGATCACCAGTAATCAGGAACCAATTACTATTTTAAGCCTGAGTGTTTGCTTAAATTATCCCTACAATAGAGAAACAATAGATGACTGCATATCCATACCACACCTCTAATTCCATCATGAGAAAAATCAGAAGCTTATTAATCTCTGAATTACATCTGCAGAAAGTCAAGGGATGGATTTTTGGATACTGTTATTTAACATGTTTTACCTCCCAGGAAGACAGGCACCTTATAAGTACACATTTCTGCCCATCTCCACAGCAACACATAACCTAATAAAGAGCCTCTGTCCCCAGCTTCCATTGTCTGTGGTAGTTGTTTATCTTTCTTTAGCAAGCTCTGCAGAAAGAAGAGCAGTTTCCAAAACTTAGATGAACAATCTGGGTTTACAAAGTAGCATTTTGGTTTTTTCACAGTAGCAATTTTAGGCGACACCAGTGCTTGGCCAAAAAGCCGAACACAAGTTATAAACAATCATTCACATAACCACTGGGTGGACATTTTGATAGGGCCAACTTTTGTGTGCAATATCTCCATTGTGAAACCAGTTTGGCATTTGGTTTGTAAAAGGGGAAGACAGTTTGTGTGTGTGTTTTGAGGGGAGGCATGTGGAAGTGTCAGGATGCTGATGTGGACTTCTGGTGGTGGTTGATCAGTGACTAGGACATTAGCAAATAAGCACTAGATAGCAGGCTGAATTAGTGATATTCAAAGGCAGATCAGGATAATAAAAAGAAGTTAGGAGGAGTCCTTTGATAAGCAGTTGTCCAAAGAAGGGCCGAAAAGATCTGAACTCATCGGGAACTGAGCAGACTGTAAAAGTCTAGCAATGCAACATCCATGTATTCTATTGTCTGCTAACATAGTGGCACTAAAAAGAAACTGTTCAGGCTCATCAATAGTTTACTTCTGAAAAGACTGGCATATTTTATAAGTTCATATTAGTGCTGTGTTCTGTTTGAAGATGTGGTGTAAGCCCATTTTAAACAAGATGCCTTCTTTATGTGGGCTACATCCTGTGATTATTTATATAAACTGTGAAGAACTTCATTGCTGGAACAGGTAATCTGAATGATTCAGCCTCATTGTGAAATGCACTGGGGCTCTCTCTTCTTACACTCACCCCCACCACAAGCAGCATTTACCATCTCCATTTTATACCTATTACTACAATTGAACATAAATAAGTAATGACTATTGTCTTTTCAATTATTTTCAATGCATTATAAATTCTCATCCACACACCTTATTAGTAGAATAAAATTATATTTGCCATGCATCCATGGTCATTTAATTTTCAACAGACTTATGCAAGTAAATCCACATCCTTCTCATTGTCTTCTAAGATTTAGGTCTGTAACTAGGTCAATAGACCAGTTCTTTTCTGAAGTGTAGAGAAACTGAATTTGACTCTTTTAAAAAAATCTTCCATTGCCTGTGTATGAGGTCATCTTCTTGGCTAACCCACAAGATTAAGTGACTAAAATGTGCAAGATATACACCAACATTGTAATTTAGCGGGCACACTAAAGAGAAAAAAAAATAAAACAGCAACTATCCTTGGAGAAAATAAGAATAGACGAATAGATTCAAGAGGAGAAAACAGACTTTGGGAAGAAAATAGAAAGAAGTGAAGGCCGACAGTGAAGAAAGGGAAAAGAGCAGGTGTGGGGAGTAAGCAGAGGTTCCATGGCCCAGTGATGTGCCCTTGAGAGCCTTCCAGCTAAGAGCAGTTCTGCATTAACACTTCTACCTACCCCTGTTCTGGGACCTCCAATCACACTCAGACTTTACCTTGAAGCGTTTATAGGACCCCAGTCCATTTGGGCTTTCAGAGTATTGGAACCACTTAGAGACTTAAGTCTTTTAAATGTTAAACTCTTACTGTAGTCCATCTGCTTTTCATCTCACAGGGGCAATAGCAATAAAGTGTAGCTTAAAATAAAGAGGGCACAGAATATAAGTAGTGAGTGCAGAGGTGAAAAGTTATGAGCTTCTCAATGGTAAAGAAAGCAGAAGCTAGTCTGGGCAGTGATTAGTGCTTTTTTTTTATTTAACTTCTCTTATGCAACTTCAAGTACCAGGTTTTGAAAATATGTTCCCATCTAGGCACCTGGAGAGTTCTGATGGTAAGATGAATACAGTGTTTAATCCAAAAACTGAGAACTTGCTGTTCCTTTTCTTTTTTGAGCCAACAATCTGGGGTCTGAGATAGAGGCTGAGTGATCTATCAGTTCTAAATTCTAATATTTAAGACAGTGTGAGTCATTTGTGATGAAGACAAGCAAAGCAGGTTTTAACACCTAATGGTGGCTTGTCTTTGTAAGAAACTTTGAGACTGAGGGAAAAAAATGGAAAGTAAGGGTGGAAGAAGAGACAGGTATGAGTCTATAGGGTTAAGGATTTAGCCTACAGCACAGCCATTCTTCCTAAAAGCATCCTCCAAAAGAAGGGAGAAGATTCAGCCTTCACCCTTGGTTTTCTTTCAACTTCAAATCTTACAGAAAGGTCACCAAAAGGTAAAGGGCTCTCTTCATGTCCATACCACCTTGACAGATTTTTTTCCCCTCTCCCATCTCCTGATCATAGTTTTTATTTCTCAGCTAATGTTCTAATTTCCTAGGTTAATTCCACCTAGTATATCCTCATACCAGGGAACTAGCTACATGTTCTTACTATCAACAATGAGTAAATTTGGAGTCACTATAAAGGGTTTTATGTTTGTTTATTTTCTTAGTTTTTAGTAGTCTTTGTGGCAGAGTAGCCAAAATAGGAGTGGCTTCTTGAGGCTACTTTAAATATCTGTTGTGAGTCAGCCCTAAGTATTCATCAGTAGTATATACATACAGGTGAGTCATGTCTTAACTCCTTTTCATGGTTACTCTTTAAAAAAATGTCAGCCTGTTTTTTTGGGGGGGGCTGGGGTGGGGTGGGGGAGGGTTGTTTTTTTTGTCGTTTGTTTGTTTTGATTTGTATAACTGTAAGGTAAGTTCTTCCATGTAAACTATTTGTTCAAAAGCTAGTAGAACATTTACAAGAGATAAATCAGGTTTGTGGATCAAAAAACCAAAAACCCACATTATATGAAATAGAGTCTGAAACTGAATAAGAAGCCCCATGAATAATAATTAGCAATATTTACTTAGGAGGCTAAGACATATAGACCTTATTCTTCATGTTCAATTAAAACAAATTCAATTTGTATGTGGACATGCTTTTCAGCTAAAGACTTAGTTTTTATTCACCTCTCTCCTTCTCATCCCACCCTCTGTACGTTCATCTTCTACCCAGGTCTCCACCATCCAACATCACTGCCTTCTTCCCTCTGGGGAAACACAAAGCCATTCATGGTGGCACATGTTTGCAATTCCACTATTAGGGAGGCTGATGCCAGTTCACAGCCAGCTGGGTGAATTGGTGGTTACTCTGGGCAAGACCTTATCTCAAAACAACAAAAAGAAAAGAAAAATAGTCAATGAAAAGATGTTGCTGATAATTACGGACAATGCTAATGTCTACCACTGTGTTGTGTCAAATAAGGGATAAGTCACAATTTTCAGCTATCTGTAATTTTCAATTGTATTTCAAAAAGACCACATCAAGAGTTGAAAACATATTTCAAGAGGAGCCTTCCTGGTGCATTGGTATCTCACTATCCATATAATAATTGCTGCAGATATAAGTGGGTGTCATATCAGTGTCACTTCAGATGGTGTCTTAGGGCCACCCTGTGGACACTGTGAAGTCACTCCTTCCTGCTTGTGTCTCTCACCCTGTTATGTATAAACAAGAGCTTAACGAGGTTAGGGGTGTCCAGCAATGCTTTCAGAGTGAGGCTGGGAAAGAAAAGCTGAGATAGGTTTTATGCCTGTGTGTTCCTTGTAGAATTACTGTGATCTAAGTTTGGCATTTGGTGACCTTGTCATCAAGGAACTGGAAGTTAGGAATTAAAGTTATGTTTCTTGTGACACACAATCTGGATTCTATTTCTCTCCTGAAGCCTGAAAATGACCCTGGCTAGTCCTATGATTATCGACTGGAATTAGCAATGGAGGACAGTCTAGTGGAAGTGGAGCCTGGGTGGCAGGAGCATAACATTTATAAATATCCTGGAGGGAGTTGCTGGAGTTTTAGGTGCAAAGTTTAATGTGGCTGTTTCTTTGCCTTTTGGAACCAGAGGCCCCAAAACAAACAATATTGTGGTTTTATTAAAACGCTAAATACATGGTGATTTTCCAATGACATTTACCTACTCATGGAAAAGAGTGTACCAAAGGGGTCCTAAGGGTCCCTGTGGATTTGTACTGTGTAAGCTATAACTTCAGCAAACAGTTTCTACAGAAGTAGAGAGGTGAGTAAAATAGGGAGCTCTTGGGCCATGTGTATTTTGAAGCTAAATAAATATGGAGCTAACTTCTGCTTTGCATTTATTTCTTTAGGCCTAGCCCTACTTCTGTAAATTTCCATGCGATCCATACTGGAGGATCAGGGGAGTCTTGGGAGTTGTCCCAGGCTTGATTTAGAGCAGGCAGTATGGTTACCAGAGACAACCATGAGCACAGTTGATACCAGAGGCTGAGTGCCAGCTGAGTAATGGTTTTAAGGTCAAAAACCACTGAAACTTAAGTCAGGTCTGAGAAATGGGGAAAGAGCTTAGAAATGAAAGAAACAGACAAGGGTAGGGCTGCCCCACAGGCGAGTCACTATACCAGACAGGCTGTCAGAGCCACTGTGGGCACTAGGACATTGCGGACTTCAGAGGGTTTTGTTGTTGTTGTTGTTTATTTGTTCTTTCACTTAATAAGCCGTGCCCTTGAGGGCCGAATTATCAGCAAACTTTTAATTCCCTATCTATAAACAAAGGAATGCTTAGCAACTAATTAATTCACAATCTTGCTGTGATCATTGGGAGAGTTTGGGAGGCACACAACACCTGACACACAGATCTAGTTATAAATGGTTCTGGCCCAGAATTTTTGTGCCTGGACCAGAGGTTTTTCCGGCAGTCTGGCAGTCCAGCAGAAACACTCACAGTCATACAGAGACACACACACTTGTATTATTTTTTATGATGATTGACCTAGGGCCCAGGCATATAACTTGTTAGCTCCTTCACCTGAACTCAACCTAGCTTGTTAAGCCATGTGGCTCAGTATTCCTCAGAGCAGCATTTCCTCTGTGGCAGTTCCAGTGACTCAAGCATCTGTGTCTGGCCTCTGTGTTTGGTGTCTGTGTCTGCTCTGAGATACTTCTGAGTTTTCTTAACCTGGTAGCCCCATCCACACTTCCTGTTTGCCTTTGGCCAATCAGCTTTTATTAAGCCCATGAGTGGGACAACTTTTTATATTACCAACATAATACCACTACAAGATCTCCCATAAACAGACATAGATAAACTCTGTAAAACTCATTATCAAACACAAAATAGGGTAAGAAACCATAAAAGTGAGCTTGATGCAAGGTCCTCCAAAGGCTGTTGTATATGTATTCCAGAGATCTGAGAATTTTAATAAGTTAATAGAGATGTGCTCATTCTAAAGTCAATGGCACATGTGATCCTGCAAGTTGTCCTTGACCACAGGAGCAGGAAAGGTGGCATGAGAATGTGGTGGTCATGTCCCTCAGGCTCCTGCACAGGCCTTGCCTTCTTTCTGTCCTCCTGGAGATGCTTACATTGCTGTTGCTTTAGAAGAATGTTACTAATAAGGTATGTGAGTCTAGTAATTAGTAGTAGTATTCCAGTAGGTAGGGAGAAAGTGGCTAATATATTTTGGAGTTATCATGAGTGATGGCTAGCAGGTACATTGGCTTGACTCATGCGCTTAATTGGTTTACCATGTAAAGGTTTATGAAGCCACAGGTGGGAGCTAAGTGTATTTCACTTCCCAGCAGACAGTTGGACCTCAAGGGCACAGTTGTAATTGAAAGAGCATTAGATGGACTAAAAAGGATCTCTAGAATTTCATCCCAGACTCTTTGTGACGAAACAGTTGGATCTAGGATTTTCATGAACTATGACCTTGAAAGAAAAGTAAATAAAAGCCCACATTGATACAGGAAACTTTGGGCTCTCATGATAAGCAAGTTGATTTTATGGGCACTGGAATTATGGAACAAATTCTTCAGAATATCTAGCCTTGTTTTGAAGTAAGCTATGACAAAGCCTCAGCTTCCATTTCCAAGTCCTTTACAAAGCAACCCTGAGTCACAACATACTTTTAACTCTTGTACATATTCAACCTCCGAATTCTTTTCTTTCCATCAAACGAATACGGTGCATCTTCCTGTATTCATGATTTCATTTTATTGAGTACCCCCGACACACACCATTTTTTATTTCACTCAACATGTCCTCCTAGTCATTTCCCCATTGATGTTCTTCATAAGAACATCTTTAAGCACTGGAGCATAAAAAGATAAAACCTTCAAAATGAACAGATCACCATGTGGTGATAGCACATGCCTTTAATCCCAGCACTCAGGAGGCAGAGACAGGCAGATCTCTGTGACTTTGAGGCCAGCCTCGTCTACAGCTAAGGAGTATTTCCAGAAACTGACTTAGAGAGAGAGAGAGAGAGAGAGAGAGAGAGAGAGAGAGAGAGAGAGAGAGAGAGAGAGAATGAACAGATCTCCTCTGCTAGAAGACAGGTCCAAGCAGCCGGATCCTGCCCCAGTGTTTACCGGCTGCAAACACACTTTTGTAATTTTTGTCTTAAAATGATTTAGATAATGGTCTTGGTTGCACTGACTCAGTCCTGTAAAGCACAAAGTTAAACAAAAGAAAACTTGTTATCTTTTTTTTCTCCCTGAAAATTTCAATGTATTGTGTCAGGCAAGTCAAAGAAGTTGCAACTAAGTATTTTCTCTGATTGTATGATTTCCCTAATTGTCTAGTGATACAGAGAAATACATAGATTAGAGCCACACCAGTGGGATACCCCTCTGTTATCTGGTCCAAAGCAAGGGGAGCATCCCAGGTTCTCTTTAGATGTCCTTTCATTTTCTACACTCCGCAAAGAATCAAGGCATAGCTTGCTTTTTGACATCAGCAGTTTCTTTGTCCATTATTGACTTTAATCACCTGCTTCTTTTATTCCATAGTGATCATGACAGTTTCGGTCCAAGTCACTCTCAGATTAAAGCCACAGTATGTCTCTTAGCTAAGTGCTGGGTGTTAAATGGGATGTTTACTGGGACCCTTGGGGTCAAAGGAGTGTCTGTAATTGTTATTCTTTGGATTTCTCACTGGGGTAATATCAAGAAATGCTCAATGAAGAGATGAAAAAGAGGGTGAGCAACTTTTAACTAGATGAACCTGGTTTCCAGTTCTTTTTTTTCCTGGCTTCTTCATCCTCTGTCAAACTATAGATGTTACCCAAAGTGTGCCCAGGAATGATTAGTGGGCATGTGAGAGTGCAATAAAGGGGATCCAGGTGCGTCTACCATTGCCATTTGCTCTGTTGGAAATTGAGGCTTACAGCATGATTTTGTCTGGAGGAGTCGCCAGGTGACAGTGGCTGTGTACCAGAATCATTGCACATGAGCTGCTCAGGGCAGCTGTTTGGGCCTTGAAGCTGGGAATTTGGCACAGTGCTACTGTAAGCTCTTCTTCCAGGAGCTGATTCTTGCTGTGGCTTTGGGGTCAGAAATGCTAGTATCTAACATTAAACATTAAAATGATGAGTGAACCTTTGGAAATAGATCAGTAAGGCTGTTAAAATGCTTATCCTTCTACTATTTATAATGAATAGTAAAACCTTATGTTCAAGTCACATACCAGAGGTACTTGGGACAATAAAAAGGAAGGGACACTCTACAGCAGCCATGGATTCTGAAGTGCGCTCATTTTGTCACACTTTTGACCATAAGCCAAGTCTCGCCATTAGAAAGGCAAAGGCCTATTCCAACACTATTAATTAGAATGTTAGAGAGATACTCATGTCAACTTAAACCCAGGGATTGCAGTGTTATTTAATGAAGAAGCTGATATCCTCCATTTCTCTCCCCCTTTTCTCTTTCTCTCTCTCCACATATGAAAGAAAGGAACAAATAGTTACAAGGGTACAAGGACAAAACTTTAGATAAATACTCTTTCCACCAATTCTTTCTGAATGTTGTTTTTAGATTTATTTTGTATATGTATTTAACAAGCACATGGTACATGTGGCACATGGCACATGTAGCATCTGGTACTTGTGTAAGTAAGACATAGCATTCTTGTAAGTAGTAGAATGACATGGTTTTGACTTTCACCCTAAAACTTCTTTTATCATTTGTGATACCTTTTATCTCAGTTTTAGCAAAACCATGATGCTATAAATAAAGAGAGCAGGCCCTAAGTGACCCAGATCATAATCTAACATCTAAATGTACTTCAAAAAAGGTTTGTAGGTTCTTTTTATAAATCTATATTTAACATTACTTAGGCATCGACAAACTAATGTCATCAAACACAGGAATAAACATTGGACTCAGTAAAGGGACTGGATATTAATTTAGCAACAAATTGCTGTCAGACTAAGAGAGATGCATTGCTTTTAAGTCAGCATGAAGGTCTTTGGGCTTTGTGGGTTGCCCACCTGCTGGAGTCTGAGGGCACAGTTACAAGACAAGGCGATAAAGATTATTCACACTCCATCAGGCAGAACTTCAAACCTCAGGAACAGGCAAGTGTACATATGCTAAGCAAGGAAAGAAATAACCAAGAGCCTGCAAAGCAGAAGTGAAGCTGCTTCCCTGTTTTAGCCAGGTCTGCAACACTGTTTTCCTGAGGCTTGATGATCAGCAGGTTATCTATTATGCTCAGGTCTGTGCCTAATGAAGGTTCAGACTGTGGGGTACCCTCTCAGAGCCTTTCAGGCCCTACCTGGCCTGCTGAAGGGCAAATGATTGGAGGTTGCTTTTAATTTTCTCCTGGCCTTCTCTTTTGTTATCTTACTGCCTGCCATCTCTCAGATGCTTGTGGTTGATGGATTCTGTGGAGATAAAGATAAGGGTAATTTCTTGCCTACGATGCTTTTCTTTTGATCTTTTGTGGTTTTATTTTTGCACTTTGGAGTGTGGTTCTCCTACTGTGCAGACAGATGTGCCTGGATCCTATTGAGATGCAGCCCAGAGCACACAGAGCAGAGACACACTGTTCTGAGATGGCTGCAGTCTTTTACGTTCTGGGCCCTGGAAAAGAGCAAAGGAGGATGGCGGAGACTTAAGGATGTAGGTGTTGCAGGGGGTGGGGGTGAGTATAAGACATGGGTGTGAGGCTTAATGCAGAGGAAGTATTATGGGAGGACACATGGAGTCAGGTCCTGGCAAGGAGATGTGACTGCCTGCCTACACTGTTTGGCAACATTTTAGGAAAATGGACTGGCATACACTGTATGTTAGGTACATGGAAAAGAAATCCAGCTACTATATAAAATCTCACATTAGTAGGGCAGCATGATACAGAGTGGAGACTGCCCTGCTCCATCCTTGGCATCTTAAGCCTTGATCCCAAAAGCCCTTGGAGCAAGCACATTAGCCCTTCCTTTTCTGTTCTCAGGCATCTTCTCAGTGTTGGATATTAGACAAAAAGTTCTGTCTGCTGTATTCATTTTGAAACTGTGAGTCTACAATACAACAGAACTCCAACTACTCATAGGATTGGTCATAGCTGGTTCTGATCTGAAGCTTCAACCCCCTAAGAACAGTCCTATGTCCACTTACCAATGTTTCTTAAGAAAATTTTGTTTTAGGCCAATTATAACCAAGAGCTTTCCAGAACAACACAATGAACATTGTCTTAAGACATGCCATGCAGAGTTTGCTCAGCTGAATCTGGTCCCAGACCCAAAGGCACATCTTAATTTTGTTAGCATGTCTTATGTCTGCATGATATCTTTCCCACTGTTAGCCATTATGAAGAGCTTTAATTCAACTTTCTTTTCATAAATACTCTGTTACTATTTTGGGTAGCTGGTTTTGCTTTGATCTTGAGGCAGTGAGGAGATGGCTTCATTTATAGGCTTATTCCAAGTATTCAGAAAAGACTGTGGCTTGTTTCATGCTCCATGGTTTAACATCACTATCTGGAAATTCTTTGTAAGTTTTGAAAAAGAAGTATCCCACATGTAATTACCTAGTCCTCAAGGCAGGTGATGTGGAAGATTGAGCTCACATTCACAGATTCCCTGTCCTGGTCAGCTTTAACTATCAAAGCCTGGAGTCATCTGAGAAGAGAGCCTCAAATGAAGAATTACCTAAAAGAGATTGGCCTGTGGACATGTCTGTGGGAGAATATTGCTAATTGATATTGGGTGGAACCATTCTTAGGCAGGTAGTCCTTCATTATACAAGAAATATAGTCTGTGAACCAGTTAGCAAGTAGCATCCTCTATAGTTCCTCTTGTTCCTATTTGACTATGAAGTGAGTTATTTGCTCAGATGTAATGATGTATAAAATAGCAAGCAGTCTTGCCTTAAGTTCTTGACTTGATTTCCCTCAACGGTGCACTGTGATCTAAAATTGTCAGAACCTGTGCCTTCTTTATGATGACTTTGGTCAAAAATTTTGTGACAGCAACAGAATGAAACTAGAATATTTTCCCAACAATGTCTCTCCATCAAAGGCTACTTTATTCTAGCTTTTAGGGTCAAAATGAGTGCTCCACTGTAGGAGAGTTACTTCACACTGTGGTATCCTAATCTTTTTGTTGTTGTGATAAAACATGGACCAAACCAACTTAGAGAAGAAAGGGTTTATTTTAGCTCAGTTGCTCTTAGTTAATGGTTATTATCCATCATTACAGAAGGTCAATAGTGGGACTCAAGACAACACTTGAAGCATAAACCACAATGAACATTCTTAACTGGCTCACTTTTCACAGATGTCTCTGGCTTCTTTGTCATACAACCCAGCACCACAGGAGTAACATCATCTCAGCAGACTGGGCCCTCTCACATCAATTATTCATCAAGAAAACTGCCCACACTATGCCCAAGCCAGTCTGAGGGAAAGTTCCTCCACTGAGGGTCTTTTTTCCTGGTTACTCTAGTTTGTCTCAAGTTAAAAAACTAAATAGTTAAAATGACTCAAAGTTCAGATTCCAGAGTCAAATCACATGGCTTTAAAGTTAAAAATCCAACACAATTCAGTTTTGTGACTTTGAATCAGTTACTTCTGGGCCTTGGTTTTTTTCTCTCTGGATTGTACAACAGAATAATAATAATTTGTATTTCCTAAAGGTTTTGTGAGGCTAAAAGTAAATTTTCACATATAAAGTTCAGGGGCAGTTTTAGTGTATTTCCTGCTTTGACTATTAATTTGATGGACACGCAAAATATTTTTAAAATATGAGAGGGTACCAGATACTGCATAGTCATCTGTATATATACTTATCTACCACTTCAAATATGTATTGTTACTTTATAGTAAAGCTTATAAAGTGTTTTCTTGTAATACTGTGAAATAATACATTTTATACCACCTACAGACACCTTGCCATGCACCAGAAAGTCTTGCTATGTAGCTGCATCTTAGTGTCCCTCGATGGACCTCACCCCATCATTTCCCCAAACTCCCTCTGATCTTTGGTAACTACTGACTTACTTTCAACATTAAGATGGTATTTAATAATATTCCACATAAGTGAAATTGTGTGCTTCTTGTCATTCTGTGCTTTTTCTCTTCTCACTTAATGTGGCAGTCTCTACTTCCACGTCCTAAATGGCAGGAGTTAATTCTTCTGTGGTGGACATCATCTATCATCCCTGCTTCATTCTTTCACCAGCTGATGGGTCCTTAGGATGTACCATCCCAGCCACTGTGAACTGAGCTGCAATGAACATGGGAGTGTGGATGTCTCTTTGACATACTGATTTTAATTCTTTTTATATGTCTCTACCTGTGGGAATGCTGGAGCATATTCTGTTTCTATTGTTTATTTTGCAGACACTTCTATAGTGTTCTATATAATGGCTGCACTAACTAGCACTGGCTCTCTTCAGTCCTTTTGATGGATAGCTATTCTTTTTGGTTTGCATTTTCCTGATAATAAATAACATGGGGTTTTCTTTATTTTAATATATCTCCTAACACTTCACATATCTTTTTTTTTTTTTTTTTGAGAAATGTCTGCTTAGGTCTCTTATCCACCTTTATAACTGGGCTGTTTGTTTTTGTGCTCTTGAGTATTTTCAGGTCCTGTTATATTCCAAATTTCAATCCTTTGTCACATTTAGTCTTTGTAAATATTTACTCCATTTTGTGTATAGTCTCTTCATTCTGTTGTTTTCATTTCAGTGCAGAAGCTTTTTTAGCTTTATGGAATCTCACTTCCCATTTACCTATTTATGCTTTGTTTCTTGTGATTTGGGGGTCTTGTTCAAATAATTTGCCAAATCATATGTTCTAAAATATCTCTTTTATGTTTTCTTCAAAAAATTTATAGTTCCAAGTATGCCATTTAAATATTTAATCCACTCTGCATCCACTCAGTAGTGGGTTACACAGAGTAGTCTGCTTTTAATTATCTGCATGTAGTTACCCTGGTTAATGAAGACACTATTTTTGTCTGTGACTACTCTCAATGTCTTTAAACAACCATTTGGCTGTAAATATGTGGGTTTCATCTTGACTCTCTCTTGCTCTGTCGGTCTATGCGTGTGTTTTATGCTATCATATGCTGTTTTGATTACTAGAGTCCAGTAGCATACTTTGATTTCAGGAAGTCAGTTATGTCTCACAATTAGTTGTTGAAATTAGATTGGCTACTGAGAATTTTTTTTTGTATTTGTATATTGCCATAAAAATCCTCTGCTTGGTTTTTGTAGTTTTGTGAAGAATGCCATTGGCATTTTGAGATGATGATTGTGTCGAATCTGTAGGTCACTTTGGGAAAGTGGCCATTGTGACAACACTAAGTCTTGTGATCTGTGAATGCTAGGTGACTTCCCACATTTCATGTCCTTCTCAGTTTACTTCACTGATGTCTTACAGGTTTCATTAGATAGATGTACATCTTTACGGTTACATCATTCCTAGGAACCATTTCTGTGACTAGTTGTTACTGTTGTTTTTGTTACTATCACTGGGAGACCTTTTCTAGTAAACACAACCTGGGTAGCATTCAGAGAGTATGCTAAAAAAAAAAAAAACCTAGAAGTTCAAGAGTATTACCAAAGGCATGAGGCTGCCTCTGTAGATGTTGTCATTGGCTTTGAGTTGGCAAGGACCCTAGTTTTTCCCAAGAGCAAAAGAGCAGGGTGAAACTGTTAAATTTATAAACTGCGTGGTCCTGACTCAAGGAACTGAGCCTCAGTCAACTAGTCCTTTAAGAAAGAAGGAGAACATGACCAAGGTGTGGCAAACAGCTGAGGTGTGCAACTGCCCGATATCCCTCCTCCCTCTGACCTTCAGCTGTGGCAACATTGTGGCTGGTTGCCACCACAGCTCAGTTCTCAAAATACATAGTTAGGAGGCTGCAAGGGACTTTCTTCTTTCTCCTGACCTGCTTCTGTTACTTCCAAGGAGCCCAGGGCCTGGCACAGATTCCTTAATCAAAGCACGAGTATAGAAGTGAGGTCCACATGCATTCTTAACTCTCTGATGAGAATCCTAAGAAACTGGAGGATAAAATCACTATAGATCACCTTGCCTAGCAATAGGACTTACTATGCCAGCTGTGCAATCCTGTGCTTTGTTTATTCAGAATTACAATATTATTGTAATCTTTGTTTATCTTTATTTATACCACTTAGTATGGGAGACTGCCTCTCCTTTCCCAGGCTAGGTTTACTACTGTCAGAACTGCAGCAAGGCAGAAACATGTGTCTGCTGTGATGTTCTCCACTGACTACCCAGCTGGGCTGTGCCCTTGCTCTCTATCATCCTCCCACACCAACTTCTATAGCTGTTGGCCGAGGACATTTCTGCCTGCCAATTAAGGCAGTCCAGCAGCTTTCAATAATTTAGAGGAGGTGACCACAGAAATCAATGTTTTATAATAAAATGAGAACACATTTATGAAGACTAATTTACTCTAACAAGCTCATTTTTGTTTTAATGTTTTTAGATCTTGGCAATTCTATTAAATTGGAAGTCTTGAAGAAAAGTGTTGCAAGGATAATTACATGGTACGGTTTGTTTTCCAGTCCCAGCTTCACAGGGAAATTAGGAACGAGAGAAGAAGCCAGTGGAGCTGCCCAGACTTTAGAGAGAAAAAGAGCCAGATCATTGATATAACAAAAAGTGAACTACAGAGTGGGATACAGAGGAAGCACAACAGGGGAAGCATAGAACCAGCAGCCAACCACAGACAAGGGGGCCAGGCTTGTCACCAATAGCACCTTTGGAACAGAGCAAATGACCAAGAATAAACAGGGACACCAGGAGGTATGACATGAACAGTGTCTCAGGCTCATTCTTAGACCTGCCAGGCTGGCAGGAAGGCTAACTTGTCATTAAGCTTTCACAGTGAGTACTCATGGCCATCCTGCCAGGGGGAATTTTACCTGCTTTTGCTTATGGGGCTGCTGTTCACCAACAAAATTGGACCAAGTCCAGTTTGGGTTATTTTAGATAGATGATAGGTAGATAGATAAATAGGTAGTAAGCATTTCAAGTACCCACTGTGCTTCTAATAAATTTCTCAAGTAGTATGTTTTTTGAATGGCTTCATGATTTATTTTAACCATACATTTTATTTTATTTTCTATTTATGTTTTAAATGTTATCTAAATATCATGAAACTTCCATACATACTTAAAAATTAAACAAAATAGAGAAAGAAGATAAGTAGAAATGTTTTGGGTTGCCATATAAAGAGAAAATGCTCTTCTAATTTTTCTATTCTGTAGACATGTGTTTTTATAGATAGAGAATTTTTCTTAAAGGCAGGACACACTGCTCTCTGATGGACCAGTTTTCTCACCTCAATCCTGTGCCACACTACTGTTTTTTTAAATAATAGTGGTGTGGTGCTTCTCTTGGTTGTGAAATTAACTACATCTGGAATAAGGTAAAAATGAAGCATCTAGGTACACCTGTAAGGAAATTCTCTTAACTAAATCATTTGAAGTGAGAAGAACCACCTTCAACCCAGATCTTTTGAGGTGGGAAGAGCCACCTCTAATCTGAGCCACACCTTCTGCTGGCAGCCTATCTAAGGGCATGGACCAAAGAAGCTTTTGCTCCTTGCCTGTTTGTCCTCCCTTTCATTGGCAAATCCATTCCTTCACTAGCATCAGAGTCTATATGTTTGGCATTCCAGCATATTCTGAGGTGCTTATGAGACATCTAGCCTTGTGGACTGGATAACTACTGGATTCTTGAACTTTCTGTTGATAGACAGCTATTGTTGGATTAGCTGGACCACAGTCTGTAAGCCACCTAACAAATCCCATATATATTAATTCATTATTATTTCTATATATATTCTGTCTGTTCTCCTCCTCTAGAGAGATCTCACTAACACAGGTGTGTTCCAGTCTGTTGAGTACCTTATAACTGAGTACCCACTGAACTCTTATGCTTCAAAACTTTACATGAAGTGTGGCTAGAGTATCTAAGAACTAAAATTTTAAACTTTAAAGTTTTAATTGACTTGTACATAATTCTTATATGGGCTAATGACTGGAATATTAGATATCTTAGGTCTGATAAGGACCTGCCCTCAAAAGTTCCTCAGATCCATCTATGCCCACCTGCTAAGCAGGCCCTATGTGAGTAAAGGGAAGCTAAAGGATGCCAGCATTATGATATGAAGACGCAAATATCAGAAGCAATTTGGAATAACAGTGGCAGAAGCATCCAGACATCATTAGTGGACTGGAGGATTCATTAAGTGTTAGAATCTCTTTGCTGATGAGCAGAATGTGTGTGCCTGCTATGACTGTGTCACATTATTTCACTGGCAGAATGAACATTCTGGAAAATTTATTTCCTTGTTTAGATGACTAGAAAAGGAGAAAAAAATAAACCTCTCAACATGAAGGATTACATCAAACACACAGCCCTTTGGAATCACATGGACTAGACACACAGCCAGCACTGTCAGTGGGGATGCAGAACTGCATTGTTCTGTTGCCTTTTCCTTGGAGGTCCCTTCCTCCTGCTCAAACTATTTAACCCTTCAAAACTATGCTGTTTCATAGACTGTCTGGCAACTTTGTTGTAAGACTAAGTCTGATTGAATCTCTGAGAGAAAAGAGAACAGAACACAGTTGAAATGTCACTACCATTTCCTCTTTCTTTTAAAAACAAAGATATCAATAAAGCTAATAGCTACTAAACCCTGCTGAGATTATTTCAGTTGATATGAAGTAAATATTTTAATGGAAGTAACTGCCAGTGACTTAAATATAATAAATGCCTGACTTCTGGGAGCAGAGGAAGCAGGTGTTCCTCTACCAACTCTCCCAACCTTCAAATTCCAGGTGGCCATCAAGTGCTCCCCATGTGTCAGGAACTCCTCTAAGAGTTCCATGTGCACAGCTACATAACCTTCAAATTCTGAAGCATCACAGAATAGGATGACAGAGGAACTTGGGTACTTGATGAATCCCCATTAGATGGTACTGACATGTGTATGCAATTTTAAGATATTTCCATCCCAGGAAGGGGAGCAGACCTACATCTGGACTGACCAGACATAAAGCACTAATTGTGTGGCAGATGCTGTAAATGAGCCCATACAGATCATGTGCAGTCAATACCAAGATGAAATGGCTTCTCTCTTTCTGTATCTAGACTCCCTGATGCTGCTCAGCTCATTGACAATGGACACCAAAGGTTTCATACTTACTCCCCAAATATGAATGCCTCAAACTTATGTTTAGTAAATGAAACATTTAAATGCTCCATGCTGTGGCTGTAATGCCTAAATCAGAGCCTGGCTTCACTGAGTGAACAAATGAGCCTCCCTCTGAGACTGATGAGTTCCAGAGTCTTCTGTGTGGGTGCTGAAAGAACTCCATTAGCACATTGCCACTTTGGCCCTCATGACACACACTGTAGGCAGGTGGCCTCTCAGTCCAGATGCCAGGAAAATATGATCAGCACACACAGAGATGGTCCTCTCACCAGATGACTCGGGCAGTTTTTGAAGGCTGAAAGGACAGGAGTTCAATTTCCTGTCACCCCATCTTCTTCCCTTATCATTTCTCCTACAGTTCAAAAAAGCTCCTGTGTTTAGAAGAGATCATCACTAGAAAGGAAGCAATTAGAACTGGAGTTCAGTTTATACCCAGTCATATTATAATTTTTAAAAAAATATCTGTAAATAAATTTGGAGGTCAGGTACCAAAATTGCTATAAAAAAGACAATTTGTAATCATAAAAGATCAAGAGATAAATGGTGGCCATGAAATGGTCAATGGCTGATCTTCCATGGGTCATGAAGATTATTTGACTATTGGAAAGTGACCACTTAATCATCTAGAGTGTCCCCTTGACCAGCCTGCTTGGAGAGCTGTATCCTATGTTTGCTTCACTTTCCATTGTAGCTGGTATCAAATGCAGTACTGAACACCATTGCAAACTTACTTGGAAGAGCAATTTTAAACAGAAAATTTTCCTGAAACTGTTTTTGTAATTACAGCCACTGCACTGAGAAAATACAGCCTTCTAATTTACAAGCCCTCCTTCTGCCAGGGTCTAAGGTACTCCAGTCTGTGCTGCAAATCACAGGAACACTTCTTAGATAGCCAGAGAAGCCACATTCTGATGACAGCTAAGTATATTGGGTTCTTTCTGTCTTCCTCAGAGGTGGCTGGAAAGCTGTTTATGCAGGTGCATTGCTCTGAGGAGAACTTTGCAGGGTGGAGAGAGAGCAGAGAGTCTGAGCAGAAGGCAGTCTCTGTAGAACTATGATGGCAAACACCTTTCTCGATGCTGTTGAGCACATGTTCACAGCCTTGATTCTGCCAGTTATTTCATCTGAATTATTCTCCCCACCCTCTCTCCTTCATTCCCAGAAGCTTTCTCAGACAACATCATTTGCAAATAAAGTGAACCTTGCTCTTTATCTGTATAAACCAAAGGAAAATAGTGGCCATCATCAAACATGTGAAGGCAGGAAGTGATGTCATCAACTTCTGCTTTGTTCTCTTCCCCTTTGATCCAGACTTTCAGACCTTAGTTTTCCTACCAGTACTTTACTTACAGGAATCTCTGCTTTTAGAATGCTTTGCTTTAGATGTGATTTGCTCCCACCTTTTATCCAGTCCCCCAGGCCTCTCACTCTTTCTTCTTGTACCTTGATTGACTTAGACCCCTCAAGAGATAGAGTCTAAGAACATAAGACCTGTATATGTAGAATGAAGCTCAGTGGTCCAGATATAAACACCAAGGGTTTGTCATTTTGAACTATATAGAAATAATATTTTCTGACTTCTCCAAAGCTCCCTTTAAACAATCAGCAAAATATTTTGTAAAGCCACTGGTACAGTTCTCAAGCACTGTACCAGTCTTAAGATGGTTTGTCTTCTAAGGATGGACATTCACCTTTAGGGAGCTTAAAGCTGTTAATTGAACTTAGTTTGCTGCATTCCTTTATTCTTACGCCACAGCAACCAAGAAACACATAACGCTGCCTACAAGATCTTTGATTGACCCTGCCTGAAGAGCGGATATGCTGATGGGGACACTCAAGGGAAGGGTAAATTCTACTCCAGTGTCAAATTCCATGCAGTTTTTCTTCTCTAAAAGAACTCACAAATTCTCTAATCTCCAGTTTCAACCTCAAAATTATCAGAGAGGGTAAAGAAGTGGAGATGTGCTTGATCCATGGAAATCATTACTCAAGACTTGTAAAATTTGACATAAGGTAAAATATTTAAAAACAATAGCATTAATTTTTGTCTTTTCCTTCCCAATCATACAAAAAACTAAAATGAAAAATGCCCATTCTGTGAAAAGAAAAAAAATGAGGGGGAGAGATGAAGAAGAAGAGGTGATTATTAAATATACAATATATCACCACAAGGAGGAGGAAGAGCAAGAGGAGGAAGAAGAGATGGAGGGAGAGCTTAAGGTGTGGGGACACAGAAATCAAGTTGCTTTGGATTAGCTGTGATACCACAATGGGAAAGAAGAAAAAGACAGGATTTATATAGCCAGAGTTAGCTGGTTTCTGCATCTTAAGAATATTAAGACTATTAGAGAGCTTCTTATAACAGTCAGAATTTCATAGTAATGGCACCAGCCATCCCAGTGGAGTCAAAAACCTGTATGCCTACTCATTGTTCATTGGGTGAGCATCAGGAAACCAATTACTAAAGCTTCTTCTTCCTAAAGGTAACCAGAGGAACAGCAGGCTTAGAAATTGGGAGCCCCGTTTTGCTAACTAGTTACTATATGACATTAAGAAAATCAACCAGCCTCTTTGAACTTCAGCTTTCTCATTTTCAACCCAAGAAACATGAGTAATTTTTATCCCTAACAGTCCCTTCTCATACTTATATTATTATTTTTTTCACATTTTATCTGTTAGTTGCTCATGAATGGATGAGATATTAATGTGTCCTACAGATACAATTCAGATATAGTATTTGGATAAACATTTCTCAAATTTGATTCTTGATAGAATAGAATGCCATAAAACACCAACAGCCCTGTAGTGAAAATGACTTCTTTAGCAATATCTGATGGAGTATTTCTCTTGATTTGTTTCCTGAAACTGGTACAGCCAAACCTCTGTAAGGAATGTGAGAAATACAGGGGGGAAAACAATGTTTTAGAGACATCTAGGACCAAAGTCAACTGGTCTTACTGATGGCATATTTTACTGTGTGCTGTTCAAAAAAAACTAGAGACCTATGAAAAAGAGTCAGGGTATTTTAGACTTTTGCACAATGTCAATAAAGGAGTCAGTGAAGTATGATAGTATATTTCCTCCAAGTCTAAACAACCATAAGATAGGATACTGGCAAGCGGTCTACCATGACAATAAAATCTCTATTATTGTTCTACACTGCTTCCTGAACTCTCACATTCTTGTAATTTCTGTAGCAATCACCTATACTCCTAACCTCACACTTGGATCTGATCATATGGAAAAGATTTCAATGGATGCCATTATGCAAAAGTAGAAAGATGGATAAGCTGGTGTCGTTAAATTTACAGAAGAGTATGGGATCATTCTAGGAGAAGTGAAAATCATAGTCACTGTAATTTTGATCATGCCACTGGTTTACTGAAAGCAACTGTGGCATTCAATGAGGAGGAACTTGTTTAGATCTTTTTCCAATTTGAAGTCACCAAAAGATACAGTCCTCAAATACCTACCAAGAAAAGTGCTAGCCTACCAATGATGCCAGATGACAAGCATCACATTAGACAGTAAGTATATGGGTGAGATTTGGGGCAGAGTGCCCACTAATCTCTGGGACTAAACATTTTGAATTCTAAATTCTAGTAAAATGTATTTTTCAATTACAATTGTGACATTCTCTCCATTACTTATCTTAACACATATGATTCATCACTGAATATGTATTTTACCTCAAAGTTAATGCCTTCAATAAAATAAAGGGAAAATGTGATAAGCAACAGTCCTGATAATTTTACCTAGTGTTTACACAAACAAAATGGTACACACAGCTTTGTCAAATTTCAGGACTGGACAATTCAACCACTGTTTGCTCTTATACATAGTCAGAGTTTTCCCTGGGAGATGTACTGCACTCAAAGATAAGAAATGATTCCAACCTTAAATAATTTCTCTTAAATCTGGGAAGATCAGACCCATAACAAAATTAAAAATAATTTGACAAAGGCTTTTAAAAAAGAGACAGGATAATATTGACACTTGTAAAACATAGAAATTCTGCTGGACCACATCAGGTAAATATCATAGAGAAGGTAAGTTATGACTCAAGTATAACACATTACCAATGAGAACAGTGTGTGAAGGTCTGAAGGTAGAATCACCTGGTATGTACCTTCTTGATGATGGAATGACTAGAAATGAAAGTCAGGATCTACTAGGAATGAAAGGAGAGGAATTTGATGCTCATTTTGTTGGCTCTAGGAAATACTTGAACTCCTTAATTAGAGTTAGGAGGCTCTTAAATGAGGCCCAGGTCTCTAGAAATCTAAGGTACCCCTTATAAGATAGGATACATAACTCTCAGGAAATGTCAGTGTAATTCACCAATATAAAACTTGGTGTCTTTTGTGGGGCCCTTGGGGTAACTTGTAAAGGTTAATCATCAAGATCTCATTATGAGCAGAACTTGAATGAAAGTGGTACTATTATGGTTTTAACACAAAGTACCCTCCCCTGCCCTGCAAAAGCTCATGTGTTTAAGCCTTGATCCCAGCTGATGCATTCATCCATGGAGATGACTGAATTATAAAGGGGCAAATTTTGCCTGTAAGTTAATCTACTAAGGTGATTATACTCAATGAGCTATTGGTAAATTGAACTTGCAGTGATGTAATTTAAAATGCATATTTGAACATCATAGCTTGGCTGTGTCTATCTGTTGTCTTCCCCCATTGTCTCCTGGTCATTGTCAGGTGAACAGCTTCTGCCACATACTTCTCACTGTGCTCTTGAGCCACACATCAGGCCCAGAATTATCTGAGTATGAGTTTGTACTTGTGAAAGTAGCATTCAGCATAAGCCCCTCATCCTTTAAGTTCCTTTACAAAAGCATTTGTCACACACACACACACACACACCACCCATCATAAAAGCATCAAATAAAGATATTAAAAGAACTTATCATGACATCTGTGTTGATAATGTGTTGTGTGGGATAATACTCTTGTACACTGTAAAGATTTGTCACTTGTATTGGTTTAATTAAATGCTGATTGGTCAGTAGACAGACAGGAAGCACTGGCAGGACAAAACCCTAGGAAAATTATGGGAAGAAAAAAAGGTGGAGTAGTAGTAGCTGCTAGCCAGACACAGAGGAAACAAGATGACAATACTGTCCTGAGCAAAAATACCAAGCCACATGGCTAAATATATACAATAATTATGGGTTAATTTAAATGCAAAAACTAAATAGTAATGTGCTTGAACCATTGGCCTGGCCAGCAATTATTATAATATTAAGCCTCCAAGTCAATTATTTCATAAGCAGCTGCAGGACCATCTGGGAAGGACCAAGAAATTTCTGACTAAAGTAAACACCAATTAGATATTCTATTGTACCAGTATCCAAATAAAACACAAGCAACAATTAGCATGGAATTCTATCAGGGTAGTTGTAGCTATTCAATACTAATTACATATGTGTATGAAGTAGGCACAATGAATCCTCTTGAGTAACTGAGTATTGGACAGTTTTTGCAATACTGGGATATACTTAGTGATCAGGAGGCTCTGAGTGGGGAAAAATTCAAACGGAGTTGAGAGAACATGATAAAAAAAATACCCATTAATCAACTAAAGTGTTCTCATCTTTTGTATTCCATGTTGGGAAAATTAATTCTTTTTAGCATCCAAGGTCCATATAAGGATAGAACAAGGGTGACTAGAATAAATTATTCATAACAGAAGGTTTCTCCATTTTATAGGTGAGTTTCTCCCAGATCCATCTACCTCATACATGCACCACAGTCCATTCTTCTGGAAGGGCATCTCTTTCTAATCTCACTTCAAGACATGAAGGTGGCAAGTGAAACAGTACTCAAAGCTGTCACTCATGTGGTTTCTAAGGCAGAGTGGTAAAGATAAGGCAGCTTGTTAGAGATAAAGAAGGTCATTAGTTTCCTGATAAGACATCTTATCTTCAGTCCATTCTCTTTAATAATGAGACTCCTTCAATCCAAAGATGAGAATGTTGATGGAAATCAGTCAGTTATGCACCTGCCTGGCATATTATAAATGTAAACAAAGAGAATATAAATGAAAAGGAAGCATAGTTATTTGCTTTCTATAAATTATTAAAATACCATTAGCAGAGATCATTGCATCATTCATACTACTTTTAAGTTAGAGACAATCTATTGCATTAGGAAATGGACTTTCAGCCTCCAGTTTTGTATATGCTACACAAATATACAATATATACTACACAAAAATACTGTGGAAGTTCAAAGGCCTTTGCTCTTTCAGTCAGAAAGACAGTCAACACTTATTTTCAGATGCACAGGATAACAGTTTATAAAATGGTGTTTTAACTTTATTTTCTTTTAGTCAATTATGTGTTTTCCATTTTACCTGGATAACAGTTAAACATAGTCCTTTCTTGTCTTCAGGAATCTTGCATGCCAGGGCTATAAATGGGGTATATTTATTAAAACATACTTCCAAGGCTCAGAGATCTATGAATAGGAGAAGGATTCTAAAAGCCAGAGGTGATGGGTAACTCTAAGGAAACAGCATCTCCCAGACACAACAGGACTGATACACATATGAACTCATGGAAACTGTGATACCTTGTCTAAGACCTGCTCAAGTTCAAATCAAACAAAATCCCAGCACTTAGAAGGGAAGTAGACACAGAGTTCCACTCCTAACCAAGAAGGTATCTGTAACCCATGCCTGTCAGGAAAGAGTAAATCAGTTTTCTCCAGGGGAATGTCACTGAGTATATCAATCACACTCCAGGGCAAGCCTCATGCCCAAGAGAAGCCAACAAGCCAACAGAAATAGACTCCCTGGTGTGTGTGTGTGTGTGTGTGTGTGTGTGTCTGTGTGTCTGTGTGTATATATATCTTCGAGTATTTTGAGTAATTTTTGTTTTGTTTTCTTTTTCAAAGTTTTTTTTTTTTTAATATTTGAAGTTGTTTTCCCTGATATTTTAGAGAGGAAGAAGAGTGTATAAAATTGAAGGAAGGAGCTAGGAAATGAAAAAAAAAATGATCAAAGTATATTATATTAAAATAATTAAGTTCAAAAAGTTAAAAAAAATCTATGTGAAAGTATCTAATTGTTTCTGTAAGCAGAAGATGATGTCCAGCCAGGAAATACTAAATACCCAACAACTGCTTCCCAAATAATTGACTTTGGGTTTAATATTACCTATACATGCTAGACCAGTAGCTCAAGCTTATTACTAACTAGCTCTTACACTTAAATTAATCCACAATTCTTATCTATGTTTGGTCACATGGCTTGGTATCTTTTCTCAGTATGGCATTCTCATCTTGTTTCCTTTGTGTCTGGAGACTCCTGTGTGGTGGAAATGTTCTTTGTATGATGTAAATAAAGGAACTGTTTTGGCCTATGCACAGCACTGTAGAAGTGGTTGGAGAATCAGAGGGCAGGCAGGTAGGAAAGGGTGGAGTTAGTCAGTCTCCATCCGGCCCCTGAAGAAGACAGACATGTAAGAAACCAGGTGAGCCATGGGCTGAGCCACGTGGCAGAAAGATTAATAGAAATGGGTTGATTTAAGATGAAAGAGCTAGCTAGTAATGTGCTTAAGACATGGGCCAAACAGTATAAAGTTAATATAAGTGTGTGATTCATATCTTTGGGGGACAAAAGCCGCCGTGGACCAGGTCACAAACCTCCAGCCCCAAATGGGTCCCGGGAAACTTTTTGCAACACTCCTGACTCTGCCTTCCTCTTTCCAGAATTCTCCCTAGTCTAGTTGCTCTGCCTTTATTTCCTACCTGGCTACTGGCCAGTCAGTGTGTTATTAAACCAATTCAAGTAACAAATCTTTACACTCTAAAAAAGCATCATCCTACAGAATTTTTCAGTCTTTCAACATGCAGTTTTATAACATCCTTACTGTGTGCGAGGTCTTGAGCTAAGATACTGAAAAGGAACAAGTATAAAATTTAACTTCAAGGGGCATCAAATACAATGATTCAAGTGATTGGTAATTACACAACAATGTACAAAGTCAAAAGTGACACAGAAAAGCAATTGCTGCTCTGAGAAACTTTCTATTTTCTTGGATAAAGAAAAATTTAAACTAGCTGCCTGGCCTTGGATAATTATTATGCCCTCTGGAAGTACAGACTTGCAGGTGTGATAGAAAGAAAAATGTCAGAAAACTGATGCTAGGAAAATACCCAAGAACCCACAATGATGACGCTAGCTAAGAATCTGAGCAATAGTGGAGAGGGTGCCTAAACTGACCTTTTCCTATAAACAAATTGATGACCACTCTAATTGTCATAAAAGAACCTTCATCCAGCAATTGTTGGAAGCAGATGCAGAGATCCATAGCTAAGCACTGGATTGAGCTCCCAGTAGAAGTGGGGGAGGTATTATATGAGCAAAGGGTTCAAGTTCATGATAAGGAAAACCACAGAGACAGCTGACCCAAGCTAATGGGAGCTCACTGACTCTGAACTGACAGCTAGGGAACCAACTTGAAACTAAAGTCCTTAAATGTGGATAACAGTCTAATAGCATGGGCTGTTTATGGGGCGTCTGGTGGTGGGACCAGAATTTATTCCTAGTGCATGAACTGGTTTCTTGGAGCCCATTCCCTGTAGAGGAACATCTTGCTCAGCCTTAATATTTGGGGGAGGGACTTGGTCCTACCTCAACTGGGTATTCCAGATGGTATTTACTCCTCAGGGAGTCCTTACCCTCTCTGAAAAGTGAATGGGGGCTATTATAGGGGGAAGCTGGGAAGTGAATCAGAAGAGGGGAGGGAGGGGGAACAGTGGCTGGTATGTAAAATACTTTCAAATAATTTTGTTTTAAAAAAAATCATCTACTTTACAAGTGGTTTAGTAGATTAAATGAGATCATGAGCATGAAGAACATTTCATAGAATAGAGACATAACTATGTCAGCAAAGAGGAGAAAGCATCAAAAAAAAAAAAAAAATAGGGTCCTGTGCTGGAGTGCTTCTCATACTCAAATTGTCTTGGGAGCACAGTGGGATGTAATTACTAGACATAGTAACACCTGTCCAAAGATAAATGGAGAAAATATTCTTACTATACTACGAGATCAGGGATATTCAGCTTGAACTTTTAATGACAGATGAGATATAAACACCTGACAGTCAGTAGAAATAACACTTCCATGAGAAGGAATGGGTACCCGAGGAGACAAGATGCCATCAGGTGTAATGAGCATATGCAGCTGCTCCATCTGTTTGCAGGGCAAGTCATGTGAAAAAGGACACAGACCACTAGTAATATAAGCCCAAAAAAGGTACAGCCTTGGCTCTGCTGCATATGAGGAGTTCTGAAGGAGTGAGGGGGGAGTTACAGAGCAAACCCATGCTGTCTGCACATGCCTATCCCCTTATTGCTGCAGTCCAGGCAACCAGAGTGGGTTTTATAATGAAGCACTGTTTAAAATGAAAGTCTACTAATCTTCACATATCTTTTTGGCCCTTGACCCATAAGACTGCATGGTTGTTGTTGTTGTTTTAAATTAGAAAGATGACATGTTTCAGGGACACATTAGGGTAAAATGAAAACATACATATGTGCATGTGGTTCAGGGATATGGCTGGGTTGTAATGAGAGCACATACGTGTGCGCACATACATAAATACACATAGGCACATATTAATTTTCTTTTGAATACTGGAAAATTATATTGGCTTGTGTTACATAAACTTCTGAAATATTTCCAAACAATGGAGTATTTTAATTTGTTGTGCAGTTACTGCTGTTGTTGGGTCCTATATAGTAGTGCCATGATGCTTCAAAGGCTGTTTCATCTTCCACGGATGAGGAGATAACATGTCGTAATAACTAAGATTAAGCCAGTACTTTCTTCTTGAATATAGTCAGCAGCATTAGCACTGAGACCAAAATCCAATTTACTCCAGGCAGTTACCAAAATCTGTTTTTATATTAGGCCTTATCTCCAGATTCATATTTTTTTTATAATGATTTCAATTCCACTTTCTTTCCTTCATCTTTTGGTAGCAGCAATGCCTGCTTAAATGCATCTAGAATTCATTGTAGCATTTTTTATACTATAGCCTCACACAATATTGTCTATAAAAATAGCATTCCCATTTAAAAACACTCAGACAAAAGCCTTTCAAAGAGTGGAACCCCTGGATAATATTTCCCTATCTTTCTATTCAAAACATCTTGGCACGCTGACATGGTGGTAGGTCTGATTCAGAGAGCGCCTCTTCTCTGGGCTTTGCCGGATGCACCGACAGGCCCCATAGAGTCATGAAGGGTGAACAAACAAACAGAAGTGCCTATGCCTCACAGAGATGGGAGCCTGCACCTGTGAAAGCACAAACAACACTCTGACAGGGAAATAAAACCAAACCCACAGAAGTGCCTTCAGCTTTCAGAAGAATGTTGCTCTCAATATGCCTAGCAGTTCTGCTCCTGATGAACATGATTTCCTCTGTGTAGGAGAAGCAGGCTCAGATAAATGGCTCTGAGTGAGTTCCCGTATTCTGTTACCATGGAGAACAAACACGTTTCGTGGACATTTGCTGTGGCAAAAGTGGTGAGAAATGATCTCAGTGTGGCCTGCCATTATGAAGTCTAGCCTTTTTTCCCATAGCCCTCCCCTAAACGCCAGGTCTGGAAGGCAGAAGAAGAGGTAACCCCTGGCTATCCAAAAGCAAAGCTGACTCTCAGTGTTTGCTTTGTGAAACCCTCTCATTTCTTCCTTCACTGCTGCCTCCTGTCCTCTATTGGCTTCCTTTCTCTCTTTCTTCAAGACAGAACATGGACATTGTCTCCTTGGAAAGGTTGGCCCTACATCTTCCTGTATATTATAGCATAGTACAGCAGACACCATGAAAGAAAAAAAAAGCAGAGAGTGTGTGTGTGTGTGTGTGTGTGTGTGTGTGTGTGTGTGTGTGTGTATTGAGCCAAGTAGGCCAGTCTTTGAATACTTTGCATAGCTATTACCATCAACTCAAAAGTTCAAAGTTCTGGTCTCTTTTTGATATATTATAGTAGTTTTGAGTAAAAAATGAGATTACACTCTCCCAGCAAAGAAAGACAGCTGGTGTCTGGAAATGACACAGCCTGTTCATGCACACCAATGATATTAAAGGTTTACTTTTTTTGTTTCCTAATCCAAGAACTATGTAACCACTGGTTTTCCAATGGCAGATTTTGTAAAGAGTAGAGGGAACTGTGATGGGCGTGGCAGGAAAGAAGAGACCCTTATCTCCTATGAGGCTGCTATGAGCAGGCTTGAACTCATCTTTTCAGGAGGAAGATCAGAGAGGCTCCCTAGATTTACAGATGAACACATTAAAGAGAAACATTGTTCCTGAGGATGCCACTCTAACCCCATGAATTTGTAAGTGTGACCAAGCCAGTTTGAGCTCCTGGGTGCTGGCTCAGTGATGACAGATGCCTACTAGGTCATGGAGAGGGGTGGCTTAGTGTGAGAAGACTGGAGCTTTGGATCAATACTTAGAACTATTGTTTGGAGGATTAGGGCCACATTGTATTACAAGAAACAACTTTATTTTATTTTCCTTCCTGGCTGCAAATAGTCTCCTTTATTGGGAGAAGTGTATCAGATTTGCTGGATTTGGATTTTAATTTAAGCTTTAATTTTTACCAGTTGCTCAGAAGCTGTTCTTGACATTGTAAGGCAAATTGGCTCTGTGCTAAGAAATAGATTTCAGTAGAATCACGAAAGCTGCAGAAGGATCTCAGGTTGTCATCAGTTCTGCATGTGTCACTTCTGCTAGACTTGGGAGGAGGGGTCTGAAAGTATTTACTTCTCTTTAAGGCATTTTAAGTGGAGGGGGGGAATGAAAATTCACTCACAGCAGAAACCTGGCTTTTACCTAGATGTGAAACTGAAGCTGTGCTTTTTTAAACTGCACAGTTTAAAATTGAAGACAAGTTTAGCATATCTGGGATTCAGCCTCTTCCTGTGTCACCATAGAATATCACTGTAATTATTCTGTTTCTAAATTTGAATTGGCTTTATTCGACTTTTATTCAAAACTATATGGCTCTTCTCTCATTACCTGTGCTAATGTCTGGTGGTTGAATTCCAGTCACTTCCACCCTCTGAAATCACACTGTCTGTTAAACAAGGAGAAAGAAAGAACTTTAGCAATTAAATACAATTCCCTATCTTCCATATATTACCCAGAGACACTATAAGTGACTTCCGTAGACACAGAAGAAATGGAGGCAAAAATCATGTCCAGGTAAGACAAAAACGCTGGTCTCATGCTACCTTTCCATTGCCTTACACATCTCCAATTTTCCCTTTCAAGGAGAGATTTTTGCATAAAATAAAAATCTAGCATCTGAGAATCAAGAGTCTTTGGCCTGGCTGGTTGCTTCTATAGAATGCCTGAGTCTCAGCCTCCTCCTGCCTTAAATATCTTCCCACTAAGTTGTTTTACTTCTGGGTTCAACTCTGCATTGTAACCCTAGAGTTAGGATTCAAGGTGTGAGCTACTACTGTTTGGTAGTTTGGCCTTGATCTCACAGAAATTCAGAAAAATCTGTGTCTTCTGAGTGATAGGATTAAAGGCTTGGCTCACCACTTGGTCATCTTCTGTGATGGGAACAAAGGCGTGAGTCAACACTTTGTCATCAGAGTGATGGGATCAAAGGCATGAGTCACCACTCTCTGACCCTCATAGCTTGATTGTAGGTAGTTTTGTTTTCTGATATTCTAAGCTCATTTTATCAAATATTAACTATATCACCACAAGTGACTCCATTTCTGAGCCCTTCGTGCTATGGGGCTGATGTACTTACAAGTCCTTACTGCTGTACCACACTGTTCTCATCACAGAACCTTTAAAGTTTTCTAGCCAATGCTGTTAGTCCTGTAAGTACAGAACTGTCTTGGTAGTATATGGCGTTTGTATTTCCACATGAAATTTTAGGTTCCACTTGTCAGTTGCTCCAAAAAAGCCCACTGAATACAATTTGCAATGATTTTCAAGTATGCATCAATATAGAGAGTGGCATGTCCTTAATATCAAGTCATCAATTCAGATTCACTACATTTTTTTCCATAAACTTTTGTCTCTTTAAAATTTTCTGTAATGTTGCTTTGTAGGTTTTATTAAGTCATGATATCCTTTCATATTTCATATATTACTCAGTTTGAAGATTAGTAATTTTTTAAAAAATGTTAAACCATGTTCAGAAGATTATGCTAAAGTGAGTGATCATAAACCATTTTATTAACAATAAACATTTGTTAAACTGTCATGCTCAGGAAGAAAATACTTAGAGATTCACAGAATATATTCACCATCATCAATGTAACATTGTTTCTGAAAATTACAGAAGAGTAAGTTGTGCTGCTTTTTTACTTTTGAGATGATTAAGTAGAGTTAAAAGAAAGAAAATTTAATAATGTATTTGAGCAAATAATTCCTAAACCTGGCTGCTCCTATAATCAGAAGCGGGTGTAGCAATGTACACAAAGTACAAAGAACAAAGAAAATGCAATCACTTGGAGGAGGTAGGAAGAAATCTGGAGTCAGACAGTAGTTTCTGATTGTTGAACTCTCTTTTCCCATTCTGTTCACACTGGTCTTCAATACACTTACACAGGAGCCTAAGGGCAGGGGCAGAACTAAGTCTGGTGTTTTTAAAGGGGTGATATGTCTTGTTAGAAATGATATAAAACAAACTCATTGCACCTCTAGGCCCATAGCTGGAACCATTCAAAGCATGGTATTTCACAGATCTACAATAGAAGGAATGGAGAAGTAAACGGGAGCTTACCATGACAGACCCTCAGCATCTCACATTT